>CM053787.1:661768683-662498683 GCA_028749045.1 Cupressus sempervirens
CCTCATCAATGTCATCCAATATATGTTGCCAATACTTTGTCTTGACCAAATGGGGCTGCATGATCACACCAAAGTAAGTATACATATAAGGCATACCCTATGGTTGTTGTTGCATATACACCAGATGAGTAATGGGTAAATGCTCCCATGGCCATAGCTATAACAAAATCACCCCTACTAATAGCGATGAGGCTCCAAAATATACAACCTAATGTAAGTCATGATATAAGTGGGCCAAAATGTAGCTACCCCACATGGTTGATCAATCATATCCTATATTAATCAGATCCATCCAACTAGATATCCTCACCCTCATCAGTCTGGCAACAAAAATCCTCCTATCAATCTAGCCTAAACTATCGGCAATGCCTCATACTATATCATCTCAAACCATAATACACTGTCATCCCCAATGTTGTCATCCCGAAATAAATCTCAAAAAGTAGTGATATCATCAGTCTGATCATAATACACTAAATCCCCTACTATTGGGATCCATAACATCTGATATACATCCTCAAGATTGATTTTCATCTCCCTCATCGACAAATAAAAGGTGTTGTGGTTTGAGTGCCACTGCTTAGCCACAAATGTAAATAGCCCCATATTTACTCAGAATTGGGGCATCTAATAAGTAAACTTGCATCTATTTATCACCTGATGCTCCTCAACTAACAACCTACTTGCTACCTCTAAGGGCCATTGATATTGTAAGAATTTGGTATAGCTCTGATACCATGTAAGAATTTTCCTTTGGGAAAAATTCACCCAAGATCAAGGAGCTCAACCACAAGCACAAGAATAGACTAGCAAGGTATGATCAGAATAACAATATCCAAAATTGATTTATTTTCATTTAATATTCAGTCATTTAATTTCTTACACACTAGGAGTGCCTGAATATAAAGGCCTCCAAAATGCTTCTAGAATGCCTAGGAATTACCACACTAATAAGTCTTACAATGAGGCACATGTCCACTAGGAGTGGATTATCCTCCATTGAGCACAACAGTTAGTGCAATGATGAGAGGATAAGCCTACAAAGGTGTAGCACATAAAATTATGTTGTAGACACCATGTGCTGAATTAGAGTTGCTTACTTTTGTGTTGTCAACATGACAACTCATAAGCGTATGCAAACCCCTAAGTGTCAAACTAATAAATAATAAAATAATGCATTGACCTAAGTAAACTTAAGTGTAATAAATAAATACTTATTTACACCAACACCCCCCTTTAAGTGTAACTTAGGGGAATGTACTTAAGCTTATAAAAGCTAGGATGAAATTGGGATCCATAGCATCTGATATACATCCATGGGAGTCATTGTCATCTCCCTCATTGAAAAATGAAAGGTGTTGTGGTTTGAGTGCCACTACTTAGCCACAGATGTCAATAGCCCCCTATTCACTCTAAATTGGGGCATCTAATAAGTGAACCTACATCAGTCAATCACCTATTGCTCCTCAACTAAAAACCTACTTTCTAGCATACATATGTACATATATACATGTATATGTATATACATATATACATATATACATATATATATATACATATATACATATATATATGTATACATATATATGTATATACATACATACATATACATATATATATATATATATATATATATATATATATATATATATATATATATATATATATATATATATATATATATATATATATATATATATATATATATATATATATATATATATATATATATATATATATATATATATATATATATATATATATATATATACTACTATCATATCTCTCAAATCAAATCATCACATGCATACATGAGTCCATGACAGAACAAATACAAATATCTAAATATCAACTAGCTTGGGTATCTCATAAAATAAACAATTGAACAATACATCAAGATGATAAAATCAACATAGATATAAGATAGATTACATCAACAAGAACATCCAAATGATCAAATAACGTAAACATCAACAGATCACAACATCTATCCACATGAACATCTAAAGATCAACAAGTACATCAACATCAATATCAACTAAACATCGAAAGAATAATCATACATAATGATGAGTAATGTCGTAACACATAATGTACACTCATGCCTATGTACATGGTTTACTTGAAGGTCCCTGCTCACGAAAGACACTCATCTCCTCTTGTAGTGCCTAGTCCATTACATCTATATTTGGTACAACCTGTTCGGCTATGGCCATCTAATTAGTTGATGCCCTATCTATCCTCAGTGGTGATGGTGGCCCCAATGTCATCACAGCTATAAATGCCTATAATGTACTCATCAACTCACGCACCTAAGCCCCCACTATACTCATTGTGCATCTAAATCATTAAATCCCCCTAGCCTCTCTAATGGTTTTTATGCACCTGGTGGCACTTGTTGTGGCCCCTGTAGTTGTACATCTTGTGGATCTTTGATAGGAGCCTGTACCTGTGGCCTCTTTTGTTAGATAAATTGAACATCCTTGGGAAACCTGGCCCTCACCTACTCTACCCTACCCTGCCAAACACCTTTGCCCCACTAACCAACTCCCACACCACCAACCATCCCTCCTCTCACCCTTTCACCACCATGGCCTCTGATATCTTCAACCCTCCCTGCACGTACTGATCTTTCCATTGGACCTTGTGCTACACCCCCTTGTGGTAATACTATAGCTACTTGACCTTGCCCTCCATGTCTCCCCTATGCTCTAACCACACGTCTTGCCCTAACTCTAGCCTATCATCTCTCTCTACCTCTCCCTAGACCACTTTCACAATCCTCATCCTCTCCTCCACTCAATGGCTCATCAATCCTAGGAATAGGCTCTACCGGATCTGGATATCTCAAAAAGGGATGCTCCCAAAACCATCATGCATAGTCCCCCTCCATCTGTGCATCTACCACTCCATCCTATAATGTCCATGGTTGTGGTGTGTTTTTCATCTATAGAAAGGCATTTGGGCAAGACTCATACTCTAAAGTCAGCCCCCACATTGCTCTCTCTAACTGCACCAAAGCATAATGTGCTAACCCTTGTGGCATGCCCTATTGCTAACCAAATTGTCTCACCACCCACCTAAAAAAAATCCTCTCTATCACTGCAAGTACCCAACCAAGAAAATAAATTGGACCAAAGAAATATGCCATCTCATCATCATCCTCAACCCATGGTTTTGTAAATCTATAAGGTCTCCACACAACCTCATCAATGTCATCCAATATATGTTGCCAATACTTTGTCTTGACCAAATGGGGCTGCATGATCACACCAAAGTAAGTATACATATAAGGCATACCCTATGGTTGTTGTTGCATATACACCAGATGAGTAATGGGTAAATGCTCCCATGGCCATAGCTATAACAAAATCACCCCTACTAATAGCGATGAGGCTCCAAAATATACAACCTAATGTAAGTCATGATATAAGTGGGCCAAAATGTAGCTACCCCACATGGTTGATCAATCATATCCTATATTAATCAGATCCATCCAACTAGATATCCTCACCCTCATCAGTCTGGCAACAAAAATCCTCCTATCAATCTAGCCTAAACTATAGGCAATGCCTCATACTATATCATCTCAAACCATAATACACTGTCATCCCCAATGTTGTCATCCCGAAATAAATCTCAAAAAGTAGTGATATCATCAGTCTGATCATAATACACTAAATCCCCTACTATTGGGATCCATAACATCTGATATACATCCTCAAGATTGATTTTCATCTCCCTCATCGACAAATAAAAGGTGTTGTGGTTTGAGTGCCACTGCTTAGCCACAAATGTAAATAGCCCCATATTCACTCAGAATTGGGGCATCTAATAAGTAAACTTGCATCTATTAATCACTTGATGCTCCTCAACTAACAACCTACTTGCTACCTCTAAGGGCCATTGATATTGTAAGAATTTGGTATAGCTCTGATACCATGTAAGAATTTTCCTTTGGGAAAAATTCACCCAAGATCAAGGAGCTCAACCACAAGCACAAGAATAGACTAGCAAGGTATGATCAGAATAACAATATCCAAAATTGATTTATTTTCATTTAATATTCAGTCATTTAATTTCTTACACACTAGGAGTGCCTGAATATAAAGGCCTCCAAAATGCTTCTAGAATGCCTAGGAATTACCACACTAATAAGTCTTACAATGAGGCACATGTCCACTAGGAGTGGATTATCCTCCATTGAGCACAACAGTTAGTGCAATGATGAGAGGATAAGCCTACAAAGGTGTAGCACATAAAATTATGTTGTAGACACCATGTGCTGAATTAGAGTTGCTTACTTTTGTGTTGTCAACATGACAACTCATAAGAGTATGCAAACCCCTAAGTGTCAAACTAATAAATAATAAAATAATGCATTGACCTAAGTAAACTTAAGTGTAATAAGTAAATACTTATTTACACCAACACCCCCCTTTAAGTGTAACTTAGGGGAATGTACTTAAGCTTATAAAAGCTAGGATGAAATTGGGATCCATAGCATCTGATATACAAAAATGGGAGTCATTGTCATCTCCCTCATTGACAAATGAAAGGTGTTGTGGTTTGAGTGCCACTACTTAGCCACAGATGTCAATAGCCCCCTATTCACTCTAAATTGGGGCATCTAATAAGTGAACCTACATCAGTCAATCACCTATTGCTCCTCAACTAACAACCTACTTTCTAGCATACATATGTACATATATACATGTATATGTATATACATATATACATATATACATATATATATACATATATACATATATATATGTATACATATATATGTATATACATACATACATACATACATATATATATATATACATGTATATACATACATACATACATACATACACACACACACACACACACACACACACACACACACACACACACACACACACATATATATATATATATATATATATACTACTATCATATCTCTCAAATCAAATCATCACATGCATACATGAGTCCATGACAGAACAAATACAAATATCTAAATATCAACTAGCTTGGGTATCTCATAAAATAAACGATTGAACAATACATCAAGATGATAAAATCAACATAGATATAAGATAGATTACATCAACAAGAACATCCAAATGATCAAATAACGTAAACATCAACAGATCACAACATCTATCCACATGAACATCTAAAGATCAACAAGTACATCAACATCAATATCAACTAAACATCGAAAGAATAATCATACATAATGATGAGTAATGTCGTAACACATAATGTACACTCATGCCTATGTACATGGTTTACTTGAAGGTCCCTGCTCACGAAAAGACACTCATCTCCTCTTGTAGTGCCTAGTCCATTACATCTATATTTGGTGCAACCTGTTCGGCTATGGCCATCTAATTAGTTGATGCCCTATCTATCCTCAGTGGTGATGGTGGCCCCAATGTCATCACAGCTATAAATGCCTATAATGTACTCATCAACTCACGCACCTAAGCCCCCACTATACTCATTGTGCGTCTAAATCATTTAATCCCCCTAGCCTCTCTAATGGTTTTTATGCACCTGGTGGCACTTGTTGTGGCCCCTGTAGTTGTACATCTTGTGGATCTTTGATAGAAGCCTATACCTGTGGCCTCTTTTGTTAGATAAATTGAACATCCTTGGGAAACCTGGCCCTCACCTACTCTACCCTACCCTGCCAAACACCTTTGCCCCACTAACCAACTCCCACACCACCAACCATCCCTCCTCTCACCCTTTCACCACCATGGCCTCTGATATCTTCAACCCTCCCTGCACGTACTGATCTTTCCATTGGACCTTGTGCTACACCCCCTTGTGGTAATACTATAGCTACTTGACCTTGCCCTCCATGTCTCCCCTATGCTCTAACCACACGTCTTGCCCTAACTCTAGCCTATCATCTCTCTCTACCTCTCCCTAGACCACCTTCACAATCCTCATCCTCTCCTCCACTCAATGGCTCATCAATCCTAGGAATAGGCTCTACCGGATCTGGATATCTCAAAAAGGGATGCTCCCAAAACCATCATGCATAGTCCCCCTCCATCTGTGCATCTACCACTCCATCCTATAATGTCCATGGTTGTGGTGTGTTTTTCATCTATAGAAAGGAATTTGGGCAAGACTCATACTCTAAAGTCAGCCCCCACATTGCTCTCTCTAACTGCACCAAAGCATAATGTGCTAACCCTTGTGGCATGCCCTATTGCTAACCAAATTGTCTCACCACCCACCTAAAAAAAATCCTCTCTATCACTGCAAGTACCCAACCAAGAAAATAAATTGGACCAAAGAAATATGCCATCTCATCATCATCCTCAACCCATGGTTTTGTAAATCTATAAGGTCTCCACACAACCTCATCAATGTCATCCAATATATGTTGCCAATACTTTGTCTTGACCAAATGGGGCTGCATGATCACACCAAAGTAAGTATACATATAAGGCATACCCTATGGTTGTTGTTGCATATACACCAGATGAGTAATGGGTAAATGCTCCCATGGCCATAGCTATAACAAAATCACCCCTACTAATAGCGATGAGGCTCCAAAATATACAACCTAATGTAAGTCATGATATAAGTGGGCCAAAATGTAGCTACCCCACATGGTTGATCAATCATATCCTATATTAATCAGATCCATCCAACTAGATATCCTCACCCTCATCAGTCTGGCAACAAAAATCCTCCTATCAATCTAGCCTAAACTATCGGCAATGCCTCATACTATATCATCTCAAACCATAATACACTGTCATCCCCAATGTTGTCATCCCGAAATAAATCTCAAAAAGTAGTGATATCATCAGTCTGATCATAATACACTAAATCCCCTACTATTGGGATCCATAACATCTGATATACATCCTCAAGATTGGTTTTCATCTCCCTCATCGACAAATAAAAGGTGTTGTGGTTTGAGTGCCACTGCTTAGCCACAAATGTAAATAGCCCCATATTCACTCAGAATTGGGGCATCTAATAAGTAAACTTGCATCTATTAATCACCTGATGCTCCTCAACTAACAACCTACTTGCTACCTCTAAGGGCCATTGATATTGTAAGAATTTGGTATAGCTCTGATACCATGTAAGAATTTTCCTTTGGGAAAAATTCACCCAAGATCAAGGAGCTCAACCACAAGCACAAGAATAGACTAGCAAGGTATGATCAGAATAACAATATCCAAAATTGATTTATTTTCATTTAATATTCAGTCATTTAATTTCTTACACACTAGGAGTGCCTGAATATAAAGGCCTCCAAAATGCTTCTAGAATGCCTAGGAATTACCACACTAATAAGTCTTACAATGAGGCACATGTCCACTAGGAGTGGATTATCCTCCATTGAGCACAACAGTTAGTGCAATGATGAGAGGATAAGCCTACAAAGGTGTAGCACATAAAATTATGTTGTAGACACCATGTGCTGAATTAGAGTTGCTTACTTTTGTGTTGTCAACATGACAACTCATAAGAGTATGCAAACCCCTAAGTGTCAAACTAATAAATAATAAAATAATGCATTGACCTAAGTAAACTTAAGTGTAATAAGTAAATACTTATTTACACCAACACCCCCCTTTAAGTGTAACTTAGGGGAATGTACTTAAGCTTATAAAAGCTAGGATGAAATTGGGATCCATAGCATCTGATATACATCCATGGGAGTCATTGTCATCTCCCTCATTGACAAATGAAAGGTGTTGTGGTTTGAGTGCCACTACTTAGCCACAGATGTCAATAGCCCCCTATTCACTCTAAATTGGGGCATCTAATAAGTGAACCTACATCAGTCAATCACCTATTGCTCCTCAACTAACAACCTACTTTCTAGCTCTAGTGGCCATTGATATTGTAAGAATTTGGTATAGCTCTGATACCATGTAAGAATTTTCCTTTGGGAAAAAATTATCCAAGATCAAGGAACTCAACCACAAGCACACAGATAGACTAGCAAGGTATGATAAAAATATACAATATCCAAAATTGATTTATTGTCATTTAATATTTAGTCATTTCATGTCATACACACTAGGAGTACCTAAATATAAAGGCCTCCAGAATGCTTCTAGAATGCCTAGGAATTATCACACTAATAAGTCTTACAATGAGGCACATGTCCACCAAGAGTGGATTATCCTCCATTAAGCACAAGAGTTAGTGCAATTGATGAGAGGATAAGCCTAGAAAGGTGTATCACATAAAATTATGTTGTAGACACCATGTGCTGAATTAGAGTTGCTTACTTTTATGTTGTCAACATGAAAACTCATAAGAGTATGCAAACTCCTAAGTGTCAAACTAAAAAATAATAAAATAATGCATTGACCTAAGTAAACTTAAGTGTAGTAAGTAAATACTTATTTACACCAACACCCCCCTTTAAGTGTAACTTAGGGGAATAAACTTAAGCTTACAAAAGCTAGGATGAAAATGCATGATGGGTCCTAGCTATGAGGCCATGTTAGGTACCCATGTACAAAATGCAATGCAACGTCTCATATAGTGGAGAAAGAGGGAAAATCTCATGGGAAAAGCCCTTCCCCAAAAAGAGATGAAAAAATCGGATGCATGGATGGATGGAGTAACCAAGACCCCCTCATTACGACATACATCAAGTATATACAAAAGAGAAGTAGAACGAAAAAAATCCATAAGAGGAAAAGGTCCCTTGCATAAAATAGAAGGAGACAAGGTAGAAAAAAATGTAGAGTGTTGATCAATGAGTGCTTCTCCAATGTAGAAGTTGATCCATGACTACTGAATAATGCTCCTCCCCTTTGGAAGAAATAATAACAGAGGTACAAGTGAGATGGTTTCCCTATGTGTAGAAAGAATCTTGATGATGAATGGTGTCTTAGAAATGTGCTCAATTGTCCCTATGTTGATGCTTATGGCTGCCCCTTCCAAGACTACTGAAAAGAACAAGTGTAGATCTAGCAAGGATGGATGTAGAACATGTTCCAAAGAACAAACTATCTCCTCAAATGATAAAGAGATCTCCTGCAACTGTTGTACAAAAGGATCCACAATCATATCAACCTGTGAAGATTGATCATGTAGAGAATGGATAGGAGGGTCAGAGTGAGCCCTCATGACAACTAAAGAAGATTTTTCTTCATCAAAGAGAAGATGTAGTTCATCAAAGATGTCTCCCAAATATGCTATGTGTGACTCCATGAACAAACTTGAAATATCTGTCAAGAAGTTATCCACTAATGCTGGAGCTAGAAGACAAGGTATACCCTACTATGCTAAAGTACATGAACCTATCACTATGGAAATGGATGAAGTATTCACCTCAAAAAAGAGGAGATGAATATCATCAACGATGTCTCCCACATCTTCAATGTGAGACTCCAGGAACAGACCTGTAATATATGGAAGGAAGTCGACCCATGAAGCTGAAGTAGGAAGACATGGTAAATCTTGTTGCACTGAATCAAAAGCATATGTGGCTGGAACTAGATCGGTAGTAGCAACAAGAGCATCAGAAGGTGTGATCTCATCTGGAGATGTAGGGACCATGACTAGAGTGACTGGTGATAGAATGTCCTTTGGAAATGGAAGAACTATTGGATCTCCATATGCCTCACAAAGAGCCATCCAAATATCATGAGGGAAAATTTCCATTCTAAGAGGAGCAAGACATTCCTTACTCATATTGTTATACAAAAAGTGAATAATTTTAGTAATATATTTCCAATTGGGATTTGGTGTCAACATCTTTGAATAGAGATAAGGAAGGACTTCCTAATGTTCTCTTAGATAATCAAGTATCAATGCACCCTATCTGTGATAGTTCCTTGTTGTCAACTTTAGTCTAGTACCAAACTGACATGTGTGACAAGACTGCATGAGATCAATCAATGAACCCCCCAAAATGTAAAAAATCAATCAACCCCACCAAATGAAAGATTTTGGCACTTTATACTTAGTGCGACTATAATAGCCAATTTAGGGCCTAATTCTGAAAGTAGTATTTCTATCCATAGAAGCCTATAATTTGACTGTAGATCTAGAAAGTAGACAAAAAAATGGAACCTAAAAATTTGTCTAGATGAGCCCATACTAAGCATTTGAAGTGACAAAAATTGAGATTTATAACTTGCAAAAATATTTAGGATTATAGAGGTGAAACATCCTACACCAATGTTTAGAACACAAAATTCTACCCCAAAACAAAACAAAAAATTGCTTGGAAAAGGAGTCTGTACAAGGGAGATATTGCTATTTGAAAATCACCTCTGTAATTATTTTTCTTGAATCACTGTTGTCACACCTCAAAAAATCAAATGACTCTAATTTTCACCTTAGATGTCCAATTTTGGTGAAACAAAAGTCAATTTTAGGGTTTTTTAACCTTCTAAATATGGTGCTAATATCTAATTTGCACCAGCAAGCTCCAAGCTTGTCCTACAAAAAATCTCTCGTACTGGCCTGACGGGAAAAACTTTTCCAAAAAATAATGTTGATCCAAAAAAATAACAGAGATTCAAATGATAAAATATGCAAATCTAAATTTAAATTTAAAGATCTAAAATGATCATACCAATTTTACAAATTAGGCCTTCAAGTGCTAGTTTGCAAAAAAAAATTACTTAGATTTGACTATTGCCTAGGGTAGGAAAATTTGTAGTCAAATTTCATCAAATCGACACTCTGGATGCAATGGTGAGGTCTACTTTGGCTCTAGATGCTCCCACTGACTGTAATACTCTAGATCTAGGTCAAGATGTCTTCATAGAGTTGAAGCAAGAAAGTGGTCTCAAACAACTATGTAAAGAGAATTTTCCTCAGCTCTGATACCATGTAAGAATTTTCCTTAGGGAAAAATTCAGCGAAGATCAAGGAGCTCAAGCACAAGCACAAGAATAGACCAACAAGGTATGATTAGAATAACAATATCCAAAATTGATTTATTGTCATTCAATATTTAGTCATGTTATGTCATATACACTAGGAGTGCCTAAATATAAAGGCCTCTAGAATGCTTCTAGAATGCCTAGGAATTAGCACATTGATAATTCTTACAATGAGGCATGTGTCCACCATGAGTGAATTATCCTCCATTGAGCACAGGAGTAAGTCCAATGATGAGAGGATAGGCCTACAAAGGTGTAGCACATAAAATTATGTTGTGGACTAACTATGTTGTCACATGAAAACTCACTTAATTATGCAAACTCTAGTGTTGTAGACACCATGTGTTGAATTATAGTTGCTTACTTTTGTGTTGTCAACATGACAAATCATAAGAGTAAGCAAAATCCTAAGTGTAAAAATAATAAATAATAAAATAATGCATTGACCTAAGTAAACTTAAGTAAAGTGTAATAAGTAAATACTTATTTACACTAACAAATATAATCCCTATACCATGAGCTTTCACCCACGTACCTATTTTTCATCAAATAAACAACAAAATTAGCTTTCAACCCAAAGTAATCAACATACAATAGTCTACTATCTATATCTTGCTACTCAGCTACTAGTTCTATCTTGGACTTGTTACTCATCCTTCTCTATCATGAGTTGGACCTATTTTTTTTCCCTTCTCTTTACCCTAAGTTGGGGCATCATTCTTTACCTACCTGTCATTTGATTGATCCTAGAACATCACTTGATGACTGTGTGACTACTATTGTTTACTCATTATGATGAATCCCTAACCAAGTAACCTAGAATCTAGCCTTTTCCCTTATCCTTCACTTGATTCAGCCTTTATAAATTTTTTTTGCCCTTCAATGTTCATTTGTCCTATTTCCTAGGACAAACGCACTATAAGATCCATCAAAAGTGCTAGAAATTTCATATGCACGATTTTAACATTTAAATGTGTTATTTCTAGGGTCAAATAAGCTATAACAATGCAAGCACTATCATAAAAATCATATGCACTATTAAAAATAATGTACACACTATTTCACTCAAAAGTGTTAAAACATCAGACACGTGCACTATAAGATGGGTCGAACATTCCAAAACTTTTAAATGCATTATTAAAACCCTTATATGTGCTATTGTTTTTCTATATGCTTTAATATACCTAAAATCCTAGGTTTTTGAATGCACTGTTTGGCTAAACATATGTGCTAAAGGGTTATTCAAATGTGCTAAAAGAAATAAAAAAATGATAAAAGAAAAGCTAAATTCACTAAAACACCTAAAAAGCTAATTAACCACAAGTATTCACACAAAATTTACAAAAACCTAGGTCAAATACAAAAATATAAAAAATTGAAGATCTCGATGACTTACCGGGTCACCCTAGCCCATTGGACACTCGTACTAGCAACCCCTCTCAAGTTTGTGCTCTTGTAAAGGAACCACCATCCTCACTATCTTAGAGCTACAAAATTTCAAATTTCAAAAGAGAGAATGAAAATGACAAGGGTAAAAGAACTTCTATCCTATTTAACCCTCCTTAGGGGCATCTATATTATCTTTTCGCCCTATTTACCCACCATTGGAATCTTTCTACTCACTTTCGTGAATTGGGTGTTGTATTAAACCTACTTGATCATCTTTATCCATTAATTATCAAACATTTTAGAAATAAAATTGGACCTCCTTAATTCAAAAGCATTCATTTTTGAGGGGGCAATATATCCATATCAAACTAGGGCATCAAATTCTTTTGCAAAAGCAAAAACGTTCTACCAAAGCCAAAATTTCAAACATCAAATCAACCAAAACAAGGGTATCCAAGTAAAAGCATTACAACTAATTGACAAAATCAATGAGAATCAAGACATCAGAACATCATCAATCGGACATCCCATCATGAGAATTGACCCAAAATTAGAGAATCAGGATAGTCTTTGAACTAATATGCTTTGCATATTATCTCAAAGAGGGGCATTTGCAAACACCCAAAAAATGGCAAAGAACTAAATTACGCAATTCTAATCAATCAATTCAAATTAAAGAAAAAATTAGAAGAACACAATAGACTTCCAAATCAAAAATCACATCAGATCATTAATTATCTATCAAATCAACAAGACCTAAATCAACTTTAAAAGAGGAGAAAAATAATTCAAATTCATAAAATGAAATTTAAAAAGGGAGGAAGAAAAAGAAAAAGTATTGAAAATAAATAAGACATTTATTAAATCAATAAAGTCATTTATCCTCACAAAAGAGAAAATCTCCCTTATTCATTCAAAGGAATTAAAAATATCCCCATTTATCCTCAAAACCATGTGTTTTGGACTCTTCCTCTTGGTCTATTATGAAATATTTTTAGTTTCAATTTCATCCACCAGTCAAAGGTGAAAATCATGATTCTTAGCCCAACCCCTTCTGAAATCCTATAAATAGATGGGAAATCCAAAAGCCAAAGTACCCAAGTTTTAGACATCTGTATTATAGGCACTTTCTGAGTTATCATTTTTGCATTAGCATTATAGCAAGTTCATAGAAATTTAGCATTTCTTTTATGTTATTTTACATCATTCATCACATGTTAGCTTATTGCATCCCCATTTTGATAGCATTCTAAGAGTTGTTTTCCACATATAATTTGTATTCTAGTCATAGATCTTGCATGCATTCCTCTAGATCTGCATTTTAAGGATAGTCACATTCTAGAACTATCACTGAAATGCTGGTCTAAGAGCTTTCTTAGCGGTTATAGTTAAGGAAACATGAGATGCTCATAGAATTTACATTTTGACAATGATATCTTGGGTTGAGTCTAGTTTGTTGTCATTTTATCTGCATTCTACATTAAAGTTTCATGAATATATGATTATACCATGTACACGGTTTACAAACATACAATAAGGTATGCACTTGGTAAAGATATTTACAAAAAACTATTAAGACTACCTTATAAAAGGATTTAACTGATCCACCTATTAGGATGAAATAGTGGCTGATCTCTAATCTGCAACTTGGTTTGCTAAATGAGATTCCTTTCAGTGTAATGATCACCTTGCTATGATAGATAAATATTTGTTGCTCCTTATACTGTTGTAGCCTTTTTACTTCACAATTTTGCTCTTCAAATTGACATTATACTTCTTTTCATATACTCTTCTTTTGGATGTGATAAAATTTATTACATATATACCAATCCAAATTATAATTCAACAAAGTCGGCTACAATACAGGTTTACACAAAATAGACAAAGTCAATGCAATTGGAGGAACTTGGGTTTTGAAGACTATCTTGGTGAGGTTCTAACACTTGGTATCCACTGTCAATGCTTAGCATCATCATGCATTTGGTAGATGCAGAAGCTCAGTCCATTATAATCACTTCCAAGTAGTCTAAACTCAATCTGCATTGGTGACTTAGTGAATACTGCAAAACTTGACATATAAACTGAATCACTTGATTCATATTGCATAGCTCAATCAATGCTATCACAACAAGCTCGATATAAACTGAATCACTTCATTAATATTGGGTGACTTGGTCAACACTAGATTCACATTACTATGAATTCAAACTTGGTAAGCATTACATGACTTCATTTGTACTAAGGAACTCAGTAAACAATAAGAAGCTTAGTTTACACTATTTATCACTATTATGGTAGAAACTACTCAGTACAAACTAAATACTATTCCTTAAACTCAGTAGCAATTCTAGTACTTGGTAAAGTCGGAAGTGCTTGGTTAACACTATTAACTATACAATAAGCTCAGTAGATACTTACAATCTAAATATGTGTGTGTGTGTGTGTGTGTGTGTGTGACTAATAACAAACTTGATTGCAATGTCAATGTACACATCATCCTCAAAGGAGACTACTTTAAAAGATCCTTGGAAATTCATCTCTTCTTCCTCCATTGAACATAAATCATTCCTAGAATGATCATTGAAAATATCTAGGCTTTCCACACTATATAACATTGATCTAATTCCAAAATTTGGGCCTACATTATAGCTTGCATGTTCTAGATGTTTTCATATAAGGACAACATGACCTTGTCTCTTGATTGAGACTTCTCAATCCAGACATCTATCATGTCAAGATTTTACCCTATATAAAAATTCAGTAGCATTTGGTACCTTTGGCCATTTATTATTCATAATGCCTCAAGGTCATTGTTCCAAGAGGACACATCGTCCATTCACCCAAAATGTTGGTTGACCATGTTTGCTAAATTATCCACATTCTTCTATATGCTATGTAATAGATGGATATAAGCCTCTATTATGACTTCTTCTCTTTCCTCAAAAATGTGGTGCCATCTATTCTATACATCCAAAAATGAATCATTGGGTTCTAATGCAAGAACTCATTTTTTGAGGGTAGCCACTAATTCAGCCTAAGAGTGATCTAGGTCAATGGGACCTGCCACCTCTCTCACAAAAATCTTAAAAACTTTATTCTATTTCCTAAAAACTTGGAGTTCTTTCTCTCTACTATATAATTGTTGGAATCCATATTTTAGGCCTACAGTTGTCAAACCTTTTGTGGTGTGCTTTGTAGGGTTGCCCAACACAACCTCTTGTATCTTAAAATATTAGGGTATGATAGCATTAGGATTGACATGGGGCAAAGGAATAGGTCTATGTGCTACTATGGCATCTTGACCATTCCTTGAAATGAAGGCCATTTGATGTGGCTATTTCATAGTGGATGTTATCATTTGTACGACACATGTTAAAAAAAAATCCCTCTACATGTGTTTGTATATACCTTCTTTGACAAGTCTTTATTTCCTATGTCATCTATGTTGGGGTTATTCCTATCGAAGATAGGTCTCAGATGGATGATGATACCATCATAATCACCAATTCTTTTCCTTTATCAGAGCTTTCTAGGGCCTACTATGTCCTTTTCTATTTTTCATCGGATGTGACCATCACTATGGTAGGAGCATAGGAGGATGGTTATACTTCCGAGGGACCTTGTTCCTTAATATGCTATGCTTGACCTCCCACACAAGCTTTCTCTATATGAACCTTAGGAAATCCCCCTTTTGAAACACCTCAATTTTTCTCTTTAATTACAAGAAGAGGCACTAGTATCATTTCCTACTCTGACGAAGGTGGGGGAGGCATGTCTAGCTTTCTAGGAACTGAAGGAGGTATACCCATTAGACCTTGTGGGAGAGGAGGTAGGGTATTATAGTCCTTTCCTAATGGATCCTATCATGGTGTGTCCTAGATCTCCCCTTTCACTATTTTTGTCCTGACTAACATCAAATCAAAATTAGATAGGTAAACACATGTGATCCACTCGCCAAAGTAGACTAGGTTCATCTCTCTTATTCTTGATCTATAACATGATTGATCTAGATGGGTTAGTCTTAAGTTGCCAAAGGTTTCTGGTTTGCACTCTATCTTTTCTTCTCTTTTGTGACCTAGGGTGACCATTTCCTTTTAATTAACATGATCTTCCCCTCCTAATTAAGAAGGTGTACTTTTTGGAATAGAATGAGAAGTGGTAGTATCCATGTCCTCATCGTCTTAGGGATTGTGAACTTATCTTTAGTTTGAGCCTAGATTTCTTGAGCTTGTATCTCTCCTTCAACCAAAAGTTCCTTATTCTTCTTCTTCTAGTTCCCCTTCTCTTCTGTTATGAGGTAAGTCACATCCATCTCGTGCTTGTAAACCATTTTTGGTCTTACTAGAGACTTCTCCTTATATAAGGGAACAATGACCTTGGTCCCTTTTCATTAACTTGGCCTAGTAGGTACTTTGAGCATGGCTACATAGGGTAGAGTTCCAAGATGGAAAGGCTTTCATAACCAATTTCTAGTCATATGAATGACATGTAGAGTTATGTGCTCAAAATCATTATTTTCTTCCCTATCCACCTTGAGATTCATTATTGGTGTTCAAATATTTTATCTTTGTTAGAAAAAGGATCAATAAAATTTGAGGTGTCCTTATCCTATACCTTGAGGGGAATTTGTATGTTTGAAGTCTTTTCTATCAATACTAGTTCCATCCTATAGTATTTCTTGATCCAGACTACATAATCACCCACATAGTCCATCTAATGATCCTCAATGGCTGAATGAAGTAGCAACTTTATTTCTACAATGCATTGGAACATTGGGCTATGTTGTCAAAATTAGGGTGAAGCATGGGGTAATCCTCTAAAGGTTATCTCTCCCATTGTACCTCATATGTGTAGATATCTTGCTTCTCCTTGACTTCATAAGGCTCAATGTTGAAATTCCACAACCCATATCTTCCGGTGCTTCTTCCTAACTCTATCATATACTAAGGCCAATTGTTGGGAAATTTCCACGAGCACCAACCTATGTAATAGATTATGTTGTAGCTTCTTTGGATGAAGTTGGATTCAAGGTACTCATATGTATATGAATGTATGAAATTAGATAAAGCACTAACCAACATGTGTTACTCAGGTTTTCATCTTCACTAATCGTTTGTTCACATAATCCCCTTCAATGAAGTCAATTATGGAAAAGATGAAAGCATCATTTTCTATCCTATATTTAGGGTTATCATCCCAAAGGTCTTTCTTTAACAACTATGGGTAGATTATATGTGGTCAAGAGTTGGCATCTCTAATGTTTCCTATCCTTTTGAGTCCTTAATAGACAAGTCTTCTAGTAGCTAACAAGTATACCACATATGATGTCAGGTAGAAGAGTGGATCATTCTAGCCCTAGACTAGTTGGTCATGCACTGAGTCATTGATGAGGGTTTCCAAATCTATCATATTTTCTCTTGTCTAGATTATCTCAATGAAGTGGACCATCCAAATCTCCAAATGACTGGTTGCAAGAAGCCCCATCACCCTACTAAGGAGTACTATATAGTAGCCAATATCTACAATCATAAAGCTTATGGTCATATCAACTTTTCATGATTTCTTATGAGGGGTTTGGGTAATTAAGTAAATATTTTGTACTATATCATAATCTTGTACCTAGTTTTTCTAATACCACATGTCTACACTCTTTTGTGAGCTACCATAATATATTGGTCAAATATAGGAAAATAAAAGACCTTTTCTCCATTATCTGGTTGAATGTCAAGGGCAATCTCTTTGGTGACACTCTTTAGAACCTTTTCATCTAGAACATAATTCTTCACCAATGTCATGATCAATTATAAAGATTGTGTTGACATTAGGTGTGATGTTGCATTGACCAACTAATTATGAATGAGGTCCATTATCATCTCTAATGTCTAATCTAGTTTGTTGTAAAGCACCAAAAATGTGTTCGAGTCTATGTGCCTGAGTTTTGTCTCTTTAATCTCTAAATGGAGGTCAATGAAGCATGACTTCTTGGATACTCCTTGGAATTTGAATTTTTTTTTTTATATCCTTCATTGCAAAGATGATAATGAAGTCATGATTACTTGTACAAAAGAAAAAGTTTAGTATTGTGTTGCTTGGAAGCCCTAAATATTCTTAAGGACTCCAAAAATTTGATGTTAAATTTCTTATACAAGCAAACAATTGATATGAAGAAGTAAATGCACACTTTCACACCTTGGACACCTATGCACCTATGCAAATGCATATGATGTGCAAGTGTACAGACTAGCCAAGTGACAAATTTGGCTACTTAGGACTTGTACATGTTGTGCAGGTGTCTAATTCTGTACCATGGAGTTAGGTCTATTGCCTAGTGAGATATGTATTTGTAGAAGGGAGATCTATACATGTAGCACCTTTATACACCTATGCAAGTATGTACAATACACAAATGTGCATGGAGGTTAAACCTTGCAGTTATGTGCTATGAGGTGCGAGCTTTGTGAAAGTTGTAGATTGTCAAGGGTGAAAAGGTGTACAATTGGGGCCTTTGTGAAGACAAATGTGTTGTAAAAGGAGGGGGTGTCCTCATATTTATAGGTGCAAGGGATGTGCATCTTTTGCAAGTGTGCAAGGTGCACATGTTACCTTTGTACTCTATGTTCTCTCCTAACTTCAAGAACCCAAATGACACTTGTTTTCCAAACTCCTAGACATACGCTACAATGAACTCACTTCTTGAGGTATCTCAAAAGATACCCTAATCTAAAAAGTGAGTTCCTACAACTCAAAAGTAAATAAAAGGGGGTCCCTATTTTTAATGTAAAAATATGTAATATGTTCTGTGAAACCATGACAAATAAACCCAAAACAAGGAAGAAATGACAAAGGCATTTCTTCAACAACAAGGCATATACAAACTTGTGTCAAGTTGGAATTTTATTCCAAACATCAAAAGTGGTATTTTCAAAAGTTTTGGCCCCTAAGAAATACTATTAAGTTTCACACTTAGTGTGTACTTAGTATCTTAATTCCATTAACTCTCTTAGGCATTGATTGCGATGAAAGTGAAGCAACCTATGAATAATTTATCACTAATCAACAAGAGTTTTCAAAATCCCTTGTGAATCAACTTTGCATCATTGGTATGACTAGATGTGAGAACCCATTCAGGGGGCTCTTAACGAGGCATCATTATTTGTTTTTAATATTTTTGTGGTCTATTTTTCAACTTCATGTGGCTTACATGTTTCCAATTGATTCCCCCATGAATTTATCTTTGTTTAGTGAGCCAACAATTATGTTATGCTAGCTTCACTTGATCGTCTTGCTTTTCTTTTTTAGGGTAAGTGCCAGAGTCTCATTTATGACACCATTCATCTTTAGCTTTAAACTTTTTATTTGTTCCTTGATAGAAATTATATTATATAGTCAAGCTATGATGTTCATTCTTTCTTTCTTTTAGACCCTCCTCAAGCGATGCTACTTATGTTCCTCCTTAAATGAATTTTTGGAAAAATATCATTGCAACAAGTGATCTTAGTAGGTTCATGGAAAGTTGTAAATTGAAATTAGAAATCTTAGAATGACCATTATTACCATCCACATATGTTGAGAGCAACCTACATAATAATTATTTAAATGGGTAAAGTGTTGAGAGTAGTTATCCATGTATCTGAATCAAGAGCTAAGAATCATTTATTACCTACATATGACATCAATATTTAATTTTCATAGGAAAAAGTGTCACTCATTTACTTTGATAAATAAATACCTCTCCCTAACAATTAGATCCATTGGGACGATTCACTTATAGAGGTCATTCCTAACTACACACTGACTTCCTCACTCATACAAAATAAAACATACCCAAAATCTTACCAAAATAAACTTACTTTTTTGAAAAATATTTCAAGTCCAAGCTTTGAAATAATGTTTCAAAAACTAGCCATTAATGAGTAGCAATTCTAATTCTCCTTTTAAAGCACCCAACTTGATGATATTTTCACCTAGGATCTCTACATTTTGATAAGGAACAATCCATAAGTATTGAAACATGGGATGATTTCCTAGTTTTTCTTTTTCCTTGTCTAGCATGAGAATAAGGTCAGAGATTCTGAATACTTTGAATTTCCATCTTTTGTCAAACCAATGCTTGGAAATATCTTGATGTTTCACTGTGTATTCTAGAATTGTAGTTCATTTCTCATCAAATTTGAGAAGGTTCATTAACCTGACTTGCACTCTATATTCATTTTTAACATACCCTCTCATGAATTTTAAGACACAATTTTTTAGATTCATGGGCAAGATGGACTCTTGATCATAGAACATTAAATAAGGAGATGTCCCCAAGGCATTCTTTACTGTAGAACTCTATTAGTCTAAATAATATGTTTTAATTGAGTGTACCAATCCTTTGGGTTCTCATCTTAAAATAATTTCACCATAGTGATCAAGTTTTTTATTATTTTTGGACATAAAAACTCCATTCCCTTGTGAATAGTACTTAAAAGAGAACTTGATCTGATTACATCATTATCTAAGGCCCATTGCATGAGAATTGGCAATGCAAAGGAATTTCTATTATCACATTCCAAAAAGAAAGGAATTCCAAGCCTTGTTACAATATGTTCTTCAAGGAAACCATAACAACTTGTGTAGTACAATTCTTAAGTGTTTTAGTTTCCATCCATCGACTCCAATAATCTACAATTGTGAGAATATGTTTATGCCATTTTGAAGAAGGTAGATTCATAGGCCCAAAAAAATTAAGCTCCCACTTGGTGAAGGGGCATACTTCATACATTTGTTGTAATGGCATTGTAGGGTTCCTTTTTATGTTTGCACTTGTGTAACACACATAGCAAGTACAAATGTGATCTTGTGTATCTTTGAAAAGTCTAGGACAATAATATCATGATCTTGAAATATGATGTGATGTAGCCTCTACTAATCCATTTCTGGTACCATATTATTTATGTGTTTGTTCCAACACATTTGTCTCTTCAATGCAATTTGGACATTTTAGATATATACCTTCATAATTCTTTCAATATAGGTGTAATGCCCCGCCAAGGGATCCAAAGAACTAACCTAGTATTTCACTAAGTTTGGTAGTATTTTTTTTTTTTTTGGGAAGTAATTACCACATACAACTTATGCACGATAACGAAAGCAATAGCAATGTCCATCTAAAGAGTAAACTTAACATATACAATAGATTACATTCTTTAAGATCCCCTTAACTTGAATTACTTACATGAATCCATCTAGTACAACATCCACATGAAATAATATGATAATTCCAATGTTCAATTATTACATATCCAACTGCTCATTCATCCATTGTACATGTCACAGGGTATGAAGGCTTAAAAGAATATAGATATGTAGAATAAAGTACATCATCCTATTCTAATCCATGATACATCAAAGTAAAGATAATCACATGATACTCATGATACAGCATCATAAAAGTCATTTACATCTATCAGAAGGATCAAATAAATAAACTAAGTGCATGGTTCCTCCCAACCATTAATAGCATCATTAGACCATCGTGGATCCTAGCCATCCCTCCGTGCGTAACATTCCAAGCACCGAAGAGATCATCGGTATTATCATAGTAGGAATGTCACTCCTAAACATCCTACTAACATAAAAAGTAAAGCATAAGATATTATCATCTAACATATGCTAATACTCAATAAAAGGATACATATCCACCATCACGAAGGACGCATTAACCACAATGTCTCAATGAATCACAAATGATAAGAGTGGAAAATACACTACCACCCGACCGCATGGTACCTAAGTGGTCCACTCCCACCGTGCTAAGGAGATAATCTCAAGTCCCAAACAAGTTATCAAAACCACATAGCACACAACTCTAAAGTCCAGGAATCCTAAAAGTATACTAACTCAAAGGTTCCAATCACAAAATAGACATCTACTTCCTAGAGGCGCACAATGACATGTAGGAACCTACTATGCAAGCGGGAAAGTGTCATCGCATTTATCTTGTACAAGTTATCCTGGCAGTTAGCTAAACTCCATGGGTCCATACAGATCTCATGCGGCCACTAGTATCCTTTCATACTGACAAGGCATAGTATGGAATGCAAGGTCACAACCATGTGTTCTCTCTACTCCCATCCTAGCCTATACAAGCACTCAAGGCATGGGCGAGAACCAAAAACTCTTATCTTTTTAGGTTCATTCAGTTAGTATTAAGTGTGTGAATCTTATCACTTATTAACCAACTTACAATGAGTTACCCTGGCAGCCTCTTAGGGCCTCGTCCCCATTGCAAGCCACTTCCCGACACTACATGCAGATATCCTACCCTAATGCTCATGGTATCATAATCATAAAGAGAGTCCATAAAATCATCAAATATCCACAATAAGAATAATCATGATAAAATCATCAAATATGCATAAAGGCATCAAATCACCATGAGCAAACATCCATAGAAAATCATGATCACAACAACTCTCTATTGGCAACTGAAGCATCACTGATAATCAAAATATCCATTGGTTCTTAATAACCAAAATATATCTCAAAATCATACTGATCGAAGACTCCAAAATGGTTGAGTCAAACATGTCACAACATGACATCATCAAGAATAAATCCATATATTAGTCCCATCATGGCGACTAGAATATATCCAAGGATAACTGATCGATGACCAAAAATAATGGTTAAGTCAAGGGTCTCAGACATAAGAATCTCAAGTATAACAATCAGTATTCACAACCAAGATATAGAGCATTCCACCAAATAATCATGGTTGGGTTTATAAAGATCGAGATTAAAACATCATCAAGACATCACATTCAAACAACCCCCAAGCCTCTGGTAGACGTCCTATACCGGTCAACACTAGTCAACCCAAAACCCAAAACATTAGCATAATGAATACACAATGTAAACACATGTTTTGGTTTTGCTAAGTTTTCAAATTTGAATTCATATGCAAAATCTTAGTTTTTGTATCCCAAGTTTAGAGGAAGAACATTTTCCTACGTTTTTCCATGTATTAATTTTTGGATGGATTAAAAATCCCCTCTAAACTTCAATTTCCAATTATAACATTTAAAAGACGTTTCCACTAACTTAATTTTCATATGCTTCATTTATCTTATAATCTTAAACCATTAATTCATAATAGTTAAAACTATAAAATTACAAAACTATTCATCATTAAAAAGAGATGAATTTATAAATCTTTTATTATCAACTTTAAATCTTTTACTAACATATATATATATATTACATATATACATACATAAATATATATATATATATTACATATATACATACATAAATATATATATATATATTACATATATACATATATATATATATATATATATATATTTATTTATTTATATTTAAACATATACATACGTACATATATAATATAATATTTTTTTTTTTGCATTTTATAAAAAATGGAACCGAATTTTATTAATTTCGATTCATAAAGGAAATCGAATAACAAAGTTTCCTCAGAACAAAGCCGAATCGATTATGCCGTCGGCTGTCATCGTGGTGACAATTGCCGTGGGTACCCTGTGACCAATACAGTCGCGGGTACACTGCATAGCATCGCGCGCCCCTTTAAACACAGGTATGGGGTGCAATTCCGCCCCCACCCAACATGCATCAGTATTTGTTTAAACAATCACAGCGCGATTTAATAAGTTACGATTCTGCCATAATAAGGTTGTGATTATATAAATATATTATATATATATATGTATGTATATATATATATATATATATATATATATATATATATTTATATATATATAATATATAGAATCTCAAATTGTTTATAAAAAATACAAGCTTTCATTTTCAGAACCTCTCTATGAAACTTGTTCTTTTAAGAATTTCTTTGATGACTAATTCTTATGGGTTTGTCCATGAATTGCAACCCTAGTCCTTATTATTTTCAGATCTAAGCATATAGAATCCTTAAACAAAACTTAATTGCCAAAATTGAGAATGCACAATGAAGACATATGGAAAGTACAAAGAAGATAGGGGAAAGCAAGATGTAGAAGTATCATAATGAAATCACAAGAATCTACCCGAATTCTGATGCTAACTCACTTATCCTTAGATAACCCGAAGAGCAAGCTCCCCTTCTTCAAAATTTTCTCGAATCCTCCAATGTTTCAACTGTTCTCCACGCTAACCACACTATCCATGCTATGTCCAAGCTATCTCCAAGCTATTAGGGAATGCCCGAATATAAAGAGCTTTCAAGATAACCCTAGAATGCTTCTAGAACCAGCTAGAAGATATCACCAACTAAGCGTGGACCTATTTCCAACCTTTTTGATAAGCCCTAGGGTTGTAAACACCATGTGCTCAATTGATGCACTAACCCCCGTGTTGTTGACACATGAAAAACGGGGAATTGAATTAATTTCCAAGCAAGTTTATAATTCGAATTATTTTTAACTAATTTCCATTTATAACTCCCATTTTAATTTTTTTATAACTTTTATTATTAATATTTGTTTATTAATTTATTAATATTTTATAATTATTATTTATTTTAATTTCTAATTTTCTTTTAATTTAATTCTTTTATTTCTCAATTAATTCTCCTTGAATTAATCATAATCAAAATATCAAAAATCATGATATTTAATTTCTCAAATAATTAATTTATTAATTAAATCTATTTGTTAAGACTTAATTAATAGAAAATTCACCATAGACCCTCATGATAAAATATGAAAACCCATCATAGGACAATTCATACGAAATCAGTCTAAAGGATTAAAAATCACAAAATATGTCATCCCACACATTCAGTGGGTACTCAACTCAGATACTTGTCCTAACTCACTAGGACAAATGGTTTTAGGGTTTGGGATTTGGACTTGAGAATTTATCTCCCCTCTCTTATCATTGAGATAGTATAATAGGGTATGCTCATCCTAGCAATTTAGGGAAGTCGATACCCGGTACCTACAACCTGCAAAAAAATCATGCATGTACATACAATATATATAGTGCTAAGCTAAACATGCAATGGCAGGAAGTGGTGCATCGTGTAGATCCTGACTAAGAAGGTGACTACGACTCCCTTCCTTAACCACATCATAAATGCCATACAATAAGAAAACATGCACACCATACACATGCAAGTATGGGGTAAGTATCCATAATAAAACACATAAGATAATCAACCATCTAACTAATCATCAGCAGTAACTGAAAACAATATAATGATCATCATATACACATGAAATGTGAAGCCTAAATGATCTCATCATATAATAACTGAATCCATAACATAATGTCTGATAGTGTCTAAACAATACCACTAATCCATCTACATAAAACTAGTCCATCAAAGTCTGATAACAATAGCAATAATATGTCCAGAGAAGATGTGAATGAGGGTAGGCACTACATCCACCCCCCCTTGGGTTAGGGTTACTCTTGGAAGCCTACAAAAAAATAGGGATATAACTCCCTCAATATGGCTGCATCCTCCCAAGTAGCTGAACTATCATCAGCAGGGTCCCATTGGACCCTTACCTGCTCGATGGTTCGACGTCTAAGGGTCAACCCCCGCTACTCCAGAATACGAACTGGCTCCAAAGCCAGCTGCCCATCCTCTACCTGCAACACATTCCAATCAAGAACATGCACAATATCAAGAATATATTGCCTAAGCACTGAAACATGGAAAACATCATGAATGCGAGCTAGGCTGGGCAATAGAGCAAGGCGGTAAGCAACCGGGCCAATCCTCTCCAAAATCTCGAATGGTCCCACAAAACAAGGTGCTAGCTTAGAACCCTTTCCATATCGGATTGGACTCTTTCGCGGTCGCAGTCTCAAGAAAACCTTATCTCCCACTGCAAACTGCTTATCCGTCCTATGAGCATCAGCATACTTCTTTTGTCTATCCTGTTCCATAGTTAAATGCTCGTGGATACGCACTACTTGTTGCTCCATATCACGAAGCATCTCAGGACCCAACAGAATGCGATCCTCAAGGTTGTCCCAACTCAAGGGTGTACGACATGGATGACCATATAACGCCTGAAAAGGTGCCATGCCAATAGAACTATGATACCCATTGTTGTAAGCAAACTCCACTAGATAGAGATAGTCCTCCCAATGTGTCTACCTATCCATCACATACATCCGTAACATATCCTCCAAAACCTGATTCACCCTCTTTGTCTGACGATCAGTTTCTGGATGATATGCCGAACTGAAGTTTAACTACATTCCAAGCTCAAGTTGCAATGATGTCCAGAATGTAGATGTGAATACAGGATCCATGTCAAAAATGATCTTTCTAGGAATACCATGTAATCTCACAATATCATGCATGAAGACATTAGCTACAAAAGCTACTGTGCAAGAAGACCTGATAGGTGAAAAATGTGCCACCTTAGTCAACCGATCAACCGTGACCATGATAGCATCATGATGACGAACTGTCATAGGTAATCCTACAATGAAATCCATGGAAATAATATCCCACTTCCAAGAAGGAATGAGATTTGGCAGCAAAAGTCCAGTCGGGTGTTGATGTTCTACCTTGACTCTTTGACACTCAAGACACCTAGCCACAAAATCAGCAATATCTTGCCTCATTCCGGACCAAAAGAACAAACGTCTCAAATCAGCATGCATCTTTTTAACACATGGGTGTGTTGAGTATGGTGTACGATGGGCTTCCGCTAGAATCAAGGTGTGAAGCTCATCCATTAAAGGCACATAAATCCTCCCCAAATGTCTCAAAAGACCATCTGATTCTCGAACATAGCCTGCAAAATTTCCTTCCAAGGGTCTTCCGGAATCTATCTCTCTGCACACTTCCTGATACCATGAATCCGTAGGAAGTGCCTGAAGAATCTGACCCCTCAAATCGACACTAAGAGTCATAGATGATACCACATGTCTCCTGCGACTCAAAGCATCTGCCACCACATTCTCCTTACCTTGAATGTACTTAACCTCAAAATTGTACTTGCATAGAAACTCCATCCATCGTCTCTGGCGAGCATTCAAATTAGGCTAAGTAAATATATACTGAAGACTGCGATGATCGCCGTGCAGGTCAAATTTGTGCCCCAACAAGAAATGTCTCCATCTTGTCAAAGCATGAACTAGTGCCGCTAACTCAAGATCATGCGTAGGAAAATTTAACTCACGATCCTTGAGCTTGCGTGATTCATACGCTATCACCCATCCATTCCGCATCAACACTGCCCCAATACCTTCAAGAGAAGCATCCGTACACACCATGAAATCTCCCTCTGGATCAGGTACTGCTAAAATGGGTGCACTAGTTAAAAGCTCCTTGAGCTTCTAAAATGCTTCCTCACATTTCTCTATCCACACAAACTTCTTTCCTTTCCTCTGAAGAGAAGTGATAGGATGTGCTATCCTAGAGAAGTTCTGGACAAATCTGCGATAATAACTAGCTAAACCCATGAAACTACGAATCTCTGACAGGTTAGTCAGTGTTGGCCAATCTATTATCACCTGAATCTTTGTAGGATCCACTGATATACCATCACTTGAGATAACATGCCCTAAATATTGAATCTCTGATTTGAAGAATTTGCACTTGGCTGCATTACCATAGAGCTAGTTGTCTCTCAAACACTACAATAACAACCGCAAGTGTTCCTCATGCTCCTTCTGATTCTTGGAATATATCAATATATCATCAAGAAACACAAGTACGAATCTGTCCAGATATGATCGAAAAACACCATTCATCAAACTCATGAATACTGATGGAGCGTTAGACAACCCAAAAGGTACCACTATGAACTCATAATATCCATAGCGAGTTCAAAAAGCAGTCTTGTGAATGTCAGCTTCCTTAATGCAAAGCTGGTGGTATCCTGACTTAAGGTCAATCTTGGAGAAAATTGTAGCCCCCTTGATATGATCGAATAGGTCACAAATCCTAGGCAAAGGATACCTGTTCTTAATAGTCACCTTGTTCAACTGTCTGTAATCGATACAAAGGCGCAAGGAACCATCTTTCTTCTTCACAAAGAGCACTGGAGCTCCCCATGGTGATACACTAGGTCGAATGCTCCCTTTGGCCAAAAGTTCCTCTAACTGAAGTCGTAACTTTCCTAGTTCCTATGTAGTCATTCGGTAAGGAGCTTTAGAGATAGGTTCTGCTCCAAGAACTAGATCAATGCTAAAGTCGATATCCCTCTTTAGAGGCATGCCTGGAATCTCTCTTGGAAAAACATCTACGTACTCTTGCAAAATCGGGTGATTGAAATTCTTCCTCACATCATCTTCTTCTGCAAGATCATTTACCATAACAGCAAATATTTGACATCCTTTACGGAAACTTCGCTTCATTTGCATAGCAGAAATCATCTGCAGAGATATCGGCCTTGGTATCCCAACTATCTTTACATCATTCCCTTGGTCATCTTGGCACATAATTATCTTCTTCTTGCAATCTATACTGGCTTTATGAGTTCCAAGCCAATCCATTCCTAAAACCACATCATAGGAACCAAGGGGTATGACTCGAAGATCCACTACCGAAACAAAGCTTCCTAAGCTAAGCCCACACTTATGAACTACAGAATTCATGGAGACCTTGATACCTGAGGCTAGTTCCACTTGCCAACCATGATCTTGCTTCTCTGCATCCAGCTTACACTTAGAAACTATAGATGGAAAAATAAATGAATCTATAGCTCCTGAATCAAATAATACTGAAAGAGATATACCTCGAATAGCACCTGTGGTCTCAACCACTGTACCCTGATGATTCGCCTAACAATGATCAACTACTGCAAACACTCTATGAGCTCTACCTGCATCACCTACTATAGGCTCTGAGGCTGTAGGCCTAGGTCCAAAAAAATGAGGTGCTCGCTGTGGACACTGAGCTGCATAATGACCAATTTGTCCACATGAAAAACATTTTGTATTCCTGCCAGACCCTCTACCCATAGGTGGCACATTTCATTGCTGTCAGCTGTTCCTACTAACAAATGACTGACTACTTTGAGCTAGCTAATTGGGTTGATTTTGTTTATTGCGTTGAGCATTGTGATTGTTCTTAAAGTTAGAACCTTTGCCACCACCTTGAGCCTAAGAATTAAATCCCTTCTATTGTTGCATCTATCGAGACTGCTGGTGAAACTGTTTTCCCTTAGAAGAGAAAAGCTTCTTGTTACCATCTGAATTGAAGTTGCTTTTAGATCCTGACACTGCTGGCGCTCCTACAAAACCACCTTGACCAAGGTTGATGCTTTGCTCAACAAGGATTTCTTGATGTACCGCATCCTTGAGGGTTTTTGGCTCAAATACTTTGACACCCCCAATAATACGGTTGTTCAAACCCCTAGTAAAATGTTGTGTCAACTGAGTTGAATTTTCACTGAATCTTGAAAAAGACATGAGCTCATAGAACTTACGCACATACTCGGTCACTGACATAGTGTACTGCTTGAGATTATGAAATTCATCTACCCTTTGTTGATTCCATTCCTCTGGTAGGAATCGTTCACGAAAAATCTCTAAGAAAAGTTCCCAAGTGGCAGTCTTCATATTGATCCCCAACTTCTTCTCCTCAATTGTCCACCAAGTGGCTCCAAAGTTCTCTAAATTGGTGATCGCAAATCTTGCCTTAACATTGTTGTCAAAGTCTTGCATAGCGAAAATCCTGTCGAGAGAAACAAGCCACTGCTCGGCCACATAACCAGACCCTTGCCCATTGAAAGGCTTAACCTTGGATTTTGAAAGATCCTTCATCTGAGTGGACACAATGGACCTCTGACAATCCTTTTGAGGGCTTCTAGATCTGGGTCTATGCTGTTGTTCTGTCTGATGCACTTAGGCTGTTCTTGAACAGGAGGTAGACATTCTAGAATAGTCTGCATCAACTGTCTTAGAACAACCTCTTCAGACTCAGCTTGGTCCTCTCTTTGGCTCTCTTCCTGCTGCCTATTGGAGTGCTCTTCCTTGCTCTCCATACGAACCGATCCCTCATGGGCAGACTCATGGGCACTAACAGTTCTGCCATGACCACGGCCTCTTCCATGGCCCCTACCTCGGCCTCTAGCAGAAGACCTAGTCCCAGATACCATCCTGCAATAGTAGAGTACTATTACAATCAAGAGACACATGTTACAATAGACTAAGTTCAGTTCTATGTTTAGGTCTAAGTAAATTTTCTATTTTGACAACTAAGTGTTAAAGAATGAGAAACACACAAGTACCGTTCAAGTTCTGTTCTCAGTTTACCTAGTTCAAGTTGAAGAGATACACCTAATGGTTCAAGTTCTAGTTGTTCCGAAATACCCAGAGTTCCCAATGTAGAAACTCGGGCTCTGATACCAAATGTAATGCCCCACCAAGGGATCCAAAGAATTAACCTAGTATTTCACTAAGTTTGGTAGCATTTTTTTTTTTTTTTTTGGAAGTAATTACCACATACAACTTATGCACAATAACGGAAGCAATAGCAATGTCCATCTAAAGAGTAAACTTAACATATAAAATAGATTACATTCTTTAAGATCCCCTTAACATGAATTACTTACATGAATCCATCTAGTACAACATCAACATGAAATAATATGATAACTCCAATGTTCAATTATTACATATCCAACTGCTCATTCATCCACTGTACATGTCATAGGGTATGAAGGCTTAAAAGAATATACATATGTAGAATAAAGTACATCATCCTATTCTAATCCATGATACATCAGAGTAAAGATAATCACATGATACTCATGATAAAGCATCATAAAGGTCATTTACCTCTATCAGAAAGATCAAATAAATAAACTAAGTGCACGGTTCCTCCCAACCGTTAATAGCATCATTAGACCATCGTGGATCCTAGCCATCTCTCCGTGTGTAACATTCCAAGCACAGAAGAGATCATCGGTATTATCATAGTAGGAATGTCACTCCTAAACATCCTACTAACATAAAAAGTAAAGCATAAGATATCATCATCTAACATATGCTAATCATCAATGAAAGGATACATATCCACCATCACGAAGGATGCATTAACCACAAAGTCTCAATGAATCACAAATGATAAGAGTGGAAAATACACTACCACCCGACCGCTTGGTACCTAAGTGGTCCACTCCCACCGTGCTGAGGAGATAATCTCAAGTCCCAAACAAGTTATCAAAACCACATAGCACATGACTCTAAAGTCCAGGAATCCTAAAAGTATACTAACTCAAAGGTTCCAATCACAAAACAGACATCTACTTCCCAGAGGCACACAATGACATGTAGGAACCTACTATGTAAGCGGGAAAGTGTCATCGCATTTATCTCGTATAAGTTACCTTGGCAGTTAGCTAAACTCCACGGGTCCATACAGATCTCATGCGGCCACTAGTATCCTTTCATACTGACAAGGCATAGTATGGAATGCAAGGTCCCAACCATGTGTTCTCTCTACTCCCATCCTAGCCTATACAAGCACTCAAGGCATGGGCGAGAACCAAAAACTCTTATCTTTTTAGGTTCATTCAGTTAGTATTAAGTGTGTGAATGTTATCACTTATTAACCAACTTACAATGAGTTACCCTGGCAGCCTCTTAGGGCCCCAGCCCCCATTGCGAGCCACTTCCCAACACTACATGCAGATATCCTACCCTAATGCTCATGGTATCATAATCATAAAGAGAGTCCATAAAATCATCAAATATCTGCAATAAGAATCATCATGATAAAATCATCAAATATGCATAAAGGCATCAAATCACCATGAAGAAACATCCATAGAAAATCATGATCACAACAGCTCTCTATTGGCAACTGAAGCATCACTGATAATCAAAATATCCATTGGTTCTTAATAACCAAAATATATCTCAAAATCATACTGATCAAAGACTCCAAAATGGTTGAGTCAAACATTTCACAACATGACATCATCAAGAATAAATCCATATATTAGTCCCATCATTGCGACTAGAATATATCCAAGGATAACTGATCGATGACCAAAAATAATGGTTAAGTCAAGGGTCTCAGACATAAGAATCTCAACTATAACGATCAGTATTCACAACCAATACATAGAGCATTCCATCACATAATCATGGTTGGGTTTATAAAGATTGAGATTAAAATATCATCAAGACATCACATTCACACAACCCCCAAGCCTCTGGTAGATGTCCTATACTAGTCAACACTAGTCAACCCAAAACCCAAAACATTAGCATAATGAATACACAATGTAAACATATGTTTTGATTTTGCTAAGTTTTCAAATTTGAATTCATATGCAAAATCTTAGTTTTTGTATCCCAAGTTTAGAGGAAGAACATTTTCCTACGTTTTTCCATGTATTAATTTTTGGATGGATTAAAAATCCCCTCTAAACTTCAGTTTCCAATTATAACATTTAAAAGATGTTTCCACTAACTTAATTTTCATATGCTTCATATATCTTATAATCTTAAACCATTAATTCATAATAGTTAAAACTATAAAATTACAAAACTATTCATCATTAAAAAGAGATGAATTTATAAATCTTTTATTATCAACTTTAAATCTTTTAATAACATACATACATATATATATATATATATATATATATATATATATATTACATATATACATATATATATATATATATATTTAAACATATACATACGTACATATATAATATAATATATATATTTTTTGCATTTTATAAAAAACGGAACCGAATTTTATTAATTTTGATTCATAAAGAAAATCGAATAACAAAGTTTCCTTAGAACAAAGCCGAATCGATTATGCCATCGGCTATCACTGTGGTGACAATTGCCGCAGGTACCTTGCGACCAATACAGTCACGGGTACACTGCGCAGCAGGTACCGCGCGCCCCTTTAAACACGGGTATGGGGTGTGATTTCACCCCCACACAACATGCATTAGTATTTTTTTAAACAATCGCAACGCGATTTAATAAGTTGCGATTCCGCCATAATAAGGTTGTGATTATATAAATATATTATATATATATATATATATAGATATATATATATATATATATATATATATATATATATATATATGTATGTATATATATATATATAACAAGGTTTATGTATATATATATATATATATAATATAAAAAATCTCAGATTTTTTATAAAAAATACAAGCTTTCATTTTCAGAACCTCTATATGAAACTTGTTCTTTTAAGAATTTCTCTGATGACTAATTCTAATGGGTTTGTCCATGAATTGCAACCCTAGTCCGTATTATTTTCAGATCTAAGCATATAGAATCCTTAAACAAAACTTAATTGCCCAAAGTGAGAATGCACAATGAAGACATATGGAAAATATGAAGAAGACAGGGGAAAGCAAGATGCAGAAGTATCATAATGAAATCACAAGAATCTACCCGGATTCTAATGCTAACTCGCTTATCCTCAGATAACCCGCAGAGCAAGCTCCCCTTCTTCAAAATTTTCTCGAATCCTCCAATGCTTCAACTGTTCTCCACGCTAACCACACTTTCCATGCTATGTCCAAGCTATCTCCAAGCTATTAGGGAATGCCCGAATATAAAGAGCTTTCAGGATAACCCTAGAATGCTTCTAGAACCAGCTGGAAGATATCGCCAACTAAGCATGGACCTATTTCCAACCTTTTTGATAATCCCTAGGTTTGTAAACACCATGTGCTCAATTGATGCACTAACCCCCATGTTGTTGAAAGATGAAAAATGGGGAACTGCATTAATTTCCAAGCAAGTTTATAATTCCAATTATTTTTAACTAATTTCCATTTATAACTCCCATTTTAATTTTTTTATAACTTTTATTATTAATATTTGTTTATTAATTTATTAATATTTTATAATTATTATTTATTTTAATTTCTAATTTTATTTTAATTTAATTCTTTTATTTCTCAATTAATTCTCCTTGAATTAATCATAATAAAAATATCAAAAATCATGATATTTAATTTCTCAAATAATTAATTTATTAATTAAATCTATTTGTTAAGACTTAATTAATAGAAAATTCACCATAGACCCTCATGATAAAATATGAAAACCCATCATAGGACAATTCATACAAAATCAGTCTAAAGGATTAAAAATCACAAAATATGTCATCCGACATATTCAGTGGGTACTCAACTGAGATACTTATCCTAACTCACTAGGACAAATGGTTTTAGGGTTTGGGATTTGGAATTGAGAATTTATCTCCCCTCTCTTATCATTGAGATAGTATAATAGGGTATGCTCATCCTGGAAATTCAGGGAAGTAGATACCCGGTACCTGCAACCTGCAGAAAAATCATGCATGTACACACAATATATATAGTGCTAAGCTAAACAGGCAATGGCAGGAAGTGGTGCATCGTGTAGATCCCGACTAAGCAAGTGACTATGACTCCCTTCCTTAACCACATCAGAATCGCCATACAATAAGAAAACACGCACACCATACACATGCAAGTATGGGGTAAGTATCCATAATAAAACACATAAGATAATCAACCATCTAACTAATCATCAGCAGTAATTGAAAACAATATAATGATCATCATATACACATGAAATGTGAAGCCTAAATGATCTCATCATATAATAACTGGATCCATAACATAATGTCTGATAGTGTCAAAACAATACCACTAATCCATCTACATAAAAATAGTCCATCAAAGTCTGATAACAATAGCAATAATATGTCCAGAGAAGATGTGAACGAGGGTAGGCACTACAATAGGTGTCCATCTTTCAACATATATGATGCATATTTCATCCTTAGAGCTCTACATTGGGATTTATTCATCCCTATAGGAAATCAACATTGTAGAAAATGATAGACTATTTCTTGGTACCAAACATTATAGATAACACTTCCATTGGTGTAGGCATATGAAATCAGTGGCTTCTCTTGTTTCATTCAGGGATCGACTTGGTCAAATCCTTGGCCTCAAATCAATTTCATTAGTTGGATCTCAAGGTCAAATTATGATAGCATAGGCATCCACTTTCTTCTCCTTTCTCCCAACTCTTTTTTCATTAATAACGACTTGACTGTCGAGTCAAGTATGATAGCCAAAAAAATTCTTTTCATGATATAGCGCTTAAACTTCTTAACAATTTTCACCAAGGCAAAAGATTATTTGTCTAGAATCACATACTTTAGCTTGGAATTTTTCAAGGGACAACTCATGGAGGCTATGGGTCTTTGATCTTTTCAATCCTTCTTTTGGATCAATATGCTCACATAACAATATTCTAAAGCAAAGGAATATACTTTGAATGGTAATTGATAGTCTAGGCTTACAAGTACTAGTGTAGTAGAAATTGTAACTTTGATATCTTTGAATGCCTTCTTGATGAAAAATAAATAAATTTAGGGTCATTCCACAATAATGGTTCCCATTCTTTGGCCAACTTTGACACTAAAATTGGTATTTTTAAGAAAATATTCACTTTCAAAAGCATATTACTAAAAAATGTACAAAGAATTTGAAGATGGTGTAAACTAGTGATTTGTATCATATTTTGTGTAGTGTCTAACATTATTTTAAAAATTTTATTTTTTGAAGTAATTGAAGTCCATTTTGTTTTCTCCTTCGAGAAGTGGTATATATGAAAAATTAGCAATTTTAAAGAGTAATGGTTGTCTTGATCAACATAACTTTTTTTTTAAATATGACAATGAAAAATTATATCAAGGTTAGAATGGTAACATAAATCCCTAGAAAGTTTAGTTGGGTTCATTCAATTTTGTTAAAAAAATGTAGATTCTATTCAATGGTAAAGTGACATTAATGATAAACTAGACATAGGTTGATTTTGATCAATATAATTTGTTTTGTATAAATAAAAATGGATTTTTATTGTATTTCTAGATAGGTTACACACATACATTTTTACCACATATTTTCCAAATTTTGTTGTTCTCATTTTCTATTTTTTCTCAAAGCTTCAAATTAAGACTTGTGAGATGGCCAAACAACCTATATTTAATAAAACTATAAATAAAACATCATAATAAATGCAATGTATAATAAAATTATAGTCAATAGAAATCTCATTCAGAGTAGAACAAGGTGGTATATTTAGTTTTGAAAAATAGACCTATTTAGCCATTGTTTCAGCCCTTACAAGGGAAACTTTTAAGAGAAAAACTATGAAATTTGCAATAACAAAAAAAATGGTGGCTTCAAATGAATACCTCTACATTTGAAGCCCTAGGTGACACAAAAAGTGGTGGCAAGGGTGCTTTAGATGAAGCCCCATTTGTACTTCCTAATAGTTTTCTTACATGCTAGGGAGTGGCCTTGGGGGTTTCAAATGAAAACCCATGTTGTCGTAGGGGGATTCATTTGAAGACCCTTAGAGTGACTTGGGGATTCATTCAAAGCCCTATCAGCCTATGTATTTTTTAAAAATAATTTCTTGTGTATACAAAAAACTTTTTCTAGCATCAAAATCATATCAAATCATCTTCACATTCATTAATTTTGGAAGAAATAGGAAGATGGAAAGTATAAAATATAGGAGTTTTTAATTTTAAAATCAATTTGATAGTTTTGTAAAGAATGAAGGTGGTAAGAAAGAAAGTAAGACAAATTAAATCAGCAAAAAATAGATCAATTGATGTAGAGCATAGGAATCATGAAAAAACATTTGCAAATCATCATATAAAGAGAGAAGGTATGTACATGTATATTCATACTTGTCTATTGTTTTAATTTTCTCTAAATAGTTTTGTAATTTCATTCATTTATGTGCATATATCTTGCAAAAAACAATTAAAAGATGAGAAAATAGATGTTGGAGAAGGTTCAAGACATAAAAATTTAGTATAGGAAAATTCAATACATGAAACAATGGAAATTGGAGAAGGGTCATGATCAGCTATTCCAATCGGTATGTATGAATAATTAAGACTAGATATAAAAGTAAAGCAAAATATCATGCATATAAATTTAGATCATTTACTTGCAATGTATGTGGATAAATTTAAATCACTTACTCATATTAAATTGTTAATTCTTTCCAAAAAGAAAAGTTTGCATAAGATAGTAAAAGAAATAACAAGTAAATTTGATGATTTGGAAACAATTGAACAAAACCAAGTAATTTCACATGTTCTTTGAGGAAAAGACTTTCAAGAGCCATTAAAATTGTTGGGTGTAGACACAACATTCAAAAAAGGAAACTTTTCTAACATGCAAAGTGCTATTATTGAAAATCTTAAGAAAGGTTTGAGCTCTATAGGGAAGACAACTTGAAGTAAAGATAAGATCATGACAAGAAGAGTAATTCTTACATCTATTGTTAGTACCAATGTACCTCAAAATAGATAAATATCTTTAGTTTGAACATAAATTAGTTTTACTAGAAAAATAATATCAAAATGAATGAGGAGGATAATGGTTTTGGATGATAGCACTTTGGAAGGAAATTGGGCAATTATGTGTAGAGCTCCTTGTTATGAGAGGATTGATGATATAGTAAAAAATTTGGTAATATCATTTTGTAATAATAATACTCATCCTTCATCAAACACTAGAGATGTTCTCACACATAGGGGTAAAGCTGATCATTCTAAACATCATACAAAATATTGGTTGTTCACATAACACAACATGAAATTTATGTCTCATTTTGTAGTTCAAATCTTGATATAAAGATTTGTTAGACATTATTTGAGAGATTGAAGCCACACTATGTAAGGAGAAACAAAGTGTTTGTAACTTATTTTTTTCGTTATCATATTGAATTTGATCTCCACTATCAAGTTTATAGAAAATTTGTAGAAGATAATTTTGGTTATAAAAATGCTCCTCCTAGTAGATGAAGTCAATTTATTTCATTTATTTTATGTGGAAAATAGACGATTATGTTGGTCAAATTAATTGTGCATTAAAGGAGCATGTGAAACATGTGCTAATTTAGCTCCTTTTATTGGAATTCTTTACAATAACTGAGAGAGGGGAGGGGGTGAATTGGTTATTTAAGTTTCAGATGTACAAATACAATTTATCAATTCTTAGTAGACCCATATCCATAAAATCTTGTCATGCATGCATCCATTAAATTTACTATCCTACGTCAAAACAACTTTGCAAAAATGTAAATATGTAACATAATAGATTCAATAACATATTCTCCACATGGATTTTACATGGAAACCCAATTTGAGAAAAATCACCAATAACATGCTACTAATTGTCAATCTTCTCAAGTAATGCCTTATGAAAGGCCAACCCTATTAAAAGTTACAATACACACTGTTAAATGTGATCTCATTAATGGATCTCAATCACCCTATTAGGAGTGATCCTTATTAGAGGACTCTAAACCATTCCATTAGAATGTCATCTAGTTAAAAGATTTACAAATGACTATTAGATCAACCTTAATCCAAAGGATATACCCTAGACTGATACAATGATTAAAAAGTAATAGTAAGGCTTTATCTAATAACAAATTACTACACACTTGCAAATCATAGATCTCTGTTTTAGTCCTTCATTCTACTTGGCATTCACACACTTCATCTTTGATAGCTTGTTCACCCTTCAAGCATTTATACTCTTAAGCCTTCTTTCTTTACATGTCAACTACAGTCACTTATGTTTAGCCACTGAATGAAGCAATACCCTAGACTCATTATCTTCCTGAGGTTCTCACACATGACAACCTTTTCTTTTGAATAGCTATCTCTATAAATAGACAATTAAGATATTTTTCCCCTTAACTGCAATTGTCAATTTTAGGGCTAGTTAGGACTAGGTAGGATACAAATAATCTATACACATTTCTATTTCATTCCTATAGAAACATCTACAATCTTCCTTGAATTTGCCTCAAAATAGTTTACATTGAATTTTGTGCCACTAGCTAATCATAGTTATTTTCCACATGCTTTAAACAATTTAAGAAAATAAAATACAAAGCTCATATTCATCAAATCTTCGATTAAACTAATTTTAATGGCACTTAGCATCAAAATGTTGTCACTTAGTATCTATATTATTCTTTCACTTGGCCAACACTAGTTTACTCAGTGAACACTAAAGTTAACTAATGCTCAGCACTGAGAAAACGTTACTCAGCATATAATGGCAATCACTCAGCTTGCACTAATTTTCATCTTTTCTCAACATCTCTTGATTTTCACTTGACTTCCATTGATTTCTACTTGGCTTGCACTATTTTTCATCTTTTCTCAACACCTCTTATTTTTCACTCGACTTCCATTGATTTATGCTTGGCTTGCATTATTTTGTTGGCAAGGCTTGACAGACAATTTGCATACTTGATCTTCTTCCAGTCTTAACTTGAGTAATCTTTTATTTCAATCTTTAAGTAGATAAACAATACACTAATAAAGTATCAATGTCTTACTTGGTCTTAGTGCTTCTTTTACATAGAAATAACTCAACCTTTATCTAGGTGCTATTGCAATCTCCTCTTCTCAAATCATCTTCATTAATCAACTAAATGATAGCTTTCAAACCAAAAAGCAATTGTCTTACTAGCAAGTAGTAGGTTTGACATTATTGACAAAATAATGATTGTTCCTTTATAGGTTCTTCACTTTAAAAAAATCTTATATAAAAAATCTCCCTCTTTGGCATTGATGACAAACCAATACCAACAACAATACCAAAAAGAAAATAAATATTTGATATTTCTCCCTCTATCAATGTAGTATATGTCCTTCCTCTGTTGTAGGGTAAGTAAGCTTTGTCAAATTCCTTTACTGTTTATTTTTTCTTCTCCCTCTGACTTATAACTCCCTCTTGTAGAATATCACTCCCTCTTTCTAATATTTAGGTATATCCATCTCTATTTTCTCTATTCTTATATCTTCCTTAGTAATTTATTTCTCTTACTAGGTACATGTATATTTATTTTCCTGTAGGATTATACCTCCCTCTTTAACAACAATGCCAAATACTTTTCATCTCTATGTGCCGATATAATCAATTCTAGATACTCCCTCTATCACCTTTCATGTGACTGTAAATCTTCTAATTCACCTCCTTCATTACTTTTGGTAGCTCCTAAAGTAATATCCACTGCATCAAGTTGTAAGATACAAAATTCAACTCAGTTGATGTAGGGTACTACTTATGCTTCTTAAGTAGCTTGGGATAGAGGTATCACCCCTAGTTGACCTCTTAGATACTCATCAACATCCTTAGGTAAAGCTTTTGTTAAGATATTAGCTATCTACTCTTTTGTATTCACATATTCCATCCTCACTTCTTTGTCTTGAACCAACTCTCTCAAGTAAATTTCATACTTGATTGCAGTGTTATTAGTCTTTGTGTGCATTACAAAGTTCTTTGATATATTTATAGCACTTTTATTATCACAATAAAGTGACATATGTTCAATGATTTCCTCCTTCATACCTTTGAGTAGTTGTTTGATCCATACAATATTTGTACAATTTATTGGAGCAACCACATATTCATCTTCAATAGTAGATTGAGATATGCAATTTTGTTTCTTGCTGATCTAGGTGACCAACCTCTTTCCTAAGAAAAATGCTCCACCTCTTGTTCTCTTTATGTCATCAATGTTTCAAGCCCAGTCAACATTAGTGTAGGCTCTCAACTCAATTTTTTCATTTTTCATGTAGTATAGATAATAGACTTCTATTCCTTTTAGATATCTCATAATTCTCTTAACAACAATCAAATGTTTCTCTTTATGATTAGTAGAGAATCTTGCAACAATTCCACTAGATGATGTAATGTTAGGTTTGTTATGCACTATTTATTACAATTTCCCAATCATAGACATGTGCAATGTTTGATTAATATCAACTAAATCATCATTCTTTGACAACTTGTGTCCTATCACCATAGGTGTGTTAACTTGTTTTGAATCTTCCAACCCAAAAGTTTTCAATATTTTCTTCACATATTTAGACTGAGTGATGTATATACAATATTTTATCTAATATACTTGCAAACCAAAAAAAAAAAAAAAATCTCTCCAAACATAGACATCTCAAATTCTTTCTTCATTGCATTTACAAATGCCTTACATAATGTATCTTGACCTCCAAATATGATATCATAAAAAATAATCTCGACTAGTAAAATACCTTTACCCTCCTTTTTTCTTCAAGTATAGATTTCTATTATCATCAGTCTACTCAAAACTAATCTTCATAAGATAATTGTGAAGCCTTTCATACCATGTCTTGGTGCTTCCTTTAAACCATATAAAACTTTGTGTAGTCTATATACCATGTTTTTATTGTTAGCATCAACAAATCCTTCTAGCTATTCTATGTAAACCTATTCTTCTAATATGCCATTCAAAAATGTTGACTTTGCATCCATTTCATAAAATTTGAAACCTTTGTATGTAGAATAGGAAAGAAGAGTTCTTACTTCATCCAATCTTGCACTAGGGGAAAATCTTTCTCCACAGTCTATTCCTTCTTCTTGTGCATACCCTTTGAAAAATAATTTTTCCTTTTTCCTTGTGACTTTACCATTTTTATCTAACTTGTTTCTATACACCTACATAGTTTCAATCACATTCTTGTCCACTAATCTAGGAACTAGAGTCCATATCTTGTTCTTCTCAATCTGTTGAATCTTTTCTTTCATGGCTTTACTCCAGTCTTTATTTTCTAAGGCATATTTTACTATCTTTGGATCATGCATTCTCAGTAGACATGTATCACTTCTTACCCTATTTCTTATCATTGGTCTAGTATCTTTATCTCCTATAATTTCTTCACCAAGGTGATGTCTTTTAACATACTCTAAGAATATCAGTTCTTCTCTTCTTTCCTCATTAGGTCTATCAACTTTAGAATCACTCTGTACTTCACTATTAGGTAATTCAACATCTCTTTCATGTACAATAATCTTAGAATTAGAATGTGTGTTAGCTTCTGTCTATAACACAATTCTTAAATGTAGCTCAAAATTCGTCATATGTGATTGGGCAATCACTGAAACTTTATGTTGATTTGCAATTTGATTTACAAAATCTTCATCAACATCCATAGCTTCATAAAACTATACAAAATATTTGTACCCCTCATGTCCCTTAGTATCTTTAGCTTCATGTACCTCTTTCTTGACTTGCACATAGTTAAAGGTATAGATGGTTGTACTTACAACCTCTATCTAGTATTTCAAAGAAACATTCTTCTCTGTCATGAGTGTCTTGGCACAACCCATTACAAATATGTTCCTTCTTTTAGCAATCACATTTTGTGGAGGGATCCTAGGTGAAAATGTATGTCTTTTGATTACTCTATCATTATGGAACATCTCAAACTCATTTGATTTGAATTCTCCATCTCTGTCAGATTTTAGACATTTCAAGCATTTACCTATTTCCTTCTCAACTATAAGGACCACTTAAACATTTGGAAAGCATCATATTTCTATTTGAAAAACATAAATTTCATCATCCTTGAATAATCATCATAAAATAGGATAATGTACATGTGTCACCCTTGTAGCTTTGTAAATCAATTGGTTCACTCAAATTAGTATGAACAATCTCAAGAATTTATTTAGAGGTGTGAGTCTTACTTTTGAAACTAGATTTTGTCATCTTGCCTAATTGACATTGTTTACAAATTATATTGTTAGGTTTCTTCAATTTACGCAAACCTCTGACTCTTTTCATTTTACTGATACTGACTAAGTTATCAAAGTAAACATGACATGAGCTATTTTTCCATAACCACACATCATCAAATTCTACAACAAGACAAGTAGCATCATTCATATCAAGATAAAATAGATTACGTCTAGTCTAATCACCTTTTCCAATTAGTTTCCCATCAATGTCATAGATCTTTTCTATCTTGTTCTCAAACTCAACTTTGCAACCTGAACTATTCAGTTGTGGCACACTCGGCAAATTATAGTTAAGTTATTTAACATAATAAGCATTGTCACATATGATCTTTTCAGTGAGTTTGATAGATCACTTACCTTTTATCAGCCGAGTTGAACCATTGCCAAACCTTAACTATTTATGTCATAATAATTTAGCATAATGAACTTGTTTTTATCTGTGGTAATGTGATGTGAACACCCACTATCAATGATCCATCTGTCATTTTTGTTCACATAAGACACTAGTGTAGTTTCCTCATCCTCATTAGAATCATCCTTCATTGCAACATACACCACTTCATCATCATGGTTGTCAAACCCATCTTTGGTTTCCTCTTCTACAATGTAGCAAGACTTCTTGCCTTTTTCTTTGTAATCTTTTTTGTTCTCTTCTAATTTACTTTTGTATTTGTCTACACTTCTATTGTTCTTATTTTTTGGATATCTAGCAACAATATGACCAAACTTATTGTAATTAAAACATACGATAGGTAGTTTACCTTTGAATTTTCCTTTGCCTCTATGAAATCTCCTTGCTAGTAGTGCTTCAAGTTGTTCTACATCATCCTCATTTGTATCATTATCACTACAAACATATTTCACATATTAATTTAAAAGTCTAAATTTAAATTTCACATGAGCACTATTGGGTGTCACATCCATCACATGTGTACTCCCACCAATAGTAGGTGTCATATCGATAACGTCTCTCCTCCCTCCATGATCAATCACATACTAAAAGAGGTAGGCTCTACTACTTGTGCCTAGAAAATATTAATCATTCACATATATCATTACATGTATATATACTTGTGTATAGAATTAAACTATTAAACAAAAAAAATTAAAAGAGGCACCTCAGTCTAAGGAGCAAGAGAGTGATCCATGACACACATTGTAGTGTCATCAATATTAACTCCATCTCTAATTGTGTCAATCCTCAGTAATAATGAAGAGTGAAAAGGAGTAAAAAACTAAGATTGAAGTGGTGTAGAGTTAGTGATATTAAGACCAAATATCATCTCCATATATGATCCCATCCTAGTGCTAACCTCAATCTGACACAACTCTTGCAGTTGATCCTCAAGAATATCTTGTTCATCCATAGTAATAGTAATATTTGCAACACATATCTCCTTAACTAGAATTGTAGTAGACTATTGTGCATATGAGTGGTGTGATAAGTAATGTGATAGGTGCTCAGCTAAGTGTCGAGTTGAGTGTTGAGCCGATAGATGTGTCACATGTTGTGTTGAGTGTTAAACACCAAATTTCAATACACCTTGTTTTATATCTATAATCCTATTTGTGACATCCTATAAAGGTATCCTCTGAATATAGGAAGTGTATGAATATTCCTATAATAGATGATCTAAAAATTACAATGCCCATATCCATATTTCAATTCTCCCTACTAAGGCCACGTATATCTCCCAAAGTAGGAAGACACGCAACTCTATAAACCTCATCACTCAAAATATTAGATGCAGTACTAGATGATACCTCTCAAGATGATCTTGGTTGACTAGGTTTATATATAATATATCTATCTAGAGTATCAGATGTAATGCTACTAGCTAGAGATGCAATGTATCCTATCCTATCAATTGCTTCCCTCTAAGAAGCAATCACAATTCTATATAGAGTAGTAGCCATCAATGGGGTCATAGATAGAGTCCTTTGATTCACCAACTATCAAGGATCATGTTGAGGTCAACCAACTAGATGATATCATCATAATCTACATCTCTTCCACATCCCTAACCATAATATCCAAGAAGATCTAAATAGTTGATAGTGTTCCCCAAACTAACCTTCACATATAAATATTGGGAAAAATATAATGGTAATTAGTCATTATTGGGATAATGACCATGCACTGTAAGAAATCAATGGTATATCATGCATGCAATTTGTAGCATAATGAATCTCATAACCTTATATCCTTTCATCTGGGTCCAACCCTCATTATACGGGAATACCTCCCATTTGATAAGATCCTTAGGGTGTACAGTTTGAACCTAGGTTAAGGACATATCATTGAGGACCTCTACTCTGAGCTCTATAGAAATCATATCAATAGATTATGGTGTGAATGCAGTCTATTATCTAAGTCTATTAGTAAGATCTTGAAGACTCATATTAATCTACTCATAAATACCTCTATATAAATGATCACCAGATCTATCAATCAGCTCTCTAAGTCATGCCATCTCCATAGACAAAAAATGGAATATAATTGTCTATATTGGGAGTGTGAGAGTAAAAATGCACTCCCTCTCTCTATCCATGTCCCTCTCCCTCTCCTTGCCTCTAACCATGACCATGTTCGTGCCCATGATTATGTCCCTGACACTAAGGCTACTAATGATCATGTCCCTATCCCTAATCCTAAGGGAGATCATGATCCTATCCCTAACCATGATCTCTATCATGAAATGTCATCTACATGGGTAACATGTGCAAATTAAATGTTAACTAGGCCATATTAAATGCTAAGATCTATCCTATTACAACTTAAGAGGTGGATTATTAGGGGTTAATAGGTCATATTAGACATGTTAATATATTAATTTAATTAAGAGGTCCTATTAGACTCTAAGACCTATCATATTAAGGGAACATAGCTTATATATCTTAATCTATATCGTATTAGGGGTTAATAGGTCTCATTGTGTCACTAAGGAGAGACAAAGTGAGGGGGGAGTGAGGAGAGAAAAAGTAAGGGGGGAGAAGGAGAGAGAGAGGGAGAGAGAGGAGAGAGAGTGTGTGGACAGAGAGTGAGGAGAGAGTAAGGAGAGAGAGTGAGGACAAGAGAGATAAAGTGAGGAGAAAGAAACCAAAGAGAGATGGTGAGGAGGGAGAAAGTGAGAGGAGAAAGTGTGAGAGCAAAGAGAAAGTAAGGAGAGAGAACGAGAAGAGATCTAGTATGAGGAAAGAAAAGGTGAGGAGAGAGAAACTAAAGAGAGAGATAGAGATAGATAGATATATAGAGAGAGAGAGGGGGAGGGAGGGAGGGAGGGAGAGAGAGAGAGAGAGAGAGAGAGAGAGAGAGAGAGAGAGAGAGAGAGAGAGATAGAGAGAGAGAGAGAGAGAGAGAGAGAGAGAGAGAGTATGTGTGAGTTAAATTTTTTTTTTTTTTTCTATCCACCTAGTACTAGATTTGTGGTTTTTGTTTTCTATGTAGACCTAGAGCTTTTCATTTTATAAACTTTTTTTTTTCCAACTATAGTTTTAACTATGTTTTTTCACTATTTTCTCACTGTTCTCGTGTTAAAAACTATCTAACATAATAAAAAATTACAAATCTATGTACATAAAACTAACTACAACAATATGTAAACATAGAAATAATTAAGATACACTAAAAAATAACCATTAAAAATTCATTAAAAATAACAAAATAAATATTAAAATTAACTTAATATTTATTAAAAATAATTAAATATTAATAAACAACATAAAAATTAGGAAAATACATAACTAAATCCTCCAAAGTGGTAAAAAATGGTAGATGGAGATGCTTATGCAAGCTATGATGTCACAAACTTTTCTCTAAGCCCCCTAGTCCACCAACTTGTACAAGCAATAAGGAGACAAAAAGAGGGAAAAATGAATTTTAACTTTTTTAATGGATTTTTAGGGATTTAAATGAATCCCTAGGCTTCATTTGAAGCCCCCATGCCAAAGCATCACATCAGGCTTTGAATGAAGCTACCAGGGACCTTCATTTGAAGCCTCTAGAAAAGGACACCCCCTTTGAATTCTTCATGATGGAAAGTGGGAACCATTACTGTGGCCTTACCCTTGGAGGAAAAGATTCATTGAGAAAATATTTTGCTAATGAAATGAAAAAAGAATTTGAGATATCAAAATTTGGAGAGATAAAACTATTTTTTGGATTTCAAATTTATTAGATGAATAAAGGTATTCACATTACTCAATCCAAGTTTATCAAATAAAGTTTGAAGACTTTTGGAATGAAAGATTCAAGATCAATTGGAACACATGTGGTAACTAGATGTAAATTGTCCAAGAATGATGATTAAGCTAAAGTGAATCAAACATTATACAGGTCAATGATTGGAAAACAACAATATATTGTACATAGAAAACCTATCATTGCTTTAGTAGTTGTAATTATTCCCAGATTCTCTACCAATCCAAGAGAAAATTGCATGATGATAGTAAAAAGGATACTGAGATACTTGAAAGAAATAGAAGACTATGGACTATGGTACAAGAAAAGTGATAAATTTGAGTTGAAGGTTTATACATATGTTGACTGGGAAAGAAATATTGATGATAGAAATAGTACAAGTGGAGGACATTTCTTTTTAGGAAGAAGACTAATTTCATCGAAAGCAAGAAATAAACCTCTATTTCACAATTTGTAACAAAGGTTGAATATGTTGTTGTAGTAGTGAATTCTTTTAATATTGTGTGGATCAAGAAATTCTTGAAAGGAATGAAGGAAGAGATTACTAAAGCTATTTTGTTATAATTGTGATAATATAAGTTCTATAAACATATCAAAGAACCATGTGATGCATACAAAGACATAACATATATAGATCAAGTATCATTACTTGAGAGAGCTAGTACAAGACAAAGAAGTAAGACTAGAATACACAAATACAAAGGAATAGTTAGCTAACATATTCACTAAGGAACTACCCAAGGATTCTTTTGACTATCTAAGAGGTAAGTTGAGGATCATTCCCCTACCTAAAGAAACCTAAGTAGACAAGATTATTTGCATCAAATACTGTAATCAAAATATTATATAAATAGATGTAGGAGATCACACTATAGGATCTACCTAAAGGTGTGAAAAACAAGACACTGAACTATGAGTAGATGAAGCTACATAGATTTATTGTTGGAGTGACATTTTTATATGAGTTAGAATAGTGACATGATGATGTATGTGAATGGTTGATTTCTATGACATTTTTGTTAAAGAGGTAGATGTATGATAGTTACCATACAAATAAAGAGGGAGATATATGGCAATTATCATTCATTAATTGAGAGAGAAAGTGATTGATATCAAAATAGGGAGACATGTATTATTTACCTAAAGGTTTTATCATCTAGAGATATAAAAGAGACAATATATGTGCTAAAATGATAGAGGAAGCATCATCTGATTGCATGGATGAGAATTAGAATCAAAGTAAAGAAAGAGAGAACACAAACACAAAAGGAGATGAGAGTAAAATTATTGAAGATTTTGGATTGCATGGCAATTAGAGGTGTTTTCATCAACTCAAAAGAGGGAGATTGTTGGAAACTACAACTAGAGCAATTGTTATTTTTTCATTGATGTCAAACCTATTGGTAAGATAGAGTGTCAAACCTATTAGAGAGACATTTGCTAAAAGTGTAGAATACAATATCACTTGATAAATGAATATGATTGGAAAATAAGAGATAACAAGGTGAGCTAGTGATGATGATGAGTGATGAGAAGTTAAGTATCATCAAATTACAATGGGCACTTGATAAGCTAGTCCTTGAAAAGATAATGTGTTGTTCAATAAATAAAAAAACTGAATACAAAATTTAGAAATTATGTATGAATGAAATTCCAAGAGTCAAGTTAAACTCTAAGCTTGAATGAGTATTAGTATTGTTTGGTCAATGAAAGAGTTGAAGCAAAATATTAAGGACCTTAAAGTAGAAGTTCAGTGATAGTTATTACTAAGAAAGTGTATGAAGAAGTTTTAGTGATGACCAAGAATAATAATAGATGAGTGATCTTGTTGAAGTTGAGCAAGACAATATAGTGTATTCTAAGATACACAATGATGACCAAGTAAAGGAACACCATGTTTCTGACTGACAATAAAAGTTATAGTTTGTGAAGAAATTGAATTTGGGGCCCACGCTATTGGAAATTCATATTAATCAAAGCATGTGGAAGATAAGGATTGAAGAGCTAGTTTATTTAATGCACGAGGATAGTTTGTTATGCAATCAAAGGAAAGGATTTGATCATAATTTTCTAGAAGAAGAAGGAGAAAAAATGATGGAAGGATTTAATAAATTTGACCTAACCCTAAGATTAATGGTGTCGTTTAAGTGGAAAAGGATTGAAATTACCTATTTAAGGAGGCATAAGAGATCTTTTATATGGCTGGTTTTTTGTTGATTGGTGATCTTAAGGAGAAGTTGTGAAGAGTAGTGAGGAAGAGGAGAAGTGCAAAGAGTTCAGTGAAGTATTATTACTTGAAGGGATGCTAAGCAGATCAATGATAGAGATATTAATGGAGGCCAGTCAATGAACCAGTAGATGAACAAATAGAGATTTAATTTTGAAAAGTGATTTGTATTCTATAGATCAAACCTACTACTACATTCTAACCATTGTGGTAGTCAAAATCCCTTAATCAAGGTTGACCTAATAGTCAATTTTTAAATCCTTTAATCAAGGTGACATTCTAATGGAATGATCCAAGGTCATATTTAAGAAGGCCACTCATAAGAGGGTGAATAAATCCTTTAACATGGCCATATTTAAAGTGTGTTGTGTAACCTTTAACAAGGTTGACGCCTAACTGACATCACTTTAGAAGAGTGAACAATTTGTATCTTGTTACTTGCTGGTTTTTCCAAAATTGGGTTCCCACATTAAATTGCCATGTCAAAATGCTATTTGGGTAAGGGTATGATTTCTGGTTTTAAATCTCAGTTGTCAACATGTGTGGTTTTAATTTTATGCATGTTATTTTTACATTTTATTTTGTTGGAAGTCGAAACCTATAGGAAATGGAGAATTAAGAAATTACATGAAAAGTTGATTTTTTGATAAAATTCTATATAGAGAGAGTTGCTTTATACAATTGATTAATTTGTTTAATGTTAGTAAAATTTTAATTGGTACACCTAGACCTGAGGATAATTGATTCACTCCGCCTACCCTCTCCCCACCTCTTAGACATTATAAATCATCATAGTAGGAACAAACCTTGTAATAAATAAAACATGAAATTTGAAGATGAAATTGATCTACTATTTCTCATCAAATAGGAAAATATTTCTTATCCATAGGGAATGAATTATCATCATATATTTTGTTGATGTAGAACATGAGGCTTTTTTTAACTAATTATTTCAATTCTCTACACTTTTAGATTCCCAAATTTATTATCTTCAAATATCTACACCAATGTCTACTCTTTATCTCCTTTGTCTCCAGTTTTTGTAATCAAGGCCTCTTATATCTATTGGGCATCCAAAGGTATCATGACAATATAGCTTCTCATGAAAATGGCTTTATAGACATGCTTCTACATTTGACATGCATGTGTAACATAATAATTTTCATGGAAGAGTTTTAAGTTTTTTACATGGAAGAGTTTTAAGTTTTTTATCATTTTTCATTATTGTGCATGAATAAATATTTTATTGTGATTTTTTTTTTGATCGGTAAGAGGCCGAAGCCAAGATTGTGACTAATTATTATTATTTATTAAGCGTGAGTAGATTTGAACCCAAGACCTTTTTCATAAGAGGCTCACAATTTACCATCTTGTTGTAGGCTCTTGCCTTATTTTATTTTAATAGTTCACATGAACTTCTTCTTTTTTTAAAAAAAAATTTATTTAGGCAAAAGATTACTCTATTCTTCTTATGTTTAATATTATTATTGGGTTCCAATCAAGTGTTGATAATATTCCATATGTGAATATTATAATATATATGAGGAGTTCTTATTGATAATGCATGGTCTCAATTGATTCTTGGGAAGAGAAAAGACAAGTGAACTAGAAAAAAAGTTCTAGATAAGAATGGTAGATCTTTAAATGTGTTTCTCTATGTATTTCTTTTAAAAATAATGAATAGATCTCAAAAGGTTGTAGATTGAAATCAATAGTAAGTAAGAAAAATGAAGATGACATTGGAATAGAACCATCAAAATTTGTCCCAAAAAAATGTGCATTCATATTTTGGATGGGTATTTCATTCATGGGTATTTTTGTTGAAAATAATAAATGAATAGGTGGAAAGATTATTCATTTTCTATATAGAAAAATGCATTTTAGAAAGATTAACATTCACTAATTTAAAATAGATTGTTGAACATTAGCACAAGAAATATATAATTTCAATAAAAATATAGATTATAATTTATCAAAAAACTATTTTGAGCTAATGGTTCCTTTACAAAAGTTTTTTAAAAATTAGCAATTTTCATAAGTCATAAAATATTAAACTAAAATAAAAAAATTTAATTCTAAAATTTGTAATGGTTTGTATAAGAAAAGAGGAATCCAATAGAGAGATTCATTTTTATGTAGAAAATTTATAAAATATAATATTTTAATTTTAAAATGCAAATTTTTGACACAACATTCACAAAAAAATTTATTTGTTTATTCATATCATATATTTGATTAAAATATCAATTCAACCTCTAATTCATAGCCATGATCTTAATTATAATCTATAAAAAACTTAGCAATATATTTTTAAAAATAAAAAAAATAATGCCCTACAAAAGAGAGTTGTGAATTTTAATTATGTTTAAATAATCAAAATTTTTTAGTTTTATATGCCAAAAATACATTTATATTTGTCCATACTATAAGATGGTAAACATATGGTTTTTAATATTAAACTATAGTTATGGTGGTAAAATGTTGACATTATCAAAATCGTACATTATTTTCACTTCTTTTCATTGTGTGTTAAAAGTATAGATTTTAAATTGTTGAAAATATATTACTACATGAAATGTCATTATTTATACAGTGGTACTATCATTCTTATGCAATATGATCAAATTCACTATAGAAAGTTGTTTTTAAATTATATATAAAAAGATGCATTAATTTATTGCTAATTAACCTTTTTCTTAATTATGCATTATATTGAAAAATTAACAATAATTATTTTTAAACAAAAATGTCATGCAAAGAGATACCTACAAATTTTAATTATGTATATGAAGAAATATTCTTAGTATAATATGTTAGAAATCCATCTACATTTGTTCATAATATAAAATGCAATGAAAATAAATTAACTTCAACCAATGGAAATACTTTATTTATTTTTATTTCTTATGTAATCATAGTTTTGATAAAATTTAAATTTATATTTTTTTTTTGTAGAAGAAAATCTTTATTTATTTGCATTCTGATTGGTTAAAACTAATTTGTCTTCTAGAGACACTTTTTTCGGAGGCACAAATTGTTTCCTTTTGTCAAAATTTCTATGCATGTTGAAGTTTGAAAATATTTTTCCCTTATAAACATAATAATAATAATATATCTAATATTGTCTATAATTTAATTTGTAAAATATAATTTAAAACTCATTATTCTATTATGTGTATCTAGAATAAACAAAAATGGTAAATTAGAGAATTATTTTCTTATTCCTAGGTTATATTATTTCTAACTTTGTGTTTCAAGAACACATTTCTAAATTTTAATGCATATTATAGTTAGTTTTAAAAATAACTTTAACTTACTTGAAAAAAATAATACTTAGAGTCCAAATATTATAAGAAAATACATTTCACAATTGAAAAAATGGATTTTAAAAAAAAAGGGATATTTTATTTATTTTTAAATAAAAGTTACAAACTAAGTTTGCAAATGAAATAGTTTGAATCACATATTATATTATCTTCAAACTCGAAATATACTCGTGTTTACATGATATAAGATTACTTTATTTATATATATCATTATTATTGACATAATATTAATTATAAATTTTCTTTTGTATTAGTTTTCAACAATATAATATATCTATATTTATAATTATATATTCAACTTATGAACAATTTTACATGTACATAAATAATAAAATTATTCATTAATAGAATATTTGAATTTAAATGAATTTAAATTATTGAAAGATATAAAAAATAATTTATATACAATAAGATCAATTCAAATATAATTAATATAAGACATTCTTTTTTACTAGTGTGTATTAAAGTGTATTTATTCTTAATTATCCAAAATATATTATTGGACAAAAAAACCATTACTATACAATGATACTACCAATATGATAACTTCACTATAGACAATTGCTTTCATAATCTATATTTTGTTTGGATTACTAATTTTTTAAATATATTTTAATATCTCAACTTTATCTTGGCTATGCTAGTTATAGACTAGTCCAAAATGGAAAATAACAGAAAAGGTCTATTAAAGTAGTTTGAATAATCCCCTTGGATGTCAAATTCTTGATTGTACTTAGTTGATAGGCTATAATAGGTGAGCATTTTAGCTAAACATGTCCCTTTAAACAACATACCATTTAGTATTTTAATCTCTGCTGGAAACTCTTCATCATACAATAAATATAGATCCTTGTGCAATTTTATACAACACCGACTGAATTTGTGTTAGCTGAATATATCTGAACAAACCTTTTCATGATCGATAAAATCTTTATATGGGTTATGTTTTACGAAGATATTTCTAATGGCTTAAGTTGGTATCTGCAACATTTAAATAGATTTTTTCTACCTACACCCTCTATGTCTTATGTGCAAATTGTGAGGATGTTCAAAATAGCCTTGTGGTTGTAAAGGCTTCAAATGCTCGATAATGTTGAGAAATTTGTGGTCATCTTAGAAGAACATGGCTTGATGTAAAAGAAGATTCCAAGGATCATGAGGACCATACCAACACATCTGACTTCAAGATGTGAGGATATGAGTAATAAGATTCCAACATTTGGTGAAACTCTTGACAAGGTAGACATATTGATGATTAGCCTCGAGAATAGGCTTATTCCCACAATGACCTTTCTCCTAAATCTAAATCATTCTAAAGATTTATTTGTCAATTTTTTTTGAAGAAATATATTAATTCTAACATTAAGCATGAGAAGGACTTGAAACCCTCCATTTCCTTTTGAGAGGGTTGCAGCTTTCGCAGAGGGGTGCTCATTTAACTTTTGGTCTTAAGGTCAAGCATTCTACATTCCACTTCATTCACAACTGCACAACTATCTCATTCAGTAAATAGGTATCGAGAAAAGAAAGTAAAATATACAAGTATGTTCTCATCTTTGTGGCCACTGCCCACAAGTCAAAATTTGTAACTTTTAATAGTATGAACTTTTATATGAGGAAATTATGGAATTCATTAGGCATTCCACTCCCTTCATTGGTTTAACTAAAGAAAATACTCAAGAAAAGATGGACTTTGTGATTAAGAACATGTACCTTCCCCATATTCTATGATAGAGCATTGGGAGAAGCTATACTTTAATTTGGATAAAGTGATAAAGCCTATGTTTTTTTTTTGGGTAAAAAGGAAATCTATGAATGAGTTTGAGAATCTTAAAAATAGGTTGTTTAAAACAATCATGTATGCAGGGGGTAGAGTCTAGAGTCTATTAACATGATTTTGTAGGATCCCCTTAACCTGCAACATTGTTTGTTAGTTATGAATATGTGCTTGTTGATGCTTCATATATATATATATATATATATATATATATATATATATATATATATATTTAATGAATAGGCCTTTTCTATTAATACATATTCACAAAAAAGGGGCCAAGGGATACAAGATCATGGCCCAAAGACGGAGATCAATTATTCATCAATATTTATTTATTTATTTTTGTATATGTGTGTGTGTGTGTGTGTGTGTGTGTGTGTGTGTGTGTGTGTGTGTGTGTGTGTGTGTGTGTGTGTGTGTGTGTGTGTATATATATATGTATATGTATATGTATATGTATATGTATAGATGTATATATATATATGTATAAATATATATACATATATATATACATATATATATATATGTGTGTGTGTGTGTGTGTGTGTATAATAAATATATATATACATATATATACATACATACATATATATACCTATACATATATATATACATACATACATACATACATATATATATATATATATATATATATATATATATATATATATATATGTATATGTATATGTATATGTATATGTATATGTATATGTATATGTATATGTATATGTATATATATATGTATGTATGTACATATATGTATATATACATGCGCGTGCGCGCGCACACACACACACACACATGGGTATGTGCAAGATCATGGTGTGTCAAAAAGTAGCAATCTAAAAATTTTGTAGTTCTAAAATATTTCAAATCATTTCAAAATCTATTCCAACATTTTTTCCCACCTACCCTGATAATAAATGAAAATAATTAATATCTTTATAAGGTCTACTATATCTTTTGATACCAAATCTATATGATCAACTTAAAAAAATTCTAAAAATGTGCTTTTGGCCTATTTTTATGTGATTTTTACTTCAAACATGTAGTTGACAACTTTTTTTTCACCAAAATTTGATGAAATGCAAAGGGTTTCTTGAGAAAGTTCTTATCTTTCCATAAATGTAAGGTTTGTCAAATTATGAGTGCAGTAAGTCATTATTACTTATTTTCTAATGGAGTTACATCTAAAGTGTTGATTGACACACTACTTGAAAAACAACTATAACTTTCAAATGGTACAACATTTTTTAAATCCAAAAGATGCATCACTTTCTATGTTTCTTCTACTATAAGGGAAAAAAAAAGAATTTTGTAGAGTTTTGAATTAGTTAAGGTGGTCAGAGATGAGAGTTTTTTTATTCCAAAAATACTAAAGTCAAAAATTTATTATTTATTATTTATTTAGAATAAAAATACCCAAAAATGTGTGCCACATCCAGGCATGAGTCTACTACTTATATCTAGAATATTATTTAAAAATATTATCATTTGATTTTGATTAAGGTGGTTAGACATATGTCTACTTCTTATTTTTGTTGTAATTTTTTTGTAATATTGCATTAAAATTCAAAATTTTGACGAATCATTTTTTTTTTTTTTTTGAGATAAGTCCTAGTAGTTTAGAAACTAAATTCAATTTGATAGAGATTCTTTTCTCTCAACTTTTTGATATAAAGTTAATAACAAGTAGAAAATTGCACATCAAGTTGACATAGCCCTAATTTTCTAATTTTTTATTGCTACTTAAAGAGTATAGTTTTGTTGACCATGATCCTAGACATACCCATATATAAGTAGAAAACATAAAGCCTTTAGGCTGAAAGAGAAAAGTTAGCCAAAGGAGGATCTTTATCATCAAAACCCCAAAAATCCTTGGGGTTAGTGGTTGGCTTAGGGCAAGCCCAATCGTCAACATCAGTAACATCTTTATTAGGATCATTTTCTTTATCTTCCTTAGCCCTAGGATGAGAAATGGCTAAATCTAGCCAAGGGAAAACCCACTTGGGTTCAAGGTGAGCAGAAAGCTAACCTACATCAATAGTAGTAGGGGGAGCCACTAGGGACCAATCTGAGCCCTCTCACAGCTTTCTTGATATTCATGTCGCTATGTAATAAGTACTCACCTACAGGAGCTACTTGCTCACTAGGGAAATGCCCCTTGTATGGTTACTTGCATGCCTTCAAATGTTTTGTTCAATGACCACACTCCTCCTCATAGTCATATGTAGATATTAACGATGTGTAGCTTCTAAGAAAATGGTCAACTACATTTTGATGTGTAATGTAGTTAAGATGAAGGTGGTAATTACTCGATAGGCTATTATAGGTGGAGATTTTAGTAGAAACATGTCCCTTCAAACCAAGAACCACCAATTTTTTAATATGCATTAAGCAGTAAATATAAGATCTGGCTCAATCTATATGCAATCCTGTGTGGGCAATGATATTAACTAGAATGTTTATGTCATTAGATCTTTTCCAAAATCATGTCGTATCTTAGAAACTCATGTCATATCCTCCAAAAACAAATAGTGGTTTTGGAAAATATCACTGAGAAAGATATAAACTACATATTTGTTTGTGTCTTGGAAAAATGTGTCAGTGAGGATTAAAATATTTGCAGGTGCACAATCACACAAATAAAATCCATCAAATGGTTTACAAGATTGATACCTGGTAGACGCTCTAGGGACCAAACATTCAGACAAAAATTTTAATTATGCCTTCTTATTATTCCTCCTTAAGTTTCTTGTCAAGAGCCTCTAGGAGGTATGACATTCTTAGATAGGGTATAATGAGCCAATTTCATTTTTTTCATCAACATTTTGCAATTTAAAATCATAGATCTACCAAATTAAGCATCTAAATTAGATGTGGTTGCTATATATCTATATGTGCGCTTAAAGAATATACACACCTCGGAGGAAAATCTCCCTAGGGAGAGGTACTAGTCATAATTTTAGTTGTATTTTTCCTTTAATTACAATCTTTATTGACTCCCTGCTTGCCTGGAAGGAGGAAATGCAAGGTCAACTGCATAAAATTATTGATAAGGATATTACAGGAAACTCCCACTATATTTGGCCCTTGCAAGTAATTTGGATGTACAAAGAAGGCATATGCTTCAAAGGATGTGAAATTTGGTGACTCCCTCTTTTGCTAGTAAAAATAAGGAATAAATGAGTCCTATCGATGATAAATAAAACAAAAATTCTTAGACTTTTTCTAACCAATGTCACCATTTTTCCTAAATACACATGTATTACATGCACAAGTATTAACTAGTTAAAATTATTCTAGGAAATTGTTATATTGAGCCACAAGAATTAATCATTATAAAATTTTGTATGTTGTCCAAAAATATTCAAAGTCATTTATATATTTTTACTCAAAATTATCTTGGAAGATTATTCTTAGTACATTGCATTTAATATATGGACATTTGAATTTTTATAGATTGAGTTTGATATGCAAAAAAACATGAAAGCCCAATAATTTCATGGTGAGACCAGGTGTGTAATGGGTTACAAATTGCATAAACAAATAGAGAAGTAAATATTAAGCATTCACTATGGGAATCTTTGGAGAGGTAGGAATAGGGCAATAGAAATAAAGTGAAAAAAGAAAACCAAAACTAACAAGTGTGTGTGATTGTCATGTGTGTGTTGATTTGGACATTTAGTGTGTTAAGTTTACTTACTTTTCTTTCAGCTTAAGTTTGCATGAAACTCAATATATAATTCAAAGAGTCAAATTAATATATTGGCTAAATAATTTAGCTCTTTTTTTAAAACAAATGTACAAATAATATACACTAAATTTTATGGTTTGAATATTGATTATTAATTGTTTAGATTTATAGGATTGTACCAATGTACCATGATGTAATCCTTTCTATTTCACACTAATAATTTAACAAATTTTAAAATTCAACATTGCTGCATTTTAACATTTAACTTTTGAAAATTTATTCCTATTAGGAAGGTGCCAAAAGTATATTTGAATCTTCGTATTTATTGTCAAATATTGTAAGGATCAAATCCATTAATATTTCATATCACCATGCCAAATTTTTTTTAAAAAGATGTTATTATAAAAATCATTATTCTCTATTGACTTGATTTTAGTTTTATGTTTATAAAAGATTAGAAAATAAATTAAATTGACATAGCAATTGCACTTCCATTATAATTATATATTAAAAATAAAATTGTATTATAAAATAAATTAATATATCATAGATGCACATATAAAACTGTACCCTATAATATAACTCTTAAATCAATATTCATTAAAAATGTGTTCACGTACATGAACCCAATTGATATTTATTTAAATTAATTAAAATTTCTTAAAATGTTAGATTTTCCTTTGATGGACATTGAATTATTCATTACAAGTTATACACATGGTGGCAACACATAGTTACTTTAATACATAAATATCATTTTATGTAATCTTAGTATTTCATTGCATGGAGCTTGAAGTTTCATTATATTTATTCCCTTGTAAACTTATTCATAACTTGAGAAGCTTACCATTCATTAGCTACATCACAACAAATGTAAGTAAAAACATATAGATATTGAAGTTAAAAATATATTTCTTCTAATAAAAAAATATCCATTTAAATTTTCACCAATAATAGTTTTCTTAATTTGTAGTCCATGTATCAAAAATTTCCTTTTATACAACTTTAAGGTCATTGGTATATAAGTGTGCTTCTTAAATAAATAATCATGAAAATATAATGAACTTAATGTAATTGAAATCTAAAAGTAAGCTACATGCTAACTCTATAAAATTTCAAATAGAACACTATAAAAAATATTTAATTTTAGTATGTTACACAAAGAAGTGTGCTTGATTATAAATAACTTAATCGATTAGATGATGTATTTTATTAATTCATAGGTTTACATGCACCTAATTAAAAAAATAACATGTCAAATATTTGTATCCTAGAAAAATGTGGATGCTTGATGTTTTTACATTACTATGACAATCAACCATTATCTAGTTCTCAACCCATAGAAATAAAATATAAACTTCGTAAAAAAACCTATCCTTTTTTTAAACAATAATGCATATCCATCCCAAAATATAGAATTGTCTTTACAAATATCACTTGACCATGCACTAAAGTGTGTGCAAAAAACCAATGGGATTTTAATTCAATGAGATACTAGCCACATGTATACACACACATCAAAAGATGCAATTTTAAAAGGAATATCTAATCATGTAAATCACAGTTATGGGGTTGAGGTGGTGAGCTAGGATTGAGATAGGAAATAGCTATCTATATAAAATAATCCAATCCATGATATAGTATAGTAGCATATATAAAACATTATAACCAACCATTCCCAACATTTAAATGTCAAATAAATCAAGGATTTAACCATGACAATGCAATATACCAACCTAGAAAGGGTGATAACAACTAGTTTTGAGAAATATGAGTACTAAGAAGAAGCAAGAGATTTCTATTTACATGATCAAGCTAATTAAACATGCTAAGAGATATGATAAGATGATAGGATATATGAAGAAAGTAACAAATGATCGATGTGGAGGTCAGCCCAAGATAGAGAATCTTGTTGGAGAAGATGAAGAGATGTGAGCAAGCATACATTGGAAGTAGTACAACTATATGATCTAGACTTTTGATTTCTATTAATGTACTCTATGGAATCCATAAATGAGGAATAATGCTAAAATATTCCAACCCACAACCAAACATTAAGATATAATTAGAGGAGTTATCGGAAAGAAGGTAATGATTCCACATCAATAACATATAGAGGTGGATCATCAATAATGATCTTTTTCACAAGAAAATTAACAATCTAATTATTAATTTCATGATAACAATATTTGAACTCATATTGAGATGATGCACAAAGATACAAAAGGATCTTTTCCAAATGATATTGCAAGTTCCAATAATTAATTTTTCTACTAACAATTGCATGATATCTGACCATGGAATTCCCCTTGATGACAAGTTTTTTTAGATTTAATGCAAGGAAAAAAGAAATACATAAACTCAAAGCTTCTAGTTCAACAAGACTATTAGATCTAAGAGAAATATTTTTAACAACTCTATTAGATTCAAGAGGAATATTTTTAGCAATGCTATTAGATCCAAGAGGAATAATTTTACAAAAGGAATATCAATTGAGGTAGAAAAGTCCCCAATAGTAAGACCAACACCTGACAAACATACATTGCCTGTAGAATCACCATCAAGCTTTAACTTATAAGAATCTACAAGGGGAGGAGAACAAACAAAATTAGCCCCATATTCATCATTATTCTCTTCTACCCTACATCCTTGAGAAGGAATGGGTTTAAAAGTGGCAATAAGACTATCACAGTGTATAAATGTATTAAAATGTTTGATGTTTCTATAGACATAAGTCATATCAACCTTAGAGATAGATTATTTGATCTTACAAATGACTTCAGATGATGATTTTTGGATACAATTGTATGTTGTCTTTGATGTCACACAAATGTCATATCAGTTGTCAGTTAGTGCTTACTAAGCTCACCTGGTTAGTAAGATAGTTTTCCTTGTCTACCAAGCATTTTTGAAGATTACTCTATGAAGACAGTGTCTACTAAGCTCACTTAGACATTGAAAGAAATTATGGGAAAAAATAGTGTTAACCGAGTTCGCATGGTTAACAAATGAAAGTTGGACAGAGTTAGTATTAACTGAGTTCACTCGATTGCAAAAGGATTTTTGCAAGTTCATAGTTTTAACCGAGCTTCTATTGGTTAACACATGAAATCATCTCAGAACCAATGTTTACCAAGTAGGGTCAGCTAATGAAGGATTTTTTTATTTTGGCATATGAAGCTTAACTAAGTCAAGTATTGGTTCTAGCCAACTATGGTAATGATTATTGGTCATTCTAATTTGTATTGAGCTGACTTGAAAATCTGGATGATATAAATACAAGGTCAAGTTGTGAATTTCAAGTGTGTGCAAGTGTGTTGATTGAATTGAGAAAGAAAGTGTGTGAGCAAACTTGAAGGATAAGAAGATATCCTTGTGGAGCAGAAAAGTAATATTCAATCAAGAAGGATCAAATTTTTGAGCAGAATAGAGATCTAGATTCAGCAATGCAATTTCATCACAATCAGGTCATTTCATTGTTACTCTCTAACCATTGTAGTAGTGATATAAAATCTTTTAATAGAGTTGGTTTAGAAATTAGTTTTAAATCCTCTAACAAGGTGATAGTTCCATTGAATTGTTCTAAGACCTCTCAAAAGGCCACTTCTAATAGGGTGATTAAATCCTCTAACAAGGTCACACCTAACAGTGTGTTTTGTAACCTTTAACCAGGTTGGCTCCTAGCAGGGCTCACTTTAGAAGAGTGAAAAATAGTAACTAGTTACATTGGTAGTTTTTCCCATATTGGGTTTCCAAGTTAAATCTAGTGTCTCTTGTATTCATTCCCCTTCTCTCATGTTTGCAAATTATTGCTATTAATGTTAGATATGCTAAACTAATACACACTCTAAATTTATTGAGTGATAGCAATTTCTGTATGTTTATCGAGCTTTTGTAGTAATCAATTTAATTAGTTTGGTTTTTTTGACATCTAAGGGATCTAGGATTTATTTTTGTAGTAACTAATTCAAGTTAATCCATCTATATTTCCAACAATGATGATGTTTCTTTCCTAAAAGTCCTATTATTTCTCTAGAGAAAAAATACACCAGATAATTATGGAAGGATTTATCTCACAAGTAGAAGTAAAAAATTAGGTCCTATATGAAAATGACCAACCCAAAGAATGAAAAATGGTTACGTCCCATTATCGATGAACAACCCAACTTGGAAAATGACGAGTAGAAACAACTCATTGAGAAGGCACAATGTAAAAAATAATCATCTAGAGATTCCACAAGGAAGCCACACAAAAATACAAAAGAACAAAAGTTGTGATCCTAATCAATCTAACCTCATCCAAGTAAGAACTCTATCCTATATGCCAACCACACAAATGCACTAAACCTAGGAAAGGATGCAACACCACAAAGTAATCTAGAGGCTACAAGTCAATGTGATATGTTACAATGCTAAAGTCATATATAGATTTGTCTATATACTACCTAGAATGTGATTGAGTCCAAATGAATTCATCTTCTTGGGAGTATAATATAACCATCTTTTATTTAATTCAGAGTCTAAGCCAAGAACTCAATCCTTAGAGACATATAAGAATGGGAGGACCTTCCACTTAGAAGAAGGAGGGAAAGAGGAAGTGTCAATTATGAAGTAGTAAAAAATATGAATACCACCTACACTTTACAAAATCCTCTGAAGACACCAATTTTGAATTTTAAAGATAGGATAGAATCCTAATGCAAGAGCATCCTTTCTTGGCTAGCAATCCTGCATAATAGTGTGGCTTGACCTTGGAGTTGGAGGACTCAGCCAAAGGAAGTTGTATGGCTTGGTCAATACTGAGTTGTTCATGGTTGTTGTATTAACCAAGGAGTTTGGTTAAAGAAGGAACTCGACAAATACTTTAGGATTGGTTTACAATGGGATCTCAATGAGTAGTGATGACCAAGAAACTTAGTTAATCAAGGATTTTAGTTGATCTTGAGGATGTGTTGATGCTCGACAGTGGTTTCTAACACTTGGTCATGTCTTGGTTTCTGTGTTTCCTGAGTTGTCTCCAAGCCAACCTTTTTGGCATTTTATTTGGGTCATATGTATTTAATATGTGTTGCAACCAACTTGTGACTTATGCATATAGTTAAGGTAAGGGTCATTTTGATTTAAAATAGGCTAGCCTGACCTATGGCATAGTTGGGTATATGTAGGGGGTTTTATGGAGTCTTTAGTGATTTTTCATCCAGTTTGGAGAAGAGTATGTTGCAGATGAGAAAATTTTGAGAAGGGATAGTAGCTAAGTCTTGGGAAACAAGGAGATTTCTTGGTGGGCTTGCAAGCACAAGTTTAAATCTTCCTTGGAGGTTTTCGCCAGAGTGTGGATATGGACTAGCTAGTGTTTGGGTTGGATCTCGAGGGATCTTGTAGAACTAATTTTTGTAATTACTATTGTATTTTTCCATAACAAGGAATTCTTTATAGCCCAACACATTGCATGTAAACAGTTATTAATGACTAAAGAGTTGTGATGGTATCAAATTGTGTATCTTGTTGTTATGTTTCCGATGTGTGACTATTTCCTAGGGGTTAAGACATCTTCTTTGGGGATTCTCCTACCTTGCATTGCATAAAATCCATTCCTAAAATCTCTGCAAAAGAGAGCTTTAGAGTCATCATGGATGAGCTAGAAAAGGGAGTGAATTATAAGGTCTCTACTAGATGAGATAAAATTATAAACCTTAGAGTCCTTAGGAAAGGAGTTAGTAGTGAAGATTCTTTCCCATATATGTACTTAAAATACATAAGCATAGTCCATTTTAAATTTAGATTATGATATATTTTTTGGAATACCAAGGCACCCAAAGCTTTCTTTTAAGGGAAGAATCATGAATTCTACCACCCCTTGTTCTTTAGGATGACAAACCTTATCCCTAGATAAAAGGGAATCCAAAGTTGTAACTCCTAAACTAATTTCCTTGGCATATCCAACATTGACATAAGATATATATGGGAACCACATTCTAAACTATGTCAATGGAAATCACATTCAAAATCAATTTAATCATCATGATTTTACCAAGGAGGGTTAGCCATTAATATTTCTAGGATATAATTTTATTAGATATAGTAGATATAACTTTCTTCCAAAAACTATACTTTTTAGAGCACCTAAAAAAAGAATGCCCAATTATTTACAGGCGAAGGAGCTCAAAGAAAAGTCCCAAAAGAAGATCAACCATTGTTGTACTAGAGGAGCAATACTTTGTAAGATTTTTTTGAATTTTTGGGGATTCACCAATTATCCTGAAGATGTAAAGTAGTTTACTTTATTTCGTTTGATGGTGAGAGATTCATTATAAATTGTTACATTTGTTCATGTATTAATTTATTTTACTTTTCTTTATTCTCAATATTATATAAAAATATAATCTAATGATTAATCCCTCAATTATTAACATATCAAATTATACAAAAAATAATAATATAAACTGACATATTTATTAATTATTTATAAATAAAAAGATCAACTTAAAAATTAAAATTTTGTATTTAAATTATTAAAAAAATCTTAAAATACGTTAAACTGAACTATTTAAATGAAACTAAAGAAATATACTTATAATAATTCCATAGTGAAAAATATGTTCTTCAATATATTTTCTCATTTATTTTGCATTAATAGAAATGAACTAATATAATTTTATGTTTAGTTACACCTCTATACTTTATCTTGCTCTTTATATTTCTATTTATAGATACAAAATTTTAATCTAATAGACTTATTTGTCTAATTCTCATGACTAAATAAAATCAATAATCTTCCACTTCTAAATTAACAGTAAGTGAAAAAATAAGAGAGAGGTAAGGACCAAGCACAGTGGGATTTGAATCCTTTAAAGACCTTATAATATGTGTAGTAAACTAAATACTCATGATAATATGCACAATTTTAAAAACACACAACTACGACATGATCTTATACAAACTCGAACCTTTTTTTTGGTCCTATCTGCTTAACCCTTGCACATCCTTCGGTAGAAGTGCTAGTTGGATACCACAATCATTTTGTGCTTTCACGTACGTACTCAACTTTATCCCAGAATCTAAAGCATTTCCACCTCCAATCTTGTTGAGATAATGGGTGTTGCACACATTGCATAATATTGTTATTTTATTATTTTATTTTATTTTTATTATGTAATGTTGTACCTAGATGGACGTGCAGCATGTAAAGATTCCCATGGAATATTCTTGATGAGTTGTATTGTAACATTGTAAAAATATTTCATGTAACTATTTAATATTGGGGAAAAGAATTATATGCCCAATATTAAATGTGGGGTCAGTGGGTTAGGTAGCACATGGTTTTAGCACATGGTTTATGTAATACCACTTGGTAGTTTTGTGGGACTTGCTACTATATAAGCAGCCACAAGGGTAGTTGTTGTATAGAGAGATAGAAAGAGTGACAAGGAGAAGACAAAAGGCAAGAGTCGAGCGGGACAAGGCTTGACAGGTTAGCTAAGGGAGCATTTGTGAAGGTTGAAAGCATGGCATGGGATGTGTGGATTCATGCTTGTTCACAAAGTTTGCTCGATTGTGGCTATGGCCATGAAGGCTTCCATGGTTGTATGGCAATAGTATTTTTTGCTGAATAATACATGGTGATGGATGCTTTTGGAGGCTGGGTTTTTCCCTCAATGAGGGTTTCCTAGGGTATATCTTGTGTCACAATTTTGTGGGTATGTTGTCTATTCTCTTGCATGTGGATTTAATTCTGTGTTTATTTCAGATTTATTATGGGTAATGTGGAAATGGTTATATTCTTTATTGCCAACTTTCCTTACAAGTGGTATTAGAGCTATGGTTTTATTAGTGTAACCCTAGATTGAATCCATGGGAATGCATGAGAGGATAAAAGAAAGGGCAAGATATATGAATAATTTATTGCAGATCTAAGGGTTTTTGGATTTGTCGTTATGATGGGATGTTAAAATATTTTGGGCATGTGAAATTGTTGGACAAAAGAGTTTTTTGGATGTTTCATTTAAAATGAGGGTTTTGGGGGGTAGCATGTAGAAATGACCTCCTGGGTAAAAACAGACCTCACCATTGGATCCGGGTCAACATTTCCATAAATTTTGATATATAATATGCCCTAGTTTGGCCATGTTCAGAAGAAATGAAAGAGTTTTTTGGTTTCAGCCCATGATGGCCGTCAAATTTAATCCTGTCAAAATTTTCGTCACTGAAAAAAAAATTAAAAATGAAAAAGCGTACTGAAAATGGTAAAAATACTGTCTTAGTAAAACGGCCATAACTTTCTCTCAGAATATCGGATTTTAGAGTTCTTACAACTGTTGGAAAGCTAATTCAGAGCACTACAAGATGGTGTAGGTTTGGTTCTATGATTTTGAAATTTTTTTAGGTTTTAAGAGCCCTAAAGTCAGATGTTATTTATTTTGAGCACGAATTGGGGCATAACTTGGGCATACAGAGTCAGATTTTGGACTTCGAGTATTCAACGGAAAGCTCTTGGAGAGCTCTACACATTGATTCAGATTTGCTGCAGGTTTGGCATGATTTATTTGGTGATATATTGATCTAAATAATTTATAGGTATATTTTGACTATGGTAACATTATGAGTTTATGGCATTGGAGATTTAAGATTTGATGTCATTGTATACTCAATTCATATTTCAGATTGGTCTCATGATGATATGGTTATCAGTGTTTGGATATGCATGATGACTTGTTGGGTCTACAAGTTGTGCAGTGTTGTAAGCGATCTATACTTACAGGTTGCATTTATAGCTTGGTTATGGGTTTTCTTTGCCCATTGATCTTTCATTATTGATGCATATTCAGATTGGTGGCTTGGATTTGGATTGTCTATGCCCTAAGTCACATGATTTTATCTTCATGTAGAAGGGATGAGATGTTGTTACCAAGTACAGTCATGGTGGAGGATTGTGGTTGACTATTTTATGCTGACAGGTTGGACATATTGAGAGACAGATGCTCAGTTCATGGATGTGATCATGGTGTCATAGATTTTGTAATGTCCCTTTACTGATTTTTTATGATATTGCCAGCCTCAAATTAGAACTTTAAAATCAAACAACCAATATTACAAAGATTGAAAACCCAAACTCAAACCAAAAACAACCCCGAAAACACCCAAATCGGCACTATTCAGGACAAAGGCAAACTTTGTATGAGCATGCACATGGAATGGCTTCAAACTCCCATCCTTAGCCTTCTTGGAAACCTGCAAACTCCTATTCTTGGGTCTCCTTCTCCACAGGTTTGGCAGCCTCTGAAGAACAACAAAAAAATTAGCTAGGATCAAGATGTAGAATGAGCCCAAAATGCCTCCAAACTCCTTTTAAAGAGGGCATAACCCTAACTCACATCCAAGAGGGGTTAATAAGATATAATTTAATAATAATTTTTATTTATTAGTCCATTGGTTTCCAAAGATTAGCCCCTTTTTCCGAAATTTCACCTTTTTGGAGCCTGTCTGCCTTACCAAAGTTTATTTTATTTTTAATTATTTGAATAGGGGACATGAAAAGTCCTCCCCTCCCAAATATTGCTTGTCCTCAAGCAATGAAGGTTGGAATTCTCAAGAATATGTGCTCCTTCCCAAGTTGCATCCTCTAGTGGTAATCCTTTCCATTTGACCAAATGCTCTATGATGCTCCTATTTCTCAACCTTTTCTCTCTTGTATCCAAAATCTCTTCTGGTATCAAAACTAATTTCCCTTCATCATCAAGAGGTGGTAATTCTATAGATACTATGGTTTGCTGGCCTAGAACCTTCTTTAAGCAAGATACATGAAAAATATTATGTATTTTGCTGTTTGGTGGGAGCTCCGATTCATAAGCTACCTCTCCTACCTTCTTGATGATTTTATAAGGCCCATAGAACCTTGGCTTGAGTTTCTCTGCCCCACTTCTCTTCAAGGTGCTTTGCTTATATGGCTGCAACCTAACAAATACCAAATCTCCCACCTCAAAAGATCTTTCAATCCTTTTCTTGTCAGCATATATCTTTTGTTAGTTTTGTGCATGTTGTAGATTATCCTTGAGGGACCTTATTATGTCTTGGCTTTGCTTGATGAAATCACTTGCTGTGGGTACTCTGCTATCGGAAAGTATTAGATCAACAAAGGAAAGGGCATCATAACCATAAAGAGCATGAAAAGGAGGCATACCAATAGACATGTGATGAGATGTATTGTAACAATACTCTCCTAGGTGTAACCATTTCACCCAAGCATGTTGTTGATTTGAAACATAGTTCCTCAAATATCTTTCTATCCATTTATTAACTATCTCTATTTGTCCATTTGTTTGAGGGTGATAGCTAGTACTGGGAGTGAGTTTAGTTCTTGCCAAATGAAAGAGCTCCTTCCAAAAAGAGCTGAGGAATCTACTATCCTAGTCACTAACAATGTTTCTAGGCAAACCATGTAATCTAAAAATTTCCTTGAAGAACAATTTGGCCACTTGTGATGCCTTGAAATCAGATGTGATAGGAAAGAAATGTGCATACTTAGTTAGTCTATCTACCACCACATATATGCAATCCTTACCTTGAACCTTGGGCAACCCAGTGATGAAATCCATGGAAATATTTTCCCATTTTTGTTCGGGAATAGGAAGTGGCTGCAACAACCCTGCAGGAAAATTTTGCTCACTCTTGCTTTGTTGGCATAAAATACATTCCTTAATGTGTTTAAGGACATCCTCCTTCATACCCTTCCATGAAAACTGCTCTTGAATTTGCCTGTATGTCTTGAAGTATCCCTGGTGACCAGCCAAAGGTGTGTCATGAAAGGCCCTCAATATCCTCTCCTTAGTTTTTGACCCTGGCACTAAGAAGATTCTATTCTTGTAATAAATAAATTCATCAACAACCTTGTACCTGTTATCATCCACTAACTTATCCAAAATCTTGGTGGCAAATGAATCTTTAGCATACTCTAAAATTATGGAGACTTTCCAATCAGCAGAGATAGATGATAAGGAACACAAAGTGGGCTTTCTTGAGAGAGCATCAGCAACCACACTATTCTTTCCTTTCATGTATTCAATATCAAAATCATAAGCTTGCAATTTGCGTACCCATTTTTGTTGACGATCATTCAAATCCCTTTGGTTCAAGAAGAACCTGAGGCTATTATGGTTTGTCTTTACAATGAATCTCCCACATACCAAATATTGTCTAAACTTATGAAGTGCATGCATGATTGCCAACATTTCCTTATCATAGATGGAGTACCCTTTCTCTGATTGATTTAATTTTTGACTCTCAAATGCTATTGGATGTCCCCTTTGAGTTAGGACAACCCCTATACCTTCTCCCGAAGCATCACATTCAACAACAAAAGGTAAAGATAAATCTGGAATTGCAAGCACAGAGCATGAACTCATTACCTCCTTAAGGTTATCAAATGTTTTTTGTGCCTCTTCTGTCCAAACAAAAGCTCCTTTCTTTGTCAAATCAGTTAAGGGGGCAGCAAGCTGAGAAAATCCCTTGGCAAATCTCCTATAGTAGCTACACAACCCGAAGAAACCTCTCAACTGTGTAAGATTAGTGGGTGGAGGCCAATCCAAAATTGCTTGGATTTTTTGTTGATCAACCTGTACTCCTTTAGAGCTTATAATATGTCCCAAATATAGGATCTCTGTCAAACCAAGCTCACATTTAGATAGCTTAGCATAGAAAGATTGCTGCTCCAAGATTCCCAAAATAGTGTCTATGTGCTTTAGATGCTCTTCCCATGTTTTACTGTATATCAAGATATCATCAAAAAATACCAAAACAAATTTTTGAAGATGCTGACTGAATACCTTATTCATACAAGATTGGAATGTTGCAGGTGCATTAGTGAGTCCAAATGGCATAATAAGAAATTCAAAGTGCCCATAGTGACATCTGAAAGCAGTCTTTTCCACATCATCACTCCTCATTCGGATTTGATGGTAGCCTGATCTTAAGTCAATTTTTGAGAAGTATACAGCACCATGTAACTCATCAATGAGTTCATCTATGCGTGGTATGGGATACCTATTTTTTATGGTCCTCTTGTTTAGAGCCCTGTAGTCTATACACATTCTCATTGTACCATCCTTTTTCTTGACAAGTACCACAGATGATTCAAATGGACTAGAGCTAGGCCTTATGAATCCCATGTCCAGGAGTTCATTAATAGTTTTTTCAATTTCTTCCTTATAACCTCTTGGATGGCGGTATGGGGTTGTTATAACTGGTTTGGCACCCTGTTCTAACTCTATAACATGCTCAAAACCTCTATCTGGTGGTAATCCTGGAGGCAAATCATTGAAAACTATACTATGCTTATCAAGAATATTTTGAATTTCAAAATGGAAATTACCTTGATTCTTTGGAGAGCTTGTTGGTTGGATTATGACTCCTGCTGCCCATGTTACTTGTCCTCTTCGAAAAGTCCTCTCCATCCTCTTTGTAGAGACCGCCTTAGGTGCTCCATTCGATAACCCTCTCAATATGACTTCTTTCCCATTGGAATGAAATTTAAACTCCATAGTTTGATGGTTCATGTAATAGCCTCCGATAGAGTGCAACCATTGAACACCCAATACAAGATCTGTCTCCCCAATACCAACCACATAGAAGTCATCACATAACTCATAATCTCCTAAGGTCATCTTGAGTTGTTTCACCACCCGTGTGCAAGGCATAGTGAATCCATCAGCTACAGTAACATTGAATCCCTCAAAATATTCTACTTTAAGCCCTCTTTTCATGAAAAATCCCTCATCAATAAAATTGTGAGTTGCCCCACTATCAAGAAGAACAGTCAACCTTTTCCCTGCTAGTACCCCTCGAATTCGGAAGGGATGGTATCTTGGGACTCCTGATAATGCTACTAAAGTGCCATCCTTGCTGATTTCTTTTACTTTCTCTTCTTCTACCTCCTCCTTAGTATCATGAAATTCCTCATGCTCATCTGAATCAGATTCTGAAGCAACTTCAATATAGTGCACTTGACCTTTCCCCAAACATCTGTGTCTTGGAACCCATGGTTCTCTACAAGTAAAACAAAGCTTTTTCCTTCGTAATTCACTCCTAGTCTCTTCATCTACCTTCTTTTTTGCCACATTTGACACATCTTTTGGTGGTAGTGTTGGGAAAGTCTTTTTCTGAAAATTTCCCTTATGTTGCCAAAGATTTGGTGGTTTTTGATTAGTGATTGATTTCATAGGCACGCAAGTTTCAAGTTGCAAGCTTCTTTTGATAGCTTCCTGTAAGGTTGAGGGTGAGAAAGCCTTAACCAAACCCTTAACATAATCTTCTAAACCATCAAGAAAAAGATAAACGATCCTCTTTTCACTCATATCAGGTACCATAACAGCCACTTTTTAAAATTCTTCTATATACTCATTAACTGATTTGGTTTGCTTCAACTTTGACAATTTTTTAAAGCACTCTTCATCATCCTTGAGGTCAAATCTATCTATCACCCTTTGACTGAAATTTTCAAATGTAGTTACCTGATCGTGACCTTGAGTAGTCATTCCATAATACCACCAATCATATGCTGCATCTTCCAAGTTTAGACTTGCAAATTGAATAGCATCACTCTCTTTCATGGGGTTAAGTGTGAAGAAAGTTTGTAATTTTTGTAGCCATGCTTTAGCTAAAATTTTATTTGTTCCATCAAAAGTAGGTGCTGTAAACTTGCTTATTTTATTTTTGAGCTCTCTTCCACTTGTGTCATGCTCCCTCCTGTTCTCTTTCTTGGGCATCAAAGCGTTCATCATATCCACATATTCTCTAAAAGGAACTGAACTACGAAAGTCATCATCTAAGCCATTGTAAGTAGCTCTTAATGTAACCAAATTACCTGTAACCTCTTCCATTGGATTAATGGCTGGATTTGGTACTGGTGGCTCATCTGCAGGCAAGAAAATAGATTTGGTTGATTTAGATGGTGTGGATCTCCCATTTCTTGGCTCCTCTGAAGTGCTCCCTTTCTCATTAATAGATGCAATTCCTTGTAATTTTTTTGTCAATATTCGCAAAGCCTCTCTAGTCTCTACCAAACCATCCACTATTTGCTTCTGAGTATTTTGGATGTCTTGGAAGAATTTCTTTTCCATCTCATCTAGATCAGCCATACTTTTTTCTTCCTTGGATTTTGTACTTTTTCTTTCAACTGGGGGTTTGATCAAAATTTCTTCATTCTTTTCTCGCTGCAAATATCTTTTTTCTCTTTCACTTAGTTGCATGCAATCATAAAATATGACATGCAAGATCTGGGTAGTTATCAAAACTTGACATGCAAGATCTGGGTAGTTGTTAAAACTAACATGCAACTTCTACAAACCCTCAGGCTGGCAAGATCACGGCTCTGATACCACTGTAATGTCTCTTTACTAATTTTTTATGATATTTCCAGCCTCAAATCAGAACTTTAAAATCAAACAACCAATATTACAAAGATTGAAAATCCAAACTCAAACCAAAAACAACCCCGAAAACACCCAAATCGGCACTATTCAACACAAAGGCAAACTCTGTATGAGCATGCACATGGAATGGCTTCAAACTCCTATCCTTAGCCTTCTTAGAAACCTGCAAACTCCCATTCTTGGGTCTCCTTCTCCACAGCTTTGGCAGCCTCTGAAGAACAACAAGAAAATTAGCAAGAATCAAGATGTAGAATGAGCCCAAAATGCCTCCAAACCCCTTTTAAAGAGGGCATAACCCTAACTCACGTCCAAGAGGGGTTAATAAGATATAATTTAATAATAATTTTTATTTATTAGTCCATTGGTTTCCAAAGATTAGCTCCTTTTTTCGAAATTTCACCTTTTTGGAGCCTGCCTGCCTTAACAAAGTTTATTTTATTTTTAATTATTTGAATAGGGGACATGACAGATTTTGGCATGACATGATTGGTTATACAGGTACATCCTTGATGTTCATTAGCTTGGATTTCTGATTTAGTTATGGTGGTATATCTTCTTGGTTGAGGATCATGGTTATTTGGTTTCTTTTGAGGAGCTCATGATGTGCACTTTGAGTTCTTTGATAGTTTGATGCCTTGGTTGATTCTCATGGTTAGAGGATGGTTTTTCATCATGATGTCATGGATAGCTTGGATACATAGTTTAGTGGGAGCTTGTGACAGTGATGGGGTGATAGTACAGGATTAGTTCCTAGTTTGATTTATATCTTCTTGGTTTGGAGAGGATGGATTTTATGATGCCATAGGTGACTTGGTACCACAGTTGAGTGGGAGTTGTTGGCATTGATATATTTATTAAGTGTTTGCAGATGTTAGAGGTTTGTCTTAGATCTTTTTGTTGCTGAAGCATCTTTGACATTTGCATGGTGCACTTGTTATCTTCATGGTGTGTGAAGATGGTTAGATCTTGAGGACTCATGGAGTTCTTGGTTATCTTCATGGTATGTGGAGATGGTTCTTCCTGGTATATGGAGATGGTTTTCTTCATGGTGTGTGGAGATGGTTGCATCTTGAGGACTCACAAGGTTCTTGGCAAAGGTGTGGTTTATGCTTTTATTTGGCATGTTATCCTTGGTGTGAGGATGGTTTCATTATTATGTCATGGTATACTCTTGATACACGTTTAGAGTTGTGACATGTTATGATATGTTCATGTGGAGCATGTTATCTATTTAGTTGAGATGGTAAGATCATGTTGTCATGTTTATGTTCCTGAGGCCATGGTTGGAACTTTGACATTGATCTTGGTTTAGTTTCTTGGTATTGAGTACATTGATCATAAGCTGGATACTTCATGTTATTGCTATGTTGCATTTGGAGTTGGCATGGATTGATTGGTTACAGGTGCTCATGGATACTTAGAGATGGTGGTGACGTTGATTTCTCTTAGATTAGAGAAGTATTTGTTGGGACGGTTGATGGTTTCAACAAGAAGTCCGAGGGGCAGTCACCTGATATGGACTTGAGAGGAGATTGTTCTTAGATGAGTCTTGGTTGGAGACTTGGGGATCTTGATGAGCATTCTCATTCCCCACTCTTGGTCTACTCGGCGGTTTGCTACTTGAGAGGTATAGCCCATTGTTTCTCTCAGTTGCATTATATTTATGCTTGTCTTTCATGGATATGGATCTTGAGCTATGGTATATGAGTTAGTTCCGGAGGGTTCATTTGAGAGATGGTTTAGCATTGGTTATCTCCATGTGCATATGTTATTATGTTGGTTGAGTTTGGGAGATGGTTTTATATTGGGCATTTTTCTTGGATTAGGAATGGTTTATTGAGTTTGATCTTCTTTTGAGAGGCTTACATCCATGATTAGCTATATGGTATGGTTTGGGTGTTGTTGAGGCTTCTTGTTGGGATTTTATGGAGGAGATCATACTTGCACATTTTACATCTAGAGGTGTGTGCAGAAGGACGTGATATAGGTTATGATTTGCATAGTTTCTCTAGTCTTGGTTATCTTCCTGGATGTTCAGTTTTGCTTACATTGGATTTGAGATTGGTTAGATATTGTGATTACTAGTTTTTGCTCATGCATGTCATGTGAGAGATGACATGGTTATTCCTTTATCTCTTTCCTCTGTTGGTGGTGGAGAACTTGGGAGAGCATTGGAGACTTGTTATGAGAGTTCTTCTTGTAGGTTATCAGTTGATGTATTGTGGATGTCCTTGATACTACATGGATTCACTTCTTTGAGATGTGTTGAGTGGATTGGTTATAGATTTGACATTAGCTTTTGCAGTGGGAGCTTCTTGGTATATATGTGGCAGGTATTTCTCTTAAGGCTTGTGATTGCAGGTTGTAGATTGGATATGTCGGTGATATGAGATTCACTTGTTATACCTTTGAGGTATGGATAGTTGGATGGGTTTAGAACTTTGCTATGGGTACTATTTCAGCTATGGATATTTTGACAACTATGGATACATGTGATTACCTTTGGATCAAGTTTTTGTGCTTAGAATTTTCAGTTGGTACAGGATTTTATAATCTTCTAATGCGACAAGTTGGGTGGTTTTCTCTTTGGATGGCTTCTATGTATGTCCAGTGGGAGTGGCATAATAGGAGGTGAGATCATTCATGTTTGAGATGCTGGATACTTTGATTTTGTTGCGGGTACGAAGATGGAGCACTTGGTGTATTTTGATCCATGATGGTGGATGTGCTGAGAGGGATTGTTCCCTTGTTCATTTATGTGGCTACAGATTGACCCTATGCAATGTATACAACAAGTGGGAGATTGTTGAGATAATGGGTGTTGCACACATTGCATAATATTGTTATTTTATTTTATTTTTATTATGTAATGTTGTACCTAGATGGACGTGCAACATGTAAAGATTTCCATAGAATATTCTTGATGAGTTGTAGTGTAACATTTTAAAAATATTTTATATAACTATTTAATATTGGGAAAAATAATTAAATGCCCAATATTAAATGTGGGGTCAGTGGGTTAGGTAGCACATGGTTTTAGAACATGGTTTATGTAATACCACTTGGTAGTTTTGTGGGACTTGCTACTATATAAGCAACCACAAGGGTAGTTGTTGTATAGAGAGATAGAAAGAGTGACAAGGAGAAGACAAAAGGCAAGAGTCGAGCGGGACAAAGCTTGACAAGTTAGCCAAGGGAGCATTTGTGAAGGTTGAAAGCATGGCATGGGATGTGTGGATTCATGCTTGTTCACATAGTTTGCTCGGTTGTGGCTATGGCCATGAAGGCTTCCATGGTTGTATGGCAATAGTATTTTTTGCTAAATAATACATGGTGATGGATGCTTTTGGAGGCTGGGTTTTTCCCTCAATGAGGGTTTCCCAGGGTATATCTTATGTCACAATTTTGTGAGTATGTTGTCTATTCTCTTGCATGTGGATTTAATTCCGTGTTTATTTTAGATTTATTATGGGTTATGTGGAAACGGTTATATTCTTTATTGCCAAGTTTCCTTACAAGTCTTATGTCTGACGACCCCACGCTGAAAATGATGATAATTGATCCAATACAGAAGACAAAATCAGACTTCCATCTACTTGCAAGTGTACCTCACACAACTGATCTCCGTATTACCCCTAAACTAATCTCAATTCTGGTAAAAGTGATGCAAATGTATGGCCCGTGGAAATTGGCAAGAAAATTTGATTTGCATTTCTCTTAAGCCATGGTCTACATCTCTTTTATTGTGATTTTTCATAATTTAATTGAGCTTTTGCAGATCCAATTTGATGTATCTATTTGAGAATTCTTTGTCAAAGTTCTGATATATTAATCTTGTAAATATTATTTAATCTATCTATATACCATATTGGTGATGGTATACTCTACTAAAAGAATTGTATTTCCAACATGACTTGTTGAATATTATGGTTCAAACATTTGAATTGGGAATTTTAATGTCTTGCCATTGATGTGTCGTGTATTGTGGAAGCTATGATTCGAGGGTGTATAGTTGAATCGAAATCATTAGAAGGTAAGAACAGATTTACACCTGGTCTGGTTCGAAGGGCATCTCATTCTACATATTGTGTTTTGTAAATTGACGCATGAAGAAATACAAAGGATTTGAGAATCCGTCTGGTGAAGTATTGTGAATTATGTCAGTTGGTTCCACTTTGAGTTGGTTGTTTATTTGCCATCGAATTTTAAAGCAAACAAATCAGAATATCGAACTCATGGTAGAGGTTCAAAATGCAAGGGTTTGAATTGCTAAAACAATGATGATCCATTTGCAGACCTCTTAAGGTATTGTGGATCATTAATTAGGGCTTTTGTCATTAGCTTTGAGGCTTGCATTTTTCAGAAATTGCAACACTGAGATTCTCCAGAGGCTGTGACTTCAATTCTGAGCCTATATGTCTTCTTTGTGGCTTATTTTTCTATTTATCACTGGGCTACATTTATGGGCTTACATCCAGAGCTCAGCCAGTGTCTCGGATTGAAGACTACAAATGATATTGACAAATATTATTATAATTGATGAGGCTTCCAGGTTCTTATTTATCTATGCTTGGATATATGAATTAATATAGCTGAATTTGAATGTCAAATTACCTTGCGTGACTATATTTGATAATCATTGTTTCTAGACTTATAAATCGAAACTAAGTAGTCTGAGCCATGAATGTAATGTCTCCAAGAAAACTTTATGTAAATTTCTCTCTATAAACTTTATTTGTTGGTAGGAAGGTCTGCTCTAATACCACTTGTAATGTCTCTTTTAGAGACATTTATTTATTTTCCTCATTCATATGAATTTTTTTTAATAATTTCACAAGATATCCTCTTCAACATTAGATATCCTATATATATATATCCGTATTCCATAAGGACACATCTTTTAATTAATATTAATTTTATTTAATAAGGTAGTTATATTATATATTATTATATTAATTATATATGATTATATATTATATATGAATCATTTTAATTAAATATTATTTTAATATATAACAAAGGTATAATATCATATACTATTATCATACAAATATATATTAATTATCAATGGCATATAAATATCAGTTGATAGGGGCATGTCAGACTAAGATTTGTTGGTAGATATTGCTAGCATTACTGTGAACTTGGATAATGTAGGCAATGGAAAGGTGGCAAGCAATGAAGGTCTCATCAACAATGACCTAGCGAACAAGGACAACTCCAGGTGTGATCTGTCCTCTCCCCCTAACCCTAAAATCAATATGCCTTTTAATTTTTTGGTTGGCTTTGTACCGCTAACCATTAATTCATTTACGCCCAAGTCTAATGTTGTGCTTAATATTGGTAACAATGCTACCAAAGATAATGTTAACACTAGTGGTAAGCCGAGATCCTTTTTGGAGGTAGTCACAAGCTTGACTCCTGCGATTGTTTCTGGTGCTCGCTTCACCATGCCCTCACATGATAAAAACCTAGCAAACAGTAAGCATTCTGGGGATCCTTCTACATTTCATGTGACTCCTAACCCCGAAATGTCAACTAAGATAATTAAGGAGAAAGAAAGATTAAGGAACATTGCCATTTTTTTCTCTGTAGTTGAAATTGACAATGTTCTTGCTAGGAAATTTTTAGATGATTGGTTTCATAATTGTTGGAATTTGAAACTTGGCTATCAAATCTCCTTTTGTAGGCAAGTATAGAAAGGTCTATTTTTTGTTTTCTTTAACAATAATGAATATCAGCTTGCTATGCTTAATAAAGAATATTGGACTGTCGGCAACTCCAGATTCCAAGCTCTGGCTTGGAGCTCTAAGACTAACCTAGATGAGGTTGTTGCCCTCTCAAACCCCAAATGGGTCCTTATTAAGCATATTCAAACCTTTTTATGGCAATTTGTTCCTCAACTTGTTGAACCCATTGGAAAAATTTTGCACATGGATGACTCGGTCTGGCTAGTCCCCCATCTAGATGTTAGGGTTCTTATTGCTTTGAAACCTGGTCATGATTTACCTAAAGACCTCACTATTACTATTGCCAGTGAAGAGGTTTCCTTGTCTTGTCAAAACCCTAGGAGGGTTGAATGCATGTTTTTTGTGCAAAAAAGAAGGGCATCTTAGGAAATATTGCTCCATTATCATAAATAAAATTACTAAAAACTCTAATATTTTGAATAACCCTACCTCTACCCAATTGATTCCCTCTTCCTATGTTAAAACCAACCCTTTTCCTTGTCATTACACCTCCTCACAATCTTTCCCTTCTTCTCTACCGACACCATCTTCTCAAAATGCTACTTCTACTAGCATCATGGATGTTGATGGTTTTCAAACTATTACCAAAAAGAGCAAAAATTGATTGAATAAAAATAATTTGGCACTAAGTCTACCTGTCTTCCCCCCTCCTTCAGCGGTTAAATCAAATGTTAATGACTCTGCTAAGCTTTTCGTCCCCTCCTCTTCTACTTCAAAAACCCCTGCCAAACTCTTAACCTCAGGACTGAAACTCTCAGTTAAAAATTTTCAAGAGATTTCTAATGAATTTTTTGTTGAAGTTATACCAACAATCCCATCCTTAGCTATTAACCAGCCTTCGATGCTAGATATTGCCTCTCCTTTTCTATCTAATAGTGAGGATATCCTCACTACAAAGAGGAAAGGGAGACCTCTTGGTTCAAAAAACAAAAACAAGAACAATAAAAAATAGAACCACATAGACTTTGGTGATGTCTCTCCTATGGAAGACATTGTGGGTGCTAAGGTGTCTAACTCTAAAATTATGTCTCAATGAATTGTGTTTCATGGAATATTAGATGACTTGAATGTCTTGATAGAAAGTCTGTGCTTAAAAATTTTCTCAGCTCTAAAGATAATATTGACATGATTATGTTGCAAGAAATTAAATCTACTGGATTTAATCTTGAATCTAGTCTCAACTTTATTTGGAAAGATGCTATCAAATTCTCCACTAATCATCCTCAGGGAAGAGGAGTGACGATTTTAGTCAACCCTAATTGGGGACCTAGAATTAAGAGTTTTGGTTTCCCTGCTTGTAACAAAGCTATTTGGTTGATCTTTAATTAAAATGATTTGGAATTCGGTATATGATCTATTTATGCTGCCAATGACTATACTAAAAGGATTATGTTTTGGTCTTGGCTCAGCTCAATTCCAGATATCCCTTGGATGTTTGGAGGTGACTTTAATATGATAGAAGATCAAGAAGATAAAATTGGAGGTCTTCCCTTTTCTTGCAAAGATCAGGAAAATTTTTCCTGGAATAATTTTAAATTTGCTAAATCTCTTTTTGATCCATTAAGTGGGAACAAGAACAGTAACCCTGGGCTTTGGTATACTTAGTGCAATTTTTAGAAAGGTTAGTCTAGAATTTATTCTAGGCTAGATCATTTCTACCTTAATAATAATTTTTTCTTTGTGATTTTGGACAAGCATAATAACCTTGTGCTTTTCTCCCCTACCACTCTCTCAAATCATCACCCTATATCTATTTTAGTTAACTTTGGTTGCTCCCTTATTTTCAGCAATCATTTTAACCATAAATTCATCGTTAATACTAGTCTTCTAGAAGATGAAGATATCTGCACTACTATTTCTATTATAAGACTTATTAATGAGTCTCATTATCCCTACTTATCTTATATTAGTAGATGGAACTTCGATATTTCTACTTGGTAGAATTTATTAAGGACTATTGGTCAAAAGAAGGCCAAGGACTATAGATATAAGGAGTCCTGGCCTAACAATAATCTTTATAATGTTGAAACAACTATCCAAAACAATTATGATGACCCTTATCTCTGTCATCAACTTGCTCATGCTAAGAACGCTCTTAAAAAACACCAACATTAAAAAGCTCTAGGAGCTAGAATTCGATTAGGAGCCCATTGGTTACAATTTGGAAATAGAGATAGCAAATTTTTCTTCAATCCTATTAAGAAAATATAGGCTAAGGAGACTATTGCTAAGATTCTCATTAAAAATAAAATAACTATGGATATAGACATTATTAAGAAAGAGTTTGCTCAATCTTATGAAGATCTGTTCACTTCCAAAGACTCTCAGGATGCTAGTGCTCTTAGAGATCAATATAGGAATCTTATCCCCAAAAGGATTTCAAATCATGATGAATCCATCCTCGAGCAGCCTATAACTCTTGAGGAAATTGAAAAATCCATCAAATCCCTCAATAATGATAAAGTGCCTAGACCTAACAGGTTGTTGTAGAATTCTACAAAGCTAACAACAAATGGATTTGCAAAGTTTTACTTAACATATACAATAAAGCCATTGATACTGGAACTCTGGGTAGAGATATTAATTCTAGAATTATCAAATTCATCCCCAAGGAGGGTGATAAATCCCTTATTAAGAATTGGGGACCCATAACTCTTTTCAATGTTTCTTATAAAATTCTGGCTAAGATTATGTCTTGTAGGTTGGAAACCATTCTTCCTAAATTCGTTTGTCCTACCCAAACTAGCTTTGTTAAGGGTAGATATATCTTAGAAAATTTGATTACTAGTTGGGAAGCTCTTAATTGGGCCAAGCATACTGATCAAAATGTTTCTATGTTTTTGCTAGACTTTGAAAAGGCTTGTCATAGAATTGAATGGAATTTTATCAATATGATGCTTGATGCTTTAGGTTTCCTCTCTTTCTTTGTGGCATTATTAAAATGCTTCTCAAAGATGTTCATTCTGAAGTTGACGTTAATGAATCTCTTTCAACCCCTTTCCCTTTGGGAAGATCGATTAGACAAGGTTATCTGCTTGCCCCAACCCTTTTTGTTATTGCCTCTAAAGCTCTCTTCTATATTCTTAGGGACAATACTTTATTCCCTACAATTAAATGCATCACCCTTCCTGATAGTAAGGAAATTATCAATTGCTAATTTGTTGATGACACCTCTCTTTTTCATGAAGTCTCTGAAGGTAATTTTGAAGCCATGATCAAAAAATTCAATTTTTTCTATAAAATTTCTGGAGCTCAATTATCTCATTCTAAGTCTATTTTTCTTGGATGGAAAGAACAACCTCCTAATTGGTTTGATAAGTTTGGTTTCCATTGGGGTGGCCCCTCTAAAGTTGTCAAATATCTAGGTATCCCATTCTTTGTTGAACTTTCTTTAAAGGAGATGTGGAGCTGGGTCAAGTATAAGATTCATAATAATCTAAACAAATGGCACAATAGGTCTTTGTCTTTTTCTAGTAGAATCCAAGTGTGTTAAAAAATTATCTCTTCTTATAATATATACTATGCCTTTGCTTGGATGTTTAATGATTACCAAGTGCTGGGAATCCAAAAAGCTATCAAGAAGTATCTCTGGTTGGATGGGAAAGTGAATAACAAGATTCACTCTATCAAATAGAATTGGTGTCATGTTGACAAGCTCCTTGGGGGCCTGGGGCTTAAAGACCCAAGACTAGGTGGTCTTGTTTTGACCTCCAAATGGATCGTTCATGCCTCAGAGGGAGATGACCCATAGAAAGTTTTGATTTGTAATAATATTGAGAGGGGATATCCAAAAAGTGCCAGATTTTGGAAGAATCTTCCCTTCACTGATCTCATTTGTGGTGATTTTCCTATCATTATTCAAGGCTCAATGGTATTTAAGTCCATTTGGAAAGCTTGGAACCATGTTAGGAAATTCATCAAAAAAAAAAAAATTCTATGATGATAAGACCCTCCATGGTGAAAGATCCATTTGGTGGAACCTTAAGCTAGGAAATAAACCCCTTTCTCTTACCCAAGGGTGCTCCGCCAAGAATTGGGCCAACCATAGGATCAAACAATTTATTGATATCATTGAAAAGGATAGACTTATCCAGTGGAATGAATTAAAGAATAAAGTTAACATTCTTGATTCTCATAAGAAAACTTATAATATGATAGTCGAGGCTAGTAAGGATATTCCTACTTTATGTCATGTCGACTCCAATAGTTGTCTAAAAATTAAATGGCCTAATGGTATCATCATCTCCAAACTTAAAGCTAAGAATATTTACACTATTATAAATTGCAATGAAGAAATTTTTAATCATGTTAATAATACTTGGTATACTAATTTGGATGTTCCCTCCTCGAATAAGCTTTTTGATAATCTTTGGAAAAGTTATATTGATCCTAAAATTAAATATTTTAAATGGTTGCTTATTCTCAACAAGCTTCCTATTAGGAAAAATTTCTCTGATATTAATTATTGTAGCATTTGTAGAACCTTGGAAATGGGTAGACACATTTTCTTTGAGTGCATTTTTGTTAAAGAGGTTTGGTTGATGTTTGGTATATCAATCCCTTCTACTTTCAACATTTTTGAAATTATTATTAGTTTTATTTTTAATGCTAAAAAAGATGTCAACATGTTTTGGGACATTCTCTCATCTACCATTTTGTGGCAAATTTGGAAGTGCAGAAATGAAGAAATGTTTCAAAATATCCCCAGATTGCTTACTAGGTCTTTTCAAAGTCTCACATATTTTAAAATATTTTTGCAAATTCAAATTACAATGAAAATCAACAAGTCTAAGTTCAAAAGGTTTCTTAAGGATGGTCATGCCACCTTCTTCGCTAATGAGGCGAAGAATGAGTACTTCTGGAGGTTGTACTTGGATAATATACACACTTGCGATCAAACTGTCAACCTCATCAGCAAGGAGATTAAAAGAAATCCACAAATCACTACTAGCAAGATTATCTGCATGCTTAAACAAACTCAAGATCAGAAGATCATGGTTTGGATAGAAGGTTCTATGGGTTGGACAGGGTGGGTGGACACCTTTGATGATGTGCTCCACTAGTTGTTTCTCTCTGCTCCATCTTTTTCTTATCTTCTTAGGTTATATGTAATCTTCTTTTTTGTTGTGTGAGCCTAGTCCTCTATTTCACTGATACTCTATGGTGTTTATTTTGTATCTTTGAACTCCTTATATCTAATACAAATACATACATACATGTGTGTGTGTGTGTGTGTGTGTGTGTGTGTGTGTGTGTGTGTGTGTGTGTGTATTATTTATAATTATATATAGCAATTTATATTTGTATCTTAGTATAATTATAATATTTTATATAAATTATTGATTATTAATATTATACTCTTTATGCCAAAATGGGGATATCACAAGTTAGTAAAATTTTAATTAGTATAGCTAGATCCAAGGATAATTTATTCACTCCCCCCACCCCCTCCCTACTTCTCAATTATTCTAAATCATTATAATAGGAACGAACCCCCTAATAAACAAAGCATGAAATTGGAAGATGAAATTGATTTGCTATTTCTCATCACATACAAAAATATTTATTATCTATAGTGGATGAATTATTATCATATATCTTGTTGATGTAGAACTTGAGTTTCTTTTTTACTAATTATTCTAATTCTCTACACTTTTAGATTCCCTAAATTTTATCTTCTAATCTCCACACGAATATCTACTCTTTATCTCCTTTGTCTCAAATTTTGGTAATCAAGGCATCTTATATCTATTGGGCATCTAAAGGTATCATGACAATATAGCTTCTCATGAAAATGGCTCTATATACATGCTTTTACATTTGACATGCATGTGCACCATAATAAATTCCATTAAGAGGTTGTTTTGTTTTCAAATTCCTATAGTGTAACTTTTTGAACTTCCTTCTATAATTCTCACAAATGATGCGTGGGTATTTTTTTTTTACATGGAAGAGTCTTAAGATTTTTTCTTTATCATTTTTCATTTTTGTGGATGAATAAATCTTTTATTGTGATTTATGTTTAATATTTCACATGCATTTTTGTTTTTTTTTGTTACCTTTATTCAAACAAAAGATTATTCTATTCTTCTTATATTTAATATTATTATTAGGTTTCAATCACATGTTGATAATATTCCATATGTGAACATTATAGCATATGGAAGGAGTTCTTATTGATAATGTGTGGTCTCCATTGATTCTTGAGAATTGAAAAGAAAAATGAACTGGAAAAAAAATTCTAGATATGAATGGTAGATCTTTAAATGCATTTCTCTATGTATTTCTTTTTAAAATAATGAATAGATCTCAAATGATTATAGATTGAAATCAATAGTAAGTAGTAACAATGACGATGACATTGGAATAGAACCATCAAAATTCATCCCTGAAAATTGTGCATTCATTTTATGGATGGGTATTTAATTCATGAGTATTGTTGTCCCCAAAAATTGTGCATTCATATTTTTGATGGGTATTTCATTCATGGGTATTGTTGTTGAAAATAAAAAATGAATAGTTGGCAAGATTATTCATTCTCTATTTAGAAAAATGCATTTTAGAAAGATTGAAATTCACAAATTTAAAAGAGATTGTTCAACATTAGCACAAGAAATATAAAAATTTTCAATAAAAATATATATTTTACTTTATCAAGAAAGCTATCTTGAGCTAAATGGTTCATTTACAAAAGTTTTTTGAAATTTTTTTTGTTAATTCTAAAATTTGTAATGATTTGTATAAGAAAAGAGGAATCAAATAGAGAGATTCATTTTTATGTAGAAAAATTAAAAAAAATATAATAGTTTTTTTTTTTTAAAACAGAAAGATTTGACAACATGCACCAACAAATTTTCTATATTTCCAAAGTTACTTTTATTTGTTTATTCAAATCATACATTTGATTAAAATATCAATTTAACCTCTAACTCATACCCATGACCATTATAATTTAGTTGTTGATCATAATTCATTTAAACTAGAATTAGTCATGTCTTTAATTATATGATATATTAAAAATTAGTAAAATATTTTTAAAGATTAAAAAAAATGTCCTATAAAAATAGAAAAATAATGTCTTATAAAAAGAGAGTTGTGAATTTTAATTATGTTTAAATAATCTAAATTTATTAGTTTTATATGCCAAAAGTACATTTATATTTGTTCATACTATCAGATGGTATAAATATGATTTTTAATGTTTAACTAAAGTTACAGTGGTAAAAAGTTGACATTATCAAAATAATACATTATTTTCACTTCTTCTTTTCCACTGTGTGTTAAAGTATAGATTTTAAATTGTTGAAAATATATTATTACATAAAATGTCATTATATATACAATGGTACTATCATTCTTATAAAATATGATCAAATTCATTATAGACAATTGTTTTCAAATTATATTGAAGTAGAATTAACCTTTTCGTTAATCATACATTATATTAAAAAATTATCAATAAATGTTTTTTAAAAATGTCATAGAAAAAGAGACCTACAAATTTTAATTATGTAAATGAATAAAAAATCTTAGTTTAATATGTTAGAAATCCATCTACATTTGTTCATCATATGTAATGCAATGAAAATAAATTAATTTCAACCAATAGAAACACTTTGTTTATTTTTATTTCTTAAATAATCATTTTTTTTTATAAAGTTTAAATTTATTTTTAATTTTTTAGAACAAAAGATTTATATATTTGCACTGTCATGGGTTAAAACCAATTTGTGTTCTAGGAATGCTTTTTTTTGAAGCACATTGTTTCCTTTCCTCAACATTTCTATACCCGTTAAAGTTTGAAAATATTTCTCCTTTATAAACATAATAATATTCCATCTACTTACAAGTGTACCTCGCACAACTGATTTCCGTATCGTCCCTAAACGAATCTCGATTTCGGTAACTTGATACCGAATAAAGTGGTACAAATGTACGGCCCCTTGAAATTGGCAAGAAAATTTGACCTGCATTTCTCTTATACCGTGGTCTACATCTGCTTCTTTCTTAAGCAGTCTGAACAGTAAACTAAAACGTATATATTATGTTGTAGTTTACTATTTAGCTACTACCGCACGGGTCGGCATCTGCATTTTTGTTTGGCGAAACTACGACCTTACGTTACCACCATGCAACAGTATTAAATCAAAATTTCAATACGTCTCCGATCAACGTCAATTACAGAATTAAGATTTAAAAAATTAGAACAATTAAGAATAATTTTAACATTATAAACAATGTTCGTCAGAAACTAATTAGTTGATATTTTACAAATTAGCTATCTGGTTGCTTATAATTGAATAATCATGGTCGGCACACTCAAGGCGAAGCTACCTTGAGTTGAATCCACGTTTCTGTCATTTGCAATCGTGCTTCATGCGGGAAATTATCATATTTAAATTCCAATGGGAAATATGGAAATTGTTCCAATGTTTTAGCACAATTGAGCGCTAGGCAATTGATATTTCTTTCTCATCAACTGTCACATCCGACCCAAATTAGTGAAAACTGTTACATTTGACTTTACCTTTATGAGGAGTAGCTAGATTCTCTCCGCTGTCCTCCTCTGTAATTTTGCGAAAATTCCAACTTTCTACTGACGTCTTATTAGAATCCGAGTTGTAAGCTTCTACATCTGTGTAGTAATAGCATCCTCTACTCATATTCCTTATGTTATTCAAGTTCTGCAAATGGCGAATTGCAGGCCTTACATGTAAATAAACTAAGAATACGAAAGAAAATACAGAACAACAAAAAATGCATAAACACAGAGTTTATCGTGGTTCACCACAAATCGTGGCTACGTCCACACTGAGAGCAGAGGAATTATATTAATGAGAAAATCAAATTGAGTTTACAATACATGCCATCAGCATTTATAGATCACAAATGATTAGCTGAAGAGACAAAATAATATGGAGGGAAAATACATGTGTCTGTTGGCCTTCACAATTCAACAATCTCCCACCTAAAGACAATAGATACACTAGCTGATCATCCATTCCCCTGCTCTACATGCTAACTTTTTTTTAACAAGGCCAAGAGAAGTCCTGGCACATTTGAACTTCTCCTTGGCAACAACCTTCGTCAACATGTCCGCCAAATTGATCTTGGTATCAATTTTGGCAACCTTTAGTTTTCCTTCTGCTACCACATAACGAACATAGTGAGCATGCTTGTCAATATGATTGGAGCGTCGCTGAGAGGAATGATTGTGAACCATAAAAATTGCACTCTGACTATTTGAAAATAAAAGATAATCATCTTGTTGCCAATGTAAATCGCTGAATAAGCATTGCAACCAAATCATCTCTCTAGCCCCTTCGAAAAGAGCCAAGTATTTGGCTTCAACAAAAGAAAATGCAAAACAATGTTGCAGTCTTGAGGCCGAACTAATAGCAGCCCCAACAAATGTGAAAGCATAACCAGTAGTAGACCTGCACTTTTCTAGATCCTTGCAACTGAGTATGATTTCTACCAAAACACAATGCATAATCAAAAGTACTCTTGAGATACCGCAATATCCATTTCACTGCTTCCCAATGAGACACAAATCAGAACTTAGGTGGAAATGATGAGCAAGAGGAATAGGAACATGTTTTGTAGACACCTAAAAACCTTTAGAAAATAAACTATTTTTATTTTCTGAAAAAATTCCTGATGACATCATCATTTATTAATTAATTATTTATTTAATTTATTTATTTATTTTTATGCCATTAAATCCCTTTATCTTAATTAAAAATATTTAATTAAGAAATCCCTCCCAAAAATGTTTAAATCTTATTTAAACATTATTTCCTTATTTATTAATTATTTAATTAATAAATTTACCAAAAATCTCAAAATAAATTATTTATTTATTTTTTCCCAAAAGTTGGCCAATTTCCTTAAGACCAATAACCTCTTCCAAAATCTTCTAATCCTTCTTTAATTTCGATTAAAGGCTAATCTCATCATTTCCTACCCCTAATCCCAACTCAAAATATTTAATCAAGATTAAATATTAATCCTCATGTTTATTAAAAATATTTTAATAAATATCTCCTCAACCCAAACCCTTGAAATAAATAAAACTTTATTTATTTCATAAAATCTTATCCTAGGAAGTTCTAGACTCTTCTAGAAAGTCTTCATCCTCATCCAAAGCCTAGACTCTTCTAGAAGATGTCTTTAACCCTAATCCTAATCCCCTCCTAACTTTGTCACATTCCCTAAACATGGGTTAAGACTTGCTAACTCAAGCCAAAGTTAACAAATATCTCCTCCTTCACCCACCCTTATTAATTGCAATCCACTTACCATCCACTTGCCTAGTCCTAAGCCATCTCTAACCCTTCCTCTAATCATTTTTACAACCCTAAGCAAGCTTAAAACCTCCCTAAACCCTCAAATTCAAATTTCATGGTATCTCTCACAAATATCTTCAACCACAAAACTTTATAAAGCCGACAAAGTCATAAATGTTCTTACAAGCACTTATGAAGGGTCTTTATGAAGATTTTATCCCTTGAGCCTCCTTTGTTGACTCATCCTTCCCCTTTCTTCCATCCTCTCACCATGTGACATGTGTCACTCCTTGATTGGTTGTAAGGAAGCACAATCCATGTGCTCTCCTCTCATGCAATCTAAGCCCTCCATGAGCTTTTTTCCATCCTTGCATCTTAGCCCTCAATCCCTCAAGCCTCTTGCCTATAAATTGGATCCTTCCCCTTTGCAAAATAACACAATCCATGAAGTAAAGTTATAATGCTATTTTGAGAGCCAAATCCATACTAAAGCCATCTATCCACACCAAAAATTCATAATCATCCATTGAAGCCTTTGAAAGCATATTGAGCATACATCCTATCCATTTAGATAAAGCCACTCAACAAGAGGGCTTCTCATTGAGAGAGCCCATTAATGGCTCATATTTTCAATTGAGAGCTCATCTTAGTCTATCTTGAAGTTTATGAATTTTGTTTAGTTTGTAGAAGCTTTATTTAAATTTGGTTTCTATTAGCATACTAACATATCTCATATATAGTTTAGCTTCAACCATGCCAAACCGTTCTACAACTTTGTCAATGTATGATTTTTGTGACAAAGTAAACATCTTTTTCTGTCTATCTCTCGTAATAGTCATCCCAAGAATATTTTTGGCCGCCCCTAAATATTTCATGGCAAGAAGCTAACTCTTTCTTTAGCTTGCTAATTATTTGAGGAGAAGTACCAGCAACTAGCATGTCATCAACATAAAGTAAAAGAATAACAAACTCACCACTAGAAAGTCTTTTGTAGTAGACGCAAGGATCTAATTCACATCGAGTGAAGTAATGTTCAACCATGAACTAATCAAACTTAATGTACTATTGTCTTGGAGCTTGCTTGAGCCCATACAAACTTTTCTTCAGCCGATAATAGAGATGTTCTTTCCCTTTTTGAACAAAGCCTTCAGGCTATTCCATGTACAATTCTTCATTGATGTCGCCATGTAGAAAAGTTGTCTTGACATCAAGTTGTTTGAGCTCAAGATCCCAAATGGCTACCAATCCTAAAACTACCCAGATTGTAGTCATCCGTACAATAGGTGAGAAAATCTCTTCAAAATTTGGGCCCTTTTTCTAAGCATATCCTTTGACAACGAGTCGAGCATGGTACCTCTTTCTTCGGCCATCTTCTTCTTTCATCTTATATACCCAACGATTTTTTAGAGCTTTCCGGTTGGGTGAAAGTGGAACTAAGTCCCATGTTTTATTTTTTTTAAGAGAGTTCATCTCTTCTTCCATTGCAATCATCCATTGATTTTTATCAGTACTTTCGCAAGCATCTCTGAAATTAGCCAGCTCTACTTGATCAGAGATTAAAATCTCAGGCTCTGCCTCTTCGGAATAAAGGAGCTCATAATCTGAATACTTTGCAGGCATCCTCCTCTACCTTGTAGATCGCCTGAAGTCTGGAATATTTGTCTCCTCAGAATTGTTTTGTAGCAATTCATGGTCACTCCCATGTGAAGATGTTCGAGTTTATTTATTCTGGTATTAACTTCGACCAAATGTTCATTTCCTTTTTCTTGGATGCCTCTATCTATGGTAGGCTGAAAGTGGAAGTTAGAGACATCTATAGGCATCAGATTTCCTATAATGGGAAGTGCTGGTAATGACCCAATTTGAAAATTGGAACAATCATCATTGTGTTGAACTACCGAACTGCCAATAATATGGTGTTCCCTACAGATCGTAGTTGGGACTAATTTTTCATTTCCATCATTCTGGCAAGAAGAACTCCTATTAGTCTTGTGTAGAATAGAGAATGGAAGCTCCATTCGATGGAAAGAGTCATGTCTTTTGGCAGCAGCAACAGCACTAGAATCTTGTTTTAACTGCTCAACTTGGCCACCGTACCATTCACACTGCTTGTTGTGAGGCTGAGAAAGACATCTAACCATATTTCCACTACTTCTAATTCCTTCATCGAGCTCATGTTTTGCATCCCATGTCTTGCATCACGTATCCACCATAGTGTTCTGCAAATGATGAGCGTCCATGCAAGCTCCATTATAAACATTGGTTTAATCAGGCATGTATGCAGGGGACCAGCTGGAAGGAAGCAGGCGTTGATAATCTCTAGCACTATGTTCAAAGATATCTGCTACTTGAGTGGATGCTCCACGTAGGTGAGAGGTGTGCGAAACAATCTTATTGACTGAGAACAATTTTGTATCACAATGGGCAAAATTATTAACTTTCCATGTAGACCTGTCTGTTAGGGATGTGGGTGAGAAATCCCCCAAAATGTTATTATTGCCAACATGACCTGCATTCTAATTATTTGTAGTAGGTAAGGGCAAGGTTCTATCAGGACAATGTCCCTCCATACACTCACAGGGTATGGAGTGATTTATGAGAGCAATTGGGTCTATTTGAACTGTTGGTAGCATGGTAGAAGAAGACTTTGTAATATTTTTAGATGAATCACTTTTGATACTAGGAAATGGAGCTAAAACAGAGCTAGGAGTAGACACCATAGGCTGAGACTGTGGACTGAATGACGAGTTATTCTCATTTAAATAGGACATAGGAATAAAATCTTCAACTATTCTTTCTTGTGATGCTGATTGAAGTGCCAAAAACTTTGTCTCATTAAATACCACATCTCGACTCCTTACAATCTCCTTTGCAATAGGATCCCATAATCGAAATCCGTACTGATCTTCACCATAACCCAAGAAGATACATTCTTGTGATTTTGAATCCAGCTTGCTCCTTTTTTCTTTAGGAACATGAGCAAATGCTTGACACCCTTACACTCGAAGATGTGAGTAGGAAATCCTTCTACCCAGCCATTCCTCCTTCGGAATCCCAAAGTCCAAATGAGATGAAGGACTTCAATTAATCAAGTATACTGCTGTAATACAAGCCTCTGCCCAGAATTCTTTTCCTAAACTAGCATTAGATTGCATACATCAAACTTTCTCAAGTATAGTTTGATTTAATCTTTCCATTGCCCCATTTTTTTGAGGGGTGAATTGCACAACTTTCACCCATCGAATACCATGATCTACACAAAAGTTATCAAACTCTAAGGAACAAAATTTACCTCCATTATCTGATTTTAAACATTTAATTTTGTGCCCACTCTAATTTTCAACAAGATCTTTAAAATTTTTGAATTTGGAGAAAACTTCAGACTTTCTAGACATCATATAAACCCAAACCTTTCAAGTACAATCATCAAGAAAGGAAACAAAAAAATTTGTGCCTCCATGAGAGGTTACCTCTGTTGGACCGAAGACATCCGAGTGCACCAACTCCAATGGTGTTGTCTTCTTGTCATGACCATGTTTCAAAAAACTGACCCGCTTTTGTTTTCCATGAAAACAATGTTCATAGAATTCTAAATCTACTGATTGGAGACCCAGAAGTTGCTCTCTATTAAGCATAACCTCTAACCCCTTCTTGTTCATGTGCTCTAATCTTTGATGCCAAAGTGTGGCATCACTGTCCACAACAATCATCGCAGCTCCCACCTCATCATTAGTTTCTACAACATACAGATTTCCAACTTTATCCCATTTGGCAATAATCATGGAACCCTTGGTAATTTTCCATGTGTCCGTGAGGAGTGTAAGAAAACCTTGAGCATATAACTGACTGATAGAAATCAAATTTCTTTTTAATTTGGGAACATACCTAACATCTTGAAGCAATAATTGAGCGCCTCCTTTAACTGATTACAAAATATCCCCCTTTCCTAGGATTTCACAAGCCTTGTTATCACCCAAATAAACATTCCCAAATTTACCTTCCTTGTAGTTTGTGAAGGCTTCGCTACGAGAAGATGCATGAAATGAAGCCCTGGAGTTAATTACCCATGAATTCAAAGTTGTGTCACTTGTCGCAAGAACCAAAACACCATCATCGGGATCATGAATGATGTTTGCTCCGCCATCCAAAACTTTTACTTGAGTTATTTTATACTTTCTGCAGTCCTTTTTAACATGACCAACCTTTCCACAAAACCAACAACCATTTTGTCTACCTCTGGACTGCGACCTTCTAGCTAATTGTGACCTTCGATTGTTGTTATTATTTCTACCTCTATGTTGAGTTCTTCCTCTATTTTTTGTACTAACCATCGTTAGCACATCACTGGATGAAGACTCTTTATTAGTTCTTCTCATGTCTTCACTAAGCAATGTAGAGGCTACCTCATAGTAGACCAACTTGTTTTTGCTGATTACAAAAGTGTTAATCACTGTGACCACACCATCCTAGGGTGAAAGCACAAACATGTGTCACCCTTTGTGATATCTTTGGGTGTTTCAGCCAGAAACCTTTTGACCGAAATAGTTCCGACCAAACATATGTGGCAGTTGCGTGCACCTATGTCGCTCGTACTATTTTGGCCGAAACTATTTTGGCCGCAACAGTTCTGGCCGAAACCCTATGACACAATAAAAATTGTCGTAAACCTCTTGTGTCTATCATTTTCACTATTGCGGTTCCTAGCTTCCCGAAGAGCAGGTCAAGTGTTTCGGCCATAACTGGTTAGTGGCTTTTTTTTCCCCACTTTAAAAAAATTTATTAATGTGTTTTTTGATTAATAAATGTTAATTGTACTTAAAATAGTTGTTTTTTACCTATTTTTTGAATGAAACATTTAAAATTGTTATTTCTTTAATATGTTTAAATTATTTTAATTAATTTAATTATTTTAGATAGTTTTAGAATGATATTTAAATTAATTTGTTAGCAAAAATGTAGTTAAACATGAGATAAAAACATAGAAAAACATTAGTTAAAAGTGTAGAAAACACTAGGGAAAAATGTCAAAAAAATTAGTTAAAAAATATAGAAAAACATGAGGTAAAAATGGAGAAAAATATTAGTAAAAAATGTAGCAAACCTTTAGGGGACATTGTTCAGTTTCTAACATAATTTGATGGATCTAGAGATGAAACAATAATCTCTTATGGTGAAATTAATTTTGACATTGAATACACCTTCTAACATAACCCTATATTAACTACAATTGTAACCCATACCACATTCTAACCATAACATAGGTACTCTACTAACTGAATGAACCACAGTTAGATATTCATGATGTTCAGTTTAACATCTAGTTATTGTTAGGTAATAATGAGTCTTACATTACCAAAGAACACATTAAGATCAGTTAAATGATATGTTTTTAGGTACATTATCCATGCATATGTGTCTTAAGGGGACAGAGGATTCGTAATAGGTCATACTATTTTTTATAGGTTCTAATAAGTCTTAATATGTATTATTAAGATATAATAGGTCTTATTAGGTAATGATGATTCTTACATTACCAAATGACACATAACGACCTCATGATACATTTCTAGGTATTTTTATCCATATATATGTTCAGGGGACCTAGGGACTCCTACTAGGTCATTACATCTGTTATAGGTTCTAATAGGTATTCATATGTTTACTAGCACATAATAGGTATTATTAGGTAATAATGAGTCTTACATTACCAAACAACACATTAAGATCACTTATGTTGCATTTTTTAGTACGTTATCCATACATGTGTCTTAAGGGGACATAGGAGTCGTAATAGGTCATAAATTTTTTATAGGTTCTAATAAGTTTTAATATGTATTATTAGGATATAAAAGGTCTTATTAGGTAATGATTATTCTTATATTACCAAATGACACATAACAACCTCTTATGATACATTTCTAGGTATTTTTATCCATATATATGTTAAGGGGACCTAGGGACTCCTACTAGGTCATTATGTCTGTTATAGGTTCTAATAGGTATTCATATGTTTACTAGCACATAATAGGTATTATCAGGTAATAATGAGTCTTACATTACCAAACAACACATTAAGATCACTTATGTAGCATTTTTCAGTACATTATCCATACATGTGTGTATTAAGGGGACATAGGAGTCATAATAGGTCATACATTTTTTATGGTTTCTAATAAATCTTAATATGTATTATTAGGATATAATAAGTCTTATTAGGTAATGATGATTCTTACATTACCAAATGACACATAACGACCTCTTATGATACATTTCTAGGTATTTTTATTCATATATATGTTAAGGGGACCTAGGGACTCCTACTAGGTCATTACGTCTATTATAGGTTCTAATAGGTATTCATATGTTTACTAGCACATAATAGACCGACCTTACTATCAACCTTAATAAAACTATATCCCATTTACTTTATTAACATTCTTAACTCTAATTCAAACTACTAAATTAAGTCATGAGTTCTAAATTGTAAACTAACATTTGCTAACTAAACTCATTTACTTATCTAGTAACAATTTTTTATATCCCTATGTCCTAACTCTCATCTACACTCCCCATAGTCATCAAAGCATTTACATCAAAATCTAGAATTTAGTCAAGAATTATATTTTTTTATTACATGTATACATGTGTACACTTAGTTATCATTTAATTAAGAAATTTTATTTTATTTTTATCGCATATACACATGTACATGTACAAATATTTATTTTTCACATTTGCATGAGCATGCTACAATGTACATTAGATATGGTCTCTAGAAGATAATTTGTTTTAAAATACATACATGTTACATTATTGAATTTAGCACCATACATTTAATGTTGTGTTTTTATATGTACATGTGTTTCAAATTAAATTTAACTTTTAATTATTTTAATTTAAATACACTTGTATGTTTATATTTGTATATATATGCATGTGCAGATCTCTAGATATTTATCACTCTTGTAGCTTCACATTCATATCCTCGTATTTATTTTCATATATACATTATGGAATCTGGTTCTAGGGATCGTGCTCCTGCATCCTCAGGGGATGCTAGTGTCTGTGGTGGGGGTCAGAGTGCTGAGTCTGGTACAGCACGTAGATCGACCTCCTCCACTCATGATAGACAACAGTTATTTAGAGATATAGTTGCGAGATTATCTCGTGCTATGCAAGTTTTGCATACTTCACTTTCCTCTTCTACCACCCTCCCTAATAGGGAGAAGGTCACAACGATGCAAGAGGAATTATTTCGTATGATTCAAATAGTTGAATCATACAACCGTTTTGATGACATGAGCATTGAGGCATTTTATTCTTCTTTATCTCATAGTGTCATTGGCACTGCGAAGTACACACAGATTGACATTGACGTTTCCACAAGCATGGTGAAATCCATGTTTCCATCTTATATAGATCGTCGCAGAGTCAGAGGCTACTCTACGATGAAGTGCACTGATCCACTCATCGCACCATTGATGTATCCTCGTTGGTTAGCCACTCATCATAGATGGCCACAAAAGGATGAGTTCCCTCTATATTTCTACAAACAATTGTTTGTAAAATTTCATTTACACTACGATGTTGATTATACAGATTATCCAAGGCATGTTGGGTAGGGTCAGGGGAGACTTTCTGACAGATTTAGACCTACGGACACTCCTGGGCCCGTTAACAAACAAGCACTGGTGGGTCCAAACCTTTTGGTTATGTCGAGAGGTCCACAGATGGTTGTTGCAGGTGAGAGTGTTCCTAATGACACAATTAGGACACAAATTTTTTCAAGCATCGCCACCATCGCCACACAGTTACATGAGATTTCTTTTGATCGATGTGGTAGATATATGCTACGGTCTCGAGGTACCACTCCCATAGCTGCACCATCTAGCACACCTATTGATGATGATTATAGAGTTGCAGACATACCTTCTCATGTAGACATTTTTGCAGTCTTAGAGGTGGATGCATTGCATCGTTTGTCATCATGTTTAGCATATGATCTTTTAGATGCATATCAGGCATTATCTACACTCTCAGGGATTCCATTTCTCGACATGAGCTCTCAGATTAGTCATATTTTGTCATGTACAGCAATCCCAGAGGATTCACAGAGGCAGGAGGACATTCCTGCACCTTCTACTACTCCTGCTGCTAGACAGGCCTAGGTTACAGCACCAACCCTAGCTATTAAGGACCCTACAGCACCCCCGCCCTACTCAGGATCACAGTGCTAGACAGCTTGGTCTATTTATCTCCATGCTTTCAGATCAGGGCCACACTATTGACTTGGACGCTGATACTATTTTTTCATTACATGATTCAGATATCAGTCAGATCGACAGAGCATTACATATGTCTACGGTAAATATCTCTATATGTTTAGATTTATTTTTATTATAGTAAATAATATGTCTATATGTTTAAATTTATGTATATGTGTGTGTTTGTGTATGTGTTATAGGGTTTGAGCGATAATATGTTACGTTTTGCTGATTTGCAGACACCAACAGATCCTACACGTCGTGAGTCCCAGGTATGTTACATTTTATATATATATTCAATTTATATACATGTAGATCTTGATATAATTTGTCTATACACATAATTAAATGGTTCAAGTTATCATTTGACAAAGGGTTCAGATGCAGCTGATAGACCCTTTTGGGGACAAAGCCCAGGATCATGAGGGGGGATGTAGCTGATTAGATCATATGTGGCCTTTTTTTTTATTACACACATGATGTTATGTCTAGATACATATTTATATGGACATTTTGATGTTTTATATGTTATTTCCATATACATACATTTTATATCTAGACACTTTGATGCCTTATATGTTATTTTCAGATACATGGTTTATATGGACACTAAATGATTTTTTATATGTTATTTCCATATACATGTTTATATGGAGATTTTGATGTTTTATATATGTTATTTCTAGACATTTGATACATGATCTATTTTTATACATTTCATATGGGTACATTATATTCTCTAGATATATGTACATGTATGTTATTGATCTTTTAATGTACATGTCTATCTTATTGATCTTTTGATGTCTTAATCTTTTATGTAACTTATGTATGTGTTATGCACATGTTTCTATATGTTATTCATCTTAATGCCTTAATCTAAGTGTAATTAACTATATAATTTTAATGGTCCATGTACATAAGAACATATAAAGACTCTGATCACCTAGAAAGAACGCATGAACTACAACATTTAATTAATAAAAGTTAATATACATATGTGTATGTTTTCAATATTCATGTTTATACATACATGTTACTATTTTTAATGCCTTAATTTAAGTTTAATTAACTATACTCAATGTCTTAATATAAGTATAATTAAGTTCTATATATTTAATCTAAGTATAATTAACTATATTTAATCTAATTATATTTAATATCTTAATAATCAACTCTATTTAATGACATGTCTTTATTAACTATATTTAATGTCTTAATTAACTCTATTTAATGACATACATTCTTAATTAACTATAATTAACAACATTTAATTAATAAAATATAATGTATGTAATATGTAACATAGTTCATATAACATATACATGTAAGAACATATAAAGAGTATGACCTAAAGAATGCATGTTACAATATTTAATTAGTAAAAGTTAATACATGCAAGAACATAATGATTATATACAACCATAAAGAATGTATAATATAAGAACATATAAAGATTATATATACATAAATAAATAACAACATTAACAATCATATGTAAGAAAACATAAACAATGTACATATAAATACATACAAATACTAAAGGGGTTGTCTTAAGGAGAGGTCATGTAAAAGGTGGTACTAAGGGGATGTTCTAATAGGTGGTCTTAGGGGAGGTCCTAATAGATTGTCTTAAGGGGAGGTCCTAAGAGACCTGGTCTTAAATGAGATATCCATGTCAAATTTAAATAAAAATAACAATACATGTCTAATTTTGCATATCCAAGATAAATGATCCAATGTACAAAAATTTATTAAAAAAATATCCTGTCAATATTAAATATGAAAGTATAAGAGCTATATAGGCATAGCTCAACTAGAACTCCACAATAAGTACATAGGTAAACTAGAGCTCCACAAACAATGTATTGTTAGGATCCTCTCTACTTTTTATTATCTCTAGAAGTTTTTCAAATTCTTTAATAGGCAATTTCCGCTTTTGATTTCCACAACGTCCTTTTCTTTGTATTGCTTCAAATTGTAATTCGGTTGCTATAACATGGTTACTGTAGTGTAAAACCTTTTCTCCAGGCTTGTATTCAGTAAATTCAATACCACTATCAATTACCCTTGTTTGTTGATAATATGTTCCTTCAATAACAACTGATCCAATTGGATATGACTATTGATCAACATCTATAGTTCCTTCTAGCAACTTGTGTTTTGCTTTTGTGCATCTTAAAAGATAATAGTCCACATTTTCTGCATTATCTAGTAAGGCTTGAACTACAAAAATATTTCCTGCATGTATATAAAAATATAGATAAATATAAATTAATTTGAAAACAATATACATGTATATTAATATATATATATGTATATATGCACACAAACCTGCCATAACTAAATCAGAAATGCGCTCATAATCAACTAAATATACAAGATCATGAATGTCAATGTCAATGTCAGCATCTTCAAAAGGAGGCTTTCTAACTATCTCCTTCAAATCCCAATGTGAAACATATCCATTCCCAATATTTTCACATGCACTCACTAGATTTTCCTTAATGAAATCATCACAAAAACATGTTTTCTCTCTTATTTTAATTACTAGAGGTTTATGGTTTCCTGTAGTCATCACTTGATGTAAACTTCTAATACTAGGAATCGTTTGACAATTGTAAGGATTAGATCGATCTATATCTGTTACAAATACAAAAAATAATTTTCATATTTCAAAATAAATTTTTAATTAAAAACTCAACTTGATTTGAAAAATACATTACAAATAAATATAACTTAGTCCACCTTTCACCTCCCAAAAGTAACGCTTATTGTATTCAATATCTTGAGTAGCAAAATGAACTTTGCACCATTCAACAATTTGAAGTGTGCTCTCTATCCTATTCTCTATATGTACATACAATATGTATGTATATATAAAATTTAAAATATATGCTAGTAGAGTATTAAACATACACATTTAAAAAATGCATATATTTACCTGCAAGTTCATGTTGTCAAAGCGCATTTTTTATACATGCTCCTACTCCATCATGCTCCCCTTTTCCATGTCCACTTTCAAAGAAATTCCATAAAACCCTAACATTGGTTCTAGCATGTTGCATTGCTAACCAATTAAATGCTTTTGCAGATTTGAATTGTCCTGTGAACATGAAACATGATAAGTATCTACAATTATCCATGTACATATATCAAATAGAAATAGACATGTCCAAATAAATATAAGTTAAAATAAAGTTAAATCAATGTGTATCTATTTTGATTATACTAACCTGCACATCCATCAGACCAAATCCAGTGCTCTAAAACATTTATTCCACAATTTCTGAGATCTTCAGAGAAAATTGCAAAACAATGAGCCACATAGCTCCTATCATGAACTCTATCATTACTAATATAGAAATGAACCTCTTTGATGATGATGCGTTCATTTTCATCCAATCTTTCTATCTGATCCACCTCAAATTGTGCATGTCTATAGGTCACTTGCACAAATATTCCAACTTGTTTAGAATGATAATATTGGCCTTGGAGCTCTGTATGAGGTGCAAATATATAATTCTCAGAAAAATTTTTAATTGAAAGTATACAACCAAGTGGAAAACAATTTTTGGAATCACGGAACTATTTAGCTTGCCATTGTGCACCATGACAATGTTGGATATGTGGATATATCAATGGATGGAACTTGGTCATGAACTCATCATAATGCAATTCACTCTCCTTCAATACAATTTTTCTAGATTCATCTCCTCTATTATTTTGGTATGTCTCATATTCATATCTCATCCATGAAACTGATGTGGATTCATTAATATTCTCAACTTGCATAATTTCAAAAAAATTGTGTAAATCTCCACATTCTTCACACTGATTTTTGATACATTGCACTTTGAATTAATCTGAATCTTCTAATTTATCACATAATATGGACCTCACAAATTTTGTTGTACTGCTAGGGATGACCAAATTACGATCAAGTACTGTCATAACTTTTTTAAATGATTGCAAGTGTAGATCAAATTCAACATGATTTCTACAACAACAAGTTTCACGCATCTTATTTATGCATACAAAGGAAGGACATAAACTCTCAAACATTCTCTGACATATTTTGACATTTGAAAATTCTTGTTTGAATGCTTGAAATAATTCACTTTGAGTTATATCTATAAAATGTTTTGGATGTTCAATTTTTACCCATGTTTCTTGATCTTTAATTTGTATAGTATCACACCTGTTGGAAGAAACATGAGAATGTGTGGTCCAAAATTCAATGACTTGTCTTATTAATTTTTCAAAAATCATGTCTTTTCAAGGAACTCTACAAATATTCACCCAGTTATTCTCAAAGTTATCATCTAGCATATTTCTCCTCTTGATGTATCTCTGAACTATTCTTCTAGATATATGTAGTACATCCGAAATTGCACGTACCTATTTTCTATGTGTCAATTTTCTACTAGATATAGTAGTCATCAATGCTCTGCATGCATTACTCAAATCACCTCCTCGAGTTGTGTTGTCAATTTTTTTGTAAGCATTTTGCAAGTTTTCAACTATTGTTTTATTAATATTATGCACATGGCTTTTCTTGTTATCAACACCCAACAACTCCAAAACAGGTCTCATATCTTTTCTCCTAAATAACTTAACAAATAATTGTGCCTGTCCAAATATACTTTCATCCTTGAAATATTCATCCCACATGTTCTGACAATGCTTTCTGATAGTGTTATCATTTATCATATCTTTAGATGGAATTTGGTTAAAAAGTAGTTCCTCATCCAAATCCATCAAATTTTTTATGCTTTCTAATTTGTCTCTATCAATAGAACTGCCAATTTCTTCCTCTTCATTACTTTCATTTTCTTCATGAATCTTATCCTATTCAGGAATTTCAGTAGGTTGGTTTTGATCATGTTTTGTATGGCCTTTCATTTTGTCATCTCTTTTTCTATCATATTTCTTTGATCTTTTCCTTTTACTACCCATTGAATATTTCAATCTATAGAAACAAAAATAAATAAATTTAGATTTCACTAAATTTTAGCTAATGGTTTAATATAAAATACATAAAAATAAAAATAAGTAGAGGAGAAAAAAAGCACCTTCAAAATATTCGATCCTTTGCAATATTGATTAAATCCATAGAATAGTTGTTGAAAATAGCTTTAAAATTAATTGTCTTTTGAAAATCCTCTTCTAATTTTTGATGTTCTGTATACTTAATTTTTTTTTAAAGAAAAAAGAAATTTATTTTATATCAAACAGTGACATTAACTACTAGCGGTTTAATCTGCCGACAGGTGTTTCGGCCAGAACTGTTTCGGCCGAAAAGGTTCCGACCAAAATAGTCTGTGTGGCATCCTATGTGGTAGCCAAACAAGCATAAATTAGAACTTCTGTAAACATCTCACTTTGAAGGCTAATTTGACCTACTAAATTGAAGTTTTTTTTAAAACTAAAACTATACTTTTGTAGCTCTCGGAGTCACGATTATGATCCTATAAATTTTTCTAAATTTTTATTATGAATAATATGTTGTAATTTGAAAATATTACAAGTAGGTATCTTAAGATTCAGGAAGATGTCTATCCAAAAATAAGAAAAAAATAGTAAATCATGTTAAAAAAATTTATTTTTTTAATGTTGCAGAGTCTTCTTCAAGAATATGTAATTTTTTTAAAAAAATATGTTGATTTGATGGAAAAAGTTTGATGAGAAAAAAAAACTATCAATTTCTGATAACTTTGACTTTGACCAATTATAACTTCAAAAATATTAGCCGAATTTCAATTTTTCTTTTTTGGGGCACTAGGTATACTTGTTAAATCTAACATATTCCAAAATCAAACCAAAATATGAAGATTTGCATATATTTGTTTGATGGGGAAAAAAGTCTATATTTTTAGTAGTTTTAAAAAATTCAAAAATACACTTTAAAAATTCAAAAATAAATAAAATTTTCACTCAATTTTTTTAAAAAAAAATTGTAGACATAAACTTCATCCAATTTTACACATTTCATTAGTTTACATCATCTTCAAATTGTAAGCACAAATGCCACTTTTATTTCGTTAAAGTTGAAGGCTTTAAATTCTGATATCACTTCTCCTTTATAAAAGGTGACACAGGTTTGTGTTTTTACCCCCTAGCTATCTGGTAAAGAACATAATAAGATGACCACCTTATTCTCATCATCTTGAGGCATATCGATGGAGTGTGCTTGACATAAAAGAGTATTCAACTCATTTATGTGATTCGACATTGCTGTACCGTCCTTCATCTTTAATTTGTAAAGGTTTTTCATGATAAAAATTTTATTTGCAGCAGATGCCGTCTGATACATAGTATGAAGTTTGTCCCATACGTCTTTTGTTGATGTTTCATTGTTCACATTGAACAATACATTCAGAGATAGCGAAAGAAAAATCTCTGCCATTGCCTTCTCATCAGTTTTAGTCCAATCTTCATCTGACATGGTGGTAGGCTTCTTTGCTTTACCTTCAATTGCTATTGCAAGATCATGCTTGACCAAAAGTGATCGCATCTGTACCTTCCACAAACTGAAATTATTCCCCAAGAATTTCTACACTCTTGTTTACTCCATGACTTCGGAATTTGTTCACCGAAATCAATTACAGCTCTAATATCAATTGTAAATAAACTAAGAATGCGAAAGAAAATATAGAACAACAAAAAATTCATAAACACGGAGTTTATCATGGTTCACCACAAATCGTGGCTATTTCCACATTAAGAGAAGAGGAATTATATTATTGAGAAAACCAAATTGAGTTTACAATACATACCATCAACATTTATAGATCACAAATGATCAGCTGAAGAGACAAAATAATATGGAGGGAAAATACATGTGTCTGTTGGCTTTCATAATTCAACATTAAAAACCTCAAAAAATTTCCATTAGTGAGAATAAACTATTCGAGGTTTTCCTCAACTTTTGCGGACCTGATGTGAGGAAAACCTTGGCTGATCATCTTTATCATTCTCTATCCACTCCAGGATTGTGCGTCTTTATAGACAATGAGGAATTGTTAAAGGGAAAAAATATTGAAAGGAACCTTGAACTAGCCATTAAAGGCTCCAGCATCTATATACCCATATTTTCCCCTGGTTATGCAAGTTCACCATGGTGTCTCTGCAAGGTTTCTCTTATGTGGGAGATCAAGTCCAAAAGCGTAGACACTATAGCCTTGATTCCTCTTTTTTATAATGTGCAGCCATCATATGTGAGATATCCTCATAGAAAAGGTCCATATGTGAAGGCTTTCGATAAACATGTGAGCAAAGGTAGGCATAGCCAAGGGGAGATCCAAAGATTGAGGAATGCACTACATGAAGTTTCTTGCTTATCTGGGTGGTCTCTCAAAGAAACTATTGGAAGTATCAGGGTTCTGAGGGGGGGGGGGGGGGGGGGGTGAATCAGAACACAATTAAAATTATCTCACAATTTGATTTCAATAAGTTTAATTCACAATTTACAGTAGTGGAGAAATCAAACTATACTAAAATGTAAACATACAGAATAATATCAACTCACAGAAAGAAGAGACACCAATTTTGTGTCGAGTGGAAAACCCTTCAAAATCCTCACGGTTTCATCATAGGGAGAAAAACCACTCCATGAACCTGTATTCTTTATTGAGTTCCAACTCTTTTACAATGAGCAGCTTCTACTGCTCAGGGTATTTTAACCCTTTTATCAGTGTTGTAATTACAACCTTATACACACATATAAATGTGTATGTATGGAATTTATACATGCATACATGTTTATAATAAGACTTTCAGTCTTTACAACCTATTTTGAAATATAAGTCTTCTTTCTTCTTTTTCAACTCACAGCTTTAATTTACAAATGATCTCTATATTTATAGAGAAGAATTTTTAAATTGTTCAGTTACATGTAACCAACTTAACCAGTTAGGGTTGTTCAGAAACCCTCTTAAAAGTTGTTTGAAAAACCAACTTATAATTAGTTACAACTCAAATTTTTCTTCCCTTTATAAAACTATCAGCCATGTCTTCCTTCTTTTTTTTAACCAAAACTATACATATAGAATTCTAGATTTAATACCAAAAGAAAATTTAGCCTTCAAGAGAATTCTTAGTAACTTTCAGATCCTGTTCTGGAATATTAGAGCAATTTGACTTAATAATTCTTCACTTTTAGAAATAGTTTTGAAGAAGTCCTTAAATCATTTAAGGTTTTTTTTTTAAATATGCCCTAACATTATTGCAATTTGAATCATAGCTGAACTAGATAGTGGTAAGCAAATAAAAACCTTCATTTTGATTCAACAAACTCTCTCCTTCAAGAAATTCCTTTTCACAAAGAATAAAATGAGACTTTCCTTCTTTTGAAACCCTTACTGTTAAAAAAATGCTTGACAATGACGATTTTTTCCATCTTTCAGGACTGAACAAATTCCTTTATGACTCAGTCCCCTTTTTAAAAAAATTCTTTGAAAATCTCTGAAATGACTTGAGACCGACTATGTTTTAATTTCTCAAAACTTTCTCAAAGACAAAAATAAATGAATCAGAGATATCTACCTTTGTATTCCTTTTTAAGAAATGAGTATACTTCAACATACCTAAAGATGCTTGATTAATTACCTTCATCATTTCAAAAAATTACTTGCTTGAAGATACATGTTCGTCTTTTCAAATGAACCCATTATTCATCTCTCGAACATGCACATGAAAGAAGACAAATAAGTATGTAAATATCAAACATGAAGACCTATTTTTGCATATTCAAACACAAGCAGATTTTTTGTGAACCTTTTCAAATAGTCGGTAAAAAAAATTGCCTCCTCACACAGATTTCCATACACACCAAATGATCAGGGATAGATTATGCCTCCTCAAACAGATTTCCATACACATAAAATGATCAGGGATAAATTATCATCGAACTTGCAGAAGAAATGAATGAAAACAAAGTTCTCATTGTTTAAGAACACAACCCACAACCTTAAGTCTTTTTAAATTCAATTTGAAGTCCACCACACAATATAGACATTTGGCAAAACGTCTGAAACCATGCAGACCTTAATTAAATGTCTGTGTACTGCCAGTGACAGTGTTAACTATGAAAGTGCCACATTACCATCTTTTTCTGCCATGTTATGATAGTGCTGCCGAAAACATTTCTATTTAAAAACTACCCCTTTTATTTAACATGTGACATTTTCACAAAATGGAATGTATATGCCAATGATAATTTCCTTTATATTTGCCACCTTTTATTTATGCATTTTTCCATATTTTGAAAAAGGGCATCGTGGTCAACAATCTCCCCCATTTTTGATGCAAAAATTTTCACTATCTCATATAGATAAGGTGAGAGAAAAAAATCAACTTATACATATAAGATATTATCTCACATATACAAGGTGACGTAAAAATTTTCAACTCATATATACAAGATAATGAATAGAAACAAAATGCTGATATACCACACAATGTTGATCCAAAAACATCAGACAAAAACTGAACCAACTGGCCTGAATCAATCAAAAAGTGATAAAAAAAGTCTGTGAAAAGAAAACTATGAACCAACTGAAACCAATCTATGAAATATTGATTAACCTATTGATTACTCCCCCAAAATTTTTGCATTAAAAAATTGACCATCTAGTTTTCATGAATTCCTTCTGTGAAAGGAGTAGAAGCCCAACATAGAATGATTAGGATGAAGAGTTTTTATGCTAGTATTGATTGAGAGAAAACTCCCAATCATGTTCTCAACTATTCAAACAGTTCTCTTGGTAGTGCCTTTGTAAAAATATCAGCCACCTGTCCTTGAGTAGGCACATAAACCAATTTGAATTCATTATTTTGAACTTTACCTCTCAAGAAATGAAGTTTGATGGCTATGTGTTTTGTGCGTGAGTGCATAACATGGCTTTTTCTTAATTGAATAGCACTCATGTTATCACACATTATTGAAATAGGTTTTGAAACCTAAATGCCTAAATCAGATAACTGATAATCCATCGAAATTAATTGAGTATAGCATGCTATAGCTGCAACATATTCAGATTCACAAGTGGATAGAGTTACACAATCTTGTTTCTTACTATGCCAAGCAACCAGACAGTCACCAAGAAAGAAAGCTGCACCATTGGTGCTCTTTTCATCATCAGATCCACCCCAATCTGCATCAGTATAACCAACAAGACTAAAATCGTTTCTGTGAGGATACCATAAACCATAATCAAGAGTGCCTTGAATGTATTTTAGTATTCTATGCACTGCATTAAGATGTGATTGCTTTGGATCAGATTGAAATATTAACACCATGCATACAGCTTGCATTATATTAGGTCTAGATGTAGTTAGATATAAAAAACTTCCAATCATAGATCTATAAAGAGTCTGATTAACAGAAGGCGAATCATCATTCTTCATTAGTTTAGAGCCAGTTTCCATAGGAGTGTTGATAGGTCTGCATTCAACCATATTAAATTTCCTCAACATTTCTTTGGCATATTTAGTTTGAGATAAAAATAATCCATGTTCAAGCTGTGAAACTTGCAAACCAAGAAAAAATGTAAGCACACCTAACATTGACATCTCAAACTCTGATTCCATGATTTTTGAAGAATGTTTTGTTGAATCATCATTAGTAGACCCAAAAATGATGTCATCCACATAGATTTCTACAACCAAAATGTCATCATTTATAACTTTGATATATAAAGTGATGTCTACCTTTCTACGAGAAAAACCATTTGAAATTAAATGTTTATCCAACCTAGAGTACCAAGCCCTAGGAGCCTTTTTTAAGCCATACAAAGCCTTTTTCGGTTGGTAAACATAATTAGGTTTGTCAGAAGATTCAAAGCCTTCTAGTTGTTCCATATATACCTCGTCTTCAAGATACCCATTTAAGAAGGCAGTTTTAACATCCATCTGGTAAACAGTGAATTTCTTATGACTTGCATAAGCAAAAAAGATTCTAATTGATTTCATTCTTGCAACTACAGCAAAGGTTTCACTAAAATCAATCCCTTCTTGCTGAGCATAGCCTTTACAAACAAATCTAGCTTTATTTCTGACCACTTTACCTTCTTCATTCAGTTTATTATGAAATATCCACTTTCCACCTATGACATTTTTGTAACTAGGTCTGGGAACAAGTTCCCAAGTCTTATTTTTCTCTATTTTATTTATCTCTTCCTGCATAGCATTTTTCCAATAAGAATTTGATAAGGCTTTAGCAAAATTCTTTGGTTCAAAGTCAGTTATTAAGCAGAAATGTTCAGCAATATTTGCATGTTCTCCTATTTTGGCTTTTCTTCTAGTTAGAATTCCTTTCTCTACATCTCGAATAACTTGAGACTCAGGATGTCTCTTAGCTATTATTCTAGATGAGGTTTTTATTTTTGAACCATTACCAGTTATTTTAGAACTTGAGCAATTTTATGATTCATTTTCATCAGCCAGTTCATTTTCATCAATAAGTTCATGTTTATCATTTTCAGTATGTTCATCATGTACTGTTTCTGATCTCTAAAAGGATTAATCTTCATGATCTTCTTGACCATTACAGTACACAGAATTTTCATCAAATACGACATTTATAGCTTCTACAACTTTGTTTAGCCTTTTATTATAACATTTATAAGCTTTTTTCTGCATGGAATACCCAAGAAAGATCCCTTCATCAGACCTTGAGTTAAAGTTTTCTAAAAAATCATCGTTCTTTTTTATAAAACACTTGTAGCCAAAAATCTTAAAATTCTTGACATTAGTTGTTTTTCCATTCCATAATTCATATGGAGTGTAGGCAGTTCTAACTCTGATTTGAGCTCTATTTTGAATGTAAATAGTTGTATGAATAGCTTCTTTCCAAAATTTATCAGGCAGTTTAGCTTCGTTTAACATGGTTCTAGCCATTTCCTTTACTATTCTATTCTTTCTTTCAACAACACCATTTTGTTGTGGTGTCCTAGCAGTAGAGTATTGTCTTTTTATTCCATGCTTCTCACAATACTCAACAAATTCTTGAGAGGTGAATTCTCCTCCCTTATCTGATCTTAAGCATTTCAGTTTTAAATCAGTTTCTCTTTCTACCATTTTTCTAAAAATTTTGAAGCATTCAAAAGCTTCTAATTTGTGTTTAAAAAAAGTTACCCAAACCATTCTTGAATAATCATCTATAAATAGCATGAATATTTTTCACCATGTAGTGAGGTTGTTTTAGTTGGACCACACAAATCAATATGCACTAATTCAAGTGGTCTATTTGACAAGTATTCTTTTGATTTAAAAGAAACTCTTGTTTGTTTGCCTTTAACACACTCTTCAAAAATATTTACTGGTTTGGTAATCTGTGGTAGACCTCTAACCTTTTTATTTTTGCTGATTCTGGCAAGATTATAAAAGTTTAAATGTCCCAGTCTTTTGTGCCATAGCCAATTTTCTTCTACTGGACTCATTAGACAAGTATTAACTAATGAAGTTTCTTGGATGGTTGAATCTATTAGGTTATAGAGATTACCATTTGTTCTCAATCTGCTAGCAATGACTCTATTCTTTCCATTTTTTATATAACAACCTTTCGCATCAAAAGAAATAGAATATCCACTGTCATAGATCTAACTTAAACTTAGTAAGTTATGTTTTAAACCTTCAACAAAGTACACATCATGAATTGGTGTGTATTTATTCAAAATTATTGAGCCTTTTCCAATAATGTGAGCTCTTGAGTTATCACCAAATCGAACAAACCCTCCATCAAATTTTTTTTAAGGTTTTAAATTTTTTTTTACACCCAATCATATGGTGTGAATAGCCGCTATCCGATATCCACATTGCAAGTTTTTGAGTGAATAGAGTTGTTTCAGCAATTAAAGACTTTTCTAATGTCCTTACTTGCTTCCAAACTTGTTTTGGTCTCATATTCAGTTTAAATTGATTTTCAATTTCTTGATTAGAAATCAACTTCTTTAGTCTTTTAAGTTCTTGCAACGATTTCAAAAGTTCTTCTTCTAGATCTACTTCTACATTTGAATCAGATGATGATTCAGATTCACTGGATTCATGTTTAGGGGTATGGACTATTTCAGCCATGAATAGTCTTTCCCCTTCTTCATCAACATTGCTGGAATCTTCAATTGAATCTTCTTTAGAAAGAAGACTTTTCTTCTTATAATCCTTGAATCTTTTATTTTGATTCCAAGGCTTCTTTTCAGAAAACTTCTTAGTTTTCTGATCACAATCATCAAGTTCGATATTTGGGCACTTTGCAGCAAAGTGTCCTAATTGACCACAACTGAAGCATTTAGGTTTTCCTTTATATTTATTTCTCATTCTTCTAACTAGCAATGCTTCTAAAGCATTTGTTAGATCTAATTCACTATCATCATGTTTTTTAGCTTTAAAAGCTAATTCTTTTGATGAGGAACTAGCTTGATGGCTAATTCTCATTTCATATGTAGTTAATGTGCCTTGAAGTTGATGCAAGGTCATTTTTGAAAAACTTTTCTTTTCTTCTAAAGTGGATATTTTTGTTTCAAAATTAGGTAACACTAATCTAATAACCTTTGAGACTACATCATGTTTTTCTATCTCTTCTCCTAGACCCTTTCTGGTATTTACGAATTCATCTACTCTTAAAAAGTAAGCAACAATAGTTTCATCTTCATTCATTTTCAGATTGTCAAACTGTGTTTTAAGAGTAATCAGTTTAGATTCTTTTACTTTATCATCTCCTTGATATATAGTTTCAAGTTTAACCCATATATCATTGCTGATTTGCAATAAATGACTTGGGCAAATACGTCTCTAGAGAGACCACAAAGAAGGGCATATCTTGCCTTCTTATCCAATTCAAATTTTAGTTTTTCATTAGCATCAGTGGGAACTGTTGCTGGGACAGTATATTTTGTTATTACAACATCCCACATTCTTACATCTAAGGAATGTATGAAAGCTTCCATCATAACTTTCCAGAAAACATAATCATTTCCATCAAATAGCGGAGCCCTATTAAGAGAAGCTCCTTCAGATTGAGCCATGACTTCCAAATAATATCCTTGGAACAATTCCAAAAGGAATCCTATGCTCTGATACCACTTCTTGGAAGTATCAGGGTTCTGAGAAGGGGGGGTGAATCAGAACACAATTAAAATTATCTAGCAATCCGATTTCAATAAGTTTAAGTCACAATTTACAGCAGTGGAGAAATCAAACAGTACTAAAATGTAAACATACAAAATAATATCAACTCACAGAACGAAGAGACACCAATTTTATGCCGAGTGGAAAACCCTCAAAAATCCTCATGGTTTCGTCATAGGGAGAAAAAACACTCCATGAACCTGTATTCTTTATTGAGTTCCAACTCTTTTACAATCAACAGCTTCTACTGCTCAGGGTATTTTAACCCTTTTATCAGTGTTGTAATTACAACCTTATACACACATATAAATATGTATTTATGACATTTATACATGCATACAAGTTTATAATAAGACTTTTAGTCTTTACAACCTGTTTTGAAATATAAGTCTTCTTTCTTCTTTTTCAACTCATAGCTTTGATTTACAAATGATCTCTATATTTATAGAGAAGAATTTCGAAAGTATTCAGTTACATGGAACAAATTGAAATAGTTATGGTTTTTGAGAAAACCTCTTAAAAGTTGTTTAAAAAACCAACTTATAATTAGTTACAACTCAAATTTGTCTTCCCTTTATAAAACTATCAGCCATGTCTTCCTTTTTTTTTTAACCAAAACTGTACATACAGAATTCTGGATTTAATACCAAAAGAAAAATTAGCCTTCAAGAGAATTCTTAGTAACTTTCAAATCCTATTATGGAATATTAGAGCAATTTGACTTAATAATTCTCCACTTTTAGAAGCAATTTTGAAGAAGTCCTTAAATCATTTAAGGTTTTTTTTTTTAAAATGCCCTAACATTATTGCAATTTGAATCATAGCTAAACCAGACAACGCTAAGCAAATAACAACCTTCATTTTGATTCAACAAACTATCTCCTTGAAGAAATTCTTTTTCACAAAGAATAAAATGAGACTTTCCTTCTTTTGAAACCCTTACTGTTGAAAAAAATGCTTGACAGTGACGATTTTTTCCATCTTTCAGGACCAAACAAATTCCTTTATGACCTAGTCCCCTTTTAAAAAAAATTCTTTGAAAATCTCTAAAATGACTTGAGACCGACTATGTTTTAATTTCTCAAAAATTTCTCAAAGACAAAAATAAATGAATCAGAGATATCTACCTTTGTATTCCTTTTTAAGACATGAGTATACTTCAACATACCCAAAGATGTTTGATTCATTACCTTCATCATTTCAAAAAATTTCTTGCTTGAAGATACCTATTTCGTCTTTTCAAATGAACCCATTGTTCATCTCTTGAACATGCACAGGAAAGAAGACAAATGAGTATGTAAATATCAAACATGAAGACCTGTTTTTGCATATTCAAACACAAGCAAATTTTCTGCGAACCTTTTCAAATAGTCGGTAAAAAAATATTGCCTCCTCACACAGATTTCCATACACACCAAATGATCAAGGATAGATTATGCCTCCTCAAATAGATTTCCATACACATAAAATGATCAAGGATAAATTGTCATCGAACTTGCAGAAGAAATGAATGAAAACAAAGTTCTCATTGTTTAAGAACACAACCCACAACCTTAAGTCTTTTTAAAGTCAATTTGAAGTCTGCCACACAATATAGAAATTTGGCGAAACCTCTCAAACCATGCATACATTCTTTAAATGTCCATGTACTGCCAATGACAGTGTTAACTGTGTAAGAGCCACGTTACCATCTTTTTCTGCCATGTTATGATATTGCTGTCGAAAACATTTATTTTTAAAAAATTGCCCCTTATATTTAACATGTGACATTTTTACAAAACACAATGTATATGCCAATGATAACTGCCTTTATATTTTCCACCTTTTATTTACGCATTTTTCCATATTTCAAAAAAGGGCATCATGGTCAACAGAAACGTCCTTTGGGTACTTGTTCTTTTTTAAGTGCATGTTTAATGTTTGTAGATCAGAAGCATGTAATAGAAATAAAATTTGTGTCTCAAACATAGCTACCAGAAATGAGAAATGAGAAATGTGATGGAAACGACAACATGACAAGAAATGATGTTTTCTAAAGGTTTCACAAAAGAAACGTGTGTGTGTGTGTGTGTGTGTGTGTGTGTGTGTGTGTGTGTGTGTGTGTGTGTGTGTGTGTGTGTGTGCGTGTGTGTGTGTGTGTATTTATTTATTTATTTGCATGTATTAGTATATGCCTATGAACATTTCATATATAATTTCACTTAATATATAACTTACATGTCTCTTTCTCACACACACATGAATTTAATTTAATATAAAATATTTTATTTCATCTAAGTAGATATGCATGAAATTAAATAATATATAGCTCACTTTTAAATATTTTATATAACTTCTTAAATATATGTGTGTGTGTGTGTGTGTGTGTGTGTGTGTGTGTAAGTAAACATGCATGATTTTAAATTTTGTAAAATAAAAAAATACTATTAATTTTATTTATATAAGTCAACATGCATGAAATTAATGTTTGTAAAATATAAAATATAATAAAATAAAGCCTCCTTTTAAAATAAATTCAAAAATATTCTCAATTCTAAAGAGAAAATTCAATTATCACAATTGTTTGCGATTACATAAAATAACACATTAAGAAATAATCAAAATATAAAAATCCTATTTAAAACCTAGCTCACTAAGGGCACTGGTACGAAAGAGCTAGGTGGAGAAAACCTCTGGTCTCGCCCCAAAATTCAAGCAATATTTTTTCCTTGTCTCCCTCTCTCCATTGCAACATCAAGTAAATTTTCTTCTACATTATCTTCAAGTACTTCTATTGGAAATTCATCATTTCCATCATTCATTGAGCTTCCATAATCCCACATCCTATGGGGCCTTGATTTGTAATCAGTAGAAGCTCGAGAAACAATTCGAAGATTGTGATGAACATACACAAGGTCTTCTTCTTTCTTGCTACCAAGCACTTAAAAGCTATTTTTTTAAAATAAAAGTAAATAACATTAACATTGTAAAATACATTAATAATAAAATGAATTTCATCCAAATCCTAAAACTAATGATGCAAAACTGTACTTGAGATAACACACGAATTGTAGTATTTTGTAGTAGTGGTGTTTTTGTTCCATAATTCTCCCAAAATGTTTTGGCTTTCATATTCAATCGGTCAAATGGAACATCTTTATGTGAAAAATCATCTAATCCTTCAATATATCTTGACATTTCCTCCTTGATTGTAGTATAGTCCTTTCTACTTGCATAAACTCTATCAATGTATGTTTTCCATCCTATGGAACCCTCATCATCTAACCATGGTCTTTTGTGAAACCATTTTGGATTGAGTAAAAATCCAACTGAATGAAGAGGACTATGAAGCATCTTCCATCTTTTTAAACTACATTCCCAAACAATATCATGTGTCTCTTGATCAAATGATGGTGCCCCAACAATAAACATATCTTTTATCTTCTCCCTCATTTGATCTAGCTTCTCAAACACATCTCCCATGCATGGTTTATCATCATCAAAAAGATGAAGGACTTCAAGAATAGGCCAAGAAAATGTTAGAAGATCACTTGCATGTTGCCAAAATAAAGATGAACCACCACCAATTATGAGATCAGAAATTTCATCACATGTTTGGTTGTTGATACTTGATCAACCCCTCCATCTCTCCCATTCCATAGACACAACCATTTGCCTCAATGCTTGTTTTACCTTTACAATTCGGTCAACCATAATAAAATTTGAAGCAAAACATGTTTCAGCACATCTAAGTAGCTGCAAAGAAGCATGTTTCTTATAAATAACATGTGACATAGAGTGATTTACAATAAAATGTTGAATTTTTTAAACCTTTGCAACTATATCACAAATCCAAGGAATCTTATTGTGCAAATCTTTAAGAAGCAAGCTCATGCAATGAGCTGCACAAGGTGTCCAAAAAATATTTGGAAATTCATCTTCAATCCACCCTCCTACCAAAACATTGTTTGAAGCATTATCAGTTATAATTTGTACAACATTATCATTCCCTACCTGTTCAACTGCTTCTCAAGAAAGTCTGGCCAAATATGTACCATCTTTCACATGCGATGAAGTATCATGAGATTTGATAAACATTATACCATTTGGTGAAGAAACAAGAATATTAATCAATGGTCGATGTGCAATGTCATTCCATCCATCTGAAACTATGGAAACACCTGTATATGACCAACTACCTTGGAAATCTTGAAGCCTTTCTTCAATGCATTTCTTCTCATCATCTAGAACAACAGTACGAAGTTTTTCATAACTTGGAGGTACATATCCTTTAGGTGCATTATTGACCATACTTATAGCCTCTTTCCATAAAGGAGACCTAGCTATATTAAATGGCATTCCACAACCAAAGAAAAGTCTTCCGATAGCAACATCTACATTCTATCTATTAGTAGCATCAAACATTTTCCCAATTTGAGATTCATAAATAGAAGAACTAGAACCACCTAAAGATCGTGGAATCCCTACTTGTGAATCTTTTGATTTCGCCACAATAGGTTTTAAAGAGTCTACATAATTAAACTCTCAAATAAAATCAACTCTTTTTTCTTGTCCAACATCAGTGCAAACTACCACTTGTTCTTTCTTTCCAACTCCCAATAAATGATATCGAATATGTGCAATTGAGTCACACTTATTTTCCTTACAAAACGAACACTTCCATTGCTTACTTCCAGAGCTACCATGATCTCCTCCTAAATAATTCCCTGTTATTGTGATAAACTTCCACAACACTTGTTCGAATTCCTTCTTTCCTTTTTTATAGTCTGTGGGCTTCATGTGTTGACTTTGGGTTTCGAGCATGGAAGGATCTGATGAAGTAACATCCATTGTACCTAAAAATCTGTGTACAAGTATAGACAATATAAAAAACAAATTTATAAAATCAATAGATTTGTTTCAAAAATTTAAAACACAAACTTTTTTATTAATAAAAGGCAATTCAATACCTGATTAGCAAGGTCTCCTTTTTTCTTTTCACCGTCTTCCTAATCAATATATGAATTATAATCTCTATTACAATTATTTTATAACAAATTTAAAAATTGAATATAGGCATGATTATATTTAGAATATATAGATAGATAGATAGTTTTAGTTTTAGTTACAATAATATTTTTAATTAACTTAGAATAGAACAAATCTATAAATCATATATATATTTTTTATATAAATCTTTTAAATATATTTTATAAAAATAAGCAATATACCATGCAATATTACAAAGGCATTCTTTAAAAATAAAATATATCTCTAACATTGATTGTTTTAAAAAGACATGATCATTTAATAACAATAAAAGTTAACTTAATATTTAAACTATTTTATAAATATAATACATTATTTAAATTTTAATGCCAAATATATATGAGTGTTTAAAAATTCAAAATTTAATTTTTAATGAATATGTAGAAAAAAAATTCATTTCATTATTCAAAAAAATTTAAACTTAAACTTTTAATACATATGCATGACAATTAAAATTTAATATTTATAAATAATTCACTATTTAATTTTTTTAACTTCACTTTCAAAAATAGAAATATCTAATTTAAGCCATGCATATTTAATCCTTTTTAAACTCTACTTTCAAAACAGAAATATCTAGAAATATCTAATTTAAGCCATGCATATTTAATCATTTTTTAACTTCACTTTCAAAACAAAAATATATAATTTAATACGCTGAACTACATATTTAAAACTACACTTTTTAATAAAAAACTAATTTTTTTTAAAAAAATCATTGAGAGAAACGCAGGTTTCGTGACGAGAAACCCGTTTCGTCCGTCACAACGGGGAACGGGGCTCTCCCGTCACGTTTCTGGCAACATAGGTCTCAAATGCCTGAAATGTGGCAGGTACGAAGGAAATCTTGTGAAGCAAGTGGTGAAGGAAGTTCTCCAGACATTGGATGTGGGAATATTAGATGTGGCCAGACGCCCTGTGGGACTCGCATCTCTCTGCAAGGAGGTCATACCTTTGTTGAGACTCGGTGATAAGGCAATTCATGTTAGGCACACCCTTGGTATTTGGGGCATGCCAGGTCTGGGTAAAACCACCCTGTCAAAAGCCCTTCATAACGAGATCCATCATCTCTTTGATGCTTCCTGTTTTGTATCTAATGTAAAAGCAGAGGGGTCGGAGCCGACGCTTACAGAATTGAAGCAGAAAATAGTTAGGGATTTGGCGAAAATGCCGAATAAGGTGAACAGGATAGATGATGGAATAACTCAGAGAAATAATTTGGCCGCCTCGTTAAGAGTACTGGTGGTTCTGGATGATGTTGACAATGTGCTGCAGTTGGATGCTCTTATTGGTAACTGGTTTGGAGAAGGAAGCAGAATCATCATAACAACTCAAGATAAGCACGTCTTATGGCGCGACAAGTTGATGAGATTTATCCCATGAGAAAACATGAGCATGGCGAAGGCGTGAAGTTATTCTGTTGGCATGCCTTTCTCAGTGACCACCCGAAGAAAGGTTACGAAGATCTGACGGAGAGAATTGTGAAGGCGTGCTCAGGTCTTCCTCTGTCCTTGGAGATTGTAGGCAGAGACCTATATGATAGAAATGAGAGTAGATACTGGAAACAGACCCTACACAAACTTGAAATGGTCGGAAACGATCGTGTGTTTGAAACTCTCAAAATTAGTAACGACAGTCTAACCCTTGAAGTGAAACGCATCTTTTTAGACATAGCCTGCTTCTTCGTCAACCTCAAGAGCAGCCACTCCCTTCGGAATAGGGCCTTTGATATTTGTTTTTATGATAAATTCTGGTGTGCTTTAGGGTGTGTGTCTGTCTATCCAAGTCTGAAAACTCTTGAAGAGAAGTCACTCATTGCAGTACACGAATACAGATATTGTGAGGACCCGGAAGATGACATAGATGAAGAGGAATTCGCAGATCAGTACTTGTGTGAATTTTCTATGCATGAGGAGATAAGAAGAATAGGTTGGCGAATTGTCCGAGAGGAATCGTTGAGCTATCCAACCGATCGCAGTAGAATTTGGCAGGAGGAGTACATAAATACTGTAATCGCTGCTATGACCATCCAGGTACTGTTCATCCTCTGTTTCAAAACTTCTAACAGAGTATTTTGAAAAGAGGTTTTATTAATTAAAAAAAAATCCATGGATGGTTTGCCGGGATCTGAAAAAAGCATTTTGTCGAAAAATGTTTACATTTTCATTAGTCTGCGCATTAAAAGCTTTGTTTAGAGATCTGCATCATAAACTTCACTTGTAAGGGATGCTCTCTCTTTCATCTTGAACAGGAAAACTCAAGAGTAGAGGGCCTCCTCTGGAGAAAGAGAATGGAACTTCAGTGTATAGAAAATTTGGCACAATTGCGGAGGTTAAATTACTTGCTGTGGTGGAAACTGCAATTAAAAACTGAGATACAGAGGCTTCCTACGAATCTAAAATATCTGGTCTCGTCCGAGTGTCAATTGAAGGCCTGCAGTTCCAAGGTCAGTTATTTCCTGCTCTATTTTTGGTGTAAAAAAGACCAAAAGTGTAGTGTGCTATTCATTTTTTGCTTTTCAGGGATAACATTATTGCGCATGATCTTACTACACTTGTTATCTGATAGATGGCTGCAATAGAGAGGGACAGCGACCAAAATGGAACATCTGCCCTTTCACCTGTTCTTCAACTTATAAATCTGTGATACCTTGATATGAGCGGTACTAAACAGAGCTGTCTACCAAAAGAGATCTCTGAACTTCCGTGCTTGGAAGAGCTTTATCTAAGCAGATGCAGTTTGAAGGCCCTGCCTGAAAATTTTGAAAATCTTATCAAGCTAAAGACGCTTGACGTCAGCAACAATTCCTTTTCAGAATTTCCTCCAAGCTTTCAACATCTGAAATCTCTAATGCATCTAGAGGTGGCCTGGAATAATGAACTTGAAGCATTTCCTCCTCTTCCAAAAGGGCTTAGTAGTCTCAATGCCAGAAGATGCTCAAAATTGCAAGTAATATCTCTGATGTATGATATGAAGTCGTTAGAGAGAATGGATGTATCTCACTGCAAAAGCATAACTAGACTTCTACAATTGCGAAGTTGTAAATCTTTGAGAAATCTTAATGTAGAAGGGTGTAGGCGACTTGTCGAATTGGATCCTCTCCCACAAACTGTCACTTGTGTACGCACTTCAGGCTGCTCACAATTACAGAATCTCTTCTTCACTAGGGTTTATGGTGAAAGAACAGAGTATCTGGCATGCTCGGCTTCTTCATATCGCGAGGAGAAAGCAGGAGGAACTATATGGTCCGTAAGTACTTATCATAATGATTTGCCTGAAAAGCAAAGGCTGTGTATTATAGGCTGTGATAATATTCATCTGGACATATACCAATTGTTGAAGGTCAGTCTTTTCTGAATGTTTTCGTTGGTGGATAAATTATGATCTCCAAATTCGCTTACTTCACTTCGTGTGTTTTGAATCACAAGATCCTTAATCTATTGTATAGCTAGAGTAATGCTTTGTGATTTAATTAATGTGGCGATAGAGATATCCATTTGGAGATGCAAATTTGTGTTAGAGCTAATCCTATAATTTGTTTGAATGACAGGATCTTAACCATCTGGAGCAACTGGATTTGTCGGTGTCCTCAGGAGAGGAGTTTCCTGGTGATACGCAACCTCTCGTAGGCCAAAGGGATCTTACGCTGCAAAGGGGCAACTCAACCTTAGCAATTCTATTTTGATTTGTCTTCAACCTTAATCAGACAGTCCGTCTTCCGCAGATGGATGTGGTAATGACATTTTTGGGTGAAAACCCTGATTGCCCATATTTTCGAGCTTTCAAACTTCCTCCTTGTGCAACTGAAGATCGTGAGAGCGGAAAGGATATTCGACGAGTGTGTGTTTGCAAAGCAGGGTGGTCATCCCCTGTTCTACCATTTTGTGGAGGTGGGAGGCTAAGCTGTTCTTACTCTGTACCTGATCATTTGTCCCAATGTGGGAATCCGGTGTTACTTCAGCAGGTTGAACTTCTTCTGCTTGAAAGAGATGCTACTCCTCAAATCACCACAAGGCTTTTGCGCGAGTGGAAACTGCTGTCATCTTTGAGTGAAATTGCAGAAGAAGAGAGGGAAGTTGTCAGTATCGAAAGAGGATTTACTTCTGAAATCGTCACAATGTCGTCTTGTAATGACCTGGGAGAGGAGAGGGAAGTTACTGATACATCCTCAGAGGAGGACAATGTAGGAGAAGAGACGGAAGAAAGGGAAGTTTCGGGTACTGAAAGAGAGGAGAGGGAGGTTGCTGGTATTGAAGGAGATGATAGTTTTCAATTCATTACAGAGCTTTTTCCCGAGTTGGGCTTAGGGTCATCTTCTAATTGCACTGCAGGAGAGAGGACGGAAGTCAGTAACATCGGAACAGATGCTGCTGATGAAATGGCCATACAGATTTGGCAAGAATGGATATGGGTGCCATCTTCCACTGACAATTTAGAAGAGAGTGTAGTTGCTGATAATGTAAGAGATGCTACTGCTTAAATTGTCCCAGCTCTTGCACGACAGAAAATCAATGTCTTCTATTATATAAAGGAGGAGGAAATTGCGTAATGGAAAGGTCTGATATTATTGAAATCTTAACTTTTTCTCGCTATGTGTTGTGCCAATTACATCCAAAACAGAAGTCCCCATAAGGCTTTGGATGGAATTACACCTTTTGAGGCTTGGTGTGGAAGAAAACCAAGTGTAAAGTACTTTAAAAATTTTGGTTGTCCAGCATGGACAAGGATGTTGAATTGTGAAGGCCAAGACACTTGTGTTTTTCCTTCCATTTATTTTGTCTCTTCAGCTGATCATTTGTGATTTATGCTGATCGCATGTAGTGTAAACTCAATTGGTTTTTCATTAATATAATTCCTCTACTCTCAGTGTTGACGTAGCCATGATTTGTGGTGAACCACGATAAACTCTATGTTTATGCATTTTTGCTGTTCTGTATTTTCTTTCGCATTCTTAGTTTATTTACAAAGGATACCTCTACAAAAAGAGGAATGTATTAGAACCTCAAAGTAAGCCTTGTATATTTGTTGGATATCCTGATCGTCTTAAGGCATACAAACTCATGGATCCAGAGACACATGAAATTTTCTTTGAGAGGAGTGTTCACTTTGAAGAAACATGTCCAAGTTTGGCTCCAACTCCTCCTCCTCCTTCATGGAAAGTGATGATAGTGATGATAGTGATGATAGTGACTTGGAAGATGATATTTCTTCAACTTTGACTCGCAGGCACCAACTTTGCAAGGTCCAGTGTGAATTAATATCATCTTCTAGCCACCATCACTACCATTGAATCAAAATGCATATTAGTAGGAAATAATATGTAGCATATTTTAGAGTGATTTTTGGCTATTATTCTATTTGTTCTATGCAATATACTATTGTATTTACTTTTTCCAAAAATCTAACTAGTTTCTATCAATTAATTAATTAATTTTTTTGCTAATTGATATATTTCAAAATAATTTATATTTATTTATATAATTTATATATTGTAAAAAATATTTATCTCCAATATCATTGGTTAAATTTGTCTGGTCATAAGACTCCTTACGCTACATCCATATTACATTCTTGTAGGTAAGATTGTCGCATTACATTACAAAATAAAATAATTATCATGATTATTAATTTTTCACTAGATTTTAACTTCTTCCAAATACTAAAGCTTTTTAAATTTGACTCTTTATATTTTTGTACAATCTTCACACTTTGATATGTCATCCTTCAACTCTATAACCTCTTTAATGAATTGATTAAAAATCAAAACTAATAATATTGTACTATATTTGAATTCCAAATACAAACCCTCACCTTATTAAGGGGAAAAAAAAAACTATAAACAAGAAAAACAAGAGGAAAACCAAATCAAAAATCTCATTTTGAGTGGGACCCTATAATGTTGGGTCATTATTTTGGAGCTACATGAAGGAAATGGCCAAACTTCTATTATACTCAAAGATGTGGACCCTTTCTTAAATCATGTTGTTCCTCATCTATATAGCAAAATGCACAACATTTATTTTATTACTTTTGTAAATGTGAATATTATTGTAATTAGATTAGTATGAGTATTTTTTTAACAATTAATTTCATAATATTAGTGTTCATTACTTATCAATTATATTTCTTAATTTGTTAAACATTAGAGTTTTAAATAAAATATATATAGTCTTTACATTAAGTTGTAGACATTAAATAAAATAATTCTAATAATTTGTATTCATTTTTAAAAAATATTGCAATATTTAATTTTAAATATCACCATAATTTATAGGAGATAGCATAATATGTTTATAGGAGGTAGAATCTTATATAATGAGTATATAATTTTTTAATTATAATTACTCTAATATTGTAAAGGTTCTTTTAACAATACATTATTGATTTCTAATCTCATAAATTAAATGGGATAAAACAAAATAAAAATTATAGTATAAATATTTTCTAAATTATAAGGAATAGCACATGCAGTATGTGACACTTGTTAAAAATAATGTTCCCTGTATTGCATTGTTAATTGGTATAATAATTTTTTTGTAGAAATAGCTTTTTGTATTTTTAATTAGTTTACAATTATATAATATCATGTAGTTATATTATTGCATCATTTATTTTTATTTCATATGGATTTATGTTTAGGGATTAATTTTTATTTTGAATATTTCAAAGTTAAAAGAGAAATCGTAAGTCTTTTTTTTCTTCTTTATATGATCTTTCTGTAAATTCAACATAGAGAGTAACCTCCATTACCTAGTGCTATTCAATGATTATCTGTCTCATTATGTCATGAATTTCGAAAGGACTCTATTCATCTTTTTATATAATATTAGCTACCCAAAATTTGTTGCAGAAATTACACTGATAATATTTAAGATGCAAAATCCATGAGTCCATATGGGCCGCTTAATGAATTATATGTACATTAAACTTGGGTGAGTAAAGTTCAATGTTGATTAATTATGGGATAGTATGTGACACACATTGATAGCTAATATTGCTACCAAGGAAAAAAGTGCTATATGTCATAAAATTAAGAGATACACTACTAGAATGAGTGCAACAAAAGTTAAAACAAGATAGACAAAAAAAAATTAATCTATCATATATAATTCTTGGTAATATGTAGGTGATGGAATTTAAATCTAATCACTATAAAAATAGCATGCCGTATTTAGTGACCTCTATTTGTTAGTAGGTTTCAAGTGGTGGGATTTTTGAAAGTTTCTCTTTTCTACCAACATTTTCATGACGTGTTTGATGATTAGAAAAGCTTATTGGATGGACATCTATAAGTATGAAAATTTGAATAATTTATATTTTAACCAAGGGGATTAGGCATCATTGATCTATCATTACAATTTTATTATTGAAAAGAAAATTCCGAAAACATTGGATGCATCAAGATATACATCTAGATAATATATTTTAAAGAACATTTGTATAATAGAATGAGAAATTTTCATGGTCTATTTTTATCCTTGAATTTCCTATAGTTTCATCTAGGGTTGCATCTTTATGATTTTATAATCATTTATTATATCCATTAAAGTACGTCTATTGTATCAATTCAATAGATGCATACTAATCATTCTTTATTTGACTGATTCCTCTCTCAGGATATCATAACACTCAATCATGTGTAATCTTCTATTTACATGTGATAAGCATTTTTGTTGCTAGTGATTTTTAGGAATTATGGAGCTTACTATCAACTCCAACACTATGACCTATGAATTATTTGACACATATGAATATTTCCTCCTATGATGATGGGTATTCCCCTTATTAACACAAAAACACACAATAGAATAGAGAAATAAGAAATTTGCAAGAAGAAGAATATGACTTTCTGTTATCTCTAATAAGTAGAATTACAGCATTCAGAAGATAAGCACACACCTTCTTTATATAGGAAAGTTTTAACTTCTCAAAAAGGTTGTTGAAATTTAAACCTCAAAATTTGAGGTTAATTATCCCTCAAACATTACTATTTATTTTTATTTTTATTATATTAGGCCTCAACAAATTTTGATACTCAAAATAAATTTTGAAGAAATATTATTCTCTTCTATTTTAGATAAGATGTTTTGGATTCCATAATTCATAGGTAATTGAACAATATGCTCTTATGACCCCATTTAGGAAATAACACAAAATTATATACAATACTAGACTTGTGAGAGATCTATTTAATTAAGATTTAATACCTTTTTGGAGCCTCTAAAACCTTCAAAACCAAGTTTAAAGTTTTTATATCCTACTACCAATACCAAAATATCTCAACATCTACAAAATTGGATCTGATCTTGAAATGAACTTTATTGGTAGGTTGATATATCCAAAGTGAACTTTCAACCTGAAGAAAATATAACATTTTGAGCTCCAACAACTCATCTATGAAAATATAATAATTTTCTGGAAATAAAACTCTACTCCAAGATGGTCCTTATTGATAAACAAACTAGATAATATGTTTGGGTGATGCAAAATCACTCTTACATCTAGGATGTCCCTACATTAGACACTTGAGATAATTTGATAAGAAAACTTGTTACATCTCAAGGGTTTAGAGAAAACCAAGATGGTTAACCTACTCCCTTGATAGCTATGATGAATCTCTAACAATTCTTTCTTTTGATTTGACCAAATACACATCATGTGTCCCATTTCTTGTGTTCTTTCCAAAATAACTATTCATTATGTCTTTAATCTCCTTTGTTTAAAGTAGTTGTTGGAATATTCCACTATTCTTTTGTTATCTAATCATGAGCACCTTGTTCATGATACTCTATTAGATCTGAAATGTTAAACTTTGGTGAAATATTTAGGTTACTAGGAAATTCTACATCAAAGTAATTTCTTGAGTCATACTTCTTTAGTATCTTATATTGTCCAAACTTCTTCATCTTCAACTTATTATATATACACACTAGAAATCCCTTCTTTCTGAAATGACTCTCAACTTAATCTCTAATTTAAATTTTATTATCCCTCCTTATCTCATCTACCTTATCTGTGTACTCTATATTCATATTAGTAATGTTCTTTCTCACCTCCTGATGTAAGTTCTTCAAGTCCTATCCAAAGTATTTAACTTTGACACTACTTATCTCTCCTTTGTCCAACTTCATTAATTTGAAAAAAATTCTATGACTACTTCCATATAATATATCAAATGGTGATTTATCAATACTCCTATTAATAGAATTATTTTATGAAAATTCATCTTGTGGTAAAATCAAATCTCATTCCTTTGGTTTATCTCGAACCAAACATCACAACAAATTTCTCAAACTCTTATTCATAGCTTCTTTGTGTCCATTAGTTTGAGGATGATGTACTAAGATGAATATCAAATCTATTTTAATCTTTTTCCACAATATTCTCCAAAAGTATCCAATGAACTTGGAGTCTTGATATGAAACTATTTTCTTTGGCAAACTATATATTCTGACCACATCTATGAAAAATAATTATGTCATATGAACAACATTATTAGTTTTTCCCAAAGAATAAGATGTTGATCTCAGATTAGTTTTGACAAGTGAGTGTCAACACACTTAGGCCATTTACTTAGTTCATGCCGAACTAGTTATACATGCTGAGAAAAACATGTAAATATTAGACAATGCTAAGTTGCAATGAGTGCTAAGTCACTCATATGTTGAGTCATTCAAATGTCGAGTAGATAGACCATATCGAGTGATCTAGGAGCCAAGTAAATAGTGGATGTAGAGTAATGTAGATGTCATTTCATAGTATAAAGAATAGTGCATGCTGAGCATTAGATACTTCATATGCCAAGTGACACAGTTTTGACATACTTGTTTGCAATGGTACAAAAAGCCATGTAAACCGCTTTTGGGCCGACTTAAAGATAGATTTTGATATCTTGGAGATAAGGAAAAATCTCTATTTGGATTCCTTATGTAATTACATGCGACCAATCAAAAATTGGGAAGGATTAAGCAGCAAAATGGATGAATCTTAGCTATAGATTCATACCTAACCCTAAGCCACCAAAGTCTTCTTAAGGAGGATGAAGACCCTAAACTTTCAATGAGGTGTGGAGTTAATTGAAGGAGTGAACAAGATAGTTTGGATGCAGAGCATTCAAGGTGACTTAGAAGAAAGAGTGAAATGTTGAATCAGTTGGAGAAGAACATAGTATAGAGGAAAAGGATACAACATTGAGACATTTGATCAAGCAGGATCAATTATAAATTGTTTAGAGGTGATCTGTTATCAGCCAAACAAGTGCCAATCTCTAGATCTATGCTAAGACATCTTAATAGGTGATTTCAGTTAAATCTCTTAAGCAGAGTAGTACTAACAGGTTGTAAGAAATCCTTTAATAGGGTGCTTACTTAATTGTGGGTTAAAGTCCTCTAACAAGGCACACTTATAATAGGGTGTTGAAACCCTTTAATAGGGTAAGACCTGATAGACTTTGCAAGCCTTTCACAAGGAAAACCTCTCATAGGTCAAATCATTGTAACCTTTATTGGGTACACTTTATTATTATAGTAGTGAAGATTTGTGGATGATATCCCCACCCCAGTTTTACCTTCTCACTTGGAGGGTGTCTTAGTAATCATATCTGGTGTTATGTGTGTGAATGTTTACATGATTATATGTTTGAGATGTTTATGCTTTGCATGGTATTTTATCTTACTTGTTAAATGTATGCATTGAATATATGGTGAAAGTTTTATGGGTCCAAGATTAAACTACTGATTCACCCCCCCCCCCCCCCCCATCCTCTCTCTTAGAAGTTTACTCTTTCCAATTGTAATTCCAACAATTGCTATCAGAGTTGTGTTCTCAGAAGAAGAAGTTTTAGAACTTTGAGGAAAAGATCTTGAAATGGAGGTCAACAAGTTGGGAAAGACTATTGAAAATCATGAGATTGAAATACATCTCATACTACATCAACTAAATGAGGCAAGAGAGGAACAAAGAAATCCTTGAAGAGAAGGAAAGAAATTGCTATTGCAGAGAACGAAACACAATACAGAGAGATTGACACTACCAAGCTATTTGCCAATGGTGAATCTAATGAATTTGATGCAACAAATATAGATCTGATAGAAAAGAATAGAGTACAAGCTGAGGAAACTAGAAATCTCAAGCTAGAGCAAGAATCTCAAGCCATGATGCAATGTGAAGTAAATGAACAAAAGAAGAAAGCTATGGAAGACAAGGCCATGATTGAAGAAGGCAAATGAATTTTGACTAATAGACTAGAAGAGAAGTCAATGGAGATAACCAAGATTTATAACATGCAATTGGATACACTAAGTCAAGTGATGAATGCTCATCATGAGCGAAATGTCAAGGACATTGAGATAACTACACTAAAATTACAGAATGAACAATTGCAAAGTGACCTAAAGAGAGAAAAGGAATTTGGTGAAAGTTTCAACAAGCCAAATGAAGCCATCAAATACTTTGAGCAATTGTTGAGATCTCCTAGATCCAACAATGATACATCAGGATTGGGCTTCACAAGCACTGAACAAGGAGAATCATCCAAATTTGCAAAAGAAAGGAATGCCAAAGGTAAGAACTCCAAACCTACTTGTCATAACTGTGGTAAGAGAGGACATATTGCTAATATGTGTAGGAGTAAGTACACAAATTAGAATGTCAAGCCTAAGAACATGACTCATTGTCATAAGTGCAACAAGTAAGGTCATCAGGCACATGAATTTAGAACTAGGACCATGTATACACAAAGATTTGAAGGATATTGCTATAATTGTCAGAAGTATGGACACAATGCTTTTGAATGTAGATCCAAGTCCATGTGGTCATCAAACAAGCCAACAAAGGTAAGAAATAATGACAATATTTATAATTGGGATTATAACACAAGATATAGCTATCATTATTGTCAAGAATATGGACAAATCCCTGAGAATTGTATTAGGAAACACTTTAGAGGCAACTATCAAAGATGGTTTAGTAAAATCACATGTTTTAGCTATTTGAAAAATGGTCATATCAGTAGTCATTGTCCAACAAGGTCAAAGGTACCAAATTGTGAATTAGACAAAGGAAAAGGCAAGACAAATGTTAAACACATCAGACACAAGATGAACAAGACATGGAAAAAGAAGATGTTTGCAACACATCAAATGGAGAAGGGATCACTTTACCCAATAGGTCTAGTGGTCACACCTCATCAAGTTGACTTAAAGGTTATACTATGCATCAGTTCCAAAAGAAGATCATACTAAAAAGACAAAATTAGCATAAACAAAGATGCAAAATGTTGTTATAAATTCAAGACAAATCTTCAAGTTTTTCATGTTGTTGTCGAGTATGAGAAATTTCTTGTATGTGTCGAATGGAATGTTAAAAGATGCCAAGTTGTAAGAATAGTTAGTGGATGTCGAACTCATAGTAGCTGCTAAGTAATGGAAATATCAATAGGTGTCAAGTGAACCCAAAATTTAGTAATTGCAGAGCTTATAGCTATGTAAGCACATAGCATCAAATGCAAGGGTTTCAAAAGGTATATGATCGATTTGAGCTCATTTTTCACCATTTTGAAAACAAGAAAGAGTGAGAAGACCTAGAAGCAACCTACAAATTTTTCAAAAGTGAATACAAAGTATTTGCATAGTAATCCATTGCACGTTGATCATATTTTCAAAGGTATTTATCAAGTACCGAGCTATGCAGTTTAAATTTTCTTAAACCCTGGCTTGTCAAAATGGCATCAAGTTCAAGAAATGTTGAAGGGAAGGAACATTTTAATGTTCAGTTGGTTAGTAACAAAGTGAAACAATGTACACTTAAGGTCATTCCTAACATCGCTTATAAACAAGACCCATCAGGTGCATTATCTATGATCACACCAAAAGTGATAATGGTATAGGATGTGAGGAAATGTCATAACTGCAAGATAGGAAGCATAGGTGACATGGATATAAGAGGTGCATATAATAGATTGTGTGAAAATGGTGTCTTAAAGGAGGAATACAAAATTGTTGAGAAAAAGGGTTTAACATGAGCCCTAGATTTTCTAAATATTTTCAAGATTGAGTGGATAAGCATTTTTATAAGAAAAATCCATAATGGATCCCTATGGTTGGAAGGAGGACAGATCAAGACCACCAAGAGAATAATTCATAGGTTTGCTTGATATCCAACTCTAGATCAGCCAAAGACACTCAAAAGTGATTCAAAGGAGGTAATTGAGAAGAATACTGGAGTAATTTGGAATAAAAGAGGTATGACTATAGATACCATCACTAATTCATTACTAAACTTCAGCTATAAGGGTAATCTCACATAAATTCTATCAATCTAGTAGATTGAATAGTGTACCCTGCATAGCTATGGATGTTGGTTAAAAAATTGTAAAGAAAGATCATACATATGATCTAGCATAATTTCAGCTACAACAACTAATGGAGAACCTTGGAGAAATAAGGAAAACCAAGAGTGTTCAATGCAAGTTTGGTTCTATACTAGTTTTCATATTCTTTTATGTATAGAACACATTTCCCTCATTTGGTATGGTTGGATGGAAGACCAATAGGTCTATTGTAGTACAAATCAGTGAATTCATTGAGCAGATGGGAGCCAATTTTGAAACTATCCTGACTAATTATTTTGAAGATTTCAAGAAATCAATGAAGGAAAGGATGAGGATACCAGTTTCCTTAGTGGAAAAGCATTATGATGATATATGTTTTCTTATTGATGTTGATTACATGTATGTGTGCAAGTTGCAATACAAAGGGTAAGATGGCTAAGACCCTTAGGATATGAGATAGATGTGGATGAAGCATCAGCAACCATCACAACTCTACTAGCAAAGGAAGTAGACAAGACTACTAAAGTCTTTGGAAATTATGAGGTGATGAATTCAAAGATTGATATGGAGCTGAAAATTGCCTCTACAATCAAGAAAAAGGATAGGCTAATGAAGAAATTGAAAGCCAAATTTAGAAAGGGTACTGAGGAGGAAGAGGAAGAAGAAGAAGAGGATGAAGAGGAAGATGAACTTCAAATCTAAGAGCCCCCTAGCTTTGACTCAAGGCACGAGAGAAGATAAAGAAGAAGAGGAGATTGAAGGTGCCAAGGAAAAAGAAGCAAAGGAAGCACCAACCTCTATTGAGTCAAAGAAAAAAAAGGATAAGTCACAACTAGTGGCTAAGGCTAAGAAAGTTGTCAAACCTAGCCCAACCAAGCCTATAGTAGCTACCATTAGAGCCACCACATGAGAAACCACCCAAAAGGCTAAAGAAAAGTGCAAACAAATAGAGCAAGGAGGATAGGAGCTAAAATGGTCTAGAGAAGGAAATATGTGGTACAACTGGATTCTAATGAAGAAAAAGATTGAGTTGGATGATATCAGCCAACTAAAAGTGGTAAGTCACAATCCACTCTCTGGTCTTGAAAACTTATGTAAAAATGTTAAGAGTAATGTAGTTTTATTTGGTTTTAGACATGTAAACTTTTATAATTTGGGAAAAGAGGAGAAAAAACAAGTGGAAGAAGCTCTATATGCAATGATGTCAAAATTTAAGACAACACCATTAGAATTTTCCAACTCTATACCCAAGAGTCTATATGACTTAGATGAGTAAAAATGGCATTATTGTCTAAATTTGGAAAGACAAATAAGGGAAATTGTTTTAACCCAAGTAATGCCAAAACTAACCAAAGGATAGATTGCTAAGGCTACCAAGAAATATGGAGTTAGGTTCACACCAAAATACAGAGAATTCAAAATTCTTCAAAAAAATATTAAAGATGTTGTGAAAAAGTCAACACAAATTTGGAAATTCATCTATGGGTTAACCATTGTTAAACAAGGAGAAGTTGACCCTTTAGAGGGTAAATATGATGATAAAGATGAAGATGAAAAAGATGATGACAAGGAAGAAGACAATATAGTCAGGGAAGTGATAAAAACACAAGATGATGATATGGCAACAACTGAGCCTAAGCAACAAGATGGACAGAGTGTGCAAGATACACAAGTGTCAAGTGTTAGTCCTCCCCATGATATGACCATAGCCACTGAAACAATAACTATTAAGGATGTCTCTGATGCATTATCTTAGAGCATCACTCCACTAACTACAAAAGAGTTGAAGAAGATTCTAGTTAAGTCTACACTCCAAGCTCAATTAGATGGAAATCCAGTTTTGGTTAGTATTGAGGAGTTACAGAAAGCAGTAACAAATATCACAAGGGAAAAGGTGAATCCACAAGAACCACCTTCCATCATCCCTTCAGTTACTAATATACAATCTTTGGTTCAAGTGACAGAAATTACATCCACCAAGATTGATACAAGTGTCAAAATTGATATTGTTTAGAAGAAAGCAGAAGAAATAGGTATAACTACAAGACAACAAATAGGACAGGTAGACTCATATGTACCTACAACACAAGAACAATGTGCTAGCTTAGTCATAGTAATAGACTAAGGGAAGCCTAAAGAGGCAGAACCTAAGGTGAAGGAACAAGTGGCCATTCAAGCTTTGGTAGCTTTACCAACATCTGGCACTCCTACTCAAACTCTTCAAAAACTAGGCATAGAAGCCATTCCATTGCAAATATCAACAGTGAACCCCAACTCATCAAAAGTAGACAAGGTAATACATTATGGAGACATAAGCCTCGATGAAGAAATTTTCATTCCAAAGTATGGCAATGACACCATGACACTTGAACAAATGGGCATTTTGCAACAAGCCTGAGAAAGGAAAAAAATCAAGAAATGCTTAGGAGAGAACATAGGCAGAAGCAAGCACTTCAAGATATAAAAGACATTATTTTAGATGCATTTAGCTTGTCAACTCATGAAGAGACCAAGTCACTCATAGAACAACTAATTGATATAGTGGAAAATTTCAGCAATGAAGACCTTGATACAAATGCAAAACTCTTAGAATGGTCTGAAAATAAATTTCAAGGAAAGGTAAATGAGAAAATATCTAGTGAAATAGCACTACAACAAGTTGCATTAGCAAAAAAGGTTGAGGATGTGAAGAAGGTTCTTGAGAATATATTCTCACTATACACCAAATTTTGCAATCCTACACTCTTCACCCAAGAAACTAGAAGTCACATTTTGAGTCTGGAAAGTCAAATATCTCCATCAGGTGCAAGACTACCATCAAATCCAGCTCAGTGTGAGAAGCATTTTAGAACATTTTTTTAGGAATAGAGCAAGTTAGCTATCTTAAAAATAGATGAGGCTAATATTAGAGCCAAACTGACAAGTATTCAGGCTATCGTTACCCCACATATGGAGATCATGCATAAGGAGCTAGGCTATGTTGAAACTCTATTTAAAAAAGACCCCAATCTTTCTACCTTAGATGGTCTAGTACACTTTGTTGCCGAGCTTGCAATCCAACATAAGTCACTGGATGTTGTATGTGACAACTAGGATGTAGCTCTAAAGATAATAATGCATGTCCATAAATCCTTTTTGGACAAACACACCTTAGGTGTATAACCCATTTGACATAAGTGTCAAAAAGGGAGAGATAATACAAAAACATGAGATAATAAAAAAGGAAGAGATACACCAAAGGGGGAGATATAATAATGGAGACATATATTATGGGGGAGCATGAACAAAAGGGAGAAAAATAAGAAAGGAAGAGTATAGTAGAATAGGTATATCATTGGAATATCATTGGGGTGATATGCATTTTTGGAGAAAAAATAGCAAATAGATACAGATATCAGCTAAGAGAAAGCATACCAGCAGGGCATGAAGTCAAAGTGTATCAACAAAGACACATTTACTTAGAAAGGAGCAAAAAATTTTGGATATAGGAAAAATATATTTTCTTAGGGGGAGTTACAAATTTTGAGGTATACGAGTTAGTGAAATTTTTTTAAATTTTGAAGTTTTGTATATAATCTGAGTCATGGATATGTTATGCTCAAGAAATTAAGGATAGTATTGTATATTTAAGTGTTTTTGTCACTCATGTCAAAGGGGGAGATTATTGATCTCAGATTGGTTTTGACAAGTGAGTATCAACACACTTAAGCCATTTACTTAGTTTATGTTGAACTAGTAATACATGTTGACCACAACATGTAAAAATTAGACCATATCGAGTTGCAATGAGTGTCAAGTCACTCATATGCTAGGTCACTTAGATTCTGAGCAAATAGACCATGTTGAGTGATCCAGAAGCCAAGTAAATAGTGGATGCCAAGTAATGTAGATGTCGAGTCATAGTATAAAGAAAAATGCATGCCAAGCATCAGATACTTCATATGCTGAGTAACATAGTTTTAACATACTTGTTTTTAATGGCACAGACAACTATGTAAACCATTTTTGGGCTGACATAAAGATAGATTTTGATATCTTGGAGATAAGATGTAACAACATACTTTTTTTTAATGGCACAGACAACTATGTAGACCATTTTTGGGCTAACATAAAGATAGATTTTGATATCTTGGAGATAAGGACAAATGTCTATTTGGATTCCCTATGCAATTACATGTAACCAATTTGAAAATGGGAAGGATTAAGAGGAAAAATGGATGCATTTTAGTAGTAGATTCATCCGTAACCCTAAGGCACCAAAGTCTTCTTAAGGAGGCTGAAAACCCTAAACTTTCAATAAGGTGTGGAGTGAATTGAAGGAGTGAACAAGATAGTTTGCATCTAGAGCATTCAAGGTGACTTAGAAGAAAGAGTAAATTGTTGAATCTGTTAGAGAGGAACATGGTATAAATGAAAAGGATACAACATTGAGACATCTGATCGAGAAGGATCAATTATACATTGTCTAGAGGTGATCTATTGTAAGGAAAATAATTGCCAATCATAGGATCTATGCTAAGACATTTTAATAGGTGATTTCAATTAAATCCTTTAAGCAGAGTAGTCCTAATAGGCTATATGAAATCCTTTAACAGGGTGCTTACTGAATTGTGAGTTAAAGTCCTCTAGCAGTGCACACTTCTAATAGGGTGGTTAAATCCTTTAATAGGGTAAGACCTAATAGTCTTTGTAAGCCTTTAACAGGGCAGATCTTTCACAGGATAGATAGTGTTTCATTGTCAAATTATTGTAACCTTCATTGGGTACATTTTATTACTGTAGTAGTGAAGATTTGTGTGTGTCATGGCCACCTGAGTTTTACCTTCTCACTTGGAGGGTTTCTAGGTAATCATATCTAGTGTTATGTGTGTGAATGCTTACATGATTATATGTTTTAGATGCTTATGCTTTACATGCTATTTCAGCTTACTTGTTAAATGCATGTGTTGAATATATGGTGAAATTTTGATGGGTCCAAGATGAAACTATTGATTCACCACAACCCCCCCCACCCCCCCCCCCCCCCCACCCTCTCAGAAATTTAATTTTTCCATTTGTAATTCCAACATAAGATATATCATATTTAAAAACATGTCTAATACAAGAAAAATTTAATCATGCCCTCTTCCAGTCCTTTGTGAGTGAAGAACAAAGTCTATGCTAACACCCTTCCAAGGTTTTGTTAATATAGGTAGACTATGATATAGTTCCATGGATTCTACTTGATTCCCATTTTCATGTGACATATTATGAAATTCTATATAATTTTCTTAACATTATTTTGTAGTTGTGGCCACTACTCAATTATCACTAACCAAAGCAATGGTTTTGTCTTTACTAAAATGTCTAGCCAACCCTCCACTATACTTCTCTTTGATAAGATTCTATCTTATAGAAATATTTGGAATGCATAATTTGAATACCTCTAAATAAAATACTATCTAGGATGATGAAGTTCAATATTATGTATTTTTCTAGAGTAATATGTTTATTACTCTCTTTCAAAGTTTCACCAAAATTAGGATCCTCTACAAAGAAACTGTTGATTTCCTTGAACCCAACAATCTCAATCTATAGTTTTTCAATAAAATCTATCTCCTTATAGGGCCATCTACAAATCTATTACACTTGACACTCATGTATTTCAAAACAAAGATGTAACTTTGCAAAAATTCAACCCATTTAAAATACATTTGATTTAACTTTCCTTTACTATTGAACTATTAACAGAGCTTAACAACTAGTAAATAAAATAAACTCTTTCAGTGAAAGGTAGTATCTCCACTTCCTTGATGCCTCAACTATAGCATAAAAATGTTCTACTTTATATATTCCTCTAGTATCTATGAATTGTTGATATTTTGCAAAAGATATTCTTCTTTTTATATATTTTTTGTTTATTAGTAGACTCTTCTGTATCGTTGCGCTTCAATTTCTACAACTTCCCCTGACATAATCATTTCTTAAAAAATGTTTTCTAGTAAATAGTTGGTTGTCCTAAATTGAGAAAATCTTCTTTAAAACTAGTGCCCCCCGTAGGATTAGTCTCATGTATACTTATGTAGTGAATGAAATAATATGAGATTAACTCAAAAATAGGGGAATTGAGCCTTTTACTACCATATAGTATTTATTATAGGCTTAAAATAATCACCAATTAATTATTATTTTTTAAACAGTAAAACTAATCCTTAATGGATTGCTTTGAATAATTAAGTCTTCTACACTAACAACTAGATGACACTTGCATTCAATGAGATACATGTGGTAAGCTCTTTTATCTACTTGACGACTATAGGAATTGGGATGTCTAGCAACAACATTCACATGGAAGAAGGGCTCAACTCTAGTCTCCTTAGACATATGACATAAAGCACAATATTCTTAAAGTCTCAATAGTGTTTTTTTCTTGAATCCTTTGACCATTTATCAAAAAAAACCATTATTAGTTTATTGGTGCATAGTAATCTTTTCCTACCTTCAATCTTGACTCCTCCAAACACATACTTGATACTCCTCTAGATACATGTATCTTCAAAGAATATTCAATAGGATATTCAATCAATATCTCATAAATATTTCTCCATATCATTCATCACATAAGAAAATTGAGAACTTCAAAACATTATTCCTCATAGTAATCTAAACCTTTATGCAATTATGCTCTCAATAGACCTTATAGGCAATTAGTAAGATTGGTTCTAATATTCCAATGGATTTTTTTCTCAATTTTTCTAACAATATTTTTCAAAAATATAACAAAAAATCTATAGAGAAAAATCAACAAAAGAATTAGTAAATACTCATATGAAAACCTTGGATTTTCTTATTGCACGATACAATTAGAAATATAATAACATGATGATAAAACCAATTTTAAATAAAGTGCCAATAGTCAAATTGGAACAAAAATGTAAAATGCACTATAATTCCACAAGTGGACTCTTATTTGAATTCACCAAGTAGATGAGTCGGGTTTGTGTCTAATTGACTTGAGAAGCCTAAAGGGTTTTTTCCTTAGGTTCTATAATGGAGTTTTGCAAGCTTCTATGTTCCTCAAAGAGAATCTAATATCAACCTCATAATCTAAACCTCCTAAATTGAGCTCAACTTTCATCTTTTCATGAGCATTTTTGTAACCTTTCAACATCTCATTTAGGTCTTCTTGTCTTCTTTCCTTCTTATCAATTTGTCTCTTACTAACCCCCTCCATAATATTTAATTGACCTATTATAATTCTACATTAAGTTCCCATAAGTCAATTTTAATATATTATTAGGTTGTCCCACTAGTTGTCTAATTTCGCAAAAAAAGGACATTATATTCTCATAGGTTGTACTTTCATCTTCAATATTTAGGCTATTCCAAGGTGCAACATATTCATCTGCGCACTCTTCTAGGTAGCGTAAATGGTTAAAATCATGCATGCTCATATCTATTCATTCCATGAGGTATAGACAAATCCATAAAACATAAGAATGTTCAATTTTTGTTGCATAACATATACCCCAAATGTGAGATATCTCCAAAGAACCAAAGCTCTTATACCAATTGTTCAATAAGTTGAATTTTGAGAAAGTGAAATAGTTACCATCAAACAATTTCCTTCACTTATGTTAATCTAGTAAGCACTTGAAGTAATCCGAAAGTATAATATAATAAATAAACACAAGAAAGCACAAAACCATTGACAAAATTGTTGATGTGTGATAGCTTCAGTTGGATAAACCTATATATATATATATATATGAGATAAATTAATACAATAATAATATAGCTATGGTTATATTTATTATAATATTAATTATTTATTAATAAATAGATATGTCCCTTTAAAGGACATGTCTATTCATGACTTATACTTAGCAATATGAGGAGAGTTTCCTTTGAAAAATACATCCCAAATATCATGGCAGTGTTATTACATTTGCAATGATTTAAGAAACTAACATGGTATCAAAGCTCAACATTCTAAGAGGCTATTACTCAAAGAGTACTAGGTGAATATCATTGATATTTTGGGAGGCCAATACTCCTAATATTAGATGTGATATCAACCCTTATTTTCAGTACTTGGTCAATATCGTATGATATTCTAGGAGGCCAATACTCTTGATATCAGATGTGCTATCAAACCTTATTTAGAGTAATTGGTGAATATTGGATGTTGACATCCTAGGAGATCAATACCCTTGATATTAGATGTGATATCAAAACCCTATTTGATTAATTTTTGAATACCATATGGTGACATTCTAAAAGACTATTTCTTGTGATATCCAAATGTTGAATATATTGTGATCAAAGATATTCTTATACTGAGGTAATATGATCATGTGTTTATCCTCCCTAGCTAAGAGGTGTTGGAAATATTATGAAAGACTAAATTACTACGAGGAGAGAGGTGAATTGGTAACTTGTAAAATTTAATCCTTAAATACCAATTAATCCTTTATGTGTATTCTAATCTAGCTGCATACATGAGAAACTGAAAACATTAAAGCATACATACCACTTTTAACACACAATTTGGTGACCTAGAAACCTTCCAAATAGAAAGAAAAACTAGGGTGGGGATGTTGGAAATATAGGAGTAACTGAGCGGGGGGTGAGTCAATTACCACTAAAATAAATCCTAGATCCCTTAGATGTCAACAATAACATTTAAACTAAAAAATTTGATTGCTGGTGTTATTTGGTAAACATGCATTAAATGTTGTAACTTGGTAAATGTAGAGTGTGATTTACTTTTAGCTAATCTTAGACATTCACAGTTATTAACTTGCAAGCATAAAAGAAATAACATGAACACATGAGACACTAGTATTTAACATGGAAACCCAATATGGGAAAAACCACCAATGTAACTAGTTACTATTTTTCACTCTTCTGAAGTAAGCCTTGTTAGGAGCCAACCTAGTTAAAGGTTACAAAACACACTATTAGGTGTGACCTTGTTAGAGGATTTAATTCAGCCTATTAAGAGTGGCCTTGCAAGAGGTCTTAAAATTTTTCAATGAAACTGTCACCTTGTTAGAAGATTTACAACTAGCTATTAAGCCAACTCTATTAAGAGATTTTAGATCACTGCTAAAGTGGTAAGAGAGTAACAATGAAATGACCTAATTTTGATGCAATTGAATTGTGAATTACAGATCTCTATTCTGCTTGATACTTGATCCTTCCTAATTGAATAATACTTTTCTGCTCCACAAGGATACCTGCTTATCCTTCAAGTTCACTCTTACTCTTTCCTTCTTAATTTAATCAACACACTTGCATACACACTAAAAATCTCAACTTGACCTTTCATTTATATCATCTAGATTGTCAAGTTGGCTCAATTTTAAATTACAATAAACAATAATCATCACCATAGTTGGCTAGAAACAATACTTGAAATAATTAAGCTTCTTATGTTGAAAAAACAAAATCCTTCATTGGCCGATCCTGCTTGGTAAACACTAGTTCTAAGACAATTTCCTATGTTAAATAATAGAAGCTTAGTTATCACTGTGAACTTATAGAAATATCTTTTGGCAACTAAGTGAACTCAATGAACACTACCTCTATCCAACTTTCCTTTGCTAACCATGTGAACTTGGTTAACACTATTTCCTACCTAAATTGCTTTGATGCCCGAGTGAGCTTGGTAGGTACTGTCTTCACAGAGTAATCTTCAGGAATGCTCAGTAGACAAGGAAAACTATCTTGCTGACCAAGTGAGCTCGGTAAGCACTGATAGAAAATTAATATGACATTTGTGTAACATCAAAGACAACACACAATTAGAAAATTGTATCCAATAGGGGATGATACCCACATGCTTTAGTACTGTGGTATAAATTTGGCCTATTAAGGCTTACAATGATCACTTCTGATAATCTACCTTGTTAGGAGTAATAAGGACTACTAGGTCCACCTTGCTAAAGGATTTACAAACATACAATGAAGTATGCACTTAGTAAAGAGATTTACATAAGACTGTTAGGTCTACCTTGTAAAAGGATTTGACTAATTCACCTATTAGGATGAAGTAGTAGTTTGATCTCTAATCTATAACTTGATTTGTTGAATGAGATATCTTTAAGTGCAACATCACCTTACTATGATAGGTAAATCTTTACTGTTTCTTATACTGCTTATGGCCTTGTACTTTTCTCTTCTACTCTCTTCTACTTATTACATTTCTTTGATACAATATCACACACATACTTTAGATGTGATACAATATATTACATATATACCAATCCAATTAATCAAATTACAAAGTCAGCCAAAATACAAGTTTTCATAAAATGCACAAAGTTTCCTCATACTATAGGAACTTAGATTTTGAAGACTGGCTTGGTGAGGTTTTGGTACTCGACATCCACTATCAATTCTTCACATCGTCATGCACTTGATAGATGTAGAAGCTTAGTCCATACTAATCACTTCCAAGTAGTCTTGAACTCGGTCTGCACTGGTGACTTGATGAATATTGTGAAAATTGTCATATAAACTAAATAACTTGGTTAACACTGAGTGTCTTGATCAACACTGGATTCTTACTATTGTAACTGGAAACTCAGTAGCAACTATAGATCTCATTTTACATTGAGATGTTCAATGCAAACTAAAATAGTTCAAGGGACTCAGTAGAAACTAAAATTCTTGGTTAACACTGTTAACTGTACAATATGCTTGGTTGTTTCTTACAATCCGAATAAGTGTATGTCACTAATAACAACTATGATTGTAATCTCAACAATCTTCTCTTTTAGAATTAGTGACAAAAACACTTATCAGTCAAAACTAAATTCAAAATTTTTACTAACACCTTTATGACTTCAACTCGATAGAGTATACTATTTTTGAGGATTTTCAAAATTGGTTTTGTAAGAGATGTATTTATGTATATAAACAATATGATAATACTCCACAATACATAATATACACTATACTTTAAATCTTTTCACATTTGATATATACATTTTATCTACAATCTTCAATCTTCTCCCCCTTTATACAATATACATCTTTAATGTTTAATCTTCTCCAATCTTCTCCCCCTTCTTGACATTAATACCAAAGATTTATGATATATACTATATATTAATGCTAAAATATGACAAGAAATATGAGTGTACCTTTAAGATAAGTGCCAAAGTATTGTCCCAATTCTCTTGCAACACCTTGCTTGTGTGTAGTGCAATCTACACTTCTTCTAATAGTTCTATCGTATGGTCTATAGTGGAGAAGTTATTGTCATGATGAGAATTTTAGAATGTGCAATGTGTTTCTACAATTCATACATGTTTGGGAGAATTATGTTCTAAATATTTATCAACGTGGCTCTTATTCTTGCCTCTTCTCTCAATAATTCTACCTGTTTATTAGTTAGAATCTTATTTTATTAAAGTGTGAAGAGCTCGAACTTGGGTCAAGTTGCAACTATTGTGCACTTGCCTTTATATCCTCATCAACTTTTGATAATTTATCATTTATTTCCTTAGTGAAAATTGATATGTCATAGAGTTTATCAAATAGAGAAGATACATTGCGGCAGGAGGTCTCTAGTGAGCCTAGAATAGTAGATAATTCTACTTGATGAATAGAAATTTGTTGAGCAATAAGTTCTAAAACTTTATTCTCAAACTTATTTTCAGCTTTTTAGAACAATTTCTCTTGTCCATTTAGATCTTCATTGTATTTTTGGACTACCTCTGCTAATTAATTCAAATTTGGTTGAGAAGTAACAATCTCTATATTTATAGCTTCTGTAATGATATTATTGGCATCCTCAATTATCTAGAACTCCTTGTTCCTTTCCTCTCTAAGTGTCTACTACTTGGCTTTCCTCTGTAGAAGTTCTCCAAAAGTTTGCATCTGATCTAGATTACATTTGAGATGTCCCAATTAGGAATAACAATCTCCTCATCGAGATCTATGTCTTCTTTCTTCTCTTTTCCCTTTCTCAAAAATCTTGTGCTTGGTTGAGGCTTGGTCTCAACTATCGTTGCACTTATTAATTGCTTGCTAGGAATGGAAACAATTGTAGAAATGGTAGGGCTTGCCGAAAAAGTAGATACAATACTTATTGCCAAAGTAGAAATACCAAAAGTTACCAAAAATGATGTAGAGGGAAGGGTTGCCAACTTTGTAGATGAAGTTCTTGACACTTTATTCAATGAAGTCTTGGGCTAGATAGGTGCAAGGATTGATTGAGTGCTTGTGCTAGTTGTGCTTGTCACAATCAACCCTGCTGAAGATTTCTCCAGGCTTGATGTTTTCATAACTTTTCTTGGAGAATGAAGAAGTGATGCTATTACCATTGCAACAATTTTTACTAGGTTGGTTTCCTCAATATCTTGCACATGTGGTAAGTCTTCCTTGGTGGCTTCCTAACCCTATTCCTCTCCATCATCTACATTATCAAAATGAGTGACTTCTTCATCATCAATATCTTCATCTTTTTCTAGTTCATCATCATCATCATCCTTATCACTGACACTAACTACAAAATCACTTCGTTTGTGAAGAAGATCTAGATATTCTTCCATGTGTTTGTAACATTCCTTACTATATGTTCAATATCAATTAACAATATAAGACAAGTGTTGAATCTTGAAGTGAAATTTTCTTCATTTTTCTTTATAGATTACTTTACTTCCTTGTCATTTAAACTTGACATGAGTTGCCTCAAGTTTTTCTCATATATGTCTCTTTATGTTTTCATGGAAAATTCCCATCTTGGTTTTATTTTCTCCATCAAAACATTAGGAATCAGAAGAGCTAGTTAGTCTAGTGAGTACTTCCACTTACCCATCATGGATATTACTAGATCTTCTATTTTCTTTCGCTCCTCTTCAGACCTAGTTTCATATTTTAGTGCTTTGAAGTTTTTTATTCTAGCCCCCGATTATAATTCCTTCATTCTTTCTTGGAAGGTGGGTGGAGGCCTTCTAAAGATTATATCTCCTCCTTCTTTGTTTGCTTTCTTCCTAGATGTTCTTCTAGTGAACACAGTCATAGATGTTTTGGGAAGCTTGGTGATGATTACCTTGCCTTTCTTCTTCAATGGTTCTTCATCCTCTAGTTTTTCTTCATCTTCTCCACTTCCTTCAGTTAATAGAAGAGGGGTGCTAGTTTTTAGTTTGGCAATTCTCTTCTTACCATTGTTGACTACCTGAGGGAGTTTGATCTCCAGTTCAGTTTTGTCCTTTACCTCATCATAGGTGCCAAAATATGTAGCTTTAAAATCAATATGCTAATTGATCAATGCCTCAATTATGAAATGTACCTTTACTAATTTTATATTATATTTCAAGCCTCTAATCAGATCTTTAAGATCAAACAACTAATATTTTAAAGATCCACCAATTTCTCAATAAATCCCAAATCGGGTATGCCAGAAATAGTGCCAAAAACTTCACAGCTTCACATATTATTAGTAAATCTGAAAGTGGACATTTTTAAAGAAATTTCAGCAGAATAACAGCCTACAAAATGAAATTTTCAGATCTGTATAACATTTACACAACAGCTCCCAAATGGAGGATAAAAACAATGCTCATCGGGCTCCCGAAAACAACACAAAATAGCTCGGAAACACCACAAAAACACTAATAATCTATCACAGAAGTATAATTGTGAAAAAATAAATATATTCAGCTTTCTTTTAACATCTAAAAGTCTGAAATACAGCAGCAACCCAAACTGATATGAAATACTCAACCAGAAACACCAAACTCTTACAAAAAACACAACTGAAAACCCACAAATCTACATTGTTCAGCACAAAGGAAAACTCTGCATGAGCATGCACATGGAATGGATTTGAACTCCCATCCTTAGCCTTCTTGGAAACTTGCAAACTCCCATTCTTGGGTCTCCTTCTCCACAGGTTTGGCAGCCTCTGAAAAATAACAAAGAAATGAGCAAAAATCAAGTTTTGGAATGAGCCCAAAATGCCTCCAAACCCCTTAAAAGAGGGCATAACCCTAACTCACATCCAAGAGGGGTTAATAAAACATATTTTAATAATAATTTTCATTTATTAGTCCATTAGCTTCCAAAGATTATCCCCTTTTTCCAAAACTTCACCTTTTTAGGCCTGCCTACCTTAGAAAAAATTATTATTTTTAATTATTTGAAAAGGGGACATGACAAGTCCTCCCCTTCCAAATATTGCTTGTCCTCAAGAAATGGCTGAACAATAAACCAATCAATCCACCTAGATCCCAAAGGTAGTCATGAACTATACTATTGTCAATTAACATAGGCTCCTACAATATCCTCTGCAATATGACCAAGAGGAATCCATAATCAAATTGACAATTACTGCTCAACCAAACTCCAAAGTCACAACTTCCACAGTTAGAAACCCACGAGACACAAACTCTTAGAACATCAAAACCCAAGTAAAGTGGACAAATCAAACTACCAACACAGTAAATACCATCAACGCATCCCACTGGCCTATATGGAATGTACAATCCAACTCTGCAACAATGGTGAATGCTCCCGAATGAAACTGTACCATGTATGGAGAATCCACACATTGTACAACTTTTGCAGTCAACATAACTCTGCAGATCACCAGCCACTATCTCATAACCATAACTCCCATGCACCCCTAATGGTGAAAAGACATCACAAGATAAACAACAAGAAATGGAACCCAAACCAAATTTGCCTACCATCAACTCCTCAACACAAGGATCAAATGCTAACTGATGTACATACCCTACAATATAATGTTGATAAAAAAAACCAACCTTAGTCAATAGCTCACCATGAACAAGTGATACAACCCACTGTGATTGATCACCAGCTAAGTCAGGAGATGTCATAGCCAAAGGAGTAGAATCAATAACAACACCCACTAAAGCATCACTCCAAAACTCCTGCTCTAAGTCATGTATTATCAAGATATCAATTGCAGAACCTATCACCATGTTGTTCCCATCACAGCTCTCATCCCGAGGCATCAAACTATCCCATAACTGATGATAAGCACTAGGAACTAAAGTACATCTCTGTATCATCATCTCACCAACATGGTCATCAAAGGTAAATTGATGAGCATACCTCACAATGTAATGTCGATAGAATGTGCCAATCTCAGTCAATGGCTCAAACTGAAATCCAGATGTAACTAACTACAATCAATCACTAATCAAGTTGGAACTGACTACTACCTCTAAAGACATCGCCAAGGGAGTAGTATTACTAGCAGGAACCATGCCAACTGTCGGCTCACCAACATCACACATGGTATTTGATACAACATCTCTAGTCTTCATGCCATTAGTACTAGAGGTCACCACCATGTCAGGCATACCACAACAATCTGCTGCACCACCCAACTCAACTGATCTTGACTCTAGTGGGGACGAACCCGATATGCCAATGTTAGTATCAAGGATGGATGCATCCCCATCTCCACTGTCTTTGACAATCTCGACCATGGACATCCTCAGATCACTAGACACCACAGCTTGTGACTGTACAGAATCTGGTAAAGACTATAGTTGCTCTAGCTCCATGGTCACCTTAGCCAAATGAAACTGTGACTCCTTGAAAGCCAGCTGTGTACTCTCAAGAATCTCATAAGTCACCTCGAGTTGCTGAGTAAGCTCACTCACCTCATCTTCCTTGGCCAATAATGCATCATATGTTGTACTCCCCCCCTCTGTAAGATAATCTCTGTCAGCTACCAACTGCATATAATTCTATCTCAAAATTTGAATAGCCTCCCATAAAGAGTGGATCTCTGTCAAGGAAAGATAACTGCCTTCCTCCTCATCACTAGTAGGAGAACCCCATCCATAAACTGCTAACAATTGTCATGCAACATCAAAATGCTGGCAAGTGATAGCAATGTCTCGATCACTAACTCTCAACTAATTAGACACATGATGGCACTGGCTTGATTGTCTCCTACAAACCTCCTCTGATGCACTGTCTAAAGGAGTATCCTCAAAGTTACTAGTCTCTAGAGTATTACCATCCATATCCTATAAATCAACTCTAAAGCTTATATCAACATACAGAGTATCAAAAAATGTAGCACTGCTGTCCAACTCCTCTGTACCCAAGGAAAATAAGTCTTCAAAACTACCCACTGCATCCTCCTAGATGTCATCAATGCCAATATGATCCTGGGACTCATCTGTAGACACTGCCAAATATAAAAGATCATCAACACATTCCAGCAAGTATGGTCAACTGGATATATGAACAAAGCCCAACACTGGTGTATAAAAACTAATACCAACATCGGATAAGCTCCTGGCACAACAAAAGACAACATCGTGCAATCTGCTAATCAAATCCATGATAGCACCCAAACAATCACTGCTACCAAAAAGTGTTAAAGATTTCCAGTCAACTGAATCCCAAATGCCAATATAAAAATCTTGAGTCCATATCAATAAACTATAATCAGCTGGTAACTCAAGAAAACTCCTCGCCTGAGTAATATGATCAATACCAACTAATTCCACATACTTTTCTGACATTATCCCTATATCCTGGATGTGAATGCAAGATGAACTCGCAACATTATCAATGTCCACATATGATCTACCATTCGCAGAAAGCTGAGTATTAGGAGTGCAAGATGAAACTAAACTCAATTACATGCCATGCTTATCCCCATGTCTCTCCCAATCTTGTAATGCCAAGGGAGTATTCAGTAAAGAAGCTCGAGTGTCCTCAAGCTCGTGAGAAAGCCTGTCAACTTCCTCCTCCTTCCTCCTCAAGGCATCTGAATAGTCTCCAACAAGGCTAAGAAGATGGTCACGATCTGATAGAAGATGTAAATAACTCAACTTCATTGTTCCCATTCCTTCCCTAATCGCTTATAAGTCAACACAAGGATACTTTTCCTGAACTCCCTTATGTCTACCCTGTAAATGAATCATCTAAAAGTGATCCTCTATCATGTCCCACATACTGTCATGATGAGATAATGAATTCACAATACTATCTTTGTTCATGTTCAGCTGGCTGGACAAATCATGTGAAGTACTACCTACCTCAACCTCATGTGATGAAGCATCTAATTGTGCCTAGTACTCTTTCTCAGCAAAGTCATGAATGCTCAATGTCTGCTCATCTCTACCAGGTATCTCACCATCATGCACAACAACATCCTCATAATCATCATCTAAACCCACTACCTTCTATGGCAGAGTAGAATCTGAGATCTTTGCCTAGCTATAAGCTAGTTTCTCAAACTCCTCATGCACGTTCTTGGTAATTGTGTCATCTGCCCTATGAGAAAATTTACCAAATAGAAATCCAATCAACTTATCCACCTTAGCTAGGTCGGACAACATGTAATTCATCATACGGTGGTGCTCAACCAACTATTCAGACATGTCATGGCTTATTTTCATAAGTTTATCTTGAATGTCTAAATAACCATCCTTCCCACTATTTTGACTCTGGATATCAATTGTCCAAGATCGTGTCCTCTGAGACTCTGTATTATACCTGTCCATTTTGGATAAAGTAGAGTGTAACCCCAATAGGTTATAACTTCTTCAAACACCAAGAACTAACATGCAAATGATTGGAAGTAGCATTCAACCATAGATTTTGACATGCAGCCAATTAGAAGCAACATGGAACCACCAAATTCACCAAGAACTAACATGCAAATGATTAGAAGTAGCATGCAACCATAGATTTTGACATGCCGCATTAGAAGCAACATGCAACCACCAAATTCACCAAGAACTAACATGAAAATGATTAGAAAAAGCATGCAACCATAAATTTTGACATGCAGCTGATTAGAAGCAACATGCAACCATAAATTTTGACATGCAAGATTTGGGTAGTTGTCAAAACTGACATGCAAACTTCTACAAACCCTCAGGCTCGCAAGATCATAGCTCTGATACCACTAAAATAGCCCTTTACTGATTTTATATGATATTTCAAGCCTCTAATCAGATCTTTAAGATAAACAACTAATATTTCAAAGATCCTCCAATTTCTTAATAAATCCCAAATCAGGTATGCCAAAACTAGTGCCAAAAACTTCACAGCTTTACATATTATTAGTAAATCTGAAAGTGGACATTTTTAAAGAAATTTCAGCAGCATACCAGCCTACAAAATGACATTTCTAGATCTGTATAACATTTACACAACAGCTCCCAAACGGAGGATAAAAACAATGCTCATCGGGCTCCCGAAAACAACACAGAATAGCCCGAAAACACCACAAAAACACTAATAATCTATCATAGAAGTATAATAATAACCAAATACATATATTCAGCTCTATTTTAACATCTAAAAGTCTGAAATACAGTAGCAACCCAAACTGATATGAAATACTCAACCGAAAACACCAAACTCTTACAAAAAACACACCCGAAAACTCACAAATCTGCACTGTTCAGCACAAAGGCAAACTCTGCATGAGCATGCACATGGAATGGCTTTGAAATCCTATCCTTAGCCTTCCTATAAAATTTTAAACTCCCATTCTTGGGTCTCCTTCTCCACAGGTTTGGCAGCCTCTGAAGAATAACAAAGAAATGAGCAAAAATCAAGTTCTAGAATGAGCCCAAAATGCCTCCAAACCCCTTAAAAGAGGGCATTACCCTAACTCATGTCCAAGAAGGGTTAATAAAACATATTTTAATATTAATTTTCATTTATTAGTCCATTAGCTTCCAAAGATTATCCCCTTTTTCTGAAACTTCACCTTTTTGGGCCTGCTTGCCTTAGAAAAGATTATTATTTTTAATTATTTGAAAAGGGGACATGACAAATTATGTCTTTGGTTTCATCAATGTTTACCTCATAACCAAGAGGTTTCACTCATACCATCCTTGACCTAACTACCTGAATGTATACTTTATTACTATCAACCATGAAATAAATATCATCTTTATAATCATCAACTAACCTTTTGGGAATTATGAACTTGTTGTTTATCTTCTCTTTGAATGCATCAAAGTATCTATCCATAATACTTACATAATTCTCTCCTATTTTGGAAATATATTCATTAATCTAATAGAGAATAGGTACATCCTTCCTCCAAACTATTGTACCTTTTGATGGGAAGAACTTTTGAACATAGAAGAATAAACAAGTCAAAAGTGAACCCAAATTACATGGATTATTCTTGGAAATTTTGATGTTTTCCATCCTTTTGTTGAACTAATTCAACATCAACTTGGAAAGGTCAAATGATAGGTTATTCTTGACCACCTTGTATGCCAAGTCCACTACTTCACATGATACGTGGTTTAATCTGCTCAAGCTATATATTTTGTGAGCAATGATATTAATCTCAAACTTGAGATCCATATCTGTCACACTACTATTTTCATACACCTTCCATCCCACTTGGTAGGGGTTTTCTTCTCTAGTTCAAACCTGTAAGGCCCAATTGTCATTGCACCAAAAGCCATGACTATTAGTAAACATGAAACACCACATAATTAACCACCTGTGGGTAGGGGAGCGCATCACATCACCCAACAATCTCCCCCTCGACATGCATACTAGGTGCTTACGTGGGTCGGGAAGGCACTGGGGAGATTTGAACCCATGACCAGGCCAAAACCAAGCTCTGATACCAATTGTAAGGCTCATTTGTCATTGCACCAAAAGCCATGACTATTAGTGAACATGGAACACCACATAATTAAACACCTGTGGACAAGGGAGCGCATCGCATCACCCAACAAACCCGAGTAAGGGTTTCAGTTGTCTTTGCTTTTGTCATTATCGGAAGATGATTGATCCTGTGGATCATCTTCTTAGTTATCAAAATAAGTTGTTACAACCATAGCTAACCATTGTGCACACTATTGAGAATATATATTATCCACTTTATTTGGAACTCACATGGCATATGCAGACTGTGGGTTAAGCCTTTTTCTCCAAGATGTTAATGTTTTGGTTTCAACACACTATTGACACATAATTTTTTAAGGGTTTCATCCATTTATAATGTTCTAATCTCTTGAATAACACACTTAAAATGTGAATGGATATCCTTGATCAATAGTGCCTTTGGTGGAATCTACAATTGCACTCCACTCAGATCTAAGGTTTCTACAACAGCAGGAGTCAACTTGAAAGCTGGTGCCTTCCATTCCATGCCTCAAAATAACATGTCTAAACCTTTCTTTGATTTTACTACTAGTAGATTCCATCTTCACATGGTAGGGTTTGAGCAATATGAAAACTTTCAGTAAATTTTTTTTCAAATTGCTTGAATGCTTTTAAGTTCACTCTGCACATATAGCTCTTGAGAATTCATGATGAGAAATAACTTTGATTTCACCCTTTTTTATCAAATTTTTCCATAAATTCCTAGTACAATTATTCACTCAAAAAATAGACTTTCATCCACTATACTTACATGTAATGCTTGGCACAATCTCTCATGACTCGGTAACCACACAAAACTTTAGTTACTCCTGACCTTGCTTGGTAGAGTTTGCAACTTGACCTCACTTGGTAAGATAGTAACTTGGTAGTGATTGCCATCTTTTACTCAATGATCCCTTTAAATCTTGAATGTCAATTAGGATCTTTCATACTACTAACTAGAACTGATATTAGATGTCTTCTTCAGTATCCTAGTCCCAATTCTCCTTTGAGAAATCAAGTGAAAAAGGTGGAGTCACCTGATTCTTGAGTGACTTGTTCATCATAGTTTAGACTTGCATTATTAGAAGACTTTGGAACCCATTGTTGTTTCATCTATTTTTTGATGTTATCAGCTTTTGTCTTCTGTTCATCTTCAATTATTCTAGTGTTCATACAGTTCTTGGCAAGATGACCAAGTTCTACACAAATGAAACACCTTCTGGTAGTATCTCTTGTCCTCATATGATGTTTTACCCAATTCATTCCAATGTATCCAAATTTTCCATAGTAATGACATCTGCACCAAGTGTTATAGTCCCAACCAAATATAGCTTTCACAATATATTCTGCTAGATTCAATATCTTAGTTTTGCATTTTGATGACTTGTGCCCATGCTTGTTACATTTGTGACATTTGCCTTCAAACTTAGGTTTCTATTTGCATTCATTAGCCCTATGATCATGCTGATTGCAATTGTAGCACTTTCCATTGAATTTTTCTTTCCCATTGCTTCAACATTTGTTTGATGTATGACCTATCTTACCACAGTGATTACAAGTAGATCTTTAATTCTTTTGAGCTTTTTTCTTGGATGATTCACCTTCTTTTGTATATCCAATTCTTTCTTTTCCTTTTTGTATGTAATGAATTTTCTCATTCAACTAATTTATGTTTGCTTGACATTTCATCATTCTCTCATTGGCTTACCTTTCATTGTTTAGATCATTCTACAACCTTTCATTCTTTGATCTTAGATTCATGATTTTTTCATTTGCATTGGTGAGCTGATTAATGAAGTCATCTTGTTAAAGGGATAAATGTTGAATCTCATTATTCTTTCCTTCTATTTCTTCTCTTACCTTGGTTTTCTCTTCCATAACATCACATTGTCTTATTGACTAAATTTCTTCCTCTCTTCTTAGTTTTCTTACTTTTTCTTAGAGTGAACCATTCTTTTCTAATAGTTCTTTGATTGCTTCATTGGCATCATCTGAACTACTTGCTGAATGGATGTCTTCAATTCATTCTTCAATGTAGAGGTCATTTATTTGGATTGCAAGATATTTTCTTCTTTTCATGGATTGAGAGAGTTGCTCCTTTTCTTTCTTGAGTTGTGTAATAGCCATTTCCAAATCTAGCTTCTCATTATCAATAGCCTTGTCAAGTTTGAATATTTCCATAGCCTTTGATATTTACTCAAGTTGTTAAACTTTTCTTTGATAACCAAAAGTTCTCTAATACCAATTGTTGGAAATATTATGAAAGGCTAAGTTACTGAGAGGGGAGGGGTGAATCAATAACTTATAAAATTTCATCCTTAAATACCAATTAAATCCTTTATGTGTATTCTAATATAGTTGCATGCATGAGAAAATAAAAAACATTAAAGCATACATAACACTTTTGACACACAATTTGGTGACCCAAAAACCTTCCAAGTAGAAAGTGAAACTAGGGTGGGGATGATACCCACAAGCTTTAGTACTACATTAAATAGTTGATCTGTTAATGCTTATAATGATCACTTCTAATGATATACACTGTTTGGAGCAATAAGGATTGCTAAATCCACCTTGCTAAAGGATTTGAAAACATACAATGAAGTATGCACTTGGTAAAAAGATTAACATAAGACTGTTAGGTCTACCTTGTAAAAGGATTTGATTGATTCACCTATTAGGATGAAACAACAGCTTGATCTCTGATCTGTAACCTGGTTTGCTAAATGAGATATCTTTGAGTGTAAAATCACCTTCCTGTGATAGATAAATCTTTCTTGCTCCTTACATTTCTTATGGCCTTGTACTTTTCTCTTCTACTCTCTTCTACTTATTATGTTTCTTTGGTACAATATCACACACACACTATGGACATGATACAATACATTACATATATACCAATCCAATTAATCAAATTACAAAGTCAACCAAAATATAAGTTTTCACAAAATGCACAAAGTTAACTCATACTAAAGGAACTTGGGTTCTGAAGACTGGCTCGGTGAGATTCTGATACTTGGCATCCACTGCCAATTCTTGACATCATCATGCACTCAGTAGACGTAGAAGATCATTCCATACTAATCACTTCCAAGTAGTCTTGAACTCAATTTTCACTAGTGACTCGATGAATACTATGAAACTCATCATATAAACTGAATCACTTGGTTAACACTGAGTGGCTTGGTCAACATTAGATTCTCACTATTGTAACTGGGAACTTGGTAGCAACTATAGATTTTGGTCTACGCTGAGATTCTTAGTGCAAACTAAAACTATCCAAGGGACTTGGATGAAATTATTGGTTAACATTGTTAACTGTGCAATATGCTTGATAGATGCTTACAATCTAAATAAGTATATGTCACTAATAACAAATATGACTGTAATGTCAACATGTGGGAGTGTTGATGTGTGGTAGATTCAGTTGGATAAACCTATATATAATTATATATGTGATACAATTAAATATAGCGACCAAAAGAAAGTGGGGCTAACCTCAAAGTATAAAAAGGCCAAATAAATAGTTGAAAGTTACCTCCCACTTATCTAACCAATACCAATTTTATACTTCAAAAATTAAAAAAATACTAGCTCTAAAATAGAGTAATCCTTCCTACCAGTCCTATTCCTAATAAGCATATAAAATGAAAAATTATACCAGCAAAAAGGAGACATATTATTTATATTAGTCTAGTTCCTTATCATATACATAAAAAAAGCCTCGTATGACACCAAGTTTAGTGGGATCCAAAATATAAAAACCAAAAAAAAAAAAAAACATAACCAAAGACTAGTTGCTTGCTTTCTCTACCCATTCCTCATTCTTCTCTTCCTCAAGATCCTCCCTGTTTGAATCCATTGCCTCCTCTTTGATGGGTTTATTAAGGAGCATCTTCAACCAATTCTTTGCTAGGAAATCGTAGATGAGGTAGGTAGTTTTGCTCTCTATGTCCATATCCTTCTTGTCCATATTTACCACTCTTTAAAATAAGTTGTACACATTAAATAAAATAATTATAATCATTTATTCAATTTTTAAAAATATTAGAATATTTAATTTTGAATATCACCATAATTCATAGGAGATAGCATACTATGTTTATCAGAGGTAGCATATTATACTATGAATATATATTTTTAAATTATAATTAGTGTAGTATTGTAAAGGTTCCTTTAATAGTGTTGTAATGATTTCTAATCTCTTGAATTTGATGGGATAAAACAAAATTAAAATTATATTATAAATAATTTCTAAATTTTAACAATAAGTACATCCACTATGTGACACTTGTTAAAAATAATGGTTCATGTATTGCATCATTAATTGGTACAATCAAAAGTTTCTATAATTAGTTTTTTGTATTTCTTTTACAATTATATTTAATATTATGTAATCATATTATTGCATCATTTTTCTATTACCTATGGATTTATATACATAAGACTTTCATGTAAAATCCCTAATTCTAGGTCAAGGGAAAATCATATTGGAAATAATGAGATGTGTAGAATTTTATTTGATAACTACTCATACTTAGGTACCTGCATTTGAGCAACATCTCACTCTTAGCATATACATATAGTGATATATCACTAACTATGCATTTAAATTTAAATCATTTACATAAATCAGAATAAAAATACATTGAAGACCATCTGTACCTTATGAAAATCAAATTAAATCTATAACATGAAAATTATATTGTTGATGTTTAGTATCTTTAGTTAGATAAACCTTACAATATATATAATTCTTACACACACACACACACACACACACACACACACACACACACAAACAACCATATTAATTTTATATTATATAAATTATCATATTTAGCAAATAGACATGTCCTTTGGGACATATCTCCTTATAACATAAATGAGTATGTGTAGGATCATGGCCAACCAAACTATGCCCTGAAGTGGAAATGAAAAATCAAGAAATTAGGGTTATGTCAACTTGATGTGCAATTTTAAATTTGCTATGAAATTTCAATCAAAAAGTCATCAGAATTTTCTTATAGAAAATTGAATTTTATTTATGAACTACTAGGCCTTATCTAAAGAAAGAAAAAATTGATTGGTCAAATTTTTGAATTTTCATGCAATACTACAAAAATTTAAAGACAAAAATAAGAAGTAAGCATATGTTTGATCACCTTAATCAAAATCAAATGCTAATATTTTTTAATAAGATTCTAGGTATAAGAAGTAGACTTATGCTCAAATGTGACATATTTTTTCGGTATCTTTATTCCAAATAATTAATTAATTATGAATTTTCTACTATAAGATTTTCAGAATAAAAAACTCTTGTGCCTAACCACCTTAACTAATTAAAAACTTTACAAAATTTTATTTTTCTTTTATTTTCCTTATAGTAAAAGAAGTATATAATGTGGTGAGTCTTTTGAATTTCAAAATTGTTTTATCATTTGAAAGCTATATTTGTTTTAAATCTATGTGTTAATCAACACTTTATGCATTACTCCATTAGAAAATGAATAATAATTTCATATTAAACTCATAATTTGACAAACATTACATTTATGGAATGATAAAATATTTCTTTAGAAACCTTTTTCATTTCATCAAATTTGGGTGAAAAAAGGTAATCTGACACATGTTTGAAGTAAAGGACACAAGAACAAGCCAAAAACGTATTTTTGGGACATTTTTTAAGTTGACCATATATGTTTGGTAATCAAAGAAATAGTATGCTTTATAAAGATATTAATATTTTGTTTGGTATCAGGATGGGTGGGCAAAACGTCAAAATAGATTTTGAAATGCTTTGAGGTATTTCAGAACTACATATTTTTTAGATAATCACCTTTTGGCACACCATGATCCTACACATACCCAAATGCTTGATATAAATATATGTTATATTAATAGAATATTTTCTTATTAATTAAATTAGATTGATTTAATTATTAAGTCACTTATTATGTTTAGTTTATTTAAGTTAAATTTTAGGCACATAATAATTAATTCTTTTATTAGTTATTATCATGCAACCTGGGTTTTAGCTTTTAGGATTTTGATCTCCTTTATAAGGATTGATATCTTTGTAATAATTCATTCACTTTTTATTATAGCAATTTCTCTTTTTGGTCATCAAGAATGTCTCATGTGTGGATCTAGGGATTCTAACCTCCATAGCTTTTGCTTCTAACTTTCTATGACAAGTGTTTACATGAAGATGATTCTTGGGAGCTATGGGATTGATTTTTAATAAACTTTAACATGTTATCAAAGCTCTATATCTTCATGCTCCTATTCCTTTTATGAGAGTTTTGGTTTGGTTTTCATATATGTGTTTTTATTTCAGAGGTTTCAATTTTTAGACGTATTTTGTATTGGATTTCAGGGTCATTTTTCAATGTATTTTGAGTCCAAACGAACCTTACTGTTAGATTTATAGCACCCACAAATCCATATTTCCATGTAAATTTTGTCCAATTTGAACACAATTGATTGGTAAGGCAAAAAATTGCTCCTAGATCTAGACACACTTCCCGAGGAGATTATTTATTTTTTTATTTAAAAATTAAAAAAAGAAGAAGAAGAAAGCACTTTATTTAAAAAAGGTAATGCATATTTTAAAATTTAAAAAAATAAATATATATATATATATATATATATATATATATATATATATATATATATATATATATATATATATATATATATATATATATATTCAAAAAACACTTTTAAAAGTGCATGCTTTCTTTTATTTAAAAAAAAAAAAAGCAACATGTGATGTCAACATCATTGAAGGACACATATGTCAATCCAAGTACTAATACATATTAGTGTAGGTACTGATGCTTATCAGTCCAAGTACTGACACATGTGCATGTGTGACATAGAAAATTTTGGAGTTGAAATTTGATGGCCTTTAAACCATCTAGCTTCTTTGATTTGTTTTTTCCTAAAAATTTATTTGTGATTTTTTTGCTATATCTTGGTCATACAGAAGTATTTTTTGAAAAATATTATATCATTGGAAATTTCTTTATGAACCTATCATGATGGTGTAGCTCATTTAGATTTTTGATATACTTTAGTTTCTTATTTATGCAATCAAAGATAGAGGTTCTATTTTTCACTCTGGGAGACATATCTTGAGAATGCAATCTCTAATTTCAGAATTATTGATATCATTGGAAAATTTTTGTATACATTTTGTATTGATAATAGCTGACTTTCCAGATTCTACTCTAGCCCCATTCTATTTAGTTGTTTTATTTTTTGTACTCTACTAGATATCTTGGTTGTTTCAGGTTCAGGGATTAATTTTGTTTCTTCAGATGATTCATCATGGTTTGTACTATCCATTGTACTAGCCTTATGCATCTTTTAATCTTTGTTGAGATCCTTTTGTATTATTTTTACAAATGGACTAAGATAAAGTATCACTCTATTCCACATCAGGATCTTGCACATCATTGTGTTTTGTTGTACTTGCACTACATTATAAAGTGCCTTGGGGGGTTTTATGTTGGCCATATTCACCATCTTCCTTTGTCAAGTGAGTGTTCCTTCTACGATATTAGCCTCATGATGTGTTGATGACATGTACAATTAAAGGTGTTTCTACAACTTTTGCACTCTCGACGTTCTTTGTTCTTCTTTCTATAGGAGGTATTACATTTATTTTGAGTGTTCATATCTTAACTCTCAACATTATAAGGGGTTATATTTTTCCTATTTCTTTCTTGGTTCAATGTAGTGAGCTATGTATTTAGTATTTGATCCTACATGTACTAGGTGATTGTAGTGGCTAGATACCTATGCATTTCGATGAGATTGATCATTTACCATATAGAGATTCTTTTATTCCTATTTTTGGAGGCCATGAAGGTACCTTCCATCTTCAATTGATCAACTCTTTAGACTTAGTCTTCTCTACCTAGTCATGTTCTATAGAGTGGAGGTTCTTTAGATCAGTAGTTTGGTAGAGTTTGCATCCTCTTGCTTCAATGGTATTCTTCATAATCATATTTTTCTCCTATCTTCTGGGATATTCCCTACTTTGGAGGGTTCTTCAATCCTTCACTAGTTATTTTTAGCATTATTTCCATCTCTTTTTGGAGTAGGTATTTTCCCACGTGGTTTTCTCTATTTCTTCTCTTTTCAGAGATTTGGTTGTGCTTCAGTACCTCATCAGGCCTTCTTGTCAGGACCCAAATTTACTTTGAGTAGTAGATTCTAGGTTTTTATGTAATGCCCTACCAAGGAACCCGAAGAAGTTAACCTAAATTTTTACTAAGTTTACCAAATAATTTTTTTTTAAAGACAAAGATAGAATAACACTAATAGAATAGTAGAAGCAATAGCATACACTCAAATAACAACAACACATAATCAAGTTGCAACTCTTAAGGGTCCCATGACAATGAATCACATTTAATTTTAATTAACAATAAATATAATACATAATAAATCTATAGAAAAGAATAACTACAAGTACAAATTCCATTTAAATAACATATAATTATATATGAAGCCACTTGACAATAAACAAAATGCACAATCATCCACTTTATAAATCACAGGCTATGAAAGGCTGAAATAATATACATCATAAAATAGATTGCATCATCTTGTAAGATATATGAAATCAAATACAATACACTTAGAGCATAACCATCCATCATAGCAATACAAGATCGGATAGAAAAGAACATCTGCACAAACACATCTAGCAACAACATTTGATAGTTGGATTTCAATGGTATAAGAAAAAGCACTACCACCTAACCTCATAGAACCCAAAATGGTGCACTCCCACTATGTTGAGGAGATAAACTCAAGTCCTAAATAGGATATCAAACTCAAAAGTCAAAACCAACATCTAGGTTCAAGGAATCACCCGAAAGAAAGCTATCTCAAAGGGTAACAAGACACAAGTATCAATTAATCCTAGAGGCAACATAGACACATAGGGAATCTATTATGCATGTGGGAAAGTGTCATCACACAAGCCTAGTCTAAGGTTACCTAGCTAGTCTTTTAATCCTCCTACTCCCTAGTGACTCTATGCAGCACTAGTATCCTTTCATACTAGAAAAGGCATACTAACAAAGCATCCTCTCTACTCTCATCCTAGCCTATACTATCACTCAAGGCATGGGTGAGGAAAACAATGAATCTTATTAATTCATTTAAAACTCATTTAATGAAATTTTATCACTTATTAAATAACCTAAAATGGGTTACCTATCAGCCTCTTTAGGGCCTCAACCTCCATTGCAAGCTACTTCCCACAATGATATACAGATAACCTACCCTAAGCTTAGTAAAATAAGAAAGATCTCAAAAGACCATATACTATGCATCAGTTCTTAAACAAGTAGCTAACAAGCATTGAAATATCATTGGTCAAAATACAAGCATCACAAAAATGATCATCCTAATAAGACTGAACCAAGAAAGTACACATAAAACAATCCACATCATAACATGACATGAACATGAAAAAATCATACGAACACCTCAGACTTAAACAAGTGACTGGAGAGCAATCCAAATACAATTGATCAAAGACTCAAAGGTTATATCAAATAGGTCACACCATTCACCTTAGTTTCACACAAGAACACTAGAAAGCAATAACAATCAATAGATCAAAATACTTCATAGAGCATAGAAGACACATTACCATGGTTGAGTATAAAATATCATAACCAATATCATCATTACATCACAAAACATATACTCTCGAGCCTTTGGTAAACATCATGATTTGGTCAAAGTACTAAGTCAACTTGACACCCAATAGTAAAATCACACATCATAAAAAGAGTACGTATACAAATGTTCCTTCCAAAAAATATTAGGTTTAGAAAACACAAGTTTAATTGTCACTTCTTGGTTTTAAGTTTTAAGTTTCACTTTCAAACACAAGATTTAGATATAGAAGAATAGGATTTCACAAAATATGTACACCCAGGCCTCTTGTAAACATCTTGATTTGGTCAAAGTACTAAGTCAACCTGACACCCAATAGTAAAATCACACATCATAAAAAGACTACATACAAAAGTACTTTCCACAAAATATTAGGTTTAGAAAACACAAGTTTAACTCTCACTTATTATTTTCAACTTTTTAGTTTTGCTTTCAAGCACAAGATTTAGATATACAAGAATAGGGTTTCAATTTGCATTTCTCTAGTTACCAAATTCACTAAGGTTTCTGTAGTTTACTAGAATTCTAGATGATTCAACAAATCATATAAAGTTGTTTGAACATAGTTTCATATTTCAATTTATTATCAAAACATAGGAGTTCAGTAAACTATCACATTACAATTTTTCATCTTTCCAAAGTATAACTGTTTATAGAGTTTTCAATTTTAATCAGGGTTCACATTTCCATTTCTCTAGTTGCTAGATTTACTATGGTTTTTGATTCCACTAGAATCCCAAATGATTCAACAATTCATATAAAGTCCTTTAAACATTGTTCATTGTTCAATTCATTATCAAAACATATGAGTTTAGGTTTTCAGTTCTAAGTTTTTGACTTTTTAAAGTATGTTAATTACTAAGTTTTTTAATAAGAAAATTTCTTAGCAATATAAATCATTTTCATATAAAATTGAATCATCAAGCACAACCCAAGTTTATTAAAGATAACAATTAATTCTCCCAATTAATTTCTTTGATTTTCAATTTACTTTAGAAATATATTTAAATAATAAAGTAATAAATCAATTTTTCAAATAATTAAATTAAATTTTTTAACGATACTTATTAGACTTATTAATAATAATAATTATCAATTATTACAATAATAATTATCAATTATTACAATAATAATTTTAAATTTATTGAAATTTGGAAAAAATTCCCAAAAAGGAAACCTGCCAAAAATAGATACTTTCCTGAAATAAAAACCTGCTAAAAATAGAGACTTTCCCAAAATTAAAACTTGCTAAAAATGAAAACTTTTCCAAAATAGAAAGTTGTGAAAAATAGATACTTTTACTAAAATGGAAACTTGCTAAAAATAGAAACTTTCTCCAAATAGAAACCTGCTAAAAATAGAGACTTCCACAAATGGAAACATGCAAAAAATGAAAACTTTCCCAAAATAGAAACTTGCAAAAAAAAAATTCTCTGAATGGAAACATGCTAAAAATAGAAACTTTCACAATGTTGAAACTTACTAAAAATGGAAACATTTCAAAAATAGAAACTTACTAAAAATGGAAACTTTCCAAAAATGAAAACTTACTAAAGTGGAAACTTTCCAAAAATTAAAACTTACTAAAGTGGAAACTTTCCAAAAATTAAAACTTACTAAAAATGAAAACATACTAAAAACATAAGCTTTCAAAAAACATGAACTTTCCAATATAAACCTGATATAAAAACATGAATCAATGAGTCGAAATCAATAAAACAAACTTGCTTTTCATTATAAAACCCACATCTTGATTTAAAATCTAAAATTCATTTACAGATATTCTCAAGAAATGAAGAGCGATTATTTCAGTATGAGGATTTCAAATTCTCAAAGCTATATTTCTAAATTAGAGAACAATAATATCGCATACAAGGGCTCCAACTGAAATAGCATTTTGAAACTAGAATACACAATAGACATAGAGAAGACAGAAGTTTGAAGAACAAAACACACTATACAAATAAACCGCAAGATCCTACCTGGATCAAATGCTAAAACAACAATCGCATAGAGTACGCAAAATAATCCCCTTTAATTGAAAACTTCCTTCTTTGAAATTGCTCCACCAAAACCTATGTAATTGCAAAATGAGCTCTAGATCTTTGATAAAGAGTTCTCCCCTAATTTGGGGCTCTGATTATGCAATCACAAGAGGGAACTCGTTGATCAATTACAGTTTATTACTTTATTACCCTTTTACCTTTTCATGCATAATTCTTTTTGATATTTAATTACAAAATATCTTTATATAAATACTTAGCTTCCTCTCTTTAATTAATTTACTATATTTTAATTTCATGCATAAGCTTTATGCAATTTAATTAAAATGAACTTTATTAAATAATTGCTTACTCTCTCTTATTTAATCATGAGACACTTTAATAATATATTTATTAATTCAACTAATAATATTATTTAGAGTTTATTATTAAAATTAAATCTTAAATAGGGCGGGGGCCCTAGCTCAGTTGGCTAAATCTTCCCTGTTGCAGGGAGTTGGTCACGGGTTCTAGTCTCCCCTGTCCTCGTGGTACCGGTGGGCGTGTTGCGCCAACACTACCGGTCACGTTAAAAAGTTTACCAAGCGCACTGCAGTTTATATGGGGGCCATGTTGCACCAATTCCTACAGTCTAAAATAAATAAATAATAAAAATAAAAATCTTAAATAAATTATTATTAGCAAATTAAATAAATATCAACATGCCAAAAATAGAACTTTAATAAAATCTCCTGAATTGAATACTTTTATTTAATTAATTTTTCATTTAATTGAATATAATTAAATATTGAATTTTTTTACAAAATTTCCATTAAATTAAATTGTTAAATTATATTTTATTTTGATTTAGTTATGACATAGAATCATCACAGACCCACAAAACCAAAAATGACAACTCAACTGAAAGATATAGCATAAAGTCAAACTACAAGGTCAAAATCATGAGCTCCTGTCACTTGACAAATTTGGAAAGGTGAAACTAACTCAGATACTTGTCCTATTTTCTAGGACAATTGGCTTATGTTAGGATTTGGACTCACGAGTTATCTCCCCACTTATACCATTGAAATACTACAATAGGGCACACTCATCCTGGTAATTCAGGGAAGTTGATACTTGGTACCTACAATCTGTATAAAATCCATATATGTTCAAACACATATATTCTAAACTAAATAGGCAGTGGTGAGAAGTGGTGTATCATGTAGATCTCGACTAGCAGGTGACTATGAATCCCATCCTCAACCACATCAGAAACATCCAACATAAAGAAAACATATATGCACACCATACAGATGCAAGTATGGGGTAAGTATCCATAGAAAGCACATATAATTAATCTATCTATCTAACCATCAAGAGATAATTGAAATCACTAACTGAACATACATCTATCATCATTGAAAGGATAAACATAAAAACATGAAATAAATAAATTAACTTGGTAACTCAACACACGTATCAACTGAATATGAAATACAATCAATCAATTCATGTAACCCAACACTACTAAACATAAAATACAATCAAAAAATTGGCCTAAAAGAAATTGACAATTAAATCAAAAAAGTAAAGTAGGGTAGGCATCACATTTTAGCTACTACATAAGTTTATTTTAAGGGGGGGATGGGTAATAGAGTAGTAAAGTATTTTCTTATTAATTAAATCGTCTTGATATAATTATTAAGTTACTTATTATCCCTAATTTAGTTAAGCTAAACTTTAGGCACATAATAATTATTTATTTTATTAATTATTATCATGCAACCCAAGTTTTACCTTTTAGGGTTTTGATATCCTTTATATGGATTGACCTCTTTATAATAATTCTTTCACTTCTAACTATAGAAATTTCTTTTTTTGTCATCAAGAATGTCAAAACTTTGGATATGGGAATTCCAACCTCCATAGCTTTTTCTTCTCTCTTACTATGATAAGTGTTTGCATGCAATTGAATCTTGGGAGTTGTGGGGTTGATCTTTCATCAGCTTCAACATGGTGAGGATATTGCATTTGAAAACACATATTGTAATGGTTGTTCTTAGTATATTTGTATGGGTACTAAAATTAACATTATATCATAGCTAGGTTTGATATGTGCAACAAAGGAGAATGTATAAGGCTATTGTTAATGATGTTTTGTAGCTATGTGAGAATTTATTCAAATATTTTACTATCATATTGTTTGGAATACTCAAGGTTGAGTATGTGCTCATCACGTAAAGACATTATCTATGTCTTATCAATGTTATGTTATATTTGATGTGGTTAGTTATGTCTTTATTGTTTCAAAATCATTTGAGTGTAACTAAGATTTGTCACTACCTATATAGGTTGTCGACTTTATGTTGTTTCAAGATTGTGTAAGTGAAATAAAAAAGGTTTGTGCAAACTGGAATTTGAATATTCATGTATGTTGAGATGGCTTCATGATTTATCAAGAATGTGTGACCTAGATGGCCCCCACATATTGCAAAGAATTTAGAGAGGCATATATCATTGATTCAAAGAGTATTTTCTTTAGTTTATCACTATAACAACTCTCAACATGCTAAATCTAGGCATTCATAATTTTTTATATTACCATCTTGTAATTGTCATTGTCAATTCCATGTTGAGTTGAATGGATAGTTGTCGATCTTTTCTCGATCTATTTATTTTCTTGTAGTAGTACTGACACTAAAATATGTGCATTGAGAATTTATTGATATTGGTTTTTGCTTCATTATTATTATTTTTGTGTTGCCCAAGCATATGTTTTGAACCGTTGTTGATACTATCTTTATTTTTCCATCATGTGTGTCCTTGTCTACCTTCTACATAATCTTTCTTGGCAAGGTCAAATTTTGGTAGAAGTCAGATAGCCATTTCAAATGGGGTGCTATCCTAGAATTTAGGTTGGAGATTAAGAGTAGACAAAACATTGTTCATGCCTTTATCACCAAAGAGAATTCATATTGGATTGGGAAGCTATCTATGGAGATTGAGATATTGCGACAGAATTGGACACTGAACATGAGCGATGTTAAATTTGGTAGATAGTAAAATTCTTCAATGAAGAATGTTAGTATATTATTGGTTACAACTCAGAGTTTGTAATCAATCCATTGCGATTCTCTCTTGATGTTGGTTTTTAAGCAGCTCAACTCTAGTCAACCAATGTTGATTGCAACAAAAAAATCTATTGTACTATAGATTGATTTTTGAGCTCAATATCTCAATTCACGCTAACAATGTATCCAGTTCAATTTTATTTTGTATCAATGGAAGGCCGTCCAATCCAATGTCAAGAAACTTGATGGTTTGGAATAACTGAGGTGTTTCTCATGCAATCAGTGTCAATGTTGATTCGAATACAATGCAAATGATAAGTGACATTACACAGAACTATGGAATTTTTTTTTCTAATATAATGGTCAATACACACCTGACGAATTAAGTGGATCCTACATCCATTCATTGGGAGACTGTTGGATGCATGATAGACATTAAAATCCATGAAAACGTAATCATGAGAATGATGATTATACTTGTCAATAAATTGTATCCCAATTTGCATCATGCCAAACATTAAAACACCAAGGCAAAGAAAAGAATTCATCAAGGTCTAGAGGCCAATAGATTTTGAGATACCAAACCATGCGAAAGATGATGATGGATTTATCTTGTTGTAAGTTCAAATAGTTGAGACATAAATAGAAATAAAAGTGATTTCGAGAGTAATTTTTATTATTATTATATAAGATAAATTAATATTATAATAATAATATAACTATGGTTATATTTATTATAATATTAATTATTTAGTAAGAAATAGACATGTCCTTTTAAGGGACAAGTCTATTCATGACTTATACTTATTAATATGACAAGAGTTACCTTTGAAAAATACATAACAAATTATTACATTTGCAATAGATCTCAAAACCTTAAAAAAATGAAAATGTATACTTTCATGTGCAGACTAATGAAAATGTATACTTTCATGTGCAGACTAATGAAAATGTATACTTTTATTTGTAGACTAATGAAAACATATACTTTCTTCACCAAAATATTTTTTGAGACTAGACCACCTACAAACATGTCTTTTAATAACAAGATATCTAGCTAAACTATGATAGCACTTACAAAATAATGATATAACCATGCCCTACATAGAAATTGCCACATCATCTAATTGCTAAAAACATGTAAATAAACAAACAAAACCCTAGTTTGAAAAGTCAACTATTAAAGTAATTAAATCATAATCAAGATTAATAAATAATTATCCATGTCATTAACCAAATTAAGATAAATTATATTACTTATTAATTAAATAATTAGAATGTTAGTTCAATGATGTCGACCTATATGTCACATGTCCATGACATATAACCAAATAATCCATACATATAATTTTAAAATAAAGAAATGGATGTATCAGTACATAGTTACATCCCATCAAAATGATCACATTAATAACATGATATAAGATGATCATATGAATTACATGGTGCCTTGAACATGTGTCCATCTATAAATCCCAGTCTCCATGGCCATCAAACATCGCCTATCTTCTATTTGAGATGAGAGTGTAGTCTAGACACTATTACCATGCCAACCATGAAGTGTTTAGCTCACCCTAGGTCCTTCCTAACATGAAAAACATCCTAAAGCTAACACGAGAAGCCTAGAAACTTGAAACAAGAGGATAAAAAGAATCTGGTGTAGCCATAAAACATGTACTACTTTCCACATATATCTAAGTAGCCTAATCACATAATGTGGCAAGAAAATAAAATAATAAACATATCTACCCATATGCAATATAAAAATAAATTTGGTCAAAGAACTTTGGTCTAGATTTAATTAATAGAACTTAAAAAAAAACATATTGTATCCATTTCTATTCAGAATTAGTAGATAGAAGGAAACAAAGCATATTGTATTGATTCTATCCCTCTCAAATTTCCATATTACACCTAACCCATAAAGAGGTCTAAGCACACTCATAAGAACACAACTAATATTTTGTAACTAGACAATTATGCTATTCACATGCACCATCAATACATAGGAATTTAAATAAACATAAATTGTTTCCTAAGTAAGTAACAATAATGTTATTATAATTTCTTGAACTTGACTATTCAAGCCCTCACTAGGGTTTATATACAAAACCAATTTCATATACAATGGTGAAAAAGAGACTCATATCTCACCTATTTGATTTATCAGTGAGCACATAACTCCATTTCATTACTCCTTAATGAACTTGTCTTTCCGTTGAATGGCAACATAATGTAAAACATAAACAAAATAAATAAATATCGTGTTTGTTAGTAATAGTATTCAAGTAGCCAAACAATATTTAGTGCATCATTTCAAAATCCTAACTCACCCAACCGATGCTGAAGAAAAGGTGAGCTTTGCTCAATAGTGGAACATAATTCTATTTAAAATTGGTACAATCGATTTACTCTTTCAATGTAAGTAAACAATCTGAATTTCACTTCAAACTTTATCTTCAAACCATTATCAAAATCGGTTTGCAGATTCCAGATTTCAATAATTTACACGTAATCCCATTCAATATAGAATATTGCAGATTTTGCAACAACAAACAATCAATCACTCTCATTTGGTTACGTGACTTATCATATCCTACAACCCTATATTTATTTTCATAGAAAAATACCATGAACTATCCAAATTTGATATTCAAAACAACAAATTGTTGTAGATTTTGCAGCAACAAACAATCAATCACTTTCATTTGGTTACATGACTTATCATATCCTATAACCCTATATTTATTCTCACAGAACACTAACATGAACTATCCAAATTTAATATTCAAAACAACAAATCTTTTTGAAGCATAAATCTCCTCTATAAATGATTCTATATTTGACCCAGGATTTCATCTTAAAAATCCTTTTAATAAATTTTGAATGCTCATGGAATTAGAGATAAGTTTCATTTTCAATTGGACTATAGGAAATATTTTACAAATGGAATGTTAAGCACATTAAAATTAATAGAAACTTGTTCAAAATTTAGACCATCAATCAGTTCCAAATACCCAATTCATGAGAGCAAACCATAATAAGTTAAGGTAAGACCAAATCTGCAGCATGTATATTCAATTCGACAAATTGAGGTTTAAGACGGAAAAAAAAAAGCCATAATCTCATATTGGTTTTTGCAAACTTGATTTGTTGCTATGAATTTGGGACTGTCAATAAAACCAATAAAATCCACATTCTCTTAATCAGTTTTCACAACAAATAGAAGCCATAGGAAAACTAATTGCATGCACACCACATTATTACTAAATTCCATTAAATTTGATCCATGAATGATAATACATAAAAGAAAAGTAAAATTAGATATTTCTAAATCAAATTAGTTTGCATTCTTAACTAAATTGAAGTTGATCTTCTCTCTTTTCTAATTCTAAAACAATATAATGGTCATTCCTATGTTATCGAGTGGAAAGGGTTGTTTACATTAGCAATCAATACGTCAAGCATTGTATCTTTAAATTTTTAACCAAGTACTTATTTTTTTATTTAGAGCAAAAAAGTAAACATTCTTAGAGCTTACAATTGTTAGGCCTGGTAATTTGATGTAATATAAAATAATGTAAACATAATGGAAAATTTACTATATTGTATTCAGCGAGATTCATTACATAAATAAAGTAGTATATAGATGTTCAACTACTATTTAATAACTACCAAAAATGAAATTTATAACCTAATTCTATGACCCTAATGATTAATATGTTAACATCCCCCCCTTAATCGGAAAGGGTTACATGAAATTAGGAGTATTTTGAACTCTTCAAACTTTGAACTCAACCAAAAACATTTGTTGGTTGATCTAAATCATCTTTTGAAAGCCTGTACCTATGATATGATCTAAAATCCATTTGAACTTGTAGGGTTCAAACTTTTATACTTCAAGATGTTGTACATTGTTGGAATTTAAATTTATATAATGAGCCTATTGCTTTGATAGGTCTTAGTTTGAGACTTATTTTTTCCCTTTTGAAAAAATTGAATACCATTACTGAACAGGAAATCAAATTTATAAAGTAGACATCAATAATAGTTATGAACTATTATACAAAACTGCAATAATAGAAAACTAAAAGAAAAACCCTTAACTAAAATAAAAAAAACCTAATCTAATACTTAGTACTTACAAACTGTAAAGATTAGTGATTAACATCCCCCCCTTAATCTGAAGGGGTTAAACCAAGGATTGCTCTAAACTTCTCAAACTTTTATTTGCCTAATGTCTTGGTAAAAATATTCGTTGGCTAATCTGCAATGGGACAATATTTGAGGTGTATGTTTCTATCTTTTACATGATGTCAAATTAAATAAAACTTTGTGTTGATGTGTTTTGTACGATCATGAAATAATATATTTTTAGCCAGTTTGATAGTGGATTGATTATCAATCAAGAGTGTTGTTGATGAAACCTATGGTATTTGCAAGTCTCTTTAGAATCCTTTGAAGCCATAAGATTTCTCAAGTTGCTTTAGAGGCTGCCATATATTTAGCTTCAGAAGAAGAGATAGATAGGACAAATTGCTTTTTAGATTTTTAAGAAATTACAGCAAACCCAAGATGCATTAAATATCCAGTTGTAGATTTGACATTTATGAAGTCATCTGCATAATCTGAATTGGAATAGTCACGCAAAGAAAACTCTTTTGTCTTGGAGTATTTTAGCTCATAGTGTTGAGTACCTTTTAGATATTGAAGAATTCTTTTAGTAGCCAACCAATGAGTTTTTCTAGGTTGTTGCATAAATCTTGAGAGAACTCCAACAACAAAAGAAATATCTAGACAAGTAGTTGTAGCATAGATCAAAATACTGACAAGTTTTCTATACATAGTTGCATCAACCAATGTTGAGGCACCATCAACTATGAGTTTGATATTTTGCTCCATAGGAGTACTAAGGGGCTTAAAAATAGCTATGCCAAACTTATGCAAAAGATCACCAATGTATTTTTTCTGGGTACTAAAATATAATGAGTTTTTTGAACCATCTCAATACCTAAATAGTAATGAAGATGACCCAAATCAGTCATATCAAATACCTTCTTCCATTGCTCTTTTACATCTTAAATATAAGTCTCATCATTGCCAATGATAAGTAAATCATCCACATAAACAACAATATCGATAATAATGTTATCAAACTTTTTAAAACAAACTGTTGCATCATCAAATTTAAAATTTTGAAATTCAACTTCAAGAGATACTCTGTAAGTTTTTCATACCAAGCACAAGGTGCTTTTTTCAAACCATATAGAGATTTGATAAGCTTGCATACCTAATGTTCCTTTCCATTAACTACATATCCTTCAGGTTGAGTCATATACACTATTTCTTTAAGATCATCATTTAAGAATACGGTTTTGATGTCCATTTGGTGAATTTTCCACCCATTTTGAGCTGCAAGACTCAATAAAGTATGAATGGTAGTCCATTTCATTGTAGATGCAAATGTTCATCAAATTCTATATCTTCCTTTTGAGCATATCATCTAGCAACAAGTCAAGCTTTTTGTTTTTCAAGTGTGCCATCTGCTTTATATTTATTTCTAAAAATCCACTTAAAACCAATAAGATTACAACCAAGTGGTGGATCAATCAACTCCCATGTGCCATTTTTCATAAGTGCACCATACTCATTCTGCATAGCTTTTCTCCAAACTACAATATTTTTAGCTTCATTAAATGAACTTGGCTCATAGTCACTTGTGAAATTGAGTTCATCAATAAGTTCTGTGCTATTTACAACATTGGATTGAGCTTGTAGCCTTGCCTTGTAAGAACTTCTTGTACCTATTTTACTCATTTCATCAGGTCTTAAATCTTTCAAAGTTTGTTAGACTTGTTTTGCACACTTATGAAAAGATTTCGGTTGCACAGAAGATGTTTCAATAGTGGCCAATGGTACTACAATTTCATGCTCATCATTTGATAGAATTTCTTCTTGCACGTTCATAGATGGATCATTTTGACTAAGGATAGCTTGAGGAAAAGATTCTACATGTGAATCCATTAAAGGTGAGGCTAAACAAGTTGAGTTCCCATCGGAAAGTATATCATTTAGCTAACATTCAATATTTTCAGCACTCTCAGAGGTTTCACAAAACACAACATCACATGTAATGATGACTTTATTATTAGCTTCATCATACAACCTATATGCTTTACAGGATTTAGAATATCCAAGAAAAATATATTTAGAACTATGTTGATGCAACTTACTTCTTTTTCCTTTATTAACTAAAACATAGCAAGTGGACCTAATAACTGTAAGATTTTCAATAGAACGAGGATAATGAAACCATACTTCATATGGAATTTCTTGCTGAAGTGTAGATGATTGAGATCTATTACAAAGATAGACTACAGTTCTTGCTGCTTTAGCCCAAAAAATGCAATTTGGCTCCTTTAAATACAACATTGCTCTAACGATATTCTTGATGGCTCTATTCATTCATTCAACAACTCCATTTTTTTGAGGAGGACCTAGTATAGTTAGATGATGTTGAATCCCATGTTGACGTAGATAATCTTCAAATACTAGAGAAGTAAATTATCCATCATTATCTGTTCGAAGAGTACCAATTTCAAATTGAGCTTGATTTTCAATCATAACACGAAACCTTTTCAAAGTTTCAAAAATCTTTGATTTTTTCTGCAAGAAATAAATCCATGTAATGTGACTATAATCATCAATGAACAATACCAAAAACTGAGATCCTCCTACAAAATTTACTGGTAAAGGCCCACACAATTCAGAAAGAATAACCTACAATTTTCTTTGTGCTCTCCAAGTGGATGAAGGGGAAGAACTTCTATGTTGCTAAGTAGGAATACATGCTTCACATTTTTAATTTGAATTAGGCAAAATAGGAAAGCCATCAACACCATTATTTTTCATCATATGAATTTTTTCATAACAAATATGCCTAAATCTTGCATGCCATAACATAGTAGCAGATAGACAACCTTCCTCAGTAAGATATGCAAAAAAATTTGAAGGAGCACAAGTTCCTTTTAATTTTAATAATCTTCCATCCTCACATATAGTCAATACAACTTCATTATTATATTGCTTTTTGACAACAACTTGGCCATCTTTTAATAGAATAGAGTGTCCATTTTGTCTAATCAATATTAGTGATAATAGATTACATTGTAATTGAGGAATAAATAAAACATCATGAAGAAAAAAATCTAGAAGATTACCATGCTTAAACCAAATAGTATCTAAAATCCAATTATCACACCATGAGGAATTAGATACACATTCTGAAACAAAAAGAACATATTGATCTTCATCACTGTCACAAGAAAATTGAGCTACTCCTAAACTTTTATCACTTGAAGGTGTATCATCATTATAAACTTTGGTTTTATCTTTGTGCTTAAAATAATTTTCTTTAAAACTTTCTATCTTTTCCCAACAGAGTTTGCATTGATGGGCTTCATGACAACCTTTTCTACCACATCTTTTATAGTGTAAAAATTGCCTATCATTTTTCTTCCATTGACCTCTACCTTTTCCTCTATCATTATAACTACCTCTTGAAGAAGCTTTATTTGGAGGTTTCTCTTAATGAGCAAGACACAAATTTTCATTTGTATTATCTAGTTTTCTTCTAAATGCTTTCTCATGCTTTGCTAACTTTTCAACCAATAAATCAAAAGTAATATTTTTTAATTGGTTGCTTACTTGAAGAGATTCTAGATATTTGGACTATGTTGGAAGAAGTGTTTTAACAAAGGCTATCAGATACATATCAACTTTCCCACATGCAGCATCAACATCTTGTTTTATGGCTCTAATTTCTAAAGCTAGACTCATAACATCACCATTTTGCAATTCAAGATTGAATAGTTTTAATTGCAACAAAATTAATTCTAACTTTGAATGAGAATCAAATAAATTTTTCAATTTATGAATGACATCCCAAGCAAGTGTGCATCCCTATATATGTTGATACACTTCTCCATTAACTAAAGCCCTTATCAAAGCTAAAGCTTTTGAATTTTTATATAGCAATATTTCTTTTTCTTTAGCATCAATTGGTTCTGTAGGTTGAGAATTTCCATCACATATTTTGATCCATAGATCATTAAAAACAAGTGTGTTTTCTACTCCATTCTATCCAATTATCTTTTCTAGACAATGTTTCCCCAATCAATGAAACAATAGACTGCATTATGAATTCAAAAATAAAACACAATTTGCATAGATTGCAAATTTAAATAACTGCTAAAATTTTCTTGCCAAAATTTAGCAAAGAAATCAAAATTTAGAAATTTTTCAAAAATGATTGTAGCTGAATCAATTTTCTTTTTTGTGTAAAAATACTACAATCTTCAGAGGCTTCATGCATAGATTTCTTTCAATGCTCTGATACCACTATTAATCATTGTTATTAAAATGATTAACATTGGCATTAGATTTATAAAGTAGACTACAATAATAGTTATGAACTATTATACAAAACTGCTAGAATGGAAAACTAAAAGAAAAACCCTTAACTAAAATTTTAAAAAACTAATCTAATACATAGTACTTAGAAATTGTAAAGATTAGTGATTAACATCCCCCCTTAATCTGAAGGGGATAAACCAAGCATTTCTCTAAACTTCTAAAACTTTTCTTTGCCCAATGCTTTGGTAAAAATATCTACTGGCTGATCTATAGTGGGACAATAACATTTTGATGTTGAATCAAATGAAACTTTGTGTTGATGTGTTTTGTGTGATCATGAAATATTGGATTTTTAGCCATTTTGATAGTGGATTGATTATCAATCAAGAGTGGTGTTGATGAAACTTGTGATATTTGCGAGTCTTCTAGAATCCTTCGAAGCCATAAGATTTCCTAAGTTGCTTCAAAGGCTGCCATATATTCAGCTTTAGAAAAAGAGATAGTTGGGATTGATTGCTTTTTAGATTCTCAAGAAATTACTGCAAACCCAAGATGCATTAATTATCTAGTTGTAGATTTGCCATCTATTGAGTCACCTGAATAATATAAATTGGAATATCCAAAAAAAGAAAACTCTCTTGTCTTGGAGTATATCACCCCATACTGTTCAGTACCATGTAGATATCAAAATATTCTTTTAGTAGCCAACCAATGAGTTTGTCTAGGTTGTTGCATAAATCTTAAGAAAACTCCAACAACAAAAGAAATATCTAGACAAGTAGTTGTAGCATAAATCAAACTACCAATAAGTTTCCTATACATAGTTGCATCAACCAATGTTGAGGCGTCATCAAATATGAGTTTGATATTTTGCTCCATAGGAGTACTAAGGGGCTTACAATCAGTCATGCCAAAGTTATGCAAAAGATCACCTATATATTTATGTTGGGTAATAAAAATAGAATGAAGCTTTTGAACCATCTCAATACCTAAATAGTAATGAAGAGGACCCAAATCAGTCATATCAAGTCCCTTCTTCAATTTTTCTTTTATATCTTGAATATAATTCTCATCACTACTAGTGATAAGTAAATCATCCACATAAACAACAAGATAGATAATAATGTTTTCAACCTTTTTAAAAAAAGTTTTGCATCATCAAATTCAAAATGTTTGAAATCCAACTTCTAGATATACTTTATAAGCTTTTCATACCAAACACGAGGTACTTGTATCAAACCATATAGAGATTTGATAAACTTTCATACCTACTGTTCCTTTCCATTAACTACATATCCTTCGGGTTGAGTCATATCCACTATTTCTTTAAGATAACCATTTAAGAATGAAGTTTTGACATCTATTTGGTGAAATTTCCACCCATTTTGAGCTCCAGGACTCAACAAAGCATGAATGGTAGTCCATTTTTCTATAGGTACAAATGTTTCATCAAAATTCATTCCCTCCTTTTAAGCATATCCTTTCGTAATGAGTCAAGCTTTGTGATTTTCAAGTGTGCCATCTGCATTATATTTATTTCTAAAAATCCACTTACAACCAATAGGCTTACAACCAAGTGGTGGATCAATCAACTCCCATGTGCCATTTTTAATAAGTGCATTATACTCATTCTGCATAGCTTTCCTCCAAACTGCAATATTTTTAGCTTCATTAAATTAACATGGTTCATAGTAACTTGTGAAATTTAGTTCAAATAGGTTATTGGTTATTTACAACATTGGACTGAGCCTGTAGCCTTGCCTTGCAAGAAATTCTTGTACCTATTTAACCTATTTTATCAGGTCTTAAATCTTACAAACTTTGTTGGACTTGTTTTGCCCACTTATGAGAATATTTTGGTTGCACAAAAGATGTTTCAATAGTGGCCAATGGTTCTACAATTTCATTCTCATCATTTGATATAATTTCTTCTTGCTCATTCATAGATGGATCAGTTTGACTAAGGATAGCTTGAGGAAAAGATTCCACATGTGAATCCATTAAAGGTGAGGCTAAACAACTTGGGTTCCCCTGAGAAAGTATATCATTTAGGTGACATTCAATATTTTCAGCAATCTTAGAGGTTTCAAAAAATACAACATCACATGTAATGATGAGTTTAGTTTTAGCTTCATCATACAACCTATATGCCCTAGAGGATTCAAAATATCAAAGAGAAATACATTTAAAACTATGTTGATGCGCCTTACTTCTTTTTCCTTTAAGAATTAAAGCATAGAGAGTGGACCCTAAATTTTAAGATGTTGAATAGAAGGAGGATAACCAAACAATACTTCATATGGAATTGCTTGCTGAAGTGTAGATGATGGAGATCTATTACGAAGATAGACTAGAGTTCTTAATACTTTAGCCCAGAAATGCAATTTGACTCCTTTAAAAGACAACATTTCTCTAACTGTATTCACGATGGTTCTATTCATTCATTCAATAACTCCATTTCTTTGAGGAGTACCTGGTATAGTTAGATGATGTTGAATCCCATGTTGATGTAGATAATGTTCAAATACTAGAGAAGTAAATTATCCACCATTGTCTATTCGTAGAGTACAAATTTTAGATTGAGCTTGATTTTCAATCATAACATGAAACCTTTTAAAAGTTTCAAAAACCTCTAATTTTTTCTGCAACAAATAAATCCATGTCATGTGACTATAATCATCAATGAACAATACAAAAAATTGAGATCCTCCCATAGAAGTTATTGGTAAAGGCGTGCACAAATTAGAATGAATAAGCTACAATTTTCTTTGTACTCTCCAAGTGGATGAAGGGAAAGAACTTCTATGTTTCTTAGCAAGAATACATGCTTCACATTTTTCATTTGATTTAGGTAAAATAGGCAAGCTACCAATACAATTCTTTTTCATAATATGAATTTTGTCATAACAAATATGCCCGAATCTTTCATGCCATAACATAGTAGCAGATAGACAACCTTCCTCAGTAAGATATGCACAAATCTTAGAATAGAAGAGAGCGTCCTTTTTTTGTAATCAATATTAGTGATAGTAGATTACGTTGTAATTGGGAATAAATAAAAAATCATGAAGCACAAATTCTAGAAGATTAGGTCACTTAAACTAAATAGTTCCCTTTCTAATAGGTTTGAGAATTGACTTATTTTCTAAGTAAATTGGAGCACAATTAACCTTTCAAAATTGTTCAAAGTAATCGCGTCAAAATGTCATATGTTGTGTGGCTCTAGTGTCTAAAATCCAATTATCATACCATGAGGAATTAGATACACATTCGAAAATAAAAAAAACATTTTGATCTTCACAACTATCACAAGCAAACTGAGCTACTCCTAAAATTTTATCACTTGAAGGTGTATCATCATTATAAACTTTGATTTTATCTTTGTGCTTAAAAATAATTTTCTTTAAAACTTTCTATCTTTTCCCAAGAGAATTTGAATTCATGTGCTTCATGACTACCTTTTCTACCACAGTTTTTGCAATGTAAAAATTGCCTATTATTTTGATTATTATTTTTCCTCCATTGACCTCTACCTTTCCCTCTATCATAATAACTACCTCTTGGTAAAGTTTTATTTGGAGGTTTCTCTTGATTAGTAAGACACAAATTTTCATTTGTATTATCTAGTTTTCTTCCAAATGCTTTCCCACAGTCTGCTAACTTTTCAACCAATAAATAAAAAGTAATAGTTTTTAATTGGTTGCTTGCTTGAAGAGAGTCTAGATACATATGTAGAATGTATTGGGAGAAGTGCTTTAATAAAGGCTGTGAGATACATATCAAATTTCCCACCTGTACCATCAACATCTTATTTTATGGCCCTAATTTCTAAAGGTAGTCTCATAACATTACCATTTTACAATTCAAGATTGAATAGTTTTAATTGCAACTAAATGAATCCAATTCTAAATGAGAATCAAATCAAATTTTCAATTTATGAATGGCATCCCAAGCAAATGTGCATGCTTGTATATGTCAATACACTTCTCCATTAACAAAAGCCCTTATCAGAGCTAAAGCTTTTGAATTTTTATATAGCCATATTTCTTTTTCTTTAGCATTAGTTGGTTCTATAGGCTGAGAATTTCCATTACATATTTTGGTCCACATGTCATTAAAAATAAGTGTGTTTTCTACTTTCCTATTCCATTCTATCCAATTATCTTTTCTAGATGATGTTTCCCTAATCAATGAAACAATAGATTACATTGTGAATTCAAAAATAAAACACAATTTGCATAGATTGCAAATTTAGAAAACTGCTAAAATTTTCTTACCAAAATTTAGCAAAGAAATCAAGTTTTAGAAATCTTTCAAAAATGATCGCACCTAAATCAATTTTGTTTGTCATGTAAAAATGCTCCAATCTTCAGAAGCTTCATGCATAGAATTCTTTCAATGCTCTGATACCATTGTTGGCCAGAGATTTGAAAATCTAGGAATAATTAGAATTTGGAATGTATTTATTATTTGTCTTGAAAAAATTGAATACCATTGTTGAATAGGAAATCAAATTTATAAAGTAGATGGCAATAATAGTTATGAACTATTATAAAAAATTGCCAGAATAGAAAACTAAAACCAAAACCCTAAACTAAAATTTTAAAAAAACCTAATTAATATTTAATACTTAGAAATAGTAAATATTAGTGATTAACATTTGTATCAGAGCATTAACAGTGGTATCAGTATTAAAATCATTTCCTCTTATCAACCAAGGGGATGATATTCTACCAAGGGGAGGATATCCTATACATTTCAGATTCAAGTTCAAGTAAGTGCAATTTCAGATGCAAGTTCAAATGAGAAACAATTATAAAAATTCATTCTAGGTTCAAGTTGAAATGAAGGACAAATACAAAACACCCAATGTGTGTTATTTCAAAGCACACAATGTGTGCTCTTATCAAATTGTAATACAAATAAACAAGTTTGTAACACCCAATGTGTGTTATTCTATTGCACCCAATGTGTGCTATTATCAAATTGTAACATGAATGATACAAGTTCATTGCACCCAATGTGTACTATTTTCAATAAATTGTTCATGTTACAATTTGATAATAGCACACATTGGGTGCAATAGAATAACACACATTGGTTGTTATAGACTTGTTTATTTGTATTACAATTTGATAAGAGCACACATTGAGTGCTTTGAAATAACACACTTTGGGTGTAATGAATTGTTTTTTCCATATGACATTTTGATAATAGCACACATTGGGTATTGTCTATTTGTCCTTCATTTCATCTTGAACCTGGAATGAATTTTTATAATTGTTTCTCATTTGAACTTGCATTTGAAATTGCACTTACTTGAACTTGAATCTGATATATACAGAATATCCTCCCCTTGACAGAATATCGTCCCTTGGTAGATAAGAGGAAATGATTTTAATAACATGAATTCATGTGATAATCCATTGGATTAGATACCACATACTTATTTTCATTGCTTCAAATAAGTGGAGTGCATCAATATGGACCACAAATTTTGCCTTGATTATTGTCATCAACAATCACCTTGTTTGAAAATTTTGTTTGATATTTTTTTTTATTGATACTTCTTAATCCTTGTTGTTACTACCTTTTCTATCTTGTAATATTGTAAACTAAGAATTGGATATCTTGAAGACAATTTGTTACTTTTCAAACTTTCTACAATAGTACTTTTGCAAAATATACTTTGTTTATATAACCAATTTCAAGCTTTCGCATACATAGACATAGCTATGATAAATTAATCTTTGATAAGAAATTTGATGGAAAGCATGAGAGAGAATTTCTAAAACCTTTGTATCAAATGTCATTTACTATCATCAAATGAGAGGATAGAGACAAATTATATCATTCCTCAACATGTAATATTCTCCTCAAAACAAGCTAATTAGACTGAAACTATATCACAATCTCTGTTAAATTCAAGTATAATGAAAGAAATTAGAGTCTCTTAAATGAAATTCCAAACTGATATAACATCAATGAAAATAATGGCATTCTTTTGTGTACACCAAAATCATAGTGATAAAGAAGTTTGATACCATTATAGAAAATTAAATGAATCTCATAACACAATTCTACCAAACTTCAAGTGCTTCCAAGAAGAACAATTCACATTCTTATGAAATCAAACTATTTTTCTGCAGCCATTGACTCAAATTGATGCCAACCATACATACTCACTGAAATCCATTTCAAAATTTCACTTTCCAGACATTGGAAGCTTAATCCCAATCGGTCTTTAGAGACCAAATTCTTAATATTAAGAAAGCTCAAAAAAATCAGATTATTACAGGTTCAAATATGCATTTAAGGTTACCAACTCAATGATTAAAAAAATCATACTTTTGACCATGTAAAATCTGCTCCAAGATAGGCCTCATTATCTCATACAATACCCACTTTTCTGACTGCGGATTCTTCAAACTGGTTTTCTGTTATGGTCAATACCATGAAAAAAAAAATGATTAAATTTTTTATGCATACATATTTTATGTATTCCAAATCGAGACTGAATATTTTCACATAGAACAAATTTGGACTATATAATATATAACTGATTCTTGCATAGCCTTCTCTGATACCAGTGTTAGATCTAGTAATCTGATGTAATAGAAAATAATGTAAACATAATGGAAACTTTATTGTATTCTATTCAGTGAGATTCATTACATAAATATAATAGTATATAGCAATTCAACTGTTATTTAGTAACTAACAAAAATAAAATTTATAACCTAATTCTATAATCCTAATGATTAATAAATTAACAACAATTTAGGAACAATTTAGAGGAACACACAAGAAGCTTCTTTAACATCTGGTCTATGTTCACAACATTCTCAATAATAACATCTTAAGACTTTATTCAAGATGATTCTCAGTAGATCTTGGCTTTTGTGGTAACACACATCTTATAAGTTCCTATTTTGTTTTTTTTCCTTCATTCATGTTCTTGACTGAAGATGGACATTCTAAGACCTTCTTAGGAAATCTTCACTTTCCCAACAATCGTCAAGGAGAATAAGGTATCTTAGGAATAATCTCAACAGGCTGTGACATCATATCGTAGTCAATCGATTTCTGGAAACATCAATGCATCTCACAATTTATTTCAATTATTCTTGATCCCTATCACCACTTATTAAGATTAGAATGACAATGTGATAGATAGAGATTACAATTAGAAAGATATTGACATTTGCAGGCCGTAGCATCTGAGTAATCTTTATGTTTATATGCAAACAATCACATCCTTATAATCGCTAGGTCTGTATACAGACAACAGAAAGAACAATCCTTAACAGGGTTTCTCAAGGACTCTTATTTGCTTCAAAACATGTGTAGTGCCTACCCTTGTTCACTTCTTTTCTGGACATATTATTGCTATTATTATCATACTATGATAGACTAGCTTAATGTTGATGGATTAGTGGTATTGTTTTGACACTATCAGACATTATGTTATGGATTCAGTTGTTATATGATGAGATCATTTAGACTTTACATTTCATGTATGTATGATGATCATTACATTGCTTTCGGTTATTGTTGATGATTGGTTAGATGATATATTATCTCATGTGTTTTGTTATGGATACTTACCCCATACTTGCATGTGTATGGTATGCGTGTTTTCATATTGTATGGCATTTCTGATATGGTTAAGGGAGTCATAGTCACCTGCTTAGTCGAGATCTACACAATGCACCACTTCTTGCCATTGCTTGTTTAGCTTAGCATTATATATATTGTATGTACATGCATGGTTTTTCTGCAGGTTGCAAGTACTGGGTATCGACTTCCCTGAATTGCCAGAATGAGCGTACCCTATTATACTATCTCAATGATAAGAGAGGGGAGATAAATTCTCAAGTCCAAATCCCAAACCCTAAAACCATTTGTCCTAGTGAGTTAGGACAAGTATCAGAGTTTAGTACCCACCGAATGTGTCGGATGACATATTTCATGATTTTTAACCCTTTAGACTGATTGTGTATGATTTGTTCTATGATGGGTTTTCATATTTTATCTTGGAGGTCTATGGTGAATTTTCTATTAATTAAGTCTTAATAAATAGATTTAACTAATAAATTAATTATTTGGAGAAAATTAAATAAAATATCATGATAGTTGATATTTTGATTATAATTAATTAAATGTGAATTAATTGAGGAAAAAGAATTAAATAAAAGAAAATTAGAAATTAGAAATTAATAATAATAATAAAGTAATAAATAAATAATAATAATAAAAGTTATAAAAATTAAAATAAAAGTTATGAAAATTAAAATGAATGTTATAAATATTTAAATGGAAATTTTTTAAAAAGTAAATTGGAGTTATAAGCTTGAGAATTAACGTGCTTTTCTATTTCTCATGTGTCAACAACATGGGGGTTAGTGCATCAATTAAGCACATGGTGTCTACAACCCTATGACTCATCAAAAAAGTTGGAAAAGACACATGCTTAGTTGGTGACACCTTCCAGCTATTTCTAAAAGCATTCTAGAGATTTCCTGAGAGCTCTTTATATTCAGTGATTCTTAGAAGCTTAGAGAGGGTGGATAGCATGGAGAACAATTGGAGCATTGGAGGACTTGAGAATTCTGAAGAAGGGAGCTTGTTTTGTGGGTTTTCTGAGGAAGAGTGATATAGTGATGGGGAGGATCTTGAACAAGGTTCTAGCCTCAACTACTAGAACTCACTTTAGGCTTTCTCCTAGCCTCTTAGGGTATTTATCCTATACCCTACTCCAAGGGAATCTTCTCTCTATTCCCTTATTACACTAATCCTCACCAATCAACTCAAAACTCTATTTGACCATGGGGTCTCCCTAGTGCTCTCATTGCACCGTTCTTGACAACTGGCTTCCAGGAGTGCATTCTTGGCTATATTAAATTCCAAGGCTTGTATTAGGTCTCATTCAATACTTTTTAGGATCACTAAGTGAATTGGAGTATTGGGTTTCCAAACGATTTGAAGATTGCATAGTTAAGAGGGCTACCAAGACTAATAACAAAATTAGGCCTCCAAAACTGATTTTTGGCTTATATCTCCTCAAACCCTTAAGAAGTACTCAAAAAAATTTATGATTTGGATACCCTTTTGGCTCCCCTTGAAGATTTTTCAGGTCTGCAACACCCAGGTCATCCGTACAAGGGATTTCCAAAAATATGTCTATTTACAAGGGTTTCTTGTTTGTATGAACAGGAATATAGAGAGTTCTTCCTTCCACCACTCAAATGGACTCTAAATGACTGAACTCATGGAATTAACTTCCTTCACTCACCACTCTTTCCTTCCATGAATTTGTGTTGCACCCAACACCCCATTCTATGCCCCTTTCAAACACTTATTTGCTGATTTCATTGCCTAGCCGGGTATGCAAACTCGCCTAGGGCCTCTTGGAAAAAATAACAAACCTCTGCAAAACAAGACAAAAATACATATTTACATTGTTTATATAGTCTAGTACTTGATTCCAAAAGGCCATCATGGTTCCACCATTGGAATTCAAGTTATAGAGATTTCTTTGCTGATTGTTGTGTACAGACCAGCGAACTGGCAACTTTAAAAAGATTTTTCAAACTAGTAATGAAACTGATAAAAAAAACTCCTAATCTTTACCAAAGCATCTACATTCAATACACTATAGAATCACATGAAAATAGCAACCCTATCAATCCATTAAAGGTGTGGATGAAGGGTGAAATCAGAAAACTGTCATCAAAATGCTCAGTTTGCTCTTCATTCCAACGCCAAAATTCGTACAAAAGAATATGCCCCCCCTCAAACTAACTTGGATTGGTCTTAAATACCTCTTACCCATGTGAATCAATAGATCCCATAGGTTTCCAACTGATTCTTGAAGCCCTTATAAAGTTTTAGCACTTTTTGTCAATGTTGTCAAGCAACTTTGCAAAGTTGCAAAGTTGCCAAGTGCAACTTTTGCACTATTGTGCATTTAATGGCTCCATGACCTCAAACATGGTTAAATGAACCTATTTCCATGTAATTACAACTTTTAACATATTTTCCATGTTTCCCATCCTCCTGGGGTCTTGGTCAGTGTTTGACCATTCTAGGCTCTAACAAGCAATTTAAGCAATTTTGCCAACATAGAAGCAACTTGGAAACTCAAACACAAAAAAAACCTATTTACAAACACAACTCACACACTTGGGGCTTTATCCCATAGCCCTTATTCATGTGGTCTAGCCAAGACCACTACAAGCCAAAAACGATTTAGGAAACTTGGCATATTTCCTAAGTGCTCCTGCACCATATAGCATCAGAATTCGGGTAGATTCTTGTGATTTCACTTATGCTATTTCCGCATCTTGCTTTCCCTGTCTTCTTCATGTCTTCCATATGTCTTCTAAGGAATCTCATATTTCATTATGCATTTTCAATTTGGGCAATTAAAATTTATTTGAGGATTCTATATGCTTAGATCTAAAAATGACATGGGGCTAGTGTTGAAAATTCATAGTTAAACCCATTAGGTTAATTATTAGAAATTTTGAAAATCAAGTTTCATAGAGAAATTCTGAAAATTGGAAATTGTATTCGTAAATCTACTTATATATATATATATATATATATATATATATATATATATGTATATGTAATTATATATATGTATATATGTTCATATACTATAATATTTTTAATTTTGTATATACATACATACATACATACATACATATATATATATATATACATACATACATATATCTATATATATACATACATATATCTATATATATACATACATATATATATATATATATATATATATATATATATATATATATATATATATATATATATATATATACATACATATATACATATATATATATATATATATATATATATATATCTATATATATATCTATGTATATATATATACATATATATATACATACATATATATATACATATATCTATATATATATATGTATATATATATACATAGATATATATATATATATATATATACATATATGTATGTATATATATATGTATGTATATGTATGTATATATATATGTATGTATATATATATATATATATATGTATGTATGTATATATATATATATATATATATATATATATATATATATATATATATATATATATAAGCTTTTATATATATGTATACATACATATGTATGTATATAATATATATGTATTCGTTTAAAAATCGAATATCATTAATCAAAAAATGTTTTTGAAAAAACGTTAAATTTTAATCAAAAATCTGAATCGCATCATGCAATGGAAGCGTTTTGAAAATGTTTTATACATATGCAAATGTTGGGCGGGCGGGTATTTAATACCCCACCCACCGCAGGCCTGCGAGATCGTAGGGTACCTGCGATCCGCAGTGTACCTACGGTGCGGTACCTTATATGGCCGCACAATTTAATAAATCGCATTGCGATTTTTCGTTTGGTTTAAATGACTTGCAACATCATCTCATATACAATTTGGTATGAATTTCGATTTCGGTTGCATTGTTATTAATTATATATGTATATAAGTACATATGTATATATAATTAATTATAAATAATTATTATAAAGTTCTAAATTAATGGATCACTCTTTTAATGATTTAAAGTATTGTTATTAAGGTTATGAGGAGATATTAATAATTAATTTAATTAAACATTAGTTTTAATTAAGATTAATTATTAGAATATATAATCGAAGTTTTGATTATTGGAAATGTTATTTTTCAAACAAGTTTTTATAAATAAAATATTATTGGATCAATTAGAAAATTGAATCTAATGGAGGAACTTTTATCTATCAAGCAAATACATGGGTTAGGTAAAATGTGATATTTCTCCACTTGATATTAATTGGGAAACGTAAATTGAGACTTTTACATTCAAATTTGAAAACTTAGCAAAACCAAAACATGTGTTTACATTGTGTATTCTTTATGCTATTGTTTTGGGTTTTGGGTTGACTAGTGTTGACCAGTTATAGGATGTCTACCAGAGGCTTGGGGGTTATGTGATTGTGATGTCATGATGATGTTTAATCTCGATCTTTATAAACCCAATCATGGTTATGTGATGGAATGCTCTATGTATTGGATGTAATTACTGATTGATATAGTTGAGATTCTTATGTATAAGACACTTGACTTAACCATTATTTTTGGTCATCGATCAGTTATCCTTGGTTATTTTCTAGTCGCCATGATGGGACTGAAATGTGATTTATGATGTCATGTTGTGACATGTGTGACTCAACCATTTTTGGAGTCTTCGATCAGTATGATTTGAGATATTTTGGTTATTGACAACCATTGGATACTTTTGATTATCAGTGATACTTCAGTTGCCAATAGAGAGTTGTTGTGGTCATGATTTTCTATGGATGTTTGCTCATGGAGATTTGATGCTTTTATGCATAATTGATGATTTTATGATTCTTGTTGTGGATATTTGATGATGGATATTTGATGATTTTATGGATTATCTTTTGTGATTTTGAGATTATTGATTCCATGAGCATTAGGGTAGGATATATGCATGTAGTGTCGGGAAGTGGCTTGCAATGGGGGCCGGGGCCCTAAGAGGCTACCAGGGTAACTCATTGTAAGTTGGATTAATAAGTGATAACATTGACACCTAATACTAACTGAATGAACCTAAAAAGATAAGAGTTTTGGTTCTCGCCCATGCCTTGAGTGCTTGTATAGGCTAGGATGGGAGTAGTGAGAACGCATGGTTGCGACCTTGCATTCCATAGTATGCCTTGTCAGTATGAGAGGATACTAGTGGCCGCATGAGATCGGTATGGACTCGTAGAGTTTAGCTAACTGCCAGAGTAACTTGTACGAGATAAATGCGATGACACTTTCCCGCTTGCATAGTAGGTTCCTACATGTCATTATGTGCCTCTAGGAATTAGATGTCAGATTTGTGTTTAGAACCTTTTAGTTAGTATACTTTTAGGATTCCTGGACTTTAGAGATTTGTGCTATGTGATTTTGATAGCCTGTTTGGGACTTGAGATTATCTCCTCAGCACGGTGGGAGTGGACCACTTAGGTACCACGCGATTGGGTGGTAGTGTATTTTCCACTCTTATCATTTGAGATTCATTGAGACATCGTGGCTAATGCATCCTTCATGATGGTGGATATTTATCCTTTCATTAATGATTAGCATATGTTAGATGATGTTATCTTATGCTTATATTTGCATGTTAGATTACTTTCTGCATATGATATAGTACATGTTAGGAGTGACATTCCTACTATGTTAATACCGATGATCTTCTCGATGATTTGGAATGTTACGCACGGAGGGATGGCTAGGGCCCACGATGGTCTAATGATGCTATTAACGGTTGGGAGGAACCGTGCACTTAGTTTATTATGTTTGATCTTATGATGGATGTATATGTATTCTATGATGTGTATCATGTGATTATCTTTACTTTGATGTATCATGGATTAGAATAGGATGATGTACCCTATTTCACATATGTATATTCTTTTAAGCCTTCATACCCTGTGACATGTACAGTGGATGATTGTGCATTCTGAAATGTAATTCAGAAATAACATTTGTATATTGGATGTATCATTATTATTTTATGTGGATGTTGTATTAGATGTAATTCACGTTAAGGGATCCTTAAAGAATGTAATTTGTTATGTATGTTATGTTATCTTTGAGATGGACATTGCTATTGCTTCCGTTATTGTGATTATGTTATATGTGATATTTACTTTCATGTAATTTTAAAAAAAAATGTTACCAAACTTAGTGAAATTCTAGGTTAATTCTTTGGATCCCTTGGCGGGGCATTACAACATGAATATATTTTCGACACTTATCAAAAAATAAAGTCAACGAGGAAGGCACCTAGATATCTAGGTCAATCTCATTGGCTTCCAAGAAATTGAGATAGGCGCTCATTCAATTCCTCCTTTCTAGTCTTTCCACTATTTTTCCAACTCTGAACTTCTGTGTCTAATGGTTTTTACTCTTCCCCCTTATATCTGATAGGGCTATTCAGTTTTCTCCTTCATTTTTCGTAACTGTCTTGGTTAAAATCCTTTGAGTAGGTTTCAAGTAGTTACGATGAGCCCATTTTCCATTTTACTTTTATATCTATTAGCTTTCATTTGCTGAAATTGTAAACTATATAAATATAATTTAGAGCATCAATATTTCTTAACTTACATAATTATCCTTGCCAAGTTATATATCAAATAAAATATAAAATGGATATACTTAAACAATAATTGTTCTGCTTTAATTTCACATTTTCATCATGAAATTAGGTATAAGTTAGGAACACACTTGAATCCTGTTAACCAAATCAATGAATATCATAGATAATAACAAATTTAGCTATGTGGTGTTTGTAAGTTACTTAGGGGATCCAATCATCCCCTTCCAAGGAGCTAAAACTCCTCTAACTCACCATACTCTCATCTTGGTGTGCCCCTACAACCACTCAGACACTCTAAAAAAGAATGAGCCAGTATCAACATATATATATATCATGAATATAAATTAATAAACTATTTTGACTATATGTATTCATATAATGTTATAATATAATAACATCATCATTAAAATCATGATTCATTATAATCTGACTATGCATTTCTAAGCACACAATTAAATACATCATTATGTCTTTTAATGCTATTAATCACAAAATAATGCATAATCAACTTTGTCTTCTTTTTCCTTAACTAATGCCATAACAAAGTTCGAACCCTCAAAGGTCTTCACGGCATAAGTAGAAAAGTAAGGATATCAAAAGATGAGACGTGACATTGTAGATATTAATTTATACCACCAAATTCACATACTCCATTATTACCTTCATTTTCTGGAGCTTATTCAACTACTCTTTCACCGTATTCTAAAAATTTCTCATTCTTGTTTACCGTATGCAATTTAATACAATATAATTTAAAATGTCCGTTTTCTGTAGCGTACGTACATTGGTCTTCTCTGTATTTTTTTTATGTTTGCCCACTTCATAGTGGAAGTTGATTGTTGCCAATCGACGGAATAATGTAAGGGCAAGTCGATTCAGAAGATAGTTGGTTTTCCCATTATTTGTAATATTGGACTCTCATTTTCTAACGTACCAAACCTGTGGAGGCATCGTTTGGGAATTTTTTTTACCCCAGTCAAGAAGTATTGGAATTACTATTTCCAAAGTGGAGATTGAAGCCTTGTTTAGCTCGCATTGTAAGGAGTAGCGGATCACAGGTACTCATCATCATTGTATCAGAATAAATCAAAGATCGTAGCTATCTTGAAGGCAGAGAAAGGAGGACGTAGATATCAAAATACGCTTTGCAGATCATGTAAATGAAGTTTCTGAGGCACCAAATAATGTATGAATATCATTTCAGAGCTGGGGCAACCTATTGAAGATATCTGAGGTAGATTTGAAAATCATTATTTTCTGATAATGTATTTGCATTAAAGTTAAATTTGGTACTGAACGATGTTAAAGAAGACTGTGTTGGAGGTGTTTGGTTTGTAAGACATTTGTGAATATCATATTCTCCAAATCAGTGTTTATAAACCACCGCCCACAATAAGGGTTTTGCAAAAAAAAAAAATTTCAGACAGTTGATGAATGAGCCGCAGCTCTTGCGAAAGTCATTGGAGGAGTCTTTGTGGATAAATTGCCGCCGCCCACGGACATTTTCTCTGCGATCATTGTCCAAATTGAGAAAAATCACAAATTTTTTTAAATAGTCAAGAGGCTAAGTAGACAACAGGGATTGTTGAAATTGTCTAGATGAGTTAGTGGGGTCATTTCAAAATCATGAAGACGGGTTGAATAAGCATAATAGTATTTCATTGGAGAATGCATTCGAAATACAAATAACATTTGGTAAAAATAGAGAGAGAAGAAGAACAATGACATTTGGTACAGATAGAGAAAGAGGAAATACTGAATTTATAGGAAGAAAAAGAGGTTTAACAATTTCTAAAGAGAAGAAAGAAATAGTACAAACTAAGGAGGATAGAGAAATTAAAGTTTCATTTGAAGGAAATGCAATAGCAATCGGACATCACAAAGATATCATAAATCAAATGTGTAATGTTATTATTGTAAGAAGTAGAGTTATTTTGCAAGTTAATATCAAAAGAAGCAAGCTAATGTAGGCAAGTAAAATATAAATTTTACTAAAAGAAGTTCAAAAATTGTATTCATTATATGTCATGTTTCTCAAGAAAGTTTAAGTGATGTTAGTTTTTTGATAGTGGTTGTAGAATTTATGTGATTGGAAATAAGGACATATTTGAAAGCTAGAACACCCCAATCAAATCAGAAGTGATGTTGGGCAATGATGACATAGTGGAAGTAACTAGGAAAAGTACAATCAATGAGGTAGAAATTCTTGGTAGGAACTATATTCTTGATGTTTGTTGTGTACCTTGCTTGAAGCATACTCTTATTTGTGTGGGACATCTTCATCAATATGAGTATAGACTTATTATTTGGAAGAATGTGTGCCCTATATTTGATTTTCCTCCTAGAAATATGATGATTGCAAGGGATGAAATGAGAAATAATAGAATGTCACCACTTCATATGAAGAGAAATATGGTGTAAGATATTGAAATAAGTTTCAAGGCAACAAGTCAATATCAATAATGGATATGGCAGTTGAGTTATGGTCATCTAAAACTAAAAGGATTGTATTTTGTTGCAACGAAATAAAATGGTAAGATGATTACCCCCTATTGAAGAACCATTGAGTTCATTTGAATGTTATATTTCGGCTAAGCATCAAAGAGAATAAATAATTCAAAATTGAAGTCATATAGAGCATAAGCACTTATACAAATTATCCATACACATATATGTGGTCCAATGCAAACACTATCATTAAGGGGAAGTGTATATTTTCTAACATTAATTGATGACTTTACTAGCAAAACATGGATTTATTTTCTGAAATATAAATCTAAAATATTTGAATAGTTTAGGGACTTTGAAAATTTGTTTGAGAAACAAAATGACCTATCCATTAGAGTATTAAGATCAGGAGAATAGAAATGAAATCAACTTATAGATTTTTATAGGCATCATTAAATAAATAATTTATTTTACTACAAGTAACACACCACAAAAAAATAGTTTTGAAAGATAGAATTGAACATTAATTGAGATGAAAAGGAGTATGTTGTAAGGCAGGAATTAACCTAATCAGTATTGGGTTGAATTAGTATCTTGTGCAACTTATATTGTAATCAAAAGTCCAATAAGGAGCATGATATATAAGATTCCATAGAAAGCATGGAGTGTTAAGCATCATAATGTTTCATATTTCAAGATATTTGGTTGTCTTGCATTTTCACATCTACCTAAGGAAACAAGGAGTAAATTGGATATGCATTTTTATTGGCTATGATGAACAATCTAAGAAATATAGGTTATTTAATCCTATAATTAAGAAATTCATTGTAACTAGAGATGTTTTGTAAAATGAAGAATCTTGAGATGACAACATAGACAAGATATTTATTGGTGCAACATCAATACTTTATGATGATGAAGAAGATGAGGATGATCAAACAAATGAGCAAGGATGAATGCTGCCAAGTTGTCCATAAAGACATCAAACTAAAATGAAAGTTGAACAAGGGAAATCACAAAGCCTACAACTAAGTAATGATTCAAATCCTATATTTTCATAATTGAGATCAAGGCTTAGAAGTAAGAAAACTAGATGTTTGCAAGATATTTATGAACAAGGAGATAGAATAGATTTGCAATTAAAAATATGCCTTAGCTTGCCATGGTCCCATATAATTTGAAGACACAATAAAAAAAGAACAATATATGAACACAATGAATGAAGAAATGGAATCTATTGGGAGGAATGATACATGAGGATTTGTTGATTTACCTAAGGATTAAAAATGCATAGGTGTAAAATGCATTTATAAAACTAAGTATAAGGTAAATGGAAAATTTGACAACTATCAATTAAGAATAGTAGCTAAAGGGTTTTCACAAGAATGTAGAGTTAATTATAATGAAACATTCTCCAATAGCTAGAAAAGATGTTAAAATGGTACTAACTACCACAATTTAAAATCATTGGAAAGTTTATAAAATGGATGTTACATCAACCTTCTTCAATAGATATTTGGAAGAAGAAGTTTGAGTGCAACAACCACCAAGTTATAAGATGAAAGACTTTGAAGAAAAATTTTATAGGTTAAAGAAGGCACTCCATGGATTGAATAAACCACCAAGAGCATTGTATAGCATGATTGATGCATACATGATAGAGTGGTTTAGTAGAAGCATTAGTGAGCCTACACTCTACACCAATGTCAATGAAAAAGATCATATTTTAATTGTTTGTCTATATGTTTATTACTTGATCTTTACAAAATCTTTCTACTGACATGATTAAATCATAAATGAATAAGAAATTTGAGATGAAAGATTTGGAAATAATGAAATTTTTTCTTAGCATTGAAGTTTTACAAAATAATAAGTACATTTCCATTGATTCTTAGATAGAACTCACACTAACAATTAGGAAAGAAAGTATTGAGGCACACTGCAAAAACTATGAATCATGACAGTGTGTATTATACTATAACTGGTTCTCAATTGGTTTGTTATACAAATAGTGACTTTTCAAGCTGTATTGAAGATAAAATGAGTACACATGAATATGCATTTCATCTTAGAACAAGTGTTGTGATCCAGGCATCGAAGAAACAATCTATAGTGATTATCTCATCTGCTAAAATATAATATGTACCAGCAAGCACTATGGATGGCCAAAGTCTTAAAGGATTGCATTATGAAAGAATCATGTTATCTAGATATTTCTAATTATTGTTTCCCAAAATTTTTGCCTCCCTCTATTTGTAGAAGAGATGCAATACATTTTAATATAATATAATAAAAAGATCTAGTTTCTATGCCGTAGCAGACTGGTCTCCCTTGTATTCTCTGTCTCTACCCACTTCAGAAATGGGGTTTTCTAGACTAACGGTAACAATAATGATTCCGCCCATAATTGGTCAGCTTTACCCTTTTAGATTAGATGCTAACTTTCAAACTACTGGCTACAAAACTTGAAGCAGAGGATGAACAATACCTGGATGGTTATAGCAGCGATTACAGTATGTATGTAGAAACTTACAACTCAGATTCTAATATGACGCTAGTAGAAATGTCGTTTTAAAATATATATATATATATATGTTATCTAAATATTTAATTAGCCGATAGGCTTTCACCTAGGCGATAGCCCACCAGAAATTCCTCACTTTGCTGCTTGTTACCGGTGCCGAACTTTTCTTACCACTGCCGGGATGTCCGTGCAAGAGACCTGCTTGTAATGAGGCACACATACCTAAAGACAGCTACTTTCAACAGGGATGGAGGGGCCACACATCTATTGTTGGGGCAAATACTAGATTATCTAATTTGCAGACGGGTGGAGGGGCCATGGGTCTGTTGTTAGGGAAAATGCTGGATTACCTGATTTTATCCAAACGGCCACCGCCTCTGCAATTACTGTGTATGAACCACCAGAGCCTCCTATAAATTTTCTCAATGTTGGTGCTACTGGCTCTCCCTTGTGTTTGAACGAATCATTCTTTGGAGTATCGTTTCTTACGAGGCTTGCGCTATTGTTTGTAGTTATCAGATCAACTACAGAAGAGGCAGATAGGAAGGGTCATCATACATCCTTTTTACAGTTTTTATAGAATTGAGTGTACATGTACGGTTGCAAAAATATTTGTATTCTATCTTGTCCCGATTGCACTGTCAATGTTTAATCAACTCTTTTTAGTTTTACATCTACAGCTGACTTAGGAAGAAGTTCCTCGAGAGAGGAAATGATGAGACAACCGTACAGGCTAATTTATTTTGTTAAATATAGTCACATAGGGTACATGCATATTTTCAAAGAATGAAATGAAGTTACATGGGCTGTTGTATATTCTTATCTATTAGACATTTCTGTATGCACTTTTACTCTCTTAGAAACTGGCTTTCTCTTGAAGCTTTGTTTTCTGTGTGTTGTATATAAATTATAGTAATACAACTGAGTGTACATTTGCTATTGTAGGAATCTCTTACTCTCTCTCATTGTTGCAGTTTTCCTTTTATAACAGAATGTAACATTTTTTATAGATTTCGGTTTGAGGCTCCTGCAAATTCACCAACGGTATTTCCACAACGCCATAAATAAAATCACTAGTAAACTCTGCAACTACAATGCAGAGGTGAATCCAAGCATTAGTAACTATTAGGGAATTTGAAGACAATCATGAAAAGATAGATCAAAGCTAAGCTGTTGAATTTCTAAATCCTATTTCTACTTATTCTAGTGGGATCTCTCCTTTGCAAACATAGATTTTTTTTTTAAAAAAGTCCAATGGACAGATGATTAACCATAGCAAACCAAAGAGGTTTTACTCGCATCATTGTTCAAATGCCTTTATAGTTTATCCTATGATGGTTGAAACAAATATCCTGTAAGCATTACTCTGTGAGAGAATCAGAATAGAGGAAGATGTTGCATCCTATTCCACGATGTCCACAAGAACAATATAAATGATTGGATAAACATTTCTTGAAATGGTCCAGTTGACACAATAAAAGTTGTGGAAATATCAATTATCTTATGTAACCGATCAGCTAATGACACATTTCGATCCCAACCCTATCGACTACACACTTGCACCCTGCCCGGGTGCAAGCACTAGTTTTTAAAGTAAGTTAGAGATATTTTTTAAAACTAGCTATATATACCTCTATATATATTACGCCGAGAGTAATCGTTCTCGAGGCACCTATTTTTATTTAATCCCAAAGTTATTTTAATCGAAGTTGGGATTAATGAAAATAAAAATAGGTGCCTCGAGAACGATTACTCTCGGCGTAATATATATAGAGGTATATATACCTAGTGGCAGTCACGGCGCAATAGGAAAAATATTTACTTTTTATTTTTTATTTTGATAAGGTTACTATAAAATTGTTAATTAATTTTTGATTAGAGTTGTATGAAGTTAGTATAAAATTATGCTTCAAAATATTTTTAAAAATTTAATATAAGGAGTTTAATATAGATTAAAAATATATATTTTATTTTTGGGATATTGTAATGTAAAATGTTATAGTCATACATAGATATATGGTTAGGGACAAAGTTACCATTATAGTTAATGTTAACCTTAGGGATAGAATTAGGGTTAGGGTTAGCATTAGAGTCAGGGTTGGAGTTAGGGTTAGGGTTTGAGCTATGGTAAAGGTTAGGGATAGAGTTATGGTTATGGTTATTGTTAGAGTTATGGTTATGGTTTAGATTAGAGTTATGTTTATGGTTAAGGTTAGGGTTAATGTTATGGTCATGGTTAAGGTTAGGGTTAGAGTTATGGTTATGGTTATGATTAGGGTTAGTGTTAGGGTTATAGTAAGGCTAACGTTAGAGTTATGCTCATGGTTAAGACTAGGGTTAGAGTTATGCTTATAGTTAGGGTTAGGGATAGGATTAGAGTCCAATTATGGTAGAGTTAGAATTAGGGTTAGAGTTAGGTGTAGAGTTATGTTTATGGTTAAGGTTAGGGTTAGAGTAATGCTCATGGTTAAAGTTAGGGTTACGGTTAAGGTTTGAGTCAAATATTATTTTAAATTTAATATAAGGAGTTTAATTTAGATAAAAATATATATTTTATTTTTGGGATATTGTAATGTAAAATGTTATAGTCATACGTAGATATATGGTTAGGGACAAAGTTAGGGTAAGGGTTTGAGCTAGGGTTAAGGTTAGGGTTAGGGTTAGATTCTAATTATGGTAGAGTTAGATTTATGGTTAGAGTTAGGGGTAGGGTTAAGGTTAGTGTTAGGATTAGAATTAGGGTTAAGATTAGGATTAGAGTTAGGGTTAGGATTAGGGTTATAGATAGGGTTAGGGTTAGGGTTAGGGTAAGGTTCTAGGTTAGGGTTAGGGCTAGGGTCAGGTTTAGGGTTAGAGTATGAGTTAGGGTTAGAGTTTGAGTTAGGGTTAGGGTTATAGTTTGAGTTAGGGGTAGACAGAGCATTATAATTTGGGTTAGGATTAGGGTTAGGTTTAGGGTTTGAGTTTGAGTTATGGTTAGAGTTAGGGTTAGAGCTAGAGCTAGAGTTAGAGTTAGGGTTAGAATTAGGGTTAGTTTTAGGGTTTGAGTTACCAATAGAGTTAATTTTACAGTTTGGTTAATGTTAGAGTTAGGGTTAGGGTTAGAGTTTTGAGTCAAGGTTAGGGTTAGAGTTAGGGTTAGGGTTAAAATTAAAATCCAATTATGGTAGAGTTAGATTTACAGTTAGAGTTATGGGTAGGGGTAGGGTTACGCTTACAGTTAGGGTTAGAGTTAGATTTAGGGTTAGGGTTAGGGTTAGGGTTAGGTTTATATTTAGAGTTAGGGTTATATATAGAGAGAGTTATATCAATGTTAAGGTTAGGGTAAGGGGATTGAGTCAGGGTTAAGGTTAGAGTTAGGGTTAGGGTTAGGGTTTCAGTCAGGATTAAAGTTAGGGTTAGGGTTAGAGTCTAATTATGGTAGAGTTAGATTTACAGAAAGAGTTAGATTTAGGGTTAGAGTTAGGGGTAGGGTTAGGGTTAGGGTTAGGGTTAGAGATAGGGGTAGACAAAGGGTTAGGCTTAGGCTTAGGGTTAGGGTTAGGGTCAAGGTTAGGGTTAGGTTTAGGGTTAGAATATGAGTTACGGTTAGAGTTTGAGGTATAGTTAGGGCTATAGTTTGAGTTAGGGGTAGACAGAGTATTAGAATCCTAGCTACGATTAGGGTTAGGTTTTGGGTTACGGTTATGGTTACGGTTAAGGTTAGAGTTAGGTTTAGGGTTATAGTTATAGTTAGGGTTAAAGTCCAATTATGGTAGAGTTAGATTCAGGGTTACAGTTAGTGGTAGGGATAGGGTTACGATTATAGTTAGGGTTAGGGTTAGGGTTAGAGTTAGAGGAAGGGTTATATTTAGAAGTTTTCTTATGGTCACAGTTATAGTTAGGAGGGGAGTAAGGGTTGGGATTTTAGATTATATTTATTATTATATAAGGTGCCCTATATAATAATATGTATATTCCCACGCTCATGGATAAGGTTAGGGAAAGAAGTAGGACTGTGGTTATTAGTGTTACATTTAGAATTTCATTTAGGAGGGCATTGTGTGCTATTTTTTCCCCCTATTCAACCCATCACTGATGTCTGATCTGAGAGACCTTAAATGGGATAGGTTCTTTGCAGAGGGTTAACATCGCTAAAGTTGGCTGCTAACATTTTGTGTTGGCTCGGTTTCTTCATTGACCATGCTGGATCATTTTTTCTTGGTCGGGTTGATTCATGCTGCGAGATTCGATAACTCTTATTTCTTCGCGAGCTATCTTCCCATCTTTCCAAAAGTGCAAGATGTTGCCATGCATTCCCATTCTAACGTTTCTTTATATGCTAGTGTCTTCGAAACACTGTAAAGCCTAGAATTGCACAAGATGCTGCCATGCATCTCCATTCTGATGCATCATCATGCTACATTGTTTCTTCAATTCTCTGAAGCCCAAAATTGCATCATGCTACCACGGATTTCCTTTCCAACATTTCCTCACTCCACAATGCTTTCATGAGTCTTTAAGACCCAAAATTGTGCCACATGGAGGGGGTTCACACCTTTTGTGCCATCTGCTTCATTTTTTGGGAGGAATCTCTTCACTACATCTTAGTCATCCATTGGAAATAAAGCCAATCTTGATCGACGAATGTGACTTAATCCTTCATTGGGAGGAGTTTCCTCGTTGCATCTCAGTCATCCTTTTTGAGGGGAGAATCTACATCGACGATTGCGACTTAATCCTTCATTGGTGAGGATTCACGATGCATCTATGCCGTCTATTTCGAGAGGAAGACCTTCATCGATGACCATCATTCATTTTTGGGGAAACCAAATTCCCCCTTGGGATCAACCTTGCATTTTTTGTGGGAGGTTAAGACATCATGTTATCTCTTTTCATAGTTTTTTGCCAGCGACATGAATGTCTTTCCTCTTCTTTCCATGAGTCTCCATTCTAGCGCCTCCTTAAGCTGCATTGTTTCTGCAATGCTCTAAAGCCCAAAATTGCATCATGCTACTACATGTCACCTTTATGACATTTCCTCACTCTGTAGTGCTTTCGCAAGGCTCCAAGACCCAGAATTGTGCCATGTAGCGGGGGTCCCCACCTTTCGTGCTATGGTTACAATTTAGATTTTAGGGTTATGGTTAGAATCAAGGTCAATTCTAGAGTTTATAGAATATTTAGAGATAAGATTAGGGATTAAATATACATGAGGGTTAGCATTGGGTTGTATGATAATTACTGTTAGGATTATAGTTAGATATATCATTTAGATTAGGTTTTAGTCAGGGTTTAATTAGACTTAAGATTAGGGTGAGGATCAAGGTGAAGTCTATATTAGGGTTCATATCATGGTAGGATTGAAACTAATGTTAGGGTTAAAATTGAAATTATGATTAGGGGTAAGGTGAAGATTTATATTTGGTCATGATTGTGGTTTGTGCTAGGATTAGGGTCTAAGCTATGATTAATTTTATGATTGTACCTTTAGGGTTAGGGTTTTGTTTAATTTTATGATTATGGTTACAACTATGGTTTATGGTTCAAGTTTAAAGTTGGGAATGTGATTAGAATCAGGGATTAATAATTTTTTTAAGAGTTCGGTTATAGGTTTACACCATGGTTAGGACCTTGGGACTGGATTTAGAGTTTAATATCATGGTTATCCATATAGGTAGGTTTAGGATTTTGATCAATATTTTGGAGTTTTTTTTTACATTATGGTTAAGGGTTAGATTTTAGGGTTAGGACTATAACCAATATTAGTGTTTAGGTTTTTGGTTTAGATTATGGTTTGGACTGAGATTTTCGTTATATCAATAGGGATATGTTTTAGTGCTATAATTATAGTTTAATGTTGGATTATAGTTATATTGTACATCATTGTTGGGGCTAGGGCTAAGGTAGGGGTTGTTGTTAGGGTTAACTAAGGATGAAAATTAGGATGGTTTATCTTTTCAAGTAGAAAAAAAACTCATATTGATTCAAAAACAAAGAAATTATACTTCGAAAATATTTTTCTATGTCATAATAGATTCATTTATTTTAATTATTGTATTAGTTAATTAGTTGTTTAATGTTTCAAAGTAAACATGGCTTATTTTATTTAAATTTAAATAATATTATTGTTTTGAATTGAATTTAGCTTAATTGTTAATGATCATATTTATATTTCTAATATTAACTCCAATTTGATCAAAGACCAAATATATTTTTGGTATTGTTGTAAACGAACTTGCTTAACACTTCCCTATTTCAAAGTTAATAAAATATCATTTCTATTGTCTTAGATTTGAGAGTAAGTATATTAAATAAGTAATAATAAATGAACATTATGATTAATATATTTCTAAAATAAAAATATATTACTTAAAAACTTGTTTACTTTAAATGAATAAAGTACTCATTTACTTGTAAATTTTAAAAATAGAAATTAATCAACATATATATAAAATATTTATTCTTTTTCCTATTTGCATACAAATTAATTAAAATCTAAACTTTAAACTACATAAATATTTTTAAAATATATATCCATCAATAAATAGTTTAGAATAAAGTAAAATCTAAAAGTTAGACACATATAGAATCTTTTTAATTTCTATATACATGTTTTTCTAATTTATTTCTACAAACATGCAACTGATATTTCTATTATCCATTTTTTTCCATTCTAAAAAAATCTAGATGTAAATAGAATTATTTTAGATGCATGCAATCTTTCTAATTTTTTCTACATACATATCTTAACATTTCTATTTTATATTTTGTTTTTACATTATGGTTATTTCAATCAAAATATGTAGATGTAAATAGAATTCTTTTCAAAAAAAATTATTTAAATTTAAATAACATTATTGTTTTGAACTGAATTTAGATTAATTGTTAATGATCATATTTATATTTCTAATATTAACTCCAATTTTATCAAACACCAAATATATTTTTGGTATTTTTGTAAACGAACTTGCTTAACACTTCCCTATTTCAAAGTTAATAAAATATCATTTCTATTTTCGTAGATTTGAGAGTAAGTATATTAAATAAGTAATAATAAATGAACATTATGATTAATATATTTCTAAAATAAAAATATATTACTTAAAAACTTGTTTACTTTAAATGAATAAAGTACTCATTTACTTGTAAATTTTAAAAATAGAAATTAATCTACATATATATAAAATATTTATTCTTTTTCCTATTTGCATACAAATTAATTAAAATCTAAACTTTAAACTACATAAATATTTTTAAAATATATATCCATGAATAATTAGTTTAGAATAAAGTAAAATCTAAAAATTAGACACATATAGAATCTTTTTAATTTCTAGATACATGTTTTTCTAATTTATTTCTACAAACATGCAACTGATATTTCTATTATCCATTTTTTTCCATTCTAAAAAAATCTAGATGTAAATAGAATTTTTTTAGATGCATGCAATCTTTCTAATTTTTTCTACATACATATATTAACATTTCTATTTTATATTTTGTTTTTACATTATGGTTATTTCAATCAAAATATCTAGATGTAGATAGAATTCTTTTCAATAAATCTAGATGTATATAGAATTTTTTAAATTTTTTACATACATAAAATCTTTCTAATTTTTTTCTACATACATAAAAGAATAATTTCTATTTTCTATTTAAAAAAAAAAGCTATCATAAAGATTGATAAAAAAATTGATTGCATATGCATTCTTTAGTTTGTGCACTAAATGCACAAAATAAATTGTATAGATTAAAACTTCTCGTGTTGGGCATGGGAATATACAATAGAAATATCAGTTACCAAGAATAGTCAGCCATAAGCAATCAAATCTTAAACTCTGCAAAATTTCTTGCAAGCAATCTTTGTTCTGTCTTCGGCTGAAAAGGAAAAAAAGAATTTCAGATCTGAGATTGTTTAGATTGCTCTATTCGATTCAAAAAGCCATGGAAGTCACCGCAATTACATCTCCAAGAGGCCTAATGTGCCTTGATTCAGTACCCACATGCTTATCTCCACGAAAAACTCTGCACAGGCCCTCCAGTGGCCTCAATTTCGGTCATATGAACAGAATTCTAAATCTAAATGAAATTAATTAAAATTGAAATATAAATCAAAGTAGAATATTATAACTAATTTTGAATTTCAATTTACTTCTACATCTAAATCTAAATGAAAATGTAAATAAAAAATAGAAATCTCACCTGCAAAAATGTTACTCCAAAACTTCAATTTACTCCTATTCAAAAACTCCAATCTAATCCTCCAATAACCTCCACCTCTTCCTTCCTGCAAAAACATAAAATGAAAATGAAATGAGGAGCCTTGGTTTTATAACTTCTGAGAGGCTCCTCATATCCCCCAACAGACGTCTCTTCACATTCCATGAATTTGTTTCAAATTCCCCCACTCCCCGCAAAAAAAAAGCATGAATGTGCATGCAAAATTATATTTAACAAAAAAAAAAATCATATTGAAATTATTTCGCCCCTATTTTTTCGGGCCCTATTTTTTTGGGTCCCACTTTTTCGGGCCCTACTTTTTCGAGCCTATTATTTCGGCCTCCATTTGGCTTCCTATTATTTCGGCCAGCTATTATTTCAAGAATTCTTTTTTAATATTTAATTTGGAAGTTTGTAACTACTCCCAATTCTTTTTTATTGACAAGGAATCTTGGCATATTCCCGTGCTGGGCATTTGTGCTGCCATTGTATAGAACGCCTCTCGGCGTAAATATTCATTAAAATTTAGAAATGTGTCCTTCAACTAGAAACTTCAATTAGAAACAATATAATCTATGAATAAGAAAATAATTTTCTAGTTTAGCATTTTTGTTTATTCAAGATAAACATAATAAATTAATGAATTAGAAATTATATTTTACAAATGAAATTATAGATGATATTAAATGTATATTTTTTATTATGTTTATAAAAAAAAATATTTTCAAACTTTAACATGATCCATGAAATTTCGAGGAAAGGAAACAATTTGTGCCTCTTAAAAAAGCGTTTCTAGAACACAAATTGGTTTTAATCAATTAGAGTGCAAATAAATAAAGCTTTTTTTAAAATAAAAAATATAAATTTGATCTTTATAAAAACCGTAATTATTTAAAATTTATGATAATTTTTCAATATAATGTATTATTAAAGAAGGGTTAATACAAATTCAAATGAACTAATAATGTCTCTCAGCATCTTTTTATATATAATTTGAAAACAACTTTTTATAATGAATTTGATCATATTTCATAAGAATGACATTACCATTGTATAAACAAATACATTTAATGTAGTATATTTATTTTCAAAAATTAAATATCTATAATTTAACACACGATGGAAAAGAAAAAGTGAAAACAAGGTGTTATTTTGATGATGTTTACCACCATAACTTTAGTTAAATAAACATTAAAAATTATTTTCGGACAGTTGATGAATGAGCCGCAGCTCTTGCGAAAGTCATTGGAGAAGGAATCTTTCTGGATAAATTACCGCCGCCCAAGGACATTTTTTCTGCGATCATTGTCCAAATTGAAGAAAATCACAATTTTTTAGAAATAGTCAAGATAGTAAGTAGACAACAACGATTGTTGAAATTGTCTGGATGGGTTAGTGGGGTCATTTCAAAATCATGAGGACGAGTTGAATAAGCATCATAGTATTTCATTGGAGAATGCGTTAGAAATACAAATAACATTTTGGTAAAGATAGAGAAAGTAGAAAAACAAGGGCTGCGTGCAGCTCTAGTCCTGCCTACGGTAAGATAGGAGGAAGAGGGAGGATTTGGACATCCCTAGGAATCATACTTTATTAATCATGCTTTATTAAGATTGCCATTTGAATGTAGAAAATTGTTGTGTACAAACAAAGGGCAGCCGCCTGTTTCAAAACTCCCTGCCGAACATCACTTTCCAAAGTTTCAAGCAACATCAGTTGGGTTATGACCTCCTGCAATAGTCTTGGGATAAGCCTACAAATCCGAGAGTACTGCTACATCTACGTATGCATTGAAAGGTTTTTCAAATAGATGCGAATTAAACTCTGAACTAGAGTCCATGTTCATTTCATTCTCGGAAAGGCATAACAAGGCAAATGATATCTATAAAGTATGAAGTCATATAAAAACATTTGGCAAGGTGCCTAAAATAATGAACTTTTCTAGAGGCAGTGATCCACGAGTTACTACTTCGTGCATCAGGAACAATCAGGCTTCCTTGAGAAGAGGTGCATATTTTTATCCATGCAGCCCTAGGTCCTAATTCCTTCTAAGAAATTTGGGGCATCATTTTTAGAATCCTTGGTTTGAATGAACTTTTCCACCGAACCCATGGGAAACTTCTAGTCTTACAATTTAAGAAAACTCCTCCAGATCTTGGTCCCCGGGAGGGAGGCATTTATGCCTTCGTACATTGTCAACATTGTCGACTATGGTTTTTTTATCTATGTTTACATGATCAACGATCTAATTCAGAATTTTAGCACAAGACAAAATGGCTGGACTGGCCCATTTAGCTACTATTAAGTGTCAACATCATAAGCTTTTGTGTTGTGAATTTCATTGGTCATTAATAAAATCGTACCAATCCCTAGAAAAACATCTACTGATCAATTCAAACCACGTGATTCACAGTCAAACAACCTCTCAATTGATAATAATTATAATTGCCAAGTGACTCAGAGACCAATAGCAATATATAAAACAGAAAAGGCTGAAAGAAAAAATGAAAAGGCTACTCATTATAATAAAGCCATATGTGGTTTGGAAAGCACTTCCAAGAGGCATTCAATGCATAAAATTATAATACTTGAACAGGAATTCAACAACACCATTTCTTTTTTAGACTTTGATATTAGGCAATCAAATCAGACTGCTTGAATTGCATCTAGAACTGCACTTAAGTTCAGTTATAGTTTACATAATAAATCTATTCATAATTTATATAGAACTACTAAAAGAAATTTAGTGGCACTAAAAATGAAACAAACAACAGATCAGAAGTGATAACCAATTAAGTCTTACAAGGAAACACATAGAATCATAAATATATAGTGGATTCAAAGTCAGATTTTTTAAAAATAGACTTTGATATTAGACAATAATTTAGTCGAGTTTACATACATCAAATTCAAAGATAGTTACTGTTGATGTGTGTTTTATGACTCACCAAATAGTAGAACAAAATACAGAAATATCTTATCCTCTCTTGAATAAAGTCTCGTATATGCTCAGATTGCTAGAAGATCATGCGATAACTTCAAGGTTCCTTTAATGCCAGGTCTTGACTGTGGATAAAATCAATGGTTGATGTGATTTGTTGATGATCACAAGGGGCCTTAGGTGTTTATTCAGATTCAGTTCAAGCCATACTAGATGTGGGAGCTATCATAAGTTTATGCAATGAAGTACTTTTTTGGAGTTTTCACAAAATATGCAGAAATTCAATAAGGTATGGTTCAGGAATTCTATTCTAATCCTAAGGGGTAGTGACAACAAATAGTACTCTAGTAGACAAATTCCACAATTTACCAAATTTCGCCTCGTCAAGTTATACTACAACTACATGTGAACTGGTGCAATCTTCAAGGGTTATGCCAAAGATTTTCATATCATCGCATACACCATCATAAAGAATAATGTATACTAATGATAGAAGTTAAGCATATGCATGAAAGGGGTCCAGGCTAACTTTACACAACGAGTTAGAATCACTAAAATGTCAAAAGTATGAATCAAAGAAATTCATCAATACACCATCATATTCTTCATTGTAATCACCACACATTAACTAGGCTAAACTTAATATGATTGAAGAAATTTAAGAGAACAAGCAAGCACTAAGACACATCAAGTATTCGCCAAACTCCAATGAAAACTTTATTATCTCAGTAACTCATAGCAACAATCTCATAAAAATTGCCCCTTACAAATGAGAAATGAGGCCTTTATATAGGTCCTTGGTTAAACAGGTGGCCCAGATGATCACAATAACTGATTGTCAAGATCATGCCACGTCCTCCCTAATTAGGGTTAGGGAAAAAGAAAGGAATCTACATTAATGCAACAAGAAATCCACTATTGAAGTGGGTAATAAATGTCCACTATGCATGCTCATTTAGAGAGGAGTGGGGTGTAATAAATGGGCCCTAAGAATACCCACTATGCATTAAATGTATCTATCCTTGATTCCCCCGCCTGAAGGAGCAAAATTGATCTAACACTATTTTCAACTCCTCTGTACTGATGCTTGGTGCGGATTCTTGCTTGAATTCTAGAACTGCAATTGCTCTTTCTACTTTTCCAAAAATTTCATCCCAATTTGGTAGTAAGTCCTTAGTAGTGTGAATTATATTTGAGAACATGGAGAAGTTCTCAAAATCATCTCTTTCATAAACATTTAGTTGAAAGAAATCCTCTAGCTTTACTTTTAGATTATCAATTGTCATTTCTTCTTCCACCAATCTTCGTGATAACAAGGATGCAACTACGTTTAATATTCCTTGCTTGATGTTATCAACAATCTTCTTCCATCGACTGGATTTCCTAGTAAAGCTCTCAAACATTTCCATAGCTATGATCACTGCATTGTACCATCAAATAAAATCATAGACATCCCCCTTGTCGATAACTCGACCATCGATCAATTCTTGCTTTAGGGTCTCCATCAGATTTTGAATGTCGACAATCACCTCTTCTTGGTAAATATGCTCATCCACCCATGATTCCTCCATGCACTAGATCCTAGAGAGTGAAACTAATGTCCTATTGTGCACTTGCACTAATTCTTCTACATGTTTGAAGGCTTCCTCTTAAATTGCTTCGACCCAAACCTTTGCACCTTGAGTAGTCCGCTTGATTTTGTCAATATCACCTACCACTTCAATGCAAACACCTGTTGGAGGGACAAATGATGGACCTTCCTCCCTCATTGGACGAGTCAAGTTATTGATCAATTGACATAAGGTCTTAATTTCTCTTTTCTGGTTTTCATACCCTTCTTCCACTTTATTTTGCCTATCCTTCAAAGCCTATGTAGAGTCATCAAATTCCTCTAATATTTTCTCTCGGGAGGCTTGACCAAAATTTATTTCCATAACATGATATTCATATAGAGAAATTTGATTTTGACCTTTGTCAACCTTGGGAGTCGCAATCTGCAAGATTCTAGATCTCGATTCACCTCTGATGAATTTAGTATGTCTTCTTGCTTTCCTTCGCTCTTCTTATTAGTTTGATCGGTCCAAAATTTCTTGTAATTCAATTGCCGGATCAACCTCCCTTTGTTGACACAATTGAATTCATTGCCTCAACCAATCTGGGATTGGTATACTTTGGTCTCCCAGAATCACCAATTTCTCTTTCCTTTGGAGTGCTCAAATGCCATTCTCCTCTTCACCTCCTGGACTGTCCACTGTAACCTCAAGAACAATGGCTTCAACATTTGGAGGATGTATTGCTTCTGGCTTTGTTTCTAACTCTAGTGGACCATTTTCATCATTAATCATTTCCCACTCTAAGATTGTAGCGAGACTTTCCTCTGTAGTGATATCTTGATCTCTCCCTCTTTCTTGCATGGACATTTTGTAGGTGTTTATACTTAGTCTATCATGAATTGGCCTATCTAAATTTTCTTCTCACTCAAATATCCTTATACTTATACCTGTATCCCGCCTTTCAAATGTTTCTATCTCTTGGACACTTGGAGTGTGACTCGGAGAAGAGGGAGCATTTCCATGTTTTTGTTTCTTATTTTGAGGTTCCTAGATGACTTCTTCAATCCTAGGATGATTTTCTCAAGGTACCTCTTTTCCTTTCTTGGTTCCTACATCCTCAAATGGAGTTCCTCTTTCCTTAACAGTCCCCTCAGATATTTGTCCTAATCTTTCATCCCTAAGTGGTCTATGACCAAGCAACCTATATATGAATCCATTAGCTGGTGTAGCTAATTTTTCAAGCTTACGCTCAATCCACCACCTTGTGAAATCTAAGAATAGCTTTGAAAGAGTTTCTATATCTATAAATTCTTTCCTCTTTCAATCATGTGGTTCAGCTATTTGTGGATTGAATCCTTTTTGCATCATATTTGGGTCCTCCTCCATTTAATCAGGAACCTTGAATATGTTGCATGTTTTGATAATGTTCAACATTAGTCTTGAATGCATCCTCTTTCTAATATCATTCTCATCTGCTGCATTTTCCCAAAAGTCTTCAAGGTGAACCTTGTGTTGGTACTTTGATCCTCCTACTAATGAGATTTTGTTGTAAGAATCAAAATCATTCCTTTTCAGATAATGCAAAAGATGGAAGAAGTGGAGCTCATCTGAAGATCTCTTTGTAGCCTTTAGACATGGGCATACCTCAATTTTCCCTTCTCCTATGGAAATTGGAAACTATAATCCCAACTTCTTCTTCCCTTTCTAAATCTTATCATAGGTTGTAAGTTGTTGAGTAAGTTCTAAAAAGATCATCTTGTCCGTCAGGTACCTGAGAAGTTTGTATGGCTCCATGGAGAATCCATGAACTTGGATGTATGAAAAGGTGGAAAATTGAATGAACTAGGTGCCATATTCTTTGACCAACTTCATTGCACCCACTGACAATCTCATATGTAGCCTTTTTTGTAGTGTTCTTAGTATGGACATGGCAAATATATCATTAACCTCATGTAATCATCCTTTGAATATAAATGCAACTTTGGGTAGCACTCATGGACTTTGAGGTGTTGAGTTCCGCTTCCAATTGGTCCTTTGCATCATAGTCCCTCATAATTCGTTCTTCGTGCTAGCATCTAGATTACGTATGAGCTCATGTAAAATTTTCTTGTATGCTCTAGATACATCAACTATTCATTCATATTATCACTTATGAGCCCAACACAATCTATTCTATCACTTTCCTCCATCACTTGCTCAACAAAATACCACATCCATGATTCAAATCTATAAGAATGAGGCATGCCAAATATGTGACTCAAGATCATGATCATGTCACTATATTCCCTCTACAAGTCAAGCCATACTATTTCCTTAGGAATCTTGGAATGATGTGATCTATTGTTTTTCAACCATCTTTTGTTGATTATTTCTTCACAGAAATTGATTCCAGGCATGTAGATTCTCAGTGCTTGCTCCTGTGTTTTTGTAACCATCCTTGGGTTAGAAGGAATTCAAAATGCTTCAAAAATGGATGTCAAAGAAAAATCTGCCAAAATATTTCATTTCTAATCCCTAATGGTTCTATCTCTAGGACTGTAGTGTTTAGTAAATTTCACAATTAACTCTAGATGCTGAAAAGGAGGGAAACTAGTTGCAGCAACAATTCAACTTCTCACAATCCTTGTGGTTAGGTGTGTTGGGTGATGCTCATTGTACCCAAGCATTCTCCAGTTAAAATCTTTTAAATCAAGGCCACTGAGGTTTGTGTCTCCAATTTCTGCCCACTATTGTATTTTAACTCTCCTGCCAAAATTCATAATTCATGTTGCCCTTCCCGCCTTTGAAGTATCCATAGCCAATAACCGTGAAATATTAAAAAATGCCAAAGTTTTAAACCTTGTAATATGTTTTCGTGACCCGCAAGTCCTCTACCGTCAGATCAAGGAAAATCTATGATTGGCGTTGTCTCGCTATGACGATGATATACGAAGTTTGCATTAGCGACATCATGCCCTGTTGACGCGTGTTCGGTGTGTCCAATTATAGGTCGTCAAAGTCTCACAGTGGGTCAAAAAATCTCATGGCGGGCAGGTTGCGTCACCAAAAAATGTTTGCGGCGGCCGGGAAAGTATGTGGTTCACAGGCCAGAAAGTCCAAAAAATGGCAAGGTGCCATGTTGCCATCGAAAAACTCACGAGTTTTTTGATAGCAACATAGTGCCCAGTCGGCCGGAGGTGGTATTCTATGGTGAGCCTCTGTGTCGGCGTTGAGGTTCGCGGCAATGGAAAAGACCAACGGCAAGAGGTTCAAGTAAGTTGTTAGGTTCTATTTTGTACCTTATCTGCACAGTCAGAAAGCCCGACAACATGGTGGCAAATCTGATGTAGACACGTGGCCGCTCCATGGAGTCAAATCTTGAGTCTGCCAGGTGGTGCTTCGTTAGGCCAATGGGGAGCAACCACGTGTGCCAGGTCAGAGTACAGTCAGCATCACTAGTGCATGAAAGGGTTAAGATCTCCACCGTCGGATCTGCATAGATTGATGGCAGGTGCCATCACGCTATGGATAAGCCGCTCGAGTTTTATGTTAGCGACATGGTGCCTGGAGGAAACATGTCCTCGTGGGTCTAGGTTTGGATGCACAGGAGATACAGACAGTGATACGTGGCCAATTTCCATTCATTGATGCACTGAGGGCAATATCCATCTTGCTTGCCGTCGGATCAAGGACAATCAATGAATGTCGCCATGTCGCCATGGTGAAGTTGTGCGACCTTTACCATAGCGACATGGCACCCTTTCACCACGTGTCAGTGGGGCCAGGTCTCGCCAGGGTGAGGTCGCTGAGGTGTTGCCAGGTGTGATTTGGGTGTAGAGCAGTTGCTGAGTTGGCACTAGATATGATGGGCCCGGGGTAAGGATAACACGGAGCAGTACGAGGCAGTTTTGATCATCAGATTGAGACAGATTTATGGTGGGTGCCTTTGTGCTATGAGGAATTGCTCGGGAGATAATGTTAGCGACATTGCACCCTGATGACATATGTCTCACTGGCCCGGTCAGGATGGACGGTCAGTGGCTGGCGGTTAATGTAACCGTCACAGTTAATATTAATATCTGCAAGGGTGGCGCGATTAGTTCGATGACGGAAGGTCAACCACAAAAGACTTCCCTAGGTGGCAGAATGAAGAAAGGTGATTGGCCCACATGGCCCAGCTGGCTTGTAGAGCCTGGTTGACTGATTGAATTTGATAAATTCATGAATCAAGAACAATAAAGGGTCAAAGTTCGCCACGAATCTGATCATGTGATTAATTACCACCAACTCAGAATGAGTACCAGGAGCAGAAGACATTCCATCCATCCATTTGATCTATCTACTATGTCAGGATCATTCATTGGCACCGCTTTTGTCTACTCGAGGCATTTCTTTCAGTCGAATATTTTATTTTTTGTACCCCAAAGCCATACCGCAATCAGATTTCTAGATTAGATTTTAGTGCAGAACTTATGGCAGTAGTTGAGCAGTTAAAGCAAAACCAATTTCCTCAGTTACACCTAAACTATAAAGGCAGATTTTGTACATTTTGTAGGGGGGACCTTCTCTCTGATTTTCTCCTCGATCATTGCTCTACAATTCTAGTGTGAACTCCCTTGTGCCTCTGAATTTTTTGATTCTCTACTTATCTCCTTCAACCATTGGTATTTAAGTGTAAGAATTCTTGCCCGTGCCATTGTTTTGTGAAAATCTATAACTCGCATGACTGTATCTCTGCTGGCTTGTGAATGATATATAAGTGAATTTCTTCCTTGTGTCATTCCTCTTCGTCTTCTGATCTGTGTGTGGTTATTTTATCAAAGCAAGTCTGGATGTGTAATATCCTTAGTTTCATTCTGGTTCAATAGCACATGTATGGGTAGAGAATTGGTCCAACACTCTATTTTGGTGCATCACCTCCGTAGTTTAGGTAGGGTAGAGTTTTTTTCTACATCTCCTTCTTCCCCTTTTCCTTTTGAGAGTAGTTAGGTGTGCCCTGATAGTAAGAGGAAGCCGGCCTTCTCCAACGACTCAACTTCGCAGTTCAAGTCCCACAACTTGGAGGTTGTTTTCATTGTTTCACTAGGTTGTCCTCGCACATAGGCCTTGGACAAGGGTGCAAACCTAGGTGACAATAGTTTTTGGCACGCCCGGTGGGACAATCCTATGGAAGATTTAAAGTCTACTGGTGTCAAAAGAAGACAGAATATCTGAGATTAATGCTGGAGAGGTAGTATTGGCTTTAGTATTCAAGCCTTCAAGAGGCTGATTCTTCAAGTACTTGGCAACTCTGAACATCAACAAATCTAGTTCCAGGCCAAAGTTGTAGTGATTCATGCCCAGAGTTGAAACAAGGGCATCTTCTAGAGGTAAATTTCAATATCAAGAGCTTTCTCTTTCAAATCCTAGAAGAAGGAGGACTAGAACTTCATTATCACCAATTAGGGGTAGAATAATAGTTAATATACCTATAAGATCTGTCTCTACTACTCCTAATGCTCGAACTTAGCCTAGATTGCCATCAACACTCATCCATAGAACACTTATTTACATGGCACAGCCAAGAATTCATGCTTTTGCCACCTTTAATGGTGGAAGTCCTCTATTGTTAGCCCAAAGACATGATATACCAGTATCTGCACTAAAAAGAATACCTGATTTTACTGGTGAAACTTCCATCTCCCCTTTAGAGCATATCCAAGAGGTAGCAAATGTCTGTAATATTCATGGTATTACAGAGGATGATGTTACTATGAAACTTCTAGCCTCATCTTTAAAAGGAAAAGCATTACAGTGGTATAGAGGCTTAGCTCATGGTTCTATAACTGATTGGGATGGACTAGGAGTAGGATTATGCAAACATTTTGAGGATAAGAGTGACCATTTGTCACTGTTAGAGCAGTTGACTACAATAAAAAGATCCCCCCGTGAATGTATGACTGATTTTAATTATAGATTTCAAAAGACATGGGATAGAATACCTACTTCGGTGAAACCTACCCCTGGTAATGCCTTCTTGCATTACCTTAGAGCTTTTAACAGTGATATTGCCACTACAATCTAAACTATGCGAGGAGATACCTTGCCTAATGCTTATGAGATAGCTATAAAAGCTGAGAACATCCTGATACAAGGAGGCAAACTAGCTCCAAGGCCTCCCAAACCCTTCTTTCCTGATGTCCCAAATCATCAACCGGCAGTGGCCCCTCTTCCTACAACTTCTACATCACAAGCCCTTACTCTAGTTCCCCAAGCTTCCACATCATCAAATGAAATAGATGAACTCAAGGAAATGCTCCAAGGTCTAGTGCTAAACACAGATAAGAGAGAGAGGACCCTGGATAAAAAATTGCAAGAGTAGGGGAGGGAGTTGAAGGACCAAGGGAAGAGATTAGAGGATAGGTTTTTTGTGATACAAAAAATGAGTAACGAGGTGGTGGCCTTAGAAAGGCAACAAGCTCAAGGTGGCAAGCCTCCCCAATTAAAATATCAAGCTCCAAATGGTGGTAGGCCTCCTAATTAGTGGAATAGCTCTTTTGATCAAGGTAAGCAAAATAGTCATGCTTCTGCTTCAAGCTCAAATTAGAACAGAGCTATAGTCCCTCAAAATAACTTGGCCCAAGACCAAGACTTCTGTCCTTCCTGCAACTATTCTTATACCTATTGCCTATGCCAGAAGGTAGAATCTTATTTGGCCCTAACCAACCAAGAACCTGCAACAAAGCAATCATACAAGGAATACCATCCCAAGGAGGCCTCATATATTCAAAGGCAGGATGATTGCTCTTTCATGAATCATCGGATTGGGGAGCATTGTAATGTAAACCAGGATTTCGTTGCTCATAACACAAGAAGTAAGAAGAGAGCTATGGAACATGCTGCCCCTCCTTCTCCTAAGCAGGCCTCAACTTCAAGAGCTATACCTCATACACAACCCGCAAATGGACAAGCAAGTACTTCACAGAAGCAAAGGCAAGATTCTAGAGAGAAAGATGCAAGTGATCCTTATGTTGCCCCATCTCAACCTCCTATAAGTGCAGCTCCCAAAGTTCCTATCAAAGTTCCTAATGCACCGTTGAGTGTGGTAGAGCAAATGAAGAAGACCAATGTGAGCATTTCCATGTGGGATGCCGTTGCTACCATACCAATGCAGAAGAGGATGCTGCAACAAGAATTGGAAAAGATTGAACCCAAGGATCAATCATCTATCATGGAGAGTGCCACAAGTTTAGTACAATCACCAGGAGATGTGGAGACAAGTAAAAAGGTTAGACCTCCTCCATTCTATTTTTCTCTGATCATAGGAGGCAAATTAGTCCATAATTGCATGATAGATTCAGGGGTTAGTAGCTCAATAATGCCTAGGTGTGTTGCTGATGCTTTAGGGATGAAATATGAGCCCATTGTTAGGGATGTGTCACAATTAGATGGTAGTACCATCAAAACTATAGGTATCCTTAGGAATGTGGAAATGACCCTACATGCATGCCCTGGCTGCACTGTGATTCAAGACATATCCGTTGCTGAGGTCAAGCCATACTTTGCTATTTGTCTGTCAAGAGACTTCACTGTCCAAATAGGTGGATTCATATCTGATAATTGGTCATATATGTCATTTAAGACTAGATATGGAGCTAATGCTTCAATTAGAGTAGAGCCTCAAGCCCTTCATCACACTGAATCTTACACCCCCAATCCCATCAACATGAATTTCCCTATTCTAGAGATGGATGAAATTGACATAGTAAATGATCCTGCCACTCCCATAGCAGAAATTCCTGGTTTCTTCTTGGACGAATGGTCTAGTACATATCATTTTGAGCCTATGTTAGAAACTCTTGAGACAGGCCTTAGTACATATTGCATAATAGAGAAAGATGTTCAAGTCCCTAATCTAATTGGGACTAATGATGATATAAGTGGAATGTGGAGTATGTACTTTGATTGCTCAAGGAATAGAAATGGATCAGGGGCTGGTGTTATGTTGATCTCTCCTATACAAATAAGATACTATTTCTCTTTTAGGCTCCAATTCAATTGTACCAATAATGTGGCCGAGTATGAATCCTTGATTCAAGGTCTCTTACTTGCCCAAAAGAGGGGAATTCAAGCCTTGAAAGTATATGGAGATAGTGAGTTGGTAGTGAACCAAGTGAGAAATCAGAACATCACCAAAAATAGCCTGCTCAAGTCTTACAAACATAGAGTCTGGGATTTGCTTGAGGGCTTCAACACATTTAATATCTAGAGCATTCCTAGGAAAGAAAATAGACATGCTGATAGACTTGCAGCAGTGGGTGCATCTTATGACGTACCAAGGAGTCTTGAGGAAGAGAAAAAGCAACAGATAAAGGTGGTAGTGATACCTGCTATCCCTAATAATAATACTCATTGGCAGGTGTTTGATTCTGATGAGCAAATTGTGAGTTTCTTGCAGAATGAAGCAGAGTTTTCAGAGAGAAATCAATCAAGGTTGCAAGACCAATATGGTGACAAGATTATTCACCTCAGTTCCAATAAGTTTCCCAAGGGGCTCATTACCTTGGAAAGTCTCTTTAATCCTGATGATTGGACAAGAGGCAAAGGAATGAATCTAGCTGGAGAAAAGGATGATCATGCCCCAGTTACAATTGCTAATGGAAAATTTTTGAATATGGGGAAGGTATGTTCTAAAACTAAGCAAGAAAATTTCATTCATCTATGTCAAGAATTTAACGATGTATTTGCTTGGACATATGATGACTTGAAAGGGTTCGACCCTAGTTTGTTTCAGCATGCCATAGATTTAGTTGATAGGGTCAAACCAGTGAGGCAAAAATAGACGCCAGTGAATCCTAAGATTGAGCCTCTAATGAGGAAGGAACTATCCAAGTTGATTGAGGCTAACATAATTTTTCCTATCAAGCACTCATCATGGGTAGCTAACCTTGTCCCTGTAAGGAAGAAGAATTGAGAAATCAGATTGTGTGTGGACTTTAGGGATCTTAATCAAGCTTCCCTTAAAGATCACCATCCTCTCCTTCCATGGAGCAAATTATGTCCAAGGTCAGTGTGTCAAGGAGATTCTCTTTTCTTGACGGATTTTCTGGTTATAACCAAGTGTTGGTTAAAGAATCCGACAGATATAAGACAACATTCACTACTAAATGGGGCACCTATGCTTATTGCAAGATGCCATTTGGGCTCACAAATTCAGGTGCCACATTCCAAAAGGAAATGGAGATAGCCTTAAAAAAATTAATTGACAAGTTTGTCTTAGTATACCTTGATGATATAACTGTATATTCAAAAAATGTAGAAGATCATCTTGATCATTTGAGACAGGTATTTCTAAGATGTAGAGAGTTTGGGGTTTCTCTCAACCTAGCCAAGTGTGTCTTTGCCACAAGCCAAGGAAAATTACTGGGACACATTGTATCTAAGGATGGGCTGACCATTGATCTAGAAAGAACAAAGGCAATACTTTCCCTCCCTCTCCTTAAACACAAGAAGGGGCTGCAAAGTTTCCTTGGTAGAATAAATTTTGTAAGAAGGTTTATTCCTAATCTTGCTACCATTGTGAAACCCCTTACAGCTATGCTTAAGAAAGGTATGGTCTTCTCATGGACCAAGGAAGGGAAGGAGAGTTTTGAGGAGATCAAGGCAGCCATAGCCTCAGCCCCTACTCTCATGAACCCAAATTTTGAGAAAGACTTCATCCTCTACACTCTAGGTGGTGAGTCAAGTATCTCTGCTATGTTGACTCAAACAAATGACAAGGATGAGGAGTAGCCCATAGCCTTCTTTAGTGAAGGGCTCAAGGAATATGAAGATAAGTATAGCTTTATTAAGAAGCAAGCCCTTGCGGTCATCAGAGCCTTGAAGAAATTTAGACACCTCTTATCCCACAATAAGATCCAATTGTTGGTGCCCCATGCCAGTGTAAAAGACTTCCTATTAAGCAAAAATATCACTGAAAAGAGAGCTGGATGGATCACTAGGGTAATGGAATATGATGTTGATATTCATATTACCAAGCTAGTAAGAGGGAGAGGATTATGCAAAGAAATGTTATCAGACTAAGATTCAGATGAAGAGGCTGCTATGGTAATAACAGAGCAGCAAGAGGAAACAAATGCTGATGGTCCAAGGAGCTGGATAAATGAGATGAAGAGCTTCTTATCAGGGAATGGATACCCTCAAGGATTGGACAAAACTAAAAGGAGACAATATAGACTATAGTCCATTCCCTATGTTGTAGTTGATGGTATCCTATTCAAGAGGGATTTAAATGGGACCCTATTGAGATGTATCGAAGAGAATTAGGCTGAGAGGATGATTAAGGAACTTCATGATGGCCCTGATATTGGCCATTTCTCTGCAAAAACAACTATTATGAAGATCATGAGGGCTGGTTATTATTGGCCTCCTTTGTTTCATGATTGTTATGGATATGTGAGAAGGTGTGAGAAGTGTGCTTTCTTCTTAGGAAAACAAAGGCTTGTAGCCCTCCCCCTTCGTCCTATTCGGGTGGATCAGCCCTTTACCCAGTGGGGGTTGGATTTTATAAGCCCTATTAATCCTCCATCTAGTGTAGGTCATAAATGGATTTTGACTGCTACTAATTATTTCACTAGATGGACAGAGGTAGTTTCCTTGAAGGATGCTACAGAACCATCAGTTGTTGAATTCCTTTATGGGATTGTGTCTCGGTTTGGTGCTCCTTCTACCATCATCTCAGACAATGCTAAGTCTTTTGTTGGGATCCAAATTTGTGCATGGGAAATGGATCACAACATCTACCTAAGCACATCATCAAATTACTATCCTCAGGGTAATGGTTTGGCTGAGTCTTCCAACAAGAATATGATCAGAATCATGAAGAGGACAATAGAAGATAATCAGAGGGTCTGGCATAAGAAATTAAGGACTGCTTTGTGGGCTGATAGGATAACACCCAAGAGATCTATTGGGAATTCACCTTTTGTGCTGGTATATGGTAGGGAGGCCAGACTCCCAATTTCATTAGAATTACCATCCTTGGAATTGGCTCATCAGCTGGAATTGATTGAAGATAATGCCATGTCAGTAAGAATCGTAGAGCTGATTGAACTAGAGGAAAAGAGAAATAAAGCTATGCAAACCCTAGAGATACATCAATAGTAGATGAAAAGGAGTTTTGATAGGAAAGCTAGGGTCAGAACTTTCAAAGAAGGGGATTTAGTCCTCAAATGGGATTCAGACAGAGCGAAACCAGGAAGACATTCCAATCTTGATGCATTGTGGAGTGGCCCTTATCTAATATCCAGTTGCAAGCAGGCCAATGCATTCCAGCTGAGTAGGCCAAATGGCAAAATACTACCCATTCCAGTTAATGGGATCCATCTTAAGTCTTGCTTCTGATGAAATCATACGAAAAACATGTACATAAGTAGTTTAGTTCTTCCTATTGTTTCCTGCTTTTCAAGAAGTGTGCGGGCATAACCGTGTCCCTGTGAGGTAGTAGATTTTGAGGTGTCTCGGGTTGCAGAGGAAGTTTTGTTTTATTTCAGTTATAGAGGCAGATTTAGGGTTTTTAATGTTTTGATTTCCTCACAGAATGGTTAGGGTTTTGTAGTTCTCAGATTTGTACCTTTCAGACCCATTTTTGACTCCATAGCCCAATGGATTGTTTATAGGCACTGGTCATGCATCGAGCAAGCTCATGCCCCCTGTGAGTCACCAGAAATGTTGTATTTTAACTCTCCCACCAAAATTCATAATTCATGTTGCCCTTCTCACCTTTGAAGTATCCATAGCCAATAACCGTGAAATATTAAAAAATGCCAAAGTTTTAAACCTTGTAATATGTTTTCGTGACCCGCAAGTCCTCTTTCGTCAGATCAAGGTAGATCTACGATTGGAGCTCTCTTACTATGGTGATGATGTGCGAAGTTTATGTTGGCGACATCACGCCCTGTTGACACGTGTCCAGTGGGTCTAGTTGCAGGTCGTCAAAGTCTCACGACGGGTCAAAAATCTCACAGTGGGAAGGTTGCGTCGCCGAAAAATGTTTGCAGTGGCTAGGAAAGTATGTGGTTCACGGGCCAAAAAGTCCAAAAGACGGCAAGGCGCCATGTCGCCATCAAAAAACTCACGAGTTTTTTGATAGCAACATAGCGCTCGGCCGACTGAAGGTGGTATTCTATGGTGAGCCTCTGTGTTGGCGGTAAGGCTCGCAGCAATGTAAAAGACCAATGGCAAGAGCTTCAGGCAAGTGGTCGGGTCCCATTTTGTACCTTATCTGCACAGTTGGAAAGCTCGATGACATGGTGGCAAATCAGATGGAGACACGTGGCTGCTCCGTGGAGTCAAATCTTGAGTCTGCCAGGTGGTACTTCATTAGGCCAATGGGGAGCAACCACATGCACCAGGTCAGAGTACAGTCAACGTCGCCAGTGCATGAAAGGGTTAAGATCTCCACCGTTGAATCTGTAGAGATCGACGATAGGCGCCATCACGCTATGGATAAGCCGCTCAAGTTTTATGTTAGCGACACGGTGCTTGGAGGACACATGTCCTCGTGGGTCTAGGTTTGGAGGCGCAGGAGATACAGACGGCGATACGTGGCCAATTTCCATTCATTAACGCACTGAGGGCAATATCCATCTTGCTTGCTGTCGGATCAAAGATAATCGACGAATTTTGCCAAGTCACCATGCTGAAGTTGTGCGATCTTTACCATAGCGACATGGCACCCTTTTGCCACATGTCACTGGGCCTAGGTCTCACCAGGGTGCGGTCACTGAGGTGTTGCCAGTGTCGTTTGAGCGTAGATCGATCATTGAGTTGGTGCCAGATATGATGGGCTCGGGGTAAGGACAGCACGGAGGAGTACGAGGCAGTTCTGATCGTTAGATTAAGACAGATTTACAGTGGGAGCCATCGCGCTATGAGGAACTGCTCAGGAGATAATGTTAGCGACATCACACCCTGATGACACATGTCTCACTGGCCCAGTCAGGATGGACGGTCGGCGGCTGGTAGTTAACGTAACCATCATAATTAATATTAATATCTGCAAGGGTGGCGCAGTTAGTTCAATGATGGAAGGTCAACCACAAAAGACTTCCCCAGGTGGCAGAACAAAGAAAGGTGATTGGCCCGCGTGGCCCAACTGGCTTGTAGAGCCTGGTTGATTGTTTGACTTTGACGGATTCATGAACCAGGAATGATAAAGGATCAAAGTTCATCGCGAATCTGATCATGTGATTAATTGCCACCAACTCAGAATGAGTACCAGGCGCAGAAGACATTCCATCCATCCATTTGATCTATCTACTATGTCAGGATCATTCATTGGCACCACTTCTGTCTACTCGAGGCATTTCTTTCAGTCGAATATTTGATTTTTTGTACCCCAAAGCCATGCCGCAGTCAGATTTCTAGATTAGATTTCAGTGCAAAACTTATGGCAGTAGTTGAGCATTTAAAGCAGAACCAATTTCCTCAATTATGCCTGAACTATAAAGGCAAATTTTGTACATTTTGTAGGGGGGACCTTCTCTCTGATTTTCTCCTCGATCATTGCTCTACAATTCTAGTGTGAACTCCCCTGTGCCTTTGAATTGTCTGATTCTCTACTTATCTCCTTTAGCCATTGGTATTTAAGTGTAAGAATTCTTGCCTGTGCCATTGTTTTGTGAAATCTATAACTCGCATGACTGTATCTTTGCTGGCCTGTGAATGATATATAAGTGAATTTCTTCCTTGTGTCATTCGTCTTGGTCTTCTGATCTGTGTGTGGTTATTTGATCAAAGCAAGTTTGGATGTGTAATATCCTTAGTTTCATTCTAGTTCAATAGCGCATGTATGGGCAGAGAATTGGTCCAACACTCTATTTTGGTGCATCACCTCTGTAGTTTAGGTAGGGTAGAGTTGTTTTTTGCATCTCCTTCTTCCCCTTTTCCTTTCGAGAGTAGTTAGGTGCGCCCTGATAGTAAGAGGAAGCCGGCCTTCTCCGGAGACTCAACCTCATAGTTCAAGTCCCACAGCTTGGAGATTGTTTCCATTGTTTCACTAGGTTTTCCTTGCGCATAGGCCTTGGACAAGGGTGCAAACCTAAGTGACAACACCCACTTTGATATAATTTTGGATTTAGGATAGAATCCTCTCCTTTCATTCTTTATCAGTTGTCCTCATGTTTCTCCTGTTCCCTTGGTTTCTGCCATTCTCCTTTCCTACAACATAGAAAATGTCCACACATAAGACTATGCAATGAAAGTATTCAAAAAAATAGATACAACTTGTCCATAAGACAAAGATTTTGGATTTTTGCCACAATTTCTATACTCCTTTCGAGGTTCACTTTTCAATATTTCTACAAGGAATATGCAATTTTCCACAACTCACTACAAAAAAAAATCCTTTCTGATAGGATTCAAAATCCTCTGTCGTGAATTTCTAGAAAACTCCTCAACAATTTCAAAAATTTTCCCAAAAATCTTCTTTCTAAACTCCTTGAATCTTACTCCTATTCTCAATATTCTCTTCAAATTTCTGTGTGAGCATGAATGACTAAGAGGGTTTGTTATATAAATCATCCCTAAAAAAAAAAGATGCCTTTAAAGCTGTAGGCTAAAATTAGGTAGTTGCTTTACTTAGCTATCAAGGTTTTTTTTCTTTTGTGTCGCTTGTTGCTTTTTTGCTGTTTGCTTTAAAAAGTTGCTATTATTGATGCTTTTAGTTTCAAGATGAAGCTAAGTATTCCTTTATCCCATTTTGATTTTTTTTTTTTTAATTATTAAATAAATACCAATTAAAATTAATATTTAATTAATTTCCATGTTTTAATTAAAAAAAAAAACTTTTTTCCAACTTTTCTCCAATTTTTTTTTTTTTAAATTCTTTTGGATTATACTTTAAACAATCAAATTAAATATCAGGAAAACTCATATTTAATTTTTAATGTAAATCCAAAAAAAATCTCTTGGAAAGAAAATCATTTTTTTGCTTATTCTAAATCCAACTTTTCAATTGATAAGGAATTTTAATTCAAGCTACTCTCAGCTCTATATCTCCTTAGAATCATAAGCGTGATATTTGGACATTCTTTAGAGAAAAAATGGAGATTCATCCTAAAAATATCAGTGTCTGCATGTACAGAAAGTAAGACCTTTTTCACTCTCTTAGATTCTTAATTTTCCAGATCTTCATATTTAGCAAGAGTTATTTATAATCATCCTCAACTGAATTCAGATTTCCTAAATCAATCTTTCGCCAGTGCAGATGACTTTGTTTTCATGGCGGCAATAAAAATCCTCCAGCAACTCAACCTGGGAAAGGCATTGCAATATGCATTTGTCACAATTTTAAATCAGTCAGGGATTAACCTTCCAAAGTAAACTTTCCTTAGCTGACCCAACTATGTGCCCCACAATTTGCGAGAGTGGGAATTTCTTGGAACGAAGGATTTTGTCCTTCATAAAAATTCTCCACATCTAACCCAATTCTTTGCTCCAACATTGGCGGCTATAGGCTTTCTACTGAATGAAGGATTTTATCCTTCGCAAAATAATTCCATGCCAAATCAAATTTGTGCTCCATGGTATATGGAAATCGGGCTTTTTTGAAAATGAAGGATTTTATCCTTCACATGATGTTTCTCCTTTATCATAAAATCTCGCTCCATGGATGTTGAAAGCACAATTTCACAATAGTCAGGGATTTTTTACTTTGATTGTTCCTTCTGGACAACTAACTTGCGCTCGGCTGAAAGATGAACTTGGGTTCTATTGATGTCATCGTGCAATGCTTGGACTGGATGAGCGTGTTCGTGTTCTACTCTCAGCAGAAGGAGGCGTTGGCTTGCTGGATGTCAAATGATAATTACGGACTTGGCGCCTCTGAATTGGGTTATTGCAAATTGCAACATGAATATGGTGGCGTGCGTGCTGTCCCTGTCCATCCAACCAAAATCTTTTCCATTTTGCACAGATTTTATCACTGGCTAGGAGATTAAAAAGTATCATAAATACAAACAAAACTCTAGTTGGCTAATGCTTGCAAATATTAGATAGTGTAAATGGCACTTTCTAAGCTCTTGTCTTGCTTGATGAGGAGCACGTTGTTTTTCTGCACTAAGTTAGAGATATTTTTTAAAATAACTATAATATTCATTAAAATTTAGAAATGTGTCCTCCAATTAGAAACAATATAATCTAGGAATAAGAAAATAATTTTCTAGTTTAGCATTTTTGTTTATTCAAGATAAACATAATAAATTAATGAGTTAGAAATTATATTTTACAAATGAAATTATATATGATATTAAATGTATATTTTTTATTATGTTTATAAAGAAAATATATTTTCAAACTTTAACATGCACGAAATTTTGAGGAAAGGAAACAATTTGTGCCTCTTAAAAAAGCGTTTCTTGAACACAAATTGGTTTTAATCAATTAGAGTGCAAATAAATAAAGCTTTTTTTAAAAATAAAAAATATAAATTTGATCTTTATAAAAACCGTGATTATTTAAGAAAAAAGCAAAAAGGTGTTTCCATTGGTTGAAGTTAATTTATTTTCATTACATATTTTATATCATGAACAAATGTAGATGGCTTTCTAATTTAATTTTTTCTATGATATTAATTTTTTAATTATTTAAAATTTATGATAATTTTTCAATATAATGTATTATTAAAGAAGGGTTAATACAAATTCAAATGAACTAATAATGTCTCTCAGCATCTTTTTATATATAATTTGAAAACAACTTTTTATAATGAATTTGATCATATTTCATAAGAATGACATTACCATTTTATAAACAAGTACATTTAATGTAGTATATTTCTTTTCAACAATTAAATATCTATAATTTAACAAACGATGGAAAAGAAAAAGTGAAAACAAGGTGTTATTTTGATGATGTTTACCACCATAACTTTAGTTAAATAAACATTAAAAAATATTTTCGGACAGTTGATGAATGAGCCGCAGCTCTTGCAAAAGTCATTGGAGAAGGAATCTTTCTGGATAAATTACTGCCGCCCAAGGACATTTTTTCTGCGATTATTGTCCAAATTGAAGAAAATCACAATTTTTTAGAAATAGTCAAGATAGTAAGTAGACAACAACGATTGTTGAAATTGTCTGGATGGGTTAGTGGGGTCATTTCAAAATCATGAGGACGAGTTGAATAAGCATCATAGTATTTCATTGGAGAATGCGTTAGAAATACAAATAACATTTTGGTAAAGATAGAGAAAGTAGAAAAACAAGGGCTGCGTGCAGCTCTACTCCTGCCTACGGTAAGGTAGGAGGAAGAGGGAGGATTTGGACATCCCTAGGAATCATACTTTATTAATCATGCTTTATTAAGATTGCCATTTGAATGTAGAAAATTGTTGTGTACAAACAAAGGGCAGCCGCCTGTTTCAAAACTCCCTGCTGAACATCACTTTCCAAAGTTTCAAGCAACATCAGTTGGGTTATGACCTCCTGCAATAGTCTTGGGATAAACCTACAAATCTGAGAGTACTGCTACATCTACGTATGCATTGAAAGGTTTTTCAAATAGATGCGAATTAAACTCTGAACTAGAGTCCATGTTCTTTTCATTCTCGGACAGGCATAACAAGGCACATGATATCTATAAAGTATGAAGTCATATAAAAACCTTTGGCAAGGTGCCTAGAATAATGAACTTTTCTAGAGCCAGTGATCCACGAGTTACTACTTCGTGCATCAGGAACAATCAGGCTTCCTTGAGAAGAGGTGCATTTTTTTATCCATGTACCCCTAGGTTCTAATTCCTTCTAAGAAATTTGGGGCATCATTTTTAGAATCCTTGGTTTGAATGAACTTTTCCACCCTATCCATCAGAAACTTCTAGTCTTAAAATTTAAGTAAACTCCTCCAGATCTTGGTCCCTGGGAGGGAGGCATTTATGCCTTCCTACATTTTCAACTTTGTCGACTATGGTTTTTTTTATCTATGTTTACATGATCAACGATCTAATTCAGAATTTTAGCACAAGACAAAATGGCTGGACTGGCCCATTTAGCTACTATTAAGTGTCAACATCATAAGCTTTTGTGTTGCGAATTTCATTGGTCGTTAATAAAATCGTACCAATCCCTAGAAAAACATCTACTGATCAATTCAAACCACGTGATTCATAGTCAAACAACCTCTCAATTGATAATAATTATAATTGTCAAGTAATTCAGAGACCAATAGCAATATATAAAATAGAAAAGGCTGAAAGAAAAAATAAAAAGGCTACTCATTATAATAAAGCCATATGTGGTTTGGAAAGCACTTCCAAGAGGCATTCAATGCATAAAATTATAATACTTGAACAGGAATCCAACAACACCGTTTCTTTTTTATACTTTGATATTAGGCAATCAAATCAGACTGCTTGAATTGCATCTAGAACTGCACTTAAGTTCAGTTATAGTTTACATAATAAATCTATTCATAATTTATTTAGAACTAGTAAAAGAAATTTAGTGGCACTAAAAATGAAACAAACAACAGATCAGAAGTGATAACCAATTAAATCTTACAAGGAAACACATAGAATCATAAATATATAGTGGATTCAAAGTCAGATTTTTTAGAAATAGATTTTGATATTAGACAATAATGTAGTCGAGTTTACATACATCAAATTCAAAGATAGGTACTGTTGATGTGTGTTTTATGACTCACCAAATAGTAGAACAAAATACATAAATATCTTATCCTCTCTTGAATAAAGTCTCATATATGCTAAGATTGCTAGAAGATCATACGATAACTTCAAGGTTCCATTAATGCTAGGTCTTGACTGTGGATAAGATCAATGGTTGATGTGATTTGCTGATGATCACAAGGGGCTTTACGTGTTTATTCAAATTCATTTCAAGCCATACTAGATGTGGGAGCTATCTTAAGGTTATGCAATGAAGTACTTTTTTGGAGTTTTCATGAAATATGCAGAAATTCAATAAGATATGGTTTAGGAATTCTATCCTAATCCTAAGGGGTAGTGGCAACAAATAGTACTCTAGTAGACAAATTCCTCAATTTACCAAATTCTAACTCGACAAGTTCTACAACAACTATGTGTGAACTCGTGCAATCTTCAAGGGTTATGCCAAAGATTTTCATATCACCGCATACACCATCATAAAGAACAATGTATAGTAATGATAGAAGTTAAGCATATGCATGAAAGGGGTTTAGGCTAACTTTACACAATGAGTTAGAATCACTAAAACGTCAAAAGTATGAACCAAAAGAATTCATCAATACACCATCATATTCTTCATTGTAAGCACCACACATTAATTAGGCTAAACTTAATCTGATTGAAGAAATTTAAGAGAACAAGCAACCACTAAGACACGTCAAGTATTCACCAAACTCCAATGAAAACTTTATTATCTCAATAGCTCATAGCAACAATCTCATTTAAATTGCCCCTTAAAAATGAGAAAAAATGAGGCCTTTATATAGGTCCTTGGTTACAAAAGGTGGCCCAGATGATCACAATAACTGATGGTTAAGATCATGCCACATCAGCCCTAATTAGGGTTAGGGAAAAAGAAAGGAATCTACATTAATGCAACAAGAAATTGACTATTGAAGTGGGTAATAAATGCCCACTATGCATGCTCATTTAGAGAGGAGTGGGTTGTAATAAATGGGCCCTAAGAATACCCACTATGCATTAAATGCATCTATCCTTGATTCCCTTGCCTGAAGGAGAAAAATCGATCTAACACTATTTCCAACTCCTCTACACTAATGCTTGGTGCAGATTCTTGCTTGAATTCTAGAAGTGCAATTTCTCTTTCTACTTTTCCAAAAATTTCATCCCAATCTGGTAGTAAGTCCTTAGTAGTGTGCATTATATTCGAGAAGATGGAGAAGGTCTCAAAATCATCTCTTTCATAGACATTTAGTTGAAAGAAATCCTCTAGCTTGACTTTTAGATTATCAATTGTCATTTCTTCTTCTACCAATCTTCATGGTAACAAAGATGCAACTACGTTTAAAATTTTTTGCTTGATGTTATCAACAATCTTCTTCCATCGACTGGATTCCCTAGTAAATCTCTCAAACATTTCCTTAGCTATGATCACTACATTGTACCATCAAATAAAATCATAGACATCCCCCTTGTTGATAACTCGACCATCGATCAATTCTTGCTTTGGGGTCTCCATCAAATTTTGAATGTCAGCAATCACCTCTTCTTGGTAAATATGCTCATCCACCCATGATTCCTCCATGCACTAGATCCTAGAGAGTGCACCTAATGCCCTATTGTGCACTTGCACTAATTCTTCCGCATGTTTGAAGGCTTCCTCTTAAATTCCTTCGACCCAAACATTTGCACCTTGAGTAGTCTAATTGATTTTTTCAATATCACCTACCACTTCAATGGAAACACCTATTGGAGGCACAAATGATGGACCTTCCTCCCTCATTGGATGAGTCAAGTTATTGATCAATTGACATAAGGCCTTAATTTCTCTTTTCTATTTTTCATACCCTTCTTTCACTTTCTTTAGCCTATCCTTCAAAGCCTATGTAGAGTCATCAAATATCTATAATATTTTCTCTCGGGAGGCTTGACAAAGATTTATTTTCATAACATGATATTCATCTAGAGAAATCTGATTTTTACCTTTGTCAACCTTGGGAGTCCCAATCTACAAGATTCAAGATCTTGATTCTCCTCTAATGAATTTAGTATGTCTACTTGCTTTCCTTTGTTCTTCTGATTGGTTTGATCAGTCCAAAATTTATTGTAATTCAATTGCCAGATCAACCTCCCTTTGTTGACACAATTGAATTCATTGCCTCAACCAATCTGGGATTGGTATACTTTGGTCTCCCAGAATCACCAATTGCTCTTTCCTTTGGACTGCTCGAATGTCGATCTCCTCTTCACCTCCTAGACTGTCCACTGTAACCTCAAGAACTATGGCTTCAACATTTGGAGGATGTATTGCTTCTGTTGGAGTTTCTTCCTCTAGTTGACCATTTTCGTCATTAATAATTTCCCACTCTAAGATTGTAGTGAGACATTCCTCTGTAGCGATATCTTGATCTCTCCCTCTTTCTTGCATGGACATTTCATAGGTGTTTATACTTAGTCTATCATGAATTGGCCTATCCAAATTTTCTTCTCACTCAAATATCCTTATACTTGTACCTATATCTCACCTTTCAAATGTTTCTATCTCTTGGACACTTAGAGTGTGACTCAGAGAAGAGGGAGCATTTCCATGTTTTTGTTTCTTATTTTGAGTTTCCTAGATGACTCTTCAATCCTAAGATGCTTTTCTCAAGGTACCTCTTTCCCTTTCTTGGTTCCTACATCCTCAGATGGAGTTCCTCTTTCCTCAACAGTCCCCTCAGATATTTTTCCTGATCTTTCATCCCTAAGTGGTCTATGACCAAGCAACCTATATATGAATCCATTAGCTGGTGTAGCTAATTTTTCAAGCTTACGCTCAATCCACCACCTTGTGAAATCTAAGACTAGCTTTGAAAGAGTTTCTAGATCTGTAACTTCTTTCCTCTTTCAATTATGTGGTTTAGCTATTTCTGGATTGAATCCTTTTTGCATCATGTTTGGGTCCTCCTCCATTTGATCAAGAACCTTGAATATGTTGCATGCTTTGATAATGTTCAACATTAGTCTTGAATGCATCCTCTTTCTAATATCATTCTCATCTATTGCATTTTTCCAAAAGTCTTCAAGGTGAACCTTGTGTTGGTACTTTGATCCTCCTACTGATGAGATCTTGTTGTAAGAATCAAAATCATTCCTTTTCAGATAAAGCGAAAGATGGAAGAAGTGGAGCTCATCTGAAGATCTCTCTATAGCCTTTAGACATGGGCATACCTCAATTTTCCCTTCTCCTATGGAAATTGGAAACTACAATCCCAACTTCTTCTTCCCTTTCTAAATCTTATCATAGGTTGTAAGTTGTTGAGTAAGTTCTAAAAAGATCATCTTGTCCATCAGGTACCTGGGAAGTTTTTATGGCTCCATGGAGAATCCATGAACTTGGATGTATGAAAAGGTGGGAAACTAAATGAACCAGGTGCCATATTCTTTGACCAACTTCATTGCACCCACTGACAATCTCATATGTAGCCTTTTTTGTAGTGTTCTTACTATGCATATGGCAAATATATCATTAACCCTCATGTAATCATCCTTTGAATATAAATGCAATTGTGGGTAGCACTCATGGACTTTGAGGTGTTGAGTTCCACTTCCAGTCGGTCCTTTGCATCGTAGTCCCTCATAATTCATTCTTCGTACTAGCATCTAGATTACATATGAGCTCATGTAAAATTTCCTTGTATGCTCTAGATTCATCAACTATTCATTCATATTATCACTTATGAGCCCAACCCAATCTATTCTATCACTTTCCTCCATCACTTGCTCAAAAAAATACCACATCCATGATTCAAATCTATAAGAATGAGGCATGCCAAATATGTGACTCAACATCATGATCATATCACTATATTCCCTCTACAAGTCAAGCCATACTATTTCCTTAGGAATCTTGGAATGATGTGATCTATTCCTTTTCAACCATCTTTTGTTCATTATTTCTTCACAGAAATTGATTCCAAACGTGTAGATTCTTAGTGCTTGCTCCTTTGTTTTTGTGACCATCCTTGGGTGAGAAGGAATTCCAAATGCTTCAAAAATGGATGCCAAAGAAAAATATGCCAAAATATTTCATTCCGAATCCTTGATGGTTCTATCTCTAGGACTGTAGTGTTTTGTACATTCCACAATTAACTCTGGATGCTAAAAAGAAGGAGGGAAACTAACTGCAGCAACAATTCAACTTCTCACAATCCTTGTGGCTAGGTGTGTTGGGTGATGCTCATTGTACCCAAGCGTTCTCCAGTTAAAATCTTTTAAATCAAGGCCGCTGAGGTTTGTATCTCCAATTTTTGCCCACTTTGATATAATTTTGGATTTAGGATAGAATCCTCTCCTTTCATTCTTTATCAGTTGTCCTCATGTTTCTCCTATTCCCTTGGGTTCTGTCATTCTTGTTAGCCTAAATAATAAATTTGACAACTGAGTGTCAATACACATAACCAAGATCAAGAGTAAGTGCTGAGTGATAACAGGTGCAAGTATAACAAGTATCGAGTGATACTAAGTGCCAAGTGTAATAGATGCCGAGTGTTAACAAGTGCCGAGTACAACATGTGCTGAGTGATACAGTTTTGTTTAGGTGCCGAGCTATCCAAGAAATAGCATGTTCCGAGTATCAGAAACACTTAAGGAGTCGAGTAACTCAATAGATCAACATACGAGTTTGTAATTGCACAAACTATGATGCAAACAGTTTTTACAGCCAACATAAAGTAAACCTCGAAGGATTTAATGATGAGATCGAATCTTTTATTTTGCATGCAGCCAATAAGAAAAATGCTAAAGGCATGCAACCAATCAGCAAAAGATAAGTACTGAGTGGAAAATAAATATTAAATATGGATCCTAGATCCATACCTAACCCTAAAATCTAAAAATGTCTATATAAGGAAGACAAAATTTCATTTTGAAGAGATGATATGATATGAGGGGATGAACGAGGGTATCAAAGAAAATCTATATTTTAGAAGCGAAGATTATCAGATCACAAAGGATCAAGATTAGACAAAGCATAATCAGAGCTTGCATTCAGCAATCAAGGATTGTAAACTATCAGGTTCATTATACCTAATACTTTCTAGCCATTGTATTAGAATGAAAATCCTATGGTGATAGGTTAGCTTAATAGCTATTTTGTAAGATCCTTTTGGTTAGGTGATTAAAATCCTTTAATAGGGTGACACTTCATGTTAAGTGTTTGTAAATCCTCTAACCAGGTCACTATTGACACAGTGTAAAGCCTTTAACAGGGCAGACCATCAGAAGTGGTTGAACAATATTGCTGCACTAAATTTTTGTAGGTATCATCCCCACCCCAATTTTACCTTCTTATTCATGGAGGGTTTTTGGGTTACCAAATTCTAGTGTTATGAGTTATTGATGCATGAGTTTTGACATGTTTATTTGATGTATTTACATGCATGCAATTTACTTTAAGTTAAAAGTTTTATTGGTTAAAGTTTGGCACTTCTGATTCACCCCCCCCCCCCCCCCCCCCCCTCTCATAAGTACTCTTTCCATATTTGAATATTTCAACAATTGGTATCAAAGCCGTCAAGGCTATCTTAAGAAAAAGCCTAACAACTTGAAGGAAAAGATCTAAAGATGGAAGCTTTCAAACAAGGAAAGATCATTGAAAATCAGGTGATAGATGTGCAACTTGCTTTGCATATCTTGGAGAAATTCAGAAACAAGTTGAGAAACTCATTAAAAAAGAGAAAGGATCTAGCCATAGCTGAAAATGATATACACTACAAGGAGATTGATACCACCAACATACTTTCCAGTGGAGACACTAAAGAGTTTGATGCAACAATAGCAGAACTGATGGAGAAAAACAAAATTCAAGCAGAGGAGATAAGATCTCTCAAGATGGAACACGAATCACAGGCCATAATGATATGTGAAATTATTGAACACAAGAAAAGAGCAGTTGAAGACAAAGTGATGTTGGAAAATTATAAAAGAAATCTTGCAAACAGACTTGAAGAAAAATGTACTGAATTGACAAGGATCTCAAACATGCAAATGGATACACTTGCCCAAATGATGAACCTTCATCATGAACTCAATGTAAAGGATATTGAGATCTCTACCTTGAAGATGCAGAATGAACAAATTTAGAATGAATTGAATAGAGAAAAAGAGGTAGCAGAGAATTTCAACAAATCAAGTGAAGCAATCACGTATTTTGAACAGTTGCTGAAATCACCAAAATTTGCCCATGATACATCAGGACTAGGATACAATAGCACTGAAGTCGAAGAATCATCAAAAAGTGTTGAACAAAGAAGTGACAAAGGTAAGTATTCAAAACCCACTTGTCATTACTGTAATAAGAAGGGACATACAACTAATGTGTGGAGTAGAAGATTAAATCAATCAAACATGCCCAAAAGTTTCTGTCACAAGTGCAACATGCAAGGACATATGACACAAAATTGCAGATCAAATGTCACAAGGACTCAAAGATTTGATGGACATTGTTATAATTGTAAAAAGTATGGACATAAGGCATTTGAATGTAGATCAAAACCTATGTGGACATCAAATCAACCAGCAAAAATAGAAGGGAATGGAAGTCATTATCATTGGGATTACAACACCAGGTACAATTGTCACTATTGTCAAGAATATGGACATATCCCACAAAACTACATAAGAACACATTTTAGAGGAAACTACAAAAGATGGTTGAGTCAAACTACATGTTTCAGTTGTTTAAAAACTAGTCATATCAGCAGGAATTGCCCAACAAGGTCAACGGCATCATGTTTTGAGTTCAACAATGGAAAGGCAAAGATAGAAATGAATAAGACATGGAGGAAGAAAGATGAGTATAGGACATCAAGTACAGAGATCACTTCACCTAATAGGTCAAGTGATCACACTTCATCAAATTAAGCAAAGAACAAGTGTGTGGGATTGGTAAACCAAGTTACATCATAAATCAGTCCCAAGACATATAAGTCAAAGTTGCCTTTAGGAGCCAAGTTGCTAACAACGACCGAGTTGATAGTTGATGCCGAGCTATAAAATATCAAAAGGAGCCAAGTAAAGTAAAACACAATGGGAGCTGAGTCATAGCGAAACTTTTCGAGTGCCAAGTAGACAGTTGGCAGTGCACTAAGCATTTATTACTCTATTTTGAAGGGTACATAAATCCAATTTTTGATCATTTTCCCACCATTCAAACAAGAAGCAAAGCCAAAAAGAGCGGAGAAGATCAAGATCAACTCAGAAGCCGTATGTGAAGATTTCAATAGCGATTCAAGACAAGTTTCATCGGTTTAAGGTATTTTACTTAAGTGTCAAGCTACGTTGATGATGATGATTTTAGCATATTCTTCAAGTGGGCATAGCAAAATGATAGTTTATATAATGTTGTCATAGTTCAGTGGTGAATAACGAATTTTGTAGTTATAGGTACATACAAAATAAGGCATTTTGGTGCAACAAGCATCAAATGTCAACACACTATCATTCCATATTTCACTGGGACAACTAGTATATTTTCTATTTCAAAATAAGGTAGGTGATCAAGTAACGTAATTGAATCTAGAAATTAGGTCCGCATAAATCACAAAACTCACTTTATGGTTTAATGATAATCTAACTCGTGATGAAGCTGCATGGTGTTGAATTTCATGTTTGCTTGTCCTACAATCAGTTTGATGCATATAAGATGAACAAATCTTGAACTTTTTTAATAGTGTCTATACTCTCATCTCAAGTAATTACGTTATGAAGTTGTCTTAAACTTACAGAAGAAAAAGGAAAAATGCAATATTACATTTGAATATATATATAAACTTATAAGGAAATAAAATACACCACATATAGGGATCTATGAATAAAGCTTTAATAAGTGTAAACAAAGATCTGAGTATATTTATGCAAATTGAATTCAAATGACAAAGACATAAATAGATCTTACATTGTTTATGGTGATATTTCAACTTCAACAACTTCAACAGGTTGAAACACTCACAAGAAATTTGAACTTTGATGTGGTATTATATCTAAGATTAGGAACCTAAGTTAAAGTTATTCTCAACTTTTTGAGGCCTAGAATTAGTTGATGTCCATGTCTCTATCCTTGAATATTTTGTTTGTGCACACTCTCATCCGCTGTTAAATTTCACTTTCAAGATTGGCAGAATATTTTTTTGCCTATGTTTCTACTTGCATTTGAAAATTAGTTTGAACAAAAAGTACCATTTTGCATTTATGATAGATAGTGCATAGACCCCATTGACTTCAGTAATAATAGAAGTCAAACCCTATTATAACTGATAAAAATAAACTAAGAAGAATCTGTCAGAATGTTGATGTAGCAGAAATTGAGCTATGAAAAATACAATTATGACTTTCTGTAGATTTAAATACAATGGAAAATCTATTGATGATTAAAATAACCTAGGGTGAAGTCCTTGAATACACAATTAGGACAAACATCTTGTGACCCTTGGTGCACAAGCCAATGAGTAACATTCATATTTGGGAGAGTTGGTGTGAAATCAGGATATTTTAAATTAAGAGCTAGAGGACTAATCCACATGCAATTCTTTTCTTGATAGATAGAACTGTGTGTGTGCCATAGTTTAGGGAGGGATAAAATTTCTTAATCGATGGATGTAGCATATGAGTAATGGTTCATGCATTGGTCAATTTTTTTTCTATATAATTAAGTAAATTGGTACCACAAAACAAACAACCAACTTGTAGAAAAGAAATAAGCATAAGATAAACAAAAACAAATACTAAAAATTGAGCCATAACTCTACTCAAAGAAACAAGACTGGCCATTAATTTGATAAGACAACATATAGGTACATATCAAGTTAAAATATATAAATAAGAGTAGTTAAAATTGATTGCATTCAAGAATATGTTTCCTTGTGCTATTATGCAAAGGTTCTCATGTTAATTGGGTCACTTTTTGTTATCCTAATTAATGTTCTTCAATTTTCCAATGGGACTATTAATATATGATCTTTAATCACTTTAAAATGGACCCAATAATTAGAAAGGATTATAAAGCTGCAAGTTGTGTGAGATTTCATCCAATTAGGTTGTAGCTTATGTTTCTTAACACACAATATAGAGAATGATGGCCTCGAGAATAAGATAAATTCAAGTGAAGTTCTCACAATAGGAGTAGAGACTGAGATAAAGAGAATGAAATATTGTGTTGAACTACTTGGAACTCTTTATGTGTATTTTAGGAAATTAGGATGCAAGTTATGTAGAGAACTGTACAACACAAAGGTATGCATTTCATATAGTATAGCCATTCTTTAAGCTCGTTATGGAGAAGAATAAGAATTTTTGATCTTAGGTGTGCAACTAGTCTCAATAGTATATTAGTTGTAGGTTTGGTCATGAAGACATCGACAAATCTGTGCATTGGATCAAAATTAGCTATGCTATAGTTGCATGTTTTCTACTCTGATTTGTCATCCAATGACTTTAATGTGTTGCTAATCACTTTTTACCTTTTCTTGATTTTTTTTGATGTGGGTGCACATGGCCAAGTGTTACATTGTTAGAATTCTATTGAAAGATGGTGTTTTCAATGAATTGTGGCTTCTTATTTAAGATATGACTTCTTTAAGGTTAATTTCTTGGTACAATTATGCTTATAGGTTCTTGCAAAGCTTGGATCAATAGAAGCAAGCATGATATTGTAGAAATATACATCAAGCTATCTTAGAAAGATCTCACAACTTTCGTGAAGTGTGAAAAAGTTAAGATGGCAGTCAGAGGCATAATATGTGTTTGTTTGATGGGGATAGCAAATACTTCACCCCCAACAGAACAAGTTTTAGTAGATGGGGAATTCTATTTGAAAATATGATTAAAAGCTTTGTTGGTAGTCTAGTGGAACCCCAAATTGGCATTGAGAACCACACTTTAAATCACTTTAGAATAATGATATTGTAAAACAAAATATATTCAATGGGGCCTCTGGTCACACAATTACTTACTTTGATTTTCTTTCTATCATAGTGATTTTGGCATTTCTTTTGGACACTTAGGTCAAGTCATTTGTAGTGCTAAGGCTCCGTTTACATATCCTTGTTTATTGCTATACGATTTCTCTCTTTTGCAACTTCGAGATGGTGATTCTTTGACAATATGAATTATGCCTTGTTTTTTAAAAGGCTTTGGCACTATTTCACTTAAAAACTGAACTCTTACTATGTGTATGTTTGATTTGTACTACTTCTAGTGTCATGTAGGTTACCATTCAAAAGGGAGATTCTTTAGATTTTAATGCTTTATTTTTTCTCATTTTTTTTGGCCTTTTCTATCTAATAAGAAATCATATGGGTGTCTCTATTATGTGGAAAATTTTATGGTGGGTTCATTTGGATAGGGCATTTTTCTTTAACCAATCCACATGCTCATCCTTATTTCTAGGACATATTCTTCCTGGGACTCTCTAGGTAGGTGTGGAGGTTAAGATGTGCGGTAGATTTATTTCTTCTTTTGTTGTCGTTGTGCATGGATGAAGGAGTGTCATCCCTTATCAATTGGCAACCAAAAAAATGCAAAAATATAGAATGTGACACAAATAACTAACATTTCCACTCCCAATCCTATTAGAGTATGTTCTCCCATTATGTGTTGTTCTTTAGGATATAGAAAATTGGACATGTCCTCCCCTCACTTGTGAAGATAGGGATAAGAATTTTTGGTTTTGCAAAATGGAGAAGATTCATAGCTAGTAGAGAGGTAGAGCCAACTATCTTAGTTTGTATCAAGACTTGGATCCCTCTCTTGCTTGTTTTTACTCCTCTCCTCTAGCGAGAAGAAAGACTCAACCAACTAAAATAAAAGAAAAATATGTCAGACATTTGCACTAATAAAGAGGATGATGGAAGTGACAAAATGTATACAATCTGATGAACACTAAGGTAGAAATGAAGTAGTTCAATCTATTAAATTATTTCCTCTTAAGCACAAATAATGAACTTTGGCCAACACCTATAAAGCACTGAAGCAATGAAAACTGTCTAATTATTTTCCCTTAAGCCAATCAATAGTTAGCCATTCTATTCCAATTGAATGGAATTGGCCTTTTGGGTGTTCACTCAGCATACTGAATAGGAGGACACAGAATGAACAAAGCATAAGCATTGAAGAGAGTATTAGAGAGTTGTAGAGCCATATTTAACAAACTTTTCTGGCATCAATCTAGTCAATTCAAAACCTTTGATTACAGATTTATTTTTTTGCAAAGAAATTTTAATACTCTAGTGAAAAGAAGAATTGGACGCCCAATGCTAGATGAAATGAGAAGAGGATAGGCTTGCATGTTTCAACACTGGTAAACTTCAATCACTCTCTTGTGCCAACAATTTCTTTTCCTATTTCTTTTAATTTTCTTGCAATGTGAAAAAGGGTGGAGTAAATGGCCCATACTATTTCTAGGATATGCAATGCAATAACGCATAATTGTTTAAAGGAAAATAGAAATGATTAAAGAACAATAGGTTTGGATCTATGAGAACATAAATTGAAAAGCTAAAAGGTGATGTCATCAATGTAAGAATTACATGCGAAAGACTACGTCCACTATTTTGCATAGGTCTTCCCACCCATTGCCACAACATGCACCATTCCCACAAGTTGCCATGAATTTTATGCCAATTTTTTTGCATAAGAAATTAGAAAAGATCGCTAGGAAATTGCAAGGCAACTAATGGAAAATTTGAAATTTATACCCTAAAAATTGAGTTTAATAGAAATTGATTGACAAAACTTCGATTATAGAAATTTTTTTGATCATTTGTATATTGACTGAGGTGGGAACAAATGCAAAATAGTGCGTCAAAATATTTAGTCCCCACCTTAGATGGTAGGGACTAACAATGATATTTGTTAGATGGTATAGATAGAGAAAGAGGAGTTCCTAAATTTATAGAGAGAAGAAAAAATAGTACAATCTTAGGAGGATATAGAAATTAAAGTTTCATTTCAAAAGAATTCAATATCAATCAGATATCATAAAACAAATGTGTAATGTTATTATTGTAAGAATTAGGGTTATTTTTCATGTTAATGTCAAAAGAAGCAAGGTAATGTAGGAAAATAAAATATGAATTTTCCTAAAAGAAGTTCAAAGATTGTATTAATTATATGTCATGTTTCTCAAGAAAGTTTTGTGATGTTTAGTTTTCTGATAGTAGTTGTATTAGTTATGTGATAGGAAATAGAGACATATTTGAAAGCTTGGATACCTCAATCAAATCAAAAGTGAATTTTGGCAATGATGACATAGTGGAAGAAACTAGAAAAGATACAATCAATGAGGTAGAAAATCTTGGTACAAACTATATTCTTGATGTTTATTTTGTACCCTACTTGAAGCATAATCTTATTTATGTGGGACATCTTCATCAATATGAGTATAGACTTATTATTTAGAAGAATGTGTGCCCTATATTTGATATTCTTCCTAGCAACATGATGATTGCAAAATAGAATTTTACTGCTTCACAATAAGAGAAATATGGTGTAAGATTTTGAAGTAAGTTTCAAGGTAACAAGTCATTACAATCATGGATATGGCACTTGAGTTATGGTAATCTAAAACTAAAAGGATTGTATTTTATTGCAAAGAAAGAAAATGGTAAGAGGATTACCCTCCTATTTAAGAACCATTGAGTTTGTTCAAAAGTTCTATTTTGGCTAAGAATCAAAGAGAAAAAATAATTCAAAATTGATGTCATATATAGCCTAAGCACCTATACAAATTAGTCATACAAATATATATAGTCCAATGAAAGCATTATCATTAAGGGGAAGTGTATATTTTCAAACATTAATTGATGACTTTACTAGCAAAACATGGATTTTTAAATTTTTTTTTCTAAAATATTTGAAAAGTTTAGGGAGTTTGAAAAATTTGTTGAGAACAAAATGACCTATCAATCAGAGTATTAATATTAGGAGAACACAAGTGAAATCAACTTTTGTATTTTTATAGGGATCATTAAATAAAAATTTTTTAAACTAAAAGTAATACACCACAAAAAAATAGTACTGGGAAAAAAAAGAATTGAACAATAATTGAGATGAAAAGGACTATGTTGGAAGGCAAGAATTAACCTAATTAGTATTGGTTTGAATTAGTATTTTGTGCAACTTATATTGTAATCAGGAGACTAATAAGGAGTATAGTAGATAAGATTCCATAGCAAGCATGGAGTATTAAGCATCATAATGTTTCATATTTCAAGATTTTTTATTGTATTGCATTTTCACATGTTCCTAAGGAAACAATGAGTAAATTTGATGATAAGAGGGGAAAATGCATTTTTATTGGTTATGATGAAAAATCTAAGTCATATGGGTTATTTAATCCTATAATTAAGAAATTTATTGTAACTAGAAATGTTTTCAAAAATGTAGAATCTTGGGATGATAGCATAGGCAAGACATTTATAGGTGCAACATCAATACTTTATGATGACGAAGATGCAAGAGATGAAGAAGATAAGGATGATCAAACAAATGAGCAAGGATGAATGCCGCCAAGATGTCCAAAAGGAGATCAAACTAAAATGAAATTTTAACAAGGAGAGTCACAAAGCCTACAAGTAAGTAACAATTCAAATCTTATATTTTCATAATTGAGATCAAGGCTTACAAGTAAGAAAACTAGATGTTTGCAAGATATTTATGAACAAGGAGATAAAGTAGATTTGCAATTAAAAATATGCTTTATTCTCTCATGGTCCTATATTATTTGAAGACAATTAAAAAATAACAATATATTAACAATGAATGATGAAATGAAATCTCTTGAGAAGAATGATACATGAGGATTAGTTGATTTACATAAGGATAAAAAATGCATAGATGTAAAATGGGTTTATAAAACTAAGTATAAGGTAAATGGAAATTTGACAACTATGAGGTAAGACTAGTAGCTAAAGAGTTTGCTCAAGAATATAGAGTTAATTATAATAAAACATTCTCTAATAGTTAGAAAATATGTTGTTAAAATAGTACTAACTATCATTGTTGAAAATAGTTGGAAATTTTATCAAATGTATCTTACATCAACCTTCTTTAATGGATATTTGAAAGAAGAAGTGTATGTGCAACACCCAGCAAGTTATGAGATAAAAGGCTCTGAAGAAAAATTCTATAGGTTAACCAAGGCACTCTATTAATTGAATAAATGACCAAGAACATTGTACAACATGATTGATGCATACATGATAGAGAGTGGTTTAGTAGAAGCACTGCCGAGCATACACTCTACACCAAAGTCAATAAACAAGATCATATTTTAATTGTTTGTCTATATGTTTATTACATGATCTTTACAAAATATTTCTACTAACATTATTAAATCAGCAAGTAAGAAGGAATTTGAGATGAAAGATTTGGGAATGATGAAATATTTTCTTAACATTGAAGTTAAACAAAATAATAAATACATTTGCATAGATTCTTAGATTGAACTCACACTAACAAATAGGAAAGAAATTATTGAGGTACATTGCAGAAACTATGAATCATGACAGTGTGTATTCTACTTTAACAGATTCTCAATTGGTTTGATATACAAATAGTAACTTTTCAAGTTGTATTGAAGATAAAATGACTACACATGAATATGCATCTCATCTTGGAACAAGTGTTGTGGTCTAGACATCAAAGAAATAACCTATAGTGATTATCTCATATGGTAAAATGTAATATTTATGAGGTACATCAATAACTTGTCAAGCACTATGGATTCCCAAAGTCTTAAAGGATTGGGCTATGAAAGAATCATGTTTTCTAGATATTTCTAAATATTATTTCCTTTAATTTCTATTGCCCTTTATTTATAGAAGAGATGCAATATATTTTAATACAGTATAATAAAAAGAATCTGGTTTCTATGGCATGGCAGACTAGTCTCCCTTGTATTCTCTGTCTCTACCCACTTCACAAATTTGATTTTCTAGACCAACAGTAATGTAAGAATGATTCTGCCCTTAATTGGCCAGCTTTACCTTTTTAGATTAGATGTTAACTTTCAAACTATTAGCAAGAGAATCCCCAAAGGAGATGTCCTAGGCCCCAACAATATAACCATGCAATAGAAACACAAAAACAAAAATAAATAACACAAGATTTGATACCAAATCAAAATGCTTTATTCATAAAATAACTGTTACATGCAATGTGTTAGCTATAAGGCCTTCCTGGCTATGGCCAAATACAATAGCAATTACAATAATAGTTCTGTAAGATCCCTCAAGATCCAATCCAAACCCAAGCTAGTCTAGATCCACACTCTGGTAGAAACCTCAAAGATCTCAACTTATGCTCACAAGTCACCAAGCAACCTCCTTGTTTCTAAATTGCAGCCACTAGCTCTTCTCACAAACTCACAACTCCACCACAATCCTATTGTAACCTGCCTCACATTTGGCGCTCTGTCCACAGACTTAGGAAAACTCACTCCTCACTTCCTCGTTCTCTCCAAGCTTCTACTAAGAAGAGATCACAGCTTGAAGCTTTCACACGTTAAAGTCTTCACACCTTCTAGCTTGATTAGAAATGCTCATATGCCTTGCTTAAAAATTCACTTTCCACCCAAGATGTTACAAACACAACCAATGTGGGAGAAAAAGGTAAATACAACTACCTTCAAAAAATATTTTATTCCCACCCAAATACAACTAAGCTCCCAACAAATATTAAATGCATGATTTAATAAAATGTCCACAACCTTCTAGAATTCCACCTATACGCCTTGATAAATGGAATGAAAGCCATTTTTATTTATATTTCTGTTTACACCACCTTTGCACCTCAAAAATAGAAATTCCTCTTTTCTTTTCTCCTTATTCTTTTTATTTTTATTTTTTTTCATTATTTTCCTCTAATTTTTGTCACTTTCTCTCTCCATTTTTTTATTTTATTTTTTCAAATTTTTCCACGCAAGATGCTTCTACATCAAAAATTTGAAGCAGATGATGAACAATACCTAGATGGTTATAATAGTTATTATAGTATGTATGTAGAAACTTACAACTCAAATTCTACTAGGACACCAATAGAAATGTCTTTTTAAAAGTTATATATATTATTGTGAAACGTATTTTCTTATAATTTTTGTAATCTAATTTTTTTTTTCAAATAAGATAAAGATATTAAAAAAAAACTATAATATGCATTAAAATTTAGAAATGTGTCCTTGAAATTAGAAATAATATAATTTAGAAATATGAAAATAATTTTCTAGTTTTATCATTTTATTTATTTAGGATACACATAATAAATTAATGAGTTTAAAATTATATTTTACAAATGAAATTATACATGCTATTATATATATATATATATATATATATATATATATATATATATATATATATATATATATATATATATATATATATATATATATATATTGTTATGTCTATAAGGAAAGGATATTTTCAAACTTTAACATGCACACAATTTTTGAGGAAAAAAAACAATTTGTGCCTCCTAAAAAAGCTTCTCTAGAACACAAATTGGTTTTAACCAATTCGAGTGCAAATAAATAAAGTTTTTTTTTGCGAAAAATAGAAAATATAAATTTTATCTTTATAAAAACCATGATTATTTAAGAAAAAAAAAACGTGATTCCATTGGTTGAAGTTAATTCATTTTCATTGCATTTTATATCATGAACAAATGTAGATGGGTTTCTAATTTATCTTTTTCTATGACATTATTTTTATATTTGTTTAAAATTTATTGGAAATTATGAAATATAATGTATTATTAAGGAATGAATTAGTTTAAATTCAAATGAACTAATAGTGTCTCTCAACATCTATCTCTTTGCATTATTTTATATATAATTTGAAAACAACTTTCTATAATGAATTTGATCATATTTCATAAGAATGACATTACCATTGTATAAACAAGTACATTTCATGTAGTATGTATATTTTTAATAATTAAATATCTATAATTTAACACAAAATGGAAAAGAGGGAATGAAAATAAGGTATTCTTTGTATAATGCCAATGTTTTACCACCATAACTTTAGTTAAACAATAAAAAATCATTTTTATACCATCTTATCATATGGACAAATATAAATGGACTTTTGGCATATAAAAACTAAGAAATTTAGATTATTTAAACATAATCAAAATTCACAACTCTCTTTTTATAGGAAATTATTTATTAATTTTTAAAATATATTGATGATTTATTAATATATTATATAATTAACGACATGGTTAATTGTAGTTCAACTGAATTAACATGAATAACTAAATTATAATGCTCATGGCTATAAGTTAGAGGCTGAATTGACATTTTAATCAAATGTATGATTTGAATAAACAAATGAAAGTGACTTTGGAGATATGGAGAATTTGTTTTTGAATGTTGTTAAATAATAACATTGTGTTTTAAAATTAAACTATTATATTTTATTATTTTTCTATTTAAAAATGAATCTCTCTATTTGAGCCCCTTTTTCTTATACAAGTTATTAAAAAATTTATAATAAACTAAATTTTTTTCGTTCTAAAATTTTAAGATTTATGAAAATTGCTATTCTATTAAAAACCTTTGTAAAGGAATCATTCAATTCAAAATAGTTTTTTAGATAAAGTAAAATCTATATTTTTGTTGAAAAATTATAGTTCTTGTACAAATGTTGAACAATCTCTTTTAAATTTGTAATATTTAATCTTTCTAAAATGTATGTTTCTATATAAAAAATGAATAATCTTTCCAAATTTTCATTTATTATTGTTAAATAAAGTTAAATCTATATTTTTATTGAAAATTTTATATTTCTCATGCTAATGTTGATCAATCTCTTTTAAATTTATGAATTATAATCTTTCTAAAATGCTATTCATTTATTATTTTCATTAACAATAATTATGAGAGTACACTAATAGTGCTTGTATATAAAGGCCTCATGAGAGCTTCTAGAATGCATAGAAGTCAGCATCATGATATATCATACAACCAAGCACATGTCCACCAGATATGGGTTATCCTCCATTGAGCACATGATTAAGTGTGATGATGTGAGGATAAGCCTACAATGGTGTAGCACACAAATCAGTGTTGTAGACAACATGTGCTAAATGAGGAGTGCGGATAACTATATTGTCAACATGACAACTCAGTGAATGATGCATACTCCTGTGTTGTAAACACCATGTGCAAAATTAGAGTTGAGTAACTCAATGAGAGTACACAAACTCCTAGGTGTCTCACCTAAAACAATAATAAAATAATGCAAAAATTATTAAATAATTCATTAACATAAGTAAACTTAAGTAAGTGTAATAAGTAAATAATTATTTATACCAAAACCCCCCCTTAAGTACAACCTAGGGGAATTTCCTTAAGCTTACAAAATCTAGGATGCAATGTAGAATGGGTCCTGGCTACTAGGCCATGTTAGGTACCCATGTACATAATGAGATGTAATCTCTCATAAAGCTGGGAAAGAGGGAAAACCTCATGGGAAAAACCCTCCCCCAAAAAGATAGATAAAGGGATGGATGGATGGATGGAGTAATCAAGACCCCCCCATTACAAAATACATCCAGTGTATATATAAGAGAATGATGAGAAGAGGAAGAGAGATAGGATAGGTTCCCCCCCGCAAAGAAGAATGCCAAACAGTGACTTCTCTGATGAAGAAGTTGACCCAAGACTATAGAATGGTATTCCTCCCCTTAGGAAGAAACAATGCCAAGGGTACAAATGAGATGCTTTCGCTGTGTGTGGAAAGAATCCCATGGAAAAGTGATGTCTCTGAGACCTGCTCAACTAGTTGAAGAACCTATCCCAAAGAACTATCTATCTTTGCAACTGATAAAGAACCCTGCTACAACTGTTGATCATAAGTATCCACAATCACTTCAACTTGTGAGGATTGATCATGTAGAGAATGAAAAAGAGAGTTAGATGGAGCACTTGTGACAAATGAAGAAGGTAATTCTGCATCAAGAAGAAGAGGCAAATCATCAATACTGTCCCCCAAATCTATCACTGAATCTATATTTGGAAGACTAGATGTACCCTGTTGTTCTAGACCTATCACTGTGGCGATGTATGCATGTGGACTGAACTGATGAAGTGACCTCTCACTACAATTTTCAATAGAACCCCACATGCTTGAATTTGTTGAAGCATTATCACTGGTGTCACTATCAGTTTCCACACTGTATAATGTGTAGAGAGGAGTAGAGGACAAGCTTGGAGAACTTTCCTCAAAATGTACGTCCTTCCCCACAAATATCTAATGTGTCTCAAGATCTAGAAGTCTATATGCCTTCACACTATCTTCATAACCAATGAAAGTACAAGGCTAAGATGACTGTGCCTTGCATGCTCTAGAAGATCTCTTTGTCCATGTAGGACAACCGAAGACTCTGAAGTGTGTCACAATAGGTTTTCTGCTGCACTATGCCTCAAAAGGAGTTTTTCCATCTAAGGTTGGATGAGGAGAATGATTAAGAATGTGAGTGGCACTAGAGATTGCTTCGACTTCTAATGATTAATCTAGAGAGTTAGCATGAATCATGCAACTTGCCATAGACTTAAGAGTTCAAATCCTCAAAGCTGCAACATCTATCTTATGTGGACTGAATGCTGGTGGAGTTTGAAGATCAATTTCCTCATGTCTGCAAAAGTCCTTAAGTCTTCTGTTCACATCCATGTTTCCATTGTCCATGTGGAGTACTTTGATGGCCTTTCTGGATTTCTGTTCTACATGAGTCTTGAAGGCTAGAAATGTGTCCAACATGTCATTCTTGCTATGCAAAAAGTAGACCCAAGTGAACCTTGAAAAGTCATCAACAAAGGTAAGTATGTAGTGACCCTGGCTGAATGCAAAAGGACCTGCTAATACCATGTGAACCATCTAAAGAACACCATGTGCTCTTGAAGACTTCTCTCTCTGTAACTTACCTTTTGGATGCATATCCACTAAATCTATTGAAAATTCACCCTTATAAAAGTTGATTTGAGGTAGACCTTTCACCATGTGGTATTTGCAAAGTTTCTAAAGGTAGTGGTAGTCAAGATGACCATACCACTCATGCCATAATTGCAAGTTTGAATTGGATTGAGATAAAAAGGCCTTTGAAGGAGATTTGGGTACAATATGAGAGAAAGAGTACAACCTTTTGTTATGATCCACTTTCACCACTGCAACCAAGGAATCATCTTTAAGACTATGCAATTCTACTAAGCCTGAAAGGAACTTAACTCTATGTCTATTTCCAAGCTTAGTGATTTGGTAGATTGATAGGAGATTTGAACTTAGGTTTGGAACATAGAGAACCTCTTGAAACTCTCCAGTTTACATCTCCACATTTCCTTTTCCTTCAACTTCCACTTTTCTATCATTCCCCATGAAGATGTGTGGTACCTTGGACTGCTTCATTGAAGAAAAATCCTTCTTTGAAGAACCCATAAGATATGAGGCATCTGAGTCAAATATCCATTCCTTTGAAGAGATTGAATTAGCCATGAGTGTTTTCCCTTTGCCCTTTGAATATGAAGATGATCCTTTATCCTTATAAGCATTAGGAAATGGAACATTATGTTTCTTCATGATATTGGTTAATTCATCAATCTTCTTGAGATAACACTCATGCACTTCATGACCCAATTTCTTGCAATAAGAACACTTCTTCTTCTCCTTATTGTTGTCCCCTTTTTTGTTGTTCAAATTCAAGGACATGCCTTGTTTATTGGATTATGGTGTTGTCTTTTCTAGATCCTCAAATTTTTCCTTCTTCCATTTCTTTTTACCCTTTCATTTATTTGAAGATTGTCCATTTGAATGTTGAGAACCCTCATTGGCCACCAATGCTTTGGATTGAAGTGTTTTGAGAATCCCCATTGATTTCAACTTCTTTTCTTCATCATCCAACAGTTTAGAATATTCATAAAAAGTGACTTTCTTATAGGTAGACCCTAAGGTAGTCTTTGAAGTGTTAAAAGAAGATACAAATGTGGAATACTCTGATGGCAGCTTGTTATGAATGAGATACATCAGTCTGTCATCTTTGATATAACTCCCACAATCAGCACGCTTTGTCCTTAGTTCATTCACCTTGATGATGAAATCTTGTATGGAATCATATGACTTAGGATCTAAAGAGACAAGCTCATCTTCGATTTTGAACACATCCTCTTCAGGCACTTTACCATAAAGGCTTTTAAGGATATCCCAAGCTTCCTTAGATGTAGTACACTTCTTGATTTGATACATGATCTTATCATCTACCCCCAAACATATATCACATAGGGCTTTCCTATCCATTGCTAGCTAATCTGAAATATCACTAGCTGAAACATTATCACCTGCTGGTTTAGAAAGAGTACCATCTACATATTGTGAAACTCCATTATGCATTAAGTGATACCACATTTTGATTGACCATGAAGCATAGTTATGAGGAGTTAATTTAGGAAACTTAAAGTTGCCCATAATGTAGAAAATGAAAGAAAAGTGTAGAAAAGTGAGAATAAAACACCAAGAACACCCCCCCTTTTCACTAAATCAAGAAACCACCCCAAAATAGATGCTTTGGGCACTTTATCAGTAGTGCAATTACAATGGGCCACTTGCCAATTTTGGCCTTTGTGGACTTTTGATTTTTCTTTTCACAACATCTTAATGGAGTACAAATCTGAAACTTTACAATGTGCTACAATTTTGAAGCATTACAAAGAAAAGAAATGCCCTATTGCTAAAAGTGACACTTTTTTCCACACAACCCTTAAATATGATAGTAGATCTAGAAAGTAGACAAAAATAATGCACTTTCAAAAAAAATGGAACCTATTTTTGACTCCAGATGTGCCTGTACAAAGCATTTGAAGTTGTCAAATGTAGGATTATGCAAGTATAGTTGCCAAAAAATGCAATTTCTGAACAATCCATGTACCAAAACTAGAAAATAGCGACACCACTAAAAAATATAGAAAATTCTATGCAATTTCAAAAAAATCACACTTGATTTAGAGTCTGGATGTCTGAGTTGTGGCCTCTCAAAGTCAGACTGCAAAAATCCAAATAAATTTGGAGAGGGGTTGCATCAGCGAATGAAGGGGTTAAATTTGATGGTCATATGGCTATCGTAGTAGTTATAATTTGCCCTGTTTTGACGTCTAGATGGCCATCAATTTTAAAAAAGCCAAAGCATGACATTAGCGACAATCAGAATAGTGATGATGTCAGCAGTTGACGTGGTAGTATGGTATTGTATGGATCATACAAAAATTGGTGATGTGTCCCTGACAAGGCATATAGATTTGTTGACTCAGTAATGACTGGGCTATGTAGTTAGATGATGTGGGCTGACAGGGACTAATGACTGGGATCTTCGTTTGTGGATGATTGAGTGGGTTGATCAGCTGTAGACGTGTCAAGATTTTTTCGTGGCATGTCTAGTTGGGCAGTGACTAGATGCAAAGCTTTATTCCTCCATGTGTTGTGTGAAGATCAGAGAAGAGGTGGGCTAAGTAGTTCAGGTCTTTGCCGAAGACTTCACCCTTGTCGTGAAATATTAAATGGCACCGAGAAACCTTTTTTACAGTGGCCAATGTTTACTACATGCCAGACTTATGCAGTATAGTCCCACATTTGTTGGTTGAAAGGTTTTGTTGTTTATAAAAAAAAGATAGTGCAAAGTACAAGGTAACGACTTCGAACTGGGTCAACAGATTTATGGGCTGCCAGTTGATCTCTGTGGCCGAATTTAGTCATAGGCCACCAAATTTTTGAGGTTTATTGCCCTTATTATAAGTGCAGTACAACATGAATTTGGTGAGCCCAGATGTAATTGTAGAGGCCCATAGATTAATATAATAGAACCTACAAAATTAAACAAAATTCTTCAGAAATACAGAGCCAAGCCAGGGTGTCACAGCTGGGTTTGGTAAAAAAAAAATTCTCTACTTGATACTAATTTTGAAAATAAAATCTAAAAATTACAGAGAAATAATAGATTTGAAAATTAATAATCAGATCAAATTACCATACCTGAATTGCAAATTAGGGCCTCCTGGTTCTTATTTGCGAAAATAAATTGCCTCACGATCAACTTTCACCCTACATAGGTTTATTTATAGTCGATCTTCACCAAATCGACACTTTGAATGCAATGGTGAGGTTAGATCTGGCTCTAGATGCTCCTAATTTTTGTGGATCCTCCAAATTCGTATCGAGGTGCTGAAACATGAACGGTCTTGAATGGCTATGTGTAGAGAATCTCCCTCAGCTCTGATACCATGTAAGAATTTTCCTCTAGGAAAAATTCACCTGGGAACTAAGAACTCAAACACAAGCACACAGTAGACCAAAGAGAGAGAGAGAGTATGATCAAAATGACAATGTATTCAATATGTCATGATTTAGAGTACACTAGGACAGCCTATATATAAAGGCCTCTCAAGAAGCATCTAGAATGTCTCTAGAAACAACCAAAAGATAAGACAACTAAGCACCTTATCCAACATTCTAGATGAATGGATAAGAATGACAAAGTGTCATATGTGTGTAGAAGATTCTTGTGTTGTAGACAACATGTGCTAAAAAGAGGTGCGGACCCCTGTGATGTCATCAAGACAACTCACAAGAGTGCACAAACTTCTAAGTGTCTCATAAATAAAATAATGCAAAATAAATAAATAACGCATTAACCTAAGTAATCTTAAGAAAGTGTAATAAGTAAATACTTATTTATAGCAACACCCCCCCTTAAGTGCAACTTAGGGGAACACCCTTAAGCTTACGAACTAGGATGAAGATGCATAATGGGTCCTGGCTACTAGGCCATATTAGGTACCCATGTAAATGCAAATCTCTCATAAAGTGGGGAAAGAGGGAAAACCTCGTGGGAAAAATCCTCCCCCAAAAAGAGAGATAAATAAGGATGCAGTGATGGATAGAGTAATCAAGACCTCCCCATTACGACATACATCTAGTATATACAAAAGATAATGAGAGAAGGAAGACAAACAGAATAGGCTCCCACCCGAAAAGAAGAAAGCCGACAAGTGAAAGTTGCTTCGATGAAGAAGTTGGTCCAAAAATGTAGAATGGTGTTCCTCCCTTTAGGAAGAAACAAAGGAAAAGGTACACTTTTGAAGATGTATGCTGGCCCTAAAACCTGCTCAAGTATCCCTGTACTAATGCTGAAGTTCACCCCTTCCAACTGTGTTGAAAAGAACAAATGTAGATCGATCAAGGATGTTTGTTGAACCTATTCCACTGAACCATCTATTTTCTCAACTAAAAAAGAGACCTCCACTAATTGTTGTTCATAAGGACCCACAATCACACCAACCTGTATAGGTTGGTCATGTAGAGAATGGACATGAGGGTTAGAGTGAGCCCTCGCAACAACTGTAGAAGGATCACCTTCATCAATGAGAAGATGTAAGTCCTCAAGTCTGTCTCCCAAGTTAACTAAAGAAATAGGTGAAAGATGAGATGTAACATGTTATGTTGGCCCTTTCACTGTGGCAATGTAAGCATGTGGACTAGACTAATGTGACCTCTCACTGCAGCTCTCGACAGAACCCCACGTTTCTGAACCTGTTGAAGCACTATCGTTGGTGTCACTATCAGTTTCCACTGTGTATGATGTACAAAGAGAATTAGAGGATAATCTAGGTGAACTCTTCTCAAAATGAACATACTTCTCCACAAGGATCTCATGTGGCTCTGGATCCATCAGTCTATAAGCCTTCACATTATCTTCATAACCGATGAAGGTACAAGGTCTAGGTTCTTGTACCTTGCAACTCCTGGAAGATAGGTTTTCCCATGCTGGACAACCAAAGACTCTAAGGTGACTCACAACTGGTTTTCTACCATACCATGCCTCAAAAGGAGTCTTTCCATCGAAGGCTAGATGAGGAGACCTATTAAGTATGTGAGTAGCATTGCTAGCGGCTTCAACTTGAAGTGTAGGATCAAGAGACTTGGCCTTAATCATGCAACTTGCAATGGTCTTGAGAGTCCTAATCCTTGTAGCTAGAACATTTGTCTTGTGCGGACTAAATGCTAGTGAGTTCTGAAGATCAATCCCCTCAATTCTACAAAAGTTGTTAAGCCTCTATCTACATATATGTTCTCATTGTCCACCCTTAGTACTTTGATGGCTATCCTTGACTTGTGTTCAACATGAGTCTTGAAGTCTTGAAGCTTATAAACCGATTCATTCTTGTGATGAAGGAAGAAGACCCAAGTGAATCTTGAAAAGTCATCAACAAATGTGAGGATGTAGCAGCCTTGGCTGACTGAAGTCACTGCAAAGGGTCTTGCTAAAACCATGTGAACTAGTTGAATAACAATTGGAGCTCAAGAAGACTTGCCTTTATCATACTTCTCCTTGAGTTTCATATCCATTGAGTAAGATGAAAATTCTCCCTTAGAAAAGTTGATATTAGGTAGAACTTTGACCATATGTTTAGAGCAAAGTTGCTAAAGAGAGCAAAAGTCAAGGTGACCAAACTGCTCATGCCATAAGTTCATGTTTGAAGTAGAGTGAGTCAACAAGGATTGTGAAGGACTCTTAGGCACAAAGTGGGAGAAGAAATAAATCCTCTTTTCATCATTGACTTTCCCAACTGCAACCAACGAATCATCTTTAAGACTTCGCACCATCACTAAATCTGGAAGGAACTCAACTATGTGACCATCTCCAAGGTGAGTGATTTGGTAAACTGATTGGAGATTGGAGCTAAGGTTTAGAATGTAGAGAACATATTTGAATTCCCCATTTTCCATTTCCACATGTCCTTTCCCTTCAACTTCCATTTTAGTATTATCTCCCATGAAGATGTGTGGTACCTTTGACTGCTTTAATGAAGAAAATTTTTCCTTTGAAGAATCCATGTGGTAGGAGGCACCTGAGTCAAGTATCCATTCCAAAGAAGAGCTTGTGTTTGCCATAAGTTCTTGAACTTTACCCTTTGAAGATGTTCGAGTTGAATCCTTGGAAGTACCTGGCACTTGAATCTTGTTCTTCTTGAGTAGATTTTCTAACTCATCAATTCCTTTTGTCTTGTGATGATTCTCGTCATGATTTGGCTTTTTGCAGTATGCACAAAAGAGTTTGTCCTTATTTTCATTACTTCCCTTCTTGTTTGAAGAAGAACCTCCTTGTTGAGAGGAGGATTGTTGTGTCTTAGATTGTGTTTTCTACTTCCACTACTGACATAGGCAAGAGGGTGAATAACTAGAGCCAAAAGCTCACCCAGCTATCCAAACCACCCTGCAAGAGGTAACACAACGGAAATAGACACAAAGAATAGCAACTAAAGGAGGAAGAAGATTGAATTACTTTATTGATTCATCAAATGATCAGCATACATGCCCAGCTGTAAGGCCTTCTGGGTTATGGCCTGATACAAAATATAACTCCTAGATCTATAATCTAGCTTTAAATTTGCATTTTCAGCCACATATGCATTCCTTTTTTTTACTCTCTAAGTTCTCCCTTTAATCTAAGCCTAAGCACTCTATTTATACTTGCCAAAATGGCTTACATAAGATTCTAGATCATTACATAATAGAAAGGTTGACACAAGATCCTATCATTAAATTCACCATCAAAATTAAATATGCAAGTCGGCTCCCACTAAGAACAAAAACATAGACAACTCAACACCCACTGGATAACTCGACACCCACTAGGAAACTAGTACTAAGCATAAACTAGAAACTAGCACTCAACATCAACTAGAAACTGGCACTCAGCATCAACTGGAAACTGGTAACTCGACATCAATTGGAAAGTGGTCACTTGACATCAACTGGAAACTAGTCACTTGACATGAACTGGAAACTGATCACTCATCATCAACTGGAAACTAGTCACTCAGCATCAACTAGAAACTGGTCACTTGGCATCAACGAGAAACTGATTGCTTGGCATCAATTAGAAACTAGTCACTTGACATCAACTGGAAACTGGTCACTAGAAATCAACTGGAAATTGGTCACTCGACATCAACTATAGAATGAACAAAAATGAGTAGGATAACAAGGCAACCTAGGATGCTCCTGCATTAGACAACCAGGGTTGAAAGAAATGATTCTCTTGAATCATCAATATGTCAGAATCTGAGTGGAATCCAACTCAGATTGCAAAATTCATGAAGCATCTTCAATAGGCCTATTCTTCCACTTTACCAAATATTCATAATAATCTTTTCCTCTTGTGCTCCTGCCAACTCTCTGATCCAATATTTGTTCAACTTCTTCAATCTTTTTTTTAGGATAATCATCTGGTATAACAACTTCATCCTTTGACTCATGATACTTATACAAATCAACAATATTAAATATAGGAGATATATCCATGTCATTAGGTAACTCAACTTCATAAGCATTACCACTATTCAGGATCTTACAATGTCCAAATTTCTTCATCTTTAGCTTACTATATGTTCCAACTGGGAATCTTCCTTTCTTTAGATGAACAATCACCTCATCACCAACTTGAAAATCATCATATCTTCTAAACTGATCAGCATTCTCCTTATACTTCTGATTGTTTTGTTCCAACCTCAACTTCACTTCCTTATGCAAGGACTCCATAAAATTAGAAAATTCTTCTCCTGCAGTGCTTTTCTTTTCTTCACCAGCAACATCTCTCAAATCTAATATACCTCTAGGATGCATTTCGGTAACAATCTCAAAAGGTGTCTTCCCTATACTCCTATTCATAGAATTATTATATGCAAATTTAGCTTGTGCCAATACCATCTCCCAATTACTTGACTTATTCCCAACTAAACATCTTAGCAAATTACCCAAGCTTCTATTCACAACCTCTTTCTGTCTATCTATTTGTGGATGGAATGTAGAATTAAACTTCAATTTATTACCCATCTTCTTACACAAAGCCTTCCAAAAATAACCAACAAGCTTACTGTCTCTATTTGAAATAATACTTTTTGGTAATCCATGCAATCTCATAATCTCTTTAACGAAAAGTTCAGTAACATGCTCAACATCTAATGTCTTCTTACATGGTATAAAATGAGCCATCTTAGAAAATCTGTCCACTACAACAAATATGGAATCATACCCTTTCATTGTTTTAGGAAATCCAAGAACAAAATCCATACTGATATCACTCCAAGGTTTCTCAGGAATAGTAATAGGTGTATACAAACCAGTATTTTGACTCACTCCTTTTGCAACTTGACAAACTCCACAACTCTTTACAAATTTCTAAACATCCTTATACATTTGTAGCCAATAATACTTCTCTTTTAGCAAACTCAATGTCTTATCAATTCCAAAATATCTAGCTAATCCACCACTATGCTTTTCCTTAATCAAATTCAACCTCATAGGACTTCTAGGAATACACAACTGAATACCTTTGAACAACATACATTCTTGAATGAAATATTCATCACACTTACTTATGTGGTCTATCAGATTTGGTGCTCTACACTGTCTCCATGCCTCAGAAAAATTATGATCAGCATCATATAACTCTTTCATCTCATCAAAACCAAGAACTTCAACCTTCATTTAAGTCAACAAAGAATGTCTTCTACTGAATGCATCAACAACTTTGTTAGTAACTCCACTCTTGTGCTTGATCAAAAATGTAAAACTCTACAAATACTCAACCTACTTCATATGTCTTTGATTCAATTTATGTTGACTTCCCAAGTATTATAAAGCTTTATGATCAGTATACAATACAAACTCCTTAGGAATCAAATAATGTCTCTAACTCTTTAATGCTTGAACAATAGCATAAAACTCTTGATCATAGACAAAATATTTCCTTTTAGCATCATTCAACTTTTCACTAAAGAAAGCAACAAGTTTACCTTCTTGACTTAATACAACTCCTATTGCATTACCACTTGCATCACATTCAACTTGAAATACTTTGTTGAAATCAAGTAAAGCCAATACAGGTAATTCAACAACCTTTTGTTTCAAAGTCTCAAAAATCTTATCAGCTCCATGTGTCCACTTGAATTCCTTTTTATCTCCCCTCATTTTTTCAGTCATATCATTACAAACAACACTAAAATTCTTTATAAACTTTCTGTAAAAACTAGCCAAACCATGAAATGATCTTACCTCACTCACATTCTTAGGTGTAGGCCATTCCAAAATTTCTTTAACCTTTTCAGGATCCATCCTCAATCCATCAACTGAAATCACAAATCCCAAATACACAATCTCCTCTTGCATAAAAGAACACCTTTTTAGATTAATCAGCAACTTTTCCTCTTTCAACTTGTGCAATACTTGTCTAATATGCTCAAGATGTTCTTCCTTAGTCTTGCTGAATATTAGAATATCATCCAAATAAACAATCAAAAATTTACCCAAGAATCTTTTTAGAACTTCATTCATCAACCTCATGAAAGTACTAGGTGCATTAGTCAAACCAAAAGGCATAACCAACCATTCATACAATCCATCTTTTGTCTTGAAAGCAGTCTTCCTTTCATCACCTTCTCTAATTTTGATCTGATGATAGTCACTCTTCAAATCAATCTTGGTAAAATACTTTGCTCCACTCAAAAAATCCATTATGTCATCCATCCTTGGCATAAGAAACCTATATTTCACTGTTATCTTGTTAATGGCTCTGGAATCAGTACACATTCTCCATTCTCCATGCTTTTTAGGTGCTAATACAATAGATGTAGCACATGGACTCAAGCTTTTTCTGATCAAACCTTTCTGCAACAATTCATGCACTTGTCTGTTAAGTTCTTCATTCTTTGTAGGTGTCAATCTATATGGTGCTTTGTTTGGAAAACTAGCTCTAGGGATCAGATCCATACAATGACTTATACTTCTTACAAGAGGTAAACCATCAGGAATATCATCAGCAATAATTTCTTTATACTCATTCAACAACTCTGCAATTTCTTTTGGCACTCGATCAATACTACCATTTGTCATTCAGTCACCACTGACTAGCACTCGGTTAACACTATTTTCTTGCACTTGGTCTCCATTGACAAAACTCAATTTTCTTTGAATTATAGCAAAATAGACTTGATTCTTTTTCATCTCCTTTTCAAATTGTTTCCCATTAACCATGCAAATTTTTATAGTACTACAATTAACCTCATTTGAACTTTCGATCAAAGGCAACAATGTTTGTTTCTTTCCATTTACCCAAAGAGTATATTGATTCAATCTTCCATCATGTACAACATATCTATCATATTGCTAAGGTCTACCAAACAAAATATGACAACAATCCATGGGCATAATATCACAAAAAACTTCATCAAAGTAATGTCCAATTTTGAACTTCACAAGGCATTGCTCACTTACGAGTATCTTATGCTCATCTTTGATCCATGAAACATGATAAAGTTTGGGATGTTTCAACCTCTGCAACTACAACTGTGTAACTAGCTCTTCTAATGCTAGATTTGTAGAACTTTCACTGTCAATGATGACTTTACAACATTTTCTAGCCATCTTACATCTTGTCTTGAAAAGACTTCTCCTTAAAATAGGTTCTCATCACCTCCCTTATTACATAAGGTTCTTCTCACCATCAAATTTTCTCCAGCCTTAGGTCCACTTGGTGAACCCTCATCATCTTCTTGAATCATAGCATTTCTATTATTCTGCCTACCTTCAGAAGATCTACATTCAAAGGATCCATGCCCTTCTTTACCACATCTAAAATAATTACTATGAAATCCACCTCTAGAATAAGAATTACCTCTTCCTTGGTAAGAATTAGTTCCTCCTCAATAAGAATTACCACTTTTCCATTCACTCTTGCCTTTGTCATCATTTTTCCATTCATATTTGCCTTTATCCTACATAGAACTATCAAATCTACCACTTTCTCCATAAGATCTACCTTTGCCTCTCTATCTTTGTTCATGATTTTTGGTCAAGATCTTCTTAGCTTTCAAGGCATATTGATATTCTTCTTGTACACTTTCCAACTTCACAAAACTTATTTCATCTTGTATTCCAGATCTCAATCCATTTTAATGTACCTTGCAATTTTCTCAACATCATCATCCACATGTCCAAATATGATGTCTAATCTATAGAATTCCTCAGTATACTCTTTCACAATCATTTCTTTTTGCTTCAAATTTTGCATCTTTCTCAACAAGCTAACTTGGTAACTAGCACGAAGGAATTTGTTCTTTACCTTGTTAACCATCTTTGGCCAAGTTTTGATCTTCTCCTTTCCTCTCCTTTGTCTATCAGTTTGCAAGTGCTCCCACCATAGTGTTTTCATACTTAAGTAACTTCTCCATATCAGAGATCCAATCCAGCACAACATTGGTGTCCAATTTTCCATCATAAGGAGCACCTTCTAGAATAGGTTTTGAATTCTCTCTAGCCAATAATCTCAAGAATCTTTCTTCATCTTGATCTTCTTCAGGTTTTGGATTATGGTTTAGTGCTGCTGCTTCATCATCACTTACATCATCAAGATTTGCTCCTCTCCTCTGGGTTGTCTCCACAGCATCTAATCTAGCTGTAATTTGTCTCAACTGATCCAATATAGCATTATAAACATTATTTCCTCTACCAAAAACCATCTTTACAAATTATGTTCCAGCAAGATCGTCACCCTCTACAAGTTATAGGTCAAATCCCCAGATCTTTCACCCTACAACCAAATCCAAATTAGGGTTCTACACAATCCAATCTCCACAAGGATGAACGTCAAGCTCTAATACCAACTAACACATGAAAGAGGGTGAATAACTAGGGCCAAAGGCTCACCCAGCTATCCAAACCACCCTGCAAGAGTTAGCACAATGGAAACAGACACAAAGAACAGTAACCAAAGGAGGACGAAGAGGTAATTACTTTATTGATTCATCAAATGATCAACATACATGCCCAGCTGTAAGGCCTTCAGGGTTATGGCCTGATAGAAAATACAACTCCCAAATCCATAATCTAGCTTTAAATTTTCATTTCTAGCCACATATGTATTCCTTTTTTTTTTTACTCTCTAAGTTCTCCCTTTAATCTAAGCCTAAGCACTCTATTTATACTTGCCAAAATGACTTATAGAAGATTCTAGATCATTACATAATAGAAAGGCTGACACAAGATCCTAGCATTAAATTCATGATCGAAATTAAATATGCAAGTCGGCTCCCACTAAGAACCAAAACACAAACAACTCGACACCCACTGGATAACTCGGCATCCACTAGGAAAATAGCACTCGACATCAACTAGAAACTGGCACTCAGCATCAACTGGAAACTAGCACTTGGCATCAACTAGAAACTGGTCACTTGAAATTAACTAAAAATTGGTCACTCGACATCAACTAGAAACTGGTCACTCGACATCAACTGGAAACTGGTCACTTGGCATCAACTGGAAACTAGTCACTCGACATCAACTAGAAACTAGTCACTCGACATCAACTAGAAACTAATCACTCGACATCAACTGAAAACTAGTCACTTAGCATCAACTGGAAACTGGTCACTCGGCATCAACTAGAAACTGGTCACTCAGCATCAATTGGAAATCGGTCACTCAACATCAACTATAGAATGAACAAAAATGAGCAGGATAATAAGGAAACCCAAGATGCTCTTGCATCAATTGCTTCTTCTTCTTGTTGATTTTCCTCCCTTGACTTGATTTGTGATCATCACTAGCCACCAAGGCTTTGGTCTTAGATGACTTGGGAAGTCCAAAATCCACCAAGTGAGATTTTTCAGCAATAAACATGTCTGCAAATGCATCAAAGGAAGGCTTGTGGTAAGTGGATCCCATTGTCAATCTATGAGTATTAAAAATCGAAACAAAGTTAGCATACTTAGAAGGTAGCCTCTTTAGGATATAATAAATCAACCTATCATCCTTCATGGGATTTCCACAATCTTTGAGAAGTGCCTTATACTCATTGATATTGATGATGTAATCTTGAATTGTGTCAAAATTCTTAGGATCTAAGAGATGTAGATCATCCTTAATTTGAAATCCCTTTATCCACCTTACCATACAAACTGTTCAAGTTTATCCCAAGCTTCTTTAGCTTCTTTAGAGTTTGAACAATTTTAATGTGGAAGAGAAGATCCCCATGTACACAACTCCTGATAACTCCTAAAGCCTATCGGTCTTGATTTTTCCCATCAATGAGTTCTTTAGCATCAATAGGTTTGGTAATTGTAGCATCTATATAAAGGCTAAATCTCTTTTCCATTAATCTACTCCATGCAATATCTTTCCATGTAGAATAGTTGTGTGAAGTTAAAGGAGGACATTTAAAACCCATGATGCAGAAATGTAAAGACCACAATAGAGAGACACAAAAAACATAGTACACATGCCCCATTTTCACTCAATCAAAAGATCCCCCCAAAAAAGATGCTATTGGAACTTTATAAGTAGTATGTTTACAATGGGCCACTTGTCAAAATAAACAAAGTGGACTTTCTAATTTTTCTTTTACAACTACCTTTTGAGGTTAAAATCTACCACTTAAGCACTGTAGCTCAGATTTACAACAATTCTAAAAATGAATCAAATCTTTACAATGCTGAAAAAGGCCTAATTCTGAAAGTGAGAAATTGGTCCACACAACCCTAAAATCTAACTCAAGATCTAGAAAGTAGACAAAAAATATACACTTTGAAAAAAAAATAGAACCAGAAAATGTGAATAGATGTGCCCGTACGGAGCTTCTAAAGTTGCAAAATGTAGGATTATGCAGGTACAATCACCAAAAAATGCAATTTCTACAAAACCTATGCACCAAAACTAGAAAAAAAACCACCACCGGAAAATTTAGGAAATTCTACCCAATTTCAAAAAATGTTGCACTTGAATCGGAGTTCAGTTGTCCGAGATATGGGCTCACAAAGTTAGGCTGCCAAATTAAAATGCAATCTGAAGAGGGGTCTAGAGTAAAAATTGGGAGTCTAAATTTGACGATCAAATGGTTGTTACTATAGCTGTAAATTGACTAGGTTTGATGGTCAAACAGTCATCAAATTAAACCTTAGGAAAAGATGATGACAGCAAAAAATTTGTGCCTTGTGTGACGTTGCAGCTGACTGTATCTTTTGTACTATATGGATGTACACGTGGAAAAATTTGTAAGTTGATGTGGCACTTCAAGTCAAGTTCCATGGCTGATGTGGAAATCCTAGATCTATGTGTCAAAGTCTTAGATGTCAAATGATGTGTGCAGGAGGGCCAAACTCTGTAGAAGACTGTCCACTTATCAAATTAGGTACAGTCCACATGAATGCGGTTGTTGTGGGTAGAAAAAAAGTCAAAGATGCAAACTGTCGTGTGTGCTAAGGTATTGTCACTTGGTGGGTAGGTTAATGCAACGGGTGGGAAACATGTGTCAGAAACATGGATCGTGATGTTAGAAATTGAGTGCAGTGTGTCAAAGAAGACTCTACCCACACCGGGAAAGGTCTATGCATGAGCAGGAAAATTGAAACTGTCAGAGTTTAGAAGATGCGCTTGCATCTTCAATGCTTGCCAAAAAAGTCACGTTAGCCGCTTGTTAGAAATCGTCATTCATAGGTTTAGTCCCACATGGGACATGCAATTGTATCCGCTTTGTTTTAAAAACAAAGCCGCGGGGTATCAAACTAAAAGACAAATAGTGGAGAGTATGGAGGGGGTGGCTACTGAGATTCTGTGTGGTTGGGGAGGATGGTAAGTGCCCAAAAATTATGTTTGGGTCGCTATCTTTGCCAGAATTTGCTAAATAAACCCGTTGAAAGGAGGTAGGTTCCCACAGATTGAATACAAATAATTAATTGGTACGGCCACTATAGTATAAAGGCTATGAATAATATTTTCTATGATAACACACAATAAAATATCCTCTCAATGGTAGATCCGGGGTGTCACTACCTAGGTCTGCTAAAAAAATTCTTTCTTGGATGCCTGAAAGGGCAAAAAAATTGGTCAATAATTTCATGAAAATTACAAAGAAATTAACGCAGATATGAAATAAATCAATTGAATCTATGAAAAATGGCCATACTCATACTGCAAATCGGGGCCTCTGGGTTCTTATTTGCAAAAAAAAATTGCCTCATGGTCGACTTTGGGCCAAGGTAGGCATGTTTATAGTCAATTTTCACCGGTTCAACATTTTGAATGCAATGGCAAGGTTAGATCTGGCTCTAGACACTCCCAATTTTTGTAGCACTCTAGATTCAGGCTAAGGTGCTAAAGAAAATATGGTCTCGAATGGCTATGTGATGAGAAAATCTCCAAGTTGCTCTGATACTATGTAAGAATTTGCCTAAGGGAAAAATTCACCTAGGAACTAAGAATTCAAACACAAGCACATAGTAGACCAAAGAGAGAGAGAGAGAGAGAGTATGATCAGAATGACAATGTATTCAATATGTCATGATTCAAAGTACACTAGGAGTGCTTGTATATAAAGGCCTCTCAGGAAGCACCTAGAATGTCTCTAAAAACAACCAGAAAATAAGACAACTAAGCACCTTATCCAACATTCTAGATGAATGGATAAGAATGACAAAGTGTCATATGTGTGTAGAAGATTCCTATGTTGTAGACAACATGTGCTAAAAAGAGGTGCAGACCCCTGTGATGTCATCAAGACAACTCACAAGAGTGCACAAACTCCTAAGTTTCTCACAAATAAAATAATGCAAAATAAATAAATAATGCATTAACCTAAGTAAACTTAAGTAAGTGTAATAGGTAAATACTTATTTACACCAATATTTCGGTTCCAATGTCATCTTCATTGTTATTTCTTGCTATCAATTTCAATTTATAATCATTTGAGATCTATTCATTATTTTGCAATAGAAACACATACATATATTCATTTAAAGATTTACCATTCACATCTGGAACATTTTTTCTTCTTCATTTATCTTTTCTCTTCCCAAGCATTAATGGGGTCATGCATTATCAATAAGAACTCCTATATTTTATAATGTTTACATATGGAGTATTTTTGACACCTAATTGGAACTAAGTAATAATATTAAACATGTGAAGAATAGAGTAATCTATTGTTTAAACCAATATATCATTAAAAAGAAAAAATGCATGTGAAATATTAAACATAAATCATAGTAAAAGATTTTTGCATACACAAAAATTAAAAATGATAAATAATTTAAAACTTTTCTATTTAAAAAATTACCTACACATCATTTACTAGAATTATATAAGAAATTTCACAAAAAGTGTTGTAGGAATTTGAAAAAGAAACATCCACATGATGAAAATTATTACGGTACACATGCATGTCAAATGTAGAAGCATTCATATAGAGTAATTTTCATGAGAAGCTATATTGTCATGATACCTTTGGATGTCCAATAGATATAAGAGGACTTCATTACCAAAATTAGAGACAACAGATATAAATAGTAGACATTTGTGTAGGGATTCAAAGATAATAATTTAGGGAATCTAAATGTGTAAAGAATTAAAATAATTAGTAAAAGAAAATAACATTCTACATCAAAAAGATATATGATAATAATTCATCCACTAGAAATAAGAAATATTTCCCTATTTGATGAGAAATAGTAGATCGATTTTATCTCCAAATTTCCTATTTTTTTTATTAGGGGGCTCATTCCTATAATAATGATTTAGAATAATTGAGAAGGGTGGGGGAGGGTGGGTGAATAAGTTATGCTTAGGTCTAGATGTACCAATTTAACTTTTACTAAATTCAAACAACTCAATCAATCTTATAAAAGAACTCTGTCTATATAACATATAATCAACAAATCAACTTTTCATGCAATTTATTAATTATCTATATCCTATATGTTTCGATTGCTAGTAAAATAAATTACTTTAAAATTAACATGCAAAAAATCACATCCAAACATGTAAATAACTCTTTGACACTATGATTTAATGTGAAAACCCAATTTGGGAAAAACCACAAAGTAACATGCTACCAATTGTTCACTCTTCTAAAGTTAGCTCGATTAGGAGTCATCCATATTAAAGATTATACACCATACTATTAAATATGACCTTGTTAAAGAATTTAATCACCTTATTAGGAGTGGCCCTATTAGAGGAATTTGGATGATTCCATTATAATATAACATTCATTAAAGGATTTACAAAATGACTTTTAGGTCAACCTTGATTAAAGGATTTTGACTGGCACAAGGGTTAGAATGTAACAATCGGTTTCATCTATAGAATTCAAATCAATTTACAATTTTAGATCTCCATTCAATCATCTTCTAGTTCATTAATTGACCTCTATTCACATCTCTATCACTAATCTTCTTGGCATCCCTTCAAGAAATCATACTTTCCAAACTCTTCACACTTCTCTTCTTCTCTTCTCTTCACATCTTCTCCTTAAAATTGCTAATCAACAATGAACCAAACCTAGAAAACATATCCTATGCCTCCCTGAATAGGTAGTTTTTATTTTTCCCCACTTAAACATCACTGTTAATCTTGGGTCTAGGTTAGATTCATTGAATCCTTCAATCATTTTTTTCTCTTTCTTCTTGAAACTTTTGATCGAATCCTTGGATTTGATCATTTTACAAAATCTACTTGTGTATGAAATATGTTTTCTCATTAATCCTTATCTTTCATGTGATTTGACAAATACAAAATTCCAACTGTGTCGAGTCAATATTATTTTTTTCTCAAAATGTAACTTTATTTGTCATTCAGTAATCACTATGTTCTTCTACTTAGTCATCACTGTGTAGCTTGACATACACTCTATTGTCTCACTTGGTATCAACAAGCACACTCATACATTACTATGCTTGGTCATTACTAATACTTCTTCATAAACTTTCTCGATAATAATTATCACTTAGCTTCCACTTAAGTTCATTAATCTTCTAATTCAACTCCTTCATTAACCAACGAATACTGATACTCAATCAAGCTTAGAGTTTAAATCAAATCTTTCCATTTCTCTTATACATCAATTCTAAATATCATCTTTACTTAATGTATTGACTAAACAACATATTATCTTGTCAAGGGAAAACTTATCAAGTGGTCATTGTAATTCCATGATAGTTAACTTCTCATCACTCATCTTCATCACTATCTCATGTTTCTATCTCTTTTTTTCAAATCTTCTTCATCAATCAAATGATATGGCACTCTACATAGTTAGTAAATGTCTCTCTAATAGGTTCGACACTCTATATTATCAACAAGTTTGAAACTAATGAAAATATAATAATTTCTCCAATTGTAGTTTCCAACAATCTCCCTCTTTGGCATTGATGGAAAAACCACTAATTACGATGGAATCAAAATCTTCAATACTTGTACTGATGACTCCCTTTGTTTTTTTGTTCTCTCTTTCTTTAGTTTCATTTTGATTCTCATCCATGAAATTAAATGATTCTCCTTCTATCATTTAAAAATGTATTTTTTCCCTTTAATAACTCTAGATGAAAAAATCTCTAGTTCAATAACATATGTCTCCCTCTTTTGATATTAATCACTCTCAAGATATCTCAATTAATGAATTGCAACTAAACATCTCCCTCTTTCTTTGTATGTTAACTATCATACATCTCCCTCTTTGGGAATAATACCAAAGAAATCATACATTCACATACATCATCATGTCACTATTTTGACTAATATAGAAATTTCACTCCAACATTAACTCTTTGTAGCTTCATCTACTCATAGTCCAGTTTCTTTCTTTTCATAGCTTTAGGCACATCCTAAACTATGACCTCATGCATCAATGTATATGATATTCTAATTAAAACATTTGATGCAATGTATCATCTTTGATTGTTTTTCTTCAAGTAGGGGAATGACTCCCAACTTACCTCTTAGATACTAGAAAACATCCTTGGGTAGTCTCTTAGTGAATATGTCATCTAATTGTTCCTTTGTATTTACATATTCTAGTCTTACTTCTTTGTCTTGTACCAACTCTCTCAGGTAATGATACTTGATCACAATATGCTTTGTATTATTATGCATCATAGGGTTCTTTATATTTTTATAACACTTTTGTTTTCACAATATACCACAACAATTCAAAGTGATCTGTTCCTTCATTCCATTGAATAATTTCTCAATCCATAGAATATTAGAACAATTCACTACTACAACAACATATTTTGCCTCTATTGTAGATTGTGAAATATAGTTTTATTTCTTGTTTGTCAATGAAATCAATCTTCTTCCTAAAAATAAAGCTCCTCCACTTGTACTTTTTATATTATGAGAATTTCTTTTCCAATCAACATTTGTATAAATATTTAACTCAAGTTTATCACTTTCTTGTACCATAGTCCATAGTCTTATGTTCCTTTCAAGTATCTCAATATAATTTTTACTACCATCATGTAATTTTTTCTGGGATTGGTAGAGAATATATAAACAATACCATCTACTAAAGCAATGCTAGGTCTTCTATGTACAAGATAATGTACTTTTCCAATCATTGACTTGTATAATTTTTTATTCACTTTAGCTGAATAATCATTCTTTGACAATTTGTATCCAATCGCTATAGGTGTTCCAACTGGTCTTGAATCTTCCCTACTAAAATTCTTCAAAATATTTTTGATAGACTTGGATTGAGTAATGTAAACACCTTTATTCATTTGATAAACTTGTAATCAAAGAAAGAATTTTGTCTCTCCGAGCATTGACATCTCAAATAATTTTATTAGCAAAAGTTTTTCTTAATGGAGCTTTCCCTCCAAATATGATATCATCAACAAAAAATTCAGCTAGCAATATCTTATTTTTTGATTCACTTTCTAGATACAAATTTCTATTGTCATCAGTTCTTGTAAAACCAATTTTCACCAAATAATTGTGTAACCTTTGATACAATGCTCTAGGGGCTTGGTTCAAACCATATATATGTTTTTGTAACTTATATACCATTTTTTTTCTTATATCAAAAAATCTTTTAGATTTATCAATGTAGATTTCTTCCTACAAAATTTCATTTAGAAATGCAGATTTAACATCCATTTGGTACACTTTGAATCCTTTGTAAGAAGTATATGCAAGGAAATTTCTCACTCCTTCCAACCTTGCAACTGGGGCAAAGCTTTCACCATAGTCAACCACTTCCTCTTTTGCATACCCCTTACAAACTTTTCTTTTCTTGGTCTTTGTGACTTCATCTTTCTCATTTAGCTTGTTCTTGATCACCCACTTAGCTCCAATCACATTCTTATTCTTAGGTCTAGGTACCAATGTCCATGTCTTATTTTTCTTGATTGGTTCAATTACTTTATTTACTTCTTCTTTTCAATATTCATTCTAAAAAGATTATTCAACATATTTAGGTAATAAAAAATATGGAAATAAGAAGAAGAAGGTGGATTAATGATATTCTCTATTTGTAAAGGAAGTGGACTAGTGTTAATATGAAAATATTGATTAGGTGATGTAACCGACTTATTTGTATGATTAAATTTAACATCAATAGAAATAGCCATAGAATAAATAAGGTCTTGACCAACCTTCATTTAACCATAACACCTTTTAGTATCATGACTTGGTTAATGTTGATATTGATAGAAGGTATTAGAATTAAAATAATTGGGCAAAGGTTTACAAGAATAAATATGAAAAATAAGAGAAATATTAAGAGTACAAATGTTAATCAACTTAGTCATCACCTCAAACCAAGGTTTAGATAAGTTAGTATATTAATTATTAGGACAAATATATAGGAGAAAGTATCCATACCTCAAAATGTAGCAGCCACTTGACCACCATCTGTATATGGATATTTGATTTTAATAACATTGTTAGATTTAGAAAACTTGTTTGAATTTCTGGTGACATCATACTTATATTTAGAAATAGGAGCCATTGGATTAGAGCTCTCAACTTAACTCACTACTGACTAGTAATGGTGAAGCATTATATATAGGTGTGAAAAGGAGATATACTCAACAAAGATAATCTTACCCCTAATGTCTTTTTGTAAATTAGAAATAAAAATGTACTCAATATCATGATTAGGCACATAATAAGAAATATGAGCATACAAATGTTTAAATCTACCAATAAAATCAATAATTTTTTCTTTAACATTCTTCTTACAATGCATTAAATCAGGTAAAGAAACTTGTGGACAAATATCATTCTAAAATTGTTGAATGAAAGAATTAGCAAGAGTATAAAAAGAATCAATATAATAAAGAGGTAGCGAGAAATAAAATTGCAAGGCTCTATCCCAAAAGGTGCATGAAAATAATTTAGTCATAAACTTATAGTCATGGGAAAATCACTACATATAGTTTGGGAAGTTTCTATATGAATTATGGGATCTCCCTTACCATTATATGTCTGAAGACAAGGTACCTCAAGATGTTGCAAAATAAAAACATGAAGGATATATAATGAAAGGGGATTCAATACATCACATGTAGAAATATTGTACTTAGATTAAGTTGAATGAGAAAGTTGTTATTGTAAAGTAGAGAAAATTTGAACTAGGGTGCTAAGAATAGGATTAAAAAAAATACTAGTAGCCATAGGTGTACTAGATGGAATAGGAAAGGTATTAGAAGCTTCAAGAATATGTAAGGATGTTAGTGGAGAATTAGAAGGAATGGGTAAAAGGTTCAAATAAGTAATTTAGGAAACACATTATACAAAGGAAATGAAGACGAAATAGAAGTAGGAGGAACACTCATGGGAAGTGAAAGACTAGGGAGAATAATACTTAAAGGAGTGGAAACTTGTATAGAATTAGTCATAAGAGCCAAAGAATATGTATGCATGTTGAAAATAGTGGTAGAAATCAAGATAGAAGGATCAATGGTTGCAAAAGGAGGAGGAAGATATCCTATCTCCTAATATCATTCCATCAAAGACTTAGTATGAGTGTCAATAAGGTGAGATATACCACACAAGATAGAAATTATATTATCATCAATACTAACAAGCTTCTTAAGAGCTCAATGCTATCAAAATTCTAATTTTCTTGAAGAACTCAAGTTTTTAGTTTATCAAATTCATTAGAAATCTTGTTAACTTTAAAAAAAGTAACTCTTAAAGTATCATCCTATCATGAGATGAGTGAGAAGAGTTATGCTTTGTTATAGGATTAAGATCATGATGAAAAATGTGAGTACCATCAAACAAATCCATATGTCTACAAGTTTTCCTAATAGGAATGCTATAGGTAGGGCTTCATGTAGTTAAGCTCATAAAAAGAGGGAAAATAAAAAGGAAAACCTATTGAGATCCAAGTAAGTAAAGAAAATCTAATATAAGAGGAAAAGATATGAAAAATAATGCAACACCCAAAAGACAGGGGATTCACATTGGGTTCACCAAAATGCTTAATGGTAAAATGGAAGCACTTTAATATAATTGTAGACTTCAACTTTATAGGGACACTAAGCCATTCAATTGAAATGTGAAATGGAAAGAGGAAATTTCTAATTATAATTCCACTTATGCTCACAATTAGCTTAAATATACCCAAAGGAAAATGGGTGCTAATACTAAATCTGAGTTGTAAAGAAGAATGACATACAAAGAAATAAACTCACTTATGTACTAAATAGAATAATGTAAATGTGAAATCGAACTAATTGCTTAAGAAATATAAATCTAGATGTTACGTGAATTCAATCAACCCAATTAAGATGCAAGTCTAGGGTTAAGATATGAAAGGAAATGAAATATGAAAGACACTCCTTGAAATGCATAGAGGAAGATGCGTTTTTTCTCAAAAGCTTTTGGATCTAAAATTTTCTAAACCTTTGATCATAGATTCCAGAATAAAATGACAAAAGGAGAAAAACCTAGAAATGTCTCAAAAATTCAAGATTGAAGGACTAGGTAGACTACGAGTAACATTGAATAACCAGGTTGATGTAGTGTATGACTTTGAAATCGACAACTCCATAAATCTTGCAAATTGTAGGTTCTAAATCTATAATTCTTTCCACTCTCAACCTAGGAAAAAACATAGAATTTTTTTTTTGGGGGTTGGGATTTGATGAGGGCCTACTTTGGTGAAGCGCTAGATTAAAGAATTAATGATAAATGAGAAAAGTAAATGTTAAGTGAATATAGAAAAATAATATAAATTTTAGAATTCATCTTACCATGTGTATGTAATGTAGATCTTGCATTAGGAAAGTAGGACATCTCCACACTTTGTAGTAGATCTATCATAAATATATCATGGTTCCATGGATATGGATGTGAATCTATGAAGAGGCTAAATTATTTAAGATGGATCTCATCACTTGATGGCCAACAATACACTAGATGTTAAAGAGGAAATTCTCACAAAATATTCTCCAATGTTAGATAGAATTCTCCTTTGTTGAATGATTGAATGTTTGAACTCCTTGAATGCAATAGATTGAAAAGTTCACTAGAGAGCATGAGCTTGAAAATGAGATGCTTGAGGTTCATGAGATATGGATTTCTTGAGATGAGATATGAGGATGAAGCCTGTAAGTCTCCTTGTATATGATTTTTTACATGAGAAAACCATATAGTCTAACTAGGTAGCTATTGTAAAATAATTAAACCACTAAGAAATTTTGGGCCCAAAGATCTAGAACTATCAGGGACTAGGTCAACTTGGGTCAACCTATTCTAGGACTATGTTGACCTTGGGGGACTAGGTTAACCTAGGTCGACCAAGTCTAGGAGGAAAGGTCCTTGATGCTATAGAAAGCCAAGGTAGATGATGTGGCAAACAATCTTACTCCTACCCTAGTCTCTCCTTGGGGCTCTCTAGGTCTTTCTCTTGACCTAATAGGGTTTCTAGTTACCCTACTCTTCTTAAGATCCTTTCTATGAGATCATAGTCCATTCAACTAATGCACACCAACTAGGTAGAACAATCACTCATTCACAACTTCCTAGGCTTGCCTTGGCCTTATTGCTCCATCTTCATTAACACCACAAACAACCCTAACTTCATGAGTAACACCCCAAATTAAGGGTATATGAATATTAGAAGACACTGTGACACTTCTCAAGACTTACTACCACATTCAGAATTAGAACCCTAAATAAGTTTCGAAAAACACCCAAAATTGCACAAAACTACTTGCAAAAAGGCTACAAGCCATTAGCCTTCCTAATGAAGAAAAATTGGATTAACTTGGACCATTTTCTAAGTAATAAAGGATTTTTGAGGTCTTAGTCTCTCAAGTCATCCATACAGTATGATCTATTTTAGTGCCTAAAATTCATGGTTTCTATGGAAATTGTACCAGTTTGACAAGAAACAAGTTTTACCATCTTTAGTGCCTTCATCATTACCTCCCACTAAGTTTGAGTATTTACCACACATTATCCTATCATACTCCACCCTTTTATTTAAGCATTTCAAGCATCCAATCACTCCTAAGACCTCTATTGCATACTGTGACCCATAACCATGTATCACTAGCCTGCCTAGGGCAACACCACAAAATATGTTCCTTTCTTCCCAGGGCCACTCCTTTATTGTAAACTATGAAAAACTAGTCATGTTCCTAATGGCAAGAGCTTGTACAAATCCTGCAATGGGAAGAGGAGTTATGTCTTCCATTTTACCCAGTGGCATGGTTAAGAATGTTGAAGACAGATTGATACAAGTATGATAAATGTGTTTCAATCATTATTTTGTTAGTGATGTCAAACCTACTATTTTTCTAGTAAGAAAACTTCATATATGATTTATGTACTATCACTTTTTTGATTGATGAATAGGATTTGATCAAAAAGATATAACAAAAGCACCTAGAGGAAATGTTGAATTATGATATGAAAAAGGAGTACAAGAACCAACTAAGATTATGATATCATAGTGCATTGCTAATCTACTTAAGGTTGCAAAGGTTGGTTACATTAAGCAAGTTTAGAAGAGCAAGTTAAAAAAAGTTTGTCTATCAAGCTTGACAATATGGATAGTAGGTGTTGAGAAAAGTCAATGCAAGCCAAGTAAAAAATTAGTTGGAGCCAAGTAAAAGTCTATTTTAGTGTATGCTAAGAAAAATAGTGGATGCCAAGAAAACTTTAGTTGATTCCAAGAACTAATAAAATTAAGTTTGCACTGAGTAATTTTTCAAAAGATGCCAAGCAACATAATATGTGTTGAGCATCAGAACCAAGTTAATGCGAAGTACCAAAATTATTAGAAAGATTGTGAATTTGATGATTTTGAGCTAAAAAGTTTATTTTCTTGGATTATGTGAACCAGGTGGAAGATAATATTGATGAGCTAGTGGAACAAAATTCATGGTAAACATTTTGAGGTGAATTCAAAGAGAATTGAAGGAGAAGTTTCTAGAAGTGATATGGAATGAAGGGTAGATTCATTGAATATTACCTAATTTGTCCTCACCCTATATTGGATGATGGAAAATGAATTACACAAGATCTTAATTCTCTATTTATAGAGATGGTCGGTCAGAAGCAAGGGTTCTCATATGCGAGAACCTAAGGAATTAAAAGAGTCAATAATATTGCTTCATCAAATGACCTAAGTAAAGAGTCTGCATTGGCATGTTAATCTAGAAGGCTTAAGGGTATGGATGCTTGAAGGGTGAACAAGCTAATAGAGCTAAAATATGTGAAAGCCAAGTAGAATGGAGGACTAAAACAAATATCTATAATCTACAAATGGAGTTGTAAGTTGTTATCAGATCAAGCCTTACTATTACTCTCTAATAGTTGTATCATTCTAGGGTAAATCCTTTGGATTAAGGTTGACCTAATAGTCATTTGTAAATCCTTTAACTAGGTGACATTAGAAGTGAATGGCCTAAAGTCCTGTAACAAAGCTCACTCCTAATAGGGTGATTGAAATCCTTTAACATGGTCGCATTTAACAGTATGTACTATAAACTTTAACAAGGTTGGCCTTTCACGGGACATCAATTTAGAAGAATGAAAAAGAGTAGCATATTAGTAGTGGTTTCTCCCAAATTGGGTTTCCACTTAAATCATTATGTCAAATGTCTTGCTGAATCTATTATGTTTCATGTTTTCGTTTGTGCAAATTGATTTGATAGTAACCTACAACTATTAAGTGAGTACATAACCTTATGGATGCATACATGACGATAAATACTTTATGGGTTCACTAAGCTATGAAAAGTTTAATTTATTCATCTGGACCTTGGATAACTAATTCACCCCCTTCCCCTCTCAGTTATTCTAAAGAATTCCAGCAAAGAATAATAGGCAAACAAGAAAAAAATAAAATTATTTAAAAAATTTAAACCCTACAAAAACACAAATTAAAGTTATAGATAATCTCAACTAGTACTCCTCTAAAACTTCCAAACACTACAATTCCAAATTCAATCCATCTAAATGCCAAGATCCATAAAAAGCATAAAATTTTAATTGTTATCTTGTTGATAGTCTTGCACACACCGAAATGGCTATATCTTCCAAACCTTTCAAAAGTATGAGGATGGCCTTAACTACATATCCCAACTCAAAATCTAAATGTTTTTGATAGTTACCAATCTCCAACCAAAAAGTTTCTCAAATGCAACAAAATTTGTCAATGTTCTCAATGACAACACTAACAATTTTGGAGCAACTTTTACATCTTTTATTATTTGACCCTCAAACTTGCTCCAAAGGTTACCAAACCTTAGAAAAAGCCTTAGATGGATAAAAAAATATGTAAAGGGGACCTTCAAACACTATTTTTTCCATTCTACCCTTCAAAACAAAATGATACCCTTATTTGACCTAATCATGCAACTAGGAGCAACTAGGGTCTAAAGAGGCTTTCTAATCTTAACTTACCTAAACCTAGGACTAGGTTATCCGTATTATTCACCTAGTGGTATGGCTAGCACCACTACAAGAAAAAATAACATAGGAGGCCTAGGTCTTCCATGAGCCTACGTAGGTGCACTTGCACCACACTCCCCCACAAAAGAAAACTATGTGACTCCTCTAGACAATAGGTCTTGGGGGATGCCAACCTTGTTGAATTCTTCCTTAGCAACCCAAGTTGCTTTTGGATTTGGCTTTGCTTTCAACTTGATGAGGTACTCCATGTAAACCTTATATTTGGTGGCCTTCTTAACCCTTGATTCCAACAGATTTTCAACTTCCAACTTGCTTGATGAAGGTACTACTATAAGCTCTAGATCAACACTCACTCATGGACTTCTAGGTATAAGTACAATGTTGTGTCACCCTTCAAGCTAACTTACCAGAACGACTGAATTTGAGTAGTTTTATCTAAAAGTTTTTTATTTTTTTAAATATATGATCTAGATAAATTCATTCTAGCTAAGTTATTCATGTTTTTACACTTTTCCAATTGGAAATATCTCTTAAATGCATGTTTTATACTAGTTTTTGTCCAATTACTAACAAAATAAGATTATTTTAGAATATTGGCATTTCAATAAATCTTACTCTTTTTAATGATACTTTTTAAATAAAATATAAATGCCATTTTATAGAGCTCAAATTTAAGAATAGTCTCATATAGAGTTTATAGTGTTTTACTTTGATATATTATATTGTAATTTAAAAATACTACAAGTATGCATTTTAACTCTCAAGAAGATGTTCATTTTGAGAAAGAAAAAAATAGTACATCTTACTCAAAAAAATTAAAGATCATATAACTTTCTAGGGGGGAGAGTTGTCTTCCAAAATGCATAATCTTTCTTTTGGTTAAAATAGCTTTGTTTTATAAAATGTGGTGGGAGATAAAAACTACTGATTTTAGGTGAGTTAAAATTTGAATTGTTATAAAAGATAAAGTATAGGTCAAAAGGCCATTTTTATTTTTGATTGATCTATTTATATATGTCATCTATAACATAATTTTAGATCAAATAGAAAAAAAGTTTTATTTCCATTTAGTTTTGTGGTGGGAACTCGACCCATCATTTTCAACATTTTTCAACAACTAAAAAATCATCCTTGAAAATTAGGAAGATATATCAATTCTTATCCAAAATAATCATTATAAATAATAATCCTAAACTTCTTCCATTTCTACACATTTGATTAGTTTACTTCATATTTAAATTCTAGTTAATAATACTAGTTTTATGTCATTGATATTGAATATAACTTATAGTTTTATTGGCCTTTTCCTTTATAAAAGGGTGACATAGGTTTTTCCTTTTACCCTACTACATGTTAATGTACCTTTGAATACAACCAAATCTTGGACATTGAAAATAGGAAAGATGCCCCAATCTAGTGGAAAATTGAGTTTATAAGAATTGGCTCCAAATTTGGCCATAATTTTGCAAGGCCCACTCTTTTCATTTGCACCTTAGTTGCCACTCCCTTTTGTAACATGGACTTGTTTAAATGAACTATAACATAATCATCAATAGAAAAATAAATGTCTTTCCTTCTTCCATCCACCTTGGCTTTCAATTTCTGTGTATTATCTTGGATAGTCTTCTTGATTTTCTCTTGGATTTCTTTCATGGTTTGGGAAAAATCCTTAGCATGTCCACTTCTATGTTCCATTCCACCAAGATCCCTCAATTCACATATACCCCTCAGATGCATGCCATAAACAATTTCAAATGGGCTTCTGCCTATGGTCTTATTCCTACTATCATTGTAAGCATACTCTTCTTGGGGAATGATGACATCCCATGTTTTCATGTACTCCTCAGTTAGGAACCTCAAGAGATTACCTAACACCCTATTAACCACCTTAGTATGACCATCAATTTGAGGATGGTATGATGAAACAAATGAGAGGTTTGTACCAAGTCTTCTCCACAAAGTCTTCCAAAATTGGCCCATGCACTTTACATCTCTATCTGAAACAATCCTCAATGTAAGTCCATGAATTCTCACAACCTCCTTAAAGAATAAGTGTGCAATATTTCTAGCATCATTGGTGGTCTTTCTTGGAATGAAGTGTCCCATTTTACTAAATCTATCAATAATGACATTAATACTACCATAGCCCTACTATGAAGTCCATGCTCACACATTTAAATGACCTATTTGGGACTAGTAAAGGCTGGTACAAACTTGCATTACTCATTCCACCTTTAGCTTTCTTACATCCCATGTATTTCTCTGCATACTTAGTTGCATCCCTAACTAGTTTAGGCCACTAGTAGAACTTTTGAAGTAGTTCTATAGTTTTACTCACACCAAAGTGTCAACTTAGACTCTACGTATGCTTTTTCCTGAATTAGGTTCTCCCTTATGGATCCCCTTGGTACACATAACTAATTTGCCTTAAATAAAAATCAATTTTGTAAGGTAAGTTCAAAGAACTAGCTATATAAATGGTTCTCAAAATTAGAGCATACCTGATATGCCTCTGCATAGTCTTCATCCTCCTTATAAAGACTCTTGAAACTCTCTATCCCAATGCCATGCTTATTAAAAATCTTCTACATCCTCCCTTTCTTATGCTTGATTGTGATGGTGAAAGCTTGTAGATAAGCCATCCATTTCAAATGCCTATTACTCAACTTTTCTTGAGTTTTGATATAGCTAAGAGCTTGATTGTCAAGGAATGCAAAAAATTTCTTAGGCAATAGGTAATGTCTCCACTTCCTAAGAGACTAAACTAGGGCATAGAGTTCTAGGTTATAGAAAGAATACTTCTTTTTGGATTCATTTGGCTTTTCAGTAAAGAAGGCTACTAGTCAACCTTCTTAACTCAACACTCCCCCTACTACTACACCACTTGCAACACACTCTATGGTAAAAAGCCTCTCAAATCTAGGAAATTGAAAAATAGGTTGGGTAGCTACTTGCTTCTTAAGTCCATTTAAACTTAGACTTTACCCCACACTTTATGGTATCTAGAAATGGTGCACATATGCCACTAAATTTCCTAATAAATTTACTATAAAACAAAGATAGACCATGAATTTTTTTTACCTCAATTGATGTAGTAGGTGGTGGCGAATTGAGGATATCATCATCCTTCTCTTGATTCATCTTCAAGGACCCCTTTCACACCAAAATGCCCTAATACACAAGCCCTTTCTTGAAGAAGTCACACTTCTCAAGGCTTATAGAAAGCTTCTCCTCATGAAGTCTCTATGATACTCCTTCCACATATTTTGTGTGCTCTCATTTTGTCTTGTTGAAGATGAGTATATCATCTAGATATACAACCAAAAATCTTCCAATGAATTCTTTAAGAACTTCATTCATGAGTCTCATGAATGTGTTAGGAGAATTTGAGAGACGAAATGGAATTACAAGCCATTCATATAGCCCATCTATTAGTTTGAATGCTTTTTTTAATTCATCTCCCTCCTTAATCCTAATTTAGTGATATCCACTCTTCAAGTCCAACTTTGTGAAGTACATTGCCCTAAAACACAATCCATGAGATCTTCTATTCTAGGTATGGGAAATCGATACCTAATTGTGATAATATTTATAGCCCTTGAGTCTATAGATTATCTCTACTTTCCTCCCTTCTTAGATGTTTGTACAATAGGAACTGCACATGGGGCTTATGCTATTCTTGATTAGACCTTGGTCTGAAATTTCTTGCACTTGTCTTTCTACTTCCAAGTTTTGATTTGGAGTGAGATTGTATGCTATCTTGTTTGGGAAAGATGCACCAAGAACAAAGTATATTTGATGTCTTATCACCCTTCTTGGAGGTAAGGTGGTAGGAGTACCATGACTCACAATGTGTATGCACTTTTCAAGCAATGCTTGTACCTTTGCAAGCAATGGGTGTTTGCTTGTCTTGTCTTCTATGTTGGACTTCAACACAAATTTATAGCTTTGGCCCTCATCATCTATGAGATCATTAACAAAGTATTTTTCACTATATAGTAACACACCAGGCACCTTAGACTATGATTCCTCTCCTTCCAATAGAGATTGAATTTTAACGGTCCTACCTCCTTTCTTGAATTATATGGAGTTTTTCTTCCCATAACATATTGTCTCTCTAACTAATTTCTAGGATCCACCTAACAACAGATGGAAATAATCCATGGGTAAGATGTGGCACAATTGTTGGTGTCAAATTGGTTTTGACAATTCAGTGTCAACACACTTAACCAATTTCTAAGTTGATGTTGAGTGTCATATAGATGTCGAGCTATAGTATGTGTCGAGCCAAAGATTCAATAGGTGTCAACTAAACTTCAAGTCTTGAGTAACTATAGGTGCCAAGAAAAGTATAGATGTTGAGTGAGACAGAATTATTATAGGAGTTGTGCAAGACAAAAATCCTATATGTGCCAAGCATCAACAATCAGTAAGTGCCAAGTAACACAGAATCAACATATGAGTTTGTGCTTTCACAAACTTAGATGTAAACTATTTTTTAGCTAACTCAAGATGAATTTCAAAGGATCTAAAAGATAAGATTGAATCTTTTACATTCCCAATGTAATCAACATGCAACAAATTAGAAAAATGGAGAAAGCATGCAATCGATAGAAAAAGTATAAAGATTTGAGCAGGAAAGATGGATGAATATTTTTCATAGATTCATACCTAACCCTAAGTCTTTGAAGCCTTTATAAGGAGGTCAAAACCCCATAATTCATGTATGGATGAGAGTTATATGGGAAAATGCTAGCGAAGTTCAGAGGGGTGTAAATACTTAGAGGAAGAGCAGCACTATACAATCAAGTTGTTCAAAACAGAGTATCAACAATATAAGCATAGAGTTATCAGATTAGGAAGGATCAAATTAGATTAAGCAGAACAAGGATCTAGAATTAGTAATTAAATATTGTAAGTCATTTGGTCAACACATTCTAATACCTTATAGCCATTGTATTAGGAATGAAAACCCTATAGAGGTAGGTTGGTTTAACAACCATGTTGTAAACCTTTAACAAGATGATAAATCCTTTAACACGGTAACATTCCAAGTGAATGTTTATAAATCCTTTAACCAGGTCACTTTTAACAGGTTGTAAAGCCTTTAACAGGGCAAGAATTTCACAAGGAAGACCATTGGAAGTGGTCAAAGTTTGTAACCTTGATTAGTTACATATTGCTATAGTGATAGTTTGTGGGTGTCATCCCCACCCCAGTTTTACCTTCTCATTTTGGAGGGTTTCTAGGTGACCAAAATCTTGTGTTATCTATTTTCATGCATGACTTTATTTTCATATTAAGGAGATGTACTAGATTCATGTGAATAATCTTAGTTAAAATTTTTAGAGGTTAAATACTATTACTTTTGATTCACCCCCCCCCCCCCAAAGTAAATCTTCTCACTTGTAGATTCCAACAAAAATAACCTATTCTTGTACCCTACTATGGACAAATCAACCCAATTGTGTTCTTACATGAGTATTATTTGACCCTTGTTGAGACAAGTAACCTTGTATGGATTCACATGGGGTGTCTTAGTTAGTTTAAACTTTTCAATTGCCTCCTCTGATATTATGTTATAAGTAGAGCTTGAATCCAGCACTACTTTGCAAACCTTTCCAAGGATCTTACATCTAATTCCAAACAAATCCCTCCTATGCTTAGGTTCATTAGAAGTTGGTTTCTTGATCCATACCCTCCTAAACATAAGGTTCTCACCTTTCTCTAACTCTATGTGATCCAGTTCATTCTCCTTACCACTAGAGTTATCCTCTAGAGCATATGCCTCTCTTTTGTAATGGTTTGAAGAAGAGGGCTTCTCAGGGCTTCTATATGTTGGATGACCTAGATGACCATAGTTGTAACACCTCATACTAGAAAAGTATTAGTTAATTTAGCCTAATCTTCTACCTCTGCTAGAACCTCCTTGTTTACCTCTTCCTCTACTATAACATCCTCTAGGAACAATTTTTGTAGCTTTCTTAGTGAGCTTTGTCTAACATTGGTTCTTCTTTTCATTACCCCTACCTTGGTATCCTCCTCTTTGTCCCCTTTGATTTCTAACATTTCCTCTATCCTTTAAGTTTAATTCCCCTTTCTTTCTAGTCTTCTCTTCTACCTTTAGGGCTATTTTATGGAACCTTTTAATAGTAGTAGCTATTCATAAGCTTAGCTCATCTTGGATGTTCCACTTTAAACCACCCAAGTACCTAGCCACCTTTATTGTCTCTTCCTCTTGCTTCTTGGATCAAAGGCATAATATCTAAGACTCCTCTGTAGAAGAGGCCACATCCAAATCTCTTTGTTTCAATGCTTGTCTCCTCTTTTGGAGTTTAATCTCATAGTCCTCTGGTAGAAAATCCCCCCTTAGTTTGGTTACCATTGCATTCCAATTGGCTATAGCCTTCTTTCCTATCCTAATCATCTCATCTTGGACATATTTTTGCCAAGTCAATGTTAATAATTCAAATGTTGACTTTGATACTTTAATATTTTGTGCATCTGACACCCCTTCACATTCAAAATGGTTTTCCATCTCATCTATCCAATCCATCATCACATCTATGTCCATCTCCCACTAAATAGTGGAACACATTCCAAAGTCTTCCCTTCTAGGGATTTTATGGCCTTCAAGAAAGGTTCTTCATTTAAGATAGGGTTTAGCTTAGGGATAACATCTTCTGCTTCTATCTCCTTAACCCTGACATTTCTCTCTTCTTCATTTTTCTTGTCTACATTAGCAACTACATCCAACTTTATCATCAACTTCCTTAGCTAGCTTTGCATTAATCGTCAACTTCCTTATCTAGCTTTTCATTACTCACCATACTTAACTCACCCATTGATTCTCCTTTAGCTGTAGAGATACACTTCCTTGCCAAGTCTTTAACTTGCTCTAATACCAATCTAATGTGACAACCAATCTTACTCCTACACTAGTCTCTCCTAGGGGCTCCTTTGGTAATTCTCATGACATACTAGGGTTTCTAGTTACCCTAATCTTATTAGGATCCTATCTATGAGATCCTAGTCAATACAACTAGTGCACACCGACTAGGTAAAAGAATCATTCATTTAAAACTTCCTAGGCTTGCCTTGCCCTTATTTTCCCCCTTCATTAACACCACAAACAACCCAAAATTCATAACTAACACCCCAAATTAGGGTATGGGCATCTTATAAGACACTAAGAAACTTCCCAAGACTTACTATCACATTTGGAAATAAAACCATAAATGAGTTACAAGAAACACTCAAAATTGCACAAAACTGCTTGCAAAAAGGCTACAAGCAATTAGCCCTCCTAATGAAGAAAAACTTAATTAACTTGGAAAATTCCTTAAAAAGGAGTTAATCATTCACTAATCTTGTTAAATTTTCAAATTACTAAAGGATTTTTGAGGTCTCATTCTCTCAAGTCATCGGTATAGTATGACCTATTTTAGAGCCTAAAATTTAGGGTTTCCAAGGCAATTGAACTAATTTGACAAGAAACAAGTTTTACTATACTTAGTTCCTTCATCACTACCTCCCCATGAGTTTGGGGCTTCTCCACACATTCTCCTATCACACTCCACCCTTTGATTGAAGCATTTCAAGCATCCAATCACTCCTAACACCTCTACTGCATTTTGTGATCCTGAGCCATGCATTAGTAGATCACCTAGGACATCACCACAAAAATAATTTCCTTGATTCCTATGGAACTTCCTTCACTATAAAGTATCTACAAGGAATCATCTTCCTAATCCCTAGAGACCATATAGATCCTTCATTGGGAAGAGGAGTTATGACTCCATTTTCCCAGTGGTCTCGTTCAGAATAACAAGCAAACAAGAAACAAAATAATTTATTTAAGAAAATTAAAACCTACAAATACAAAAAATAAAGTTATATAGAATCAAAAGTATAACTCATCTAAAAATTCCAAACACTAAAATTTCAAATTCAATCCATGTAGATTTGAAGATCCACAAAAAGCATAAAACTGTAATTATTATCCTGCTGACACTCTGTACATACCAGAATGGCTAAAGCTTCCAACCCTTTCAAAAGGTCAAGGATGACCTTAAATACAAATCCCAACTCCAAATCTAGTTTATTTAGATACTTATCAAGCTCGAACCAAAAATTTTCTCGAATGCAATAAAAGTTGTCAATATTGTCAATGATAGCATTGACAACTTTGGAGCAACTTTTACATCCTTTAGTGTTTGACCCTTAAACTTGCTCCAAATGTTACCAAACCTTACCAAAAGCCTTGGATATAAAACATGTAAAAAGGGCCTTCATACACTATTTTCACCATTCTACCCTTCAAAACACAAAGATGCCCTTATTTGACCTAATCATGAAACTAGGAGCAATTAGGGTCTCAAGAGGTTTTCTAATCTTAACTTACATCATCCTAGGACTGGATTAGCCCTATTATTCACCTAGTGGTGTGGCTAGAACCAATATAATCCAAAATATTATAGGATACCTAGGTCTTCAATGAGCCTATGTAGGTACCCCTACACCAATAGATGCCAAAGAGATGAGGTTGTAACATGGAAGAGAGAAGAGGAAAATAGAGTGAGCACTAGATTATCCATGGACTTAAAATAAAAGTTCATCTATTTTAATATGGTATAGTTTTTACTTGACAAGATAATGTGTTATTTGATAATTCTATTAAATGGGGAAGGAAGATGAGTTCAAGTGTAGAAAAGATGATTGGTGGAAGTCAAAAATCAAAAAATGACTAGTTTGACCAAGGAGTAGAGCATTACCAAGAGAAAGGTTACTAGGACAATAAAGAAGTTAAAGTAGAAGATTAAGGAACATAGTTATTAGCTAAGAAGAATCATCATAGACAAGTTATGGTAGGGACCAAGTATGATAAATGGAAACTGAAGTAATGACTACGCACAGTGATGTCTATGCGAGTTAGTGTCAGTTAAGAAATATAGAATAATAGAGATGAAGCTACCCAGTGATAAATGAGCTAAAAAACAAAATGATTATAGAGTGTTAGCTTATTAATATTTTGTGAAAGAATCAAGATTTGAGGCCAACATTATTGAATTTATAGATTATTCAAAATCCATTAAAGATAAGGATTGATGAGTTGGCATATTTAATGCATGAATTGGTATTTTTAAGCAATCCTAGGAGAAGATTGTAAGAGAAGTTTCTAGACAAGAGATGCAAATAATAGACACATTCAATGAATCTAAACAAACCCTAAGAATGATGATTATTTTTAAGTGGAAAAAAATTATACCTACCTATTTAAGGAGGCACAAGAGATATTTTAAAAGGTTGTTGAGTTGGCTGGAAAATTTGTGAAGAACAAGAGTTGTAGAGGTGTAGTGAGAACTTGTTGTAAGTGTGATTGCTTGAAGTATTTCCAAGAAGATCAGTGATGAAGAATGTAATGAAGACTAGTCAATGAACCATGAATGAGATGAATGTAGATCTAAACAAGGAAAGTAAGCTTGATTTTATTAGATCAACATACCTATTACTTTTTAACCATTTTAGTAGTAAAATACATTAATCAAGGTTGACCTAAAAGTCATTTTGTAAATACTTTAATCAAGGTAAAATTATAGTGGGATATTTTGAAGACCTCTGACAAGGCCACTCCTAAAAATGTGATTGAATATTTTAACAAGGTCACACCTAACCATGTGTTTGTAACCTTTTACATGTCTAACTCTTTACCAAGCTCCATTCAAAAAAGTGAAAAAGTGGGAGCATGTTACTTGGTGGCTTTCCCAATTTGGATTTTCATAGAAAATCTTGGTGTCATATTTATGAGAATGATATTTCCATTTGTTATGTCATGGATTGCTATGCATTTTTGCTAATCAACTATCACTAAAATTGAGAGTTTGATGTTAACATGAATAAGTTGATTTACTCATGAGTTTCTATATTGACCAAATGGGTTTATGAGTTTGATTAAGTTGTTAAAAGTTCAATTGGTACATACATGGATATGAGGATAACTGATTCATGATCTCTCTAATTTATTCTAATTATTCTAAAAATTGGTATCAAAGGTTTGGTGCTTGTAAGTAAAGCTTGAAGGAGCCTAAAGATAGATCAATATGTATAGGAGAGAGATACCCAAGTTGAACAAAGATAATTTCTTAGAATGGCAATATTTATGAGATTGTATATATTTGGTCTTTGAGACTCTACACTATATTACATGGAAAATAAATACATACAAGTACCAAGACCCATGAAAATTGAGAAAATCAAAGAGAAGCAAGAGAATAATCAAATGATGATAGAACATGCATTTTCCCTAAACTATGTTGAGTTTAATTGTATGAACGATTGTGCTAATATAAAGAAAATGTGCAATAAGTTGGCACAAATTCAAGGAGGATATGTAAATGTGTTAAGGGCTATATCTAAAATCTTGAGAGACAAGTTTGATGAAATTAAAATGAAAGAAGGTGAATCCATTTCTTAGTGTTGTCGCTGAATCTAAGAAGTGGTGACTACAATTAGAAGAGATGGAGGAAATATAACTAAAGAGACTGTGATCAACAAGATATTATGAACTTTACTTCCTCTCTACACTATTAGAGTATCAAGAATACAAGAACTAAAATGCACACTTGGTAATGACCTAACTTAGATAGTTTGGTTGTTAGAGTCACTGCACTTGAACTATCAAATTTTGATAATAATACATTAGTGTTGAATCTTCTTTCAAGTCTCAATTAACCCTTAAAAGATCTAGAAGAAGAAAAAGTAAGCATGTAAACAGTGATAGTGAATTAGCTGATGACCTTGAGGATCTAGAAGGATTAATATTGATGAAATGAGGACAAGTGGAAAGACAATAAATATTGAAGACAAAGAGACAATAGTGACAACCAAGGCAAAAAAATCTACAAAGTTAAAGGTAATACATCTAGTTAAATTTCTCAAAAAATGATTCTAATAGTGATTCTGATGAGCATGGAAAAGAAGTTTTTTATGTTGCAATGGAAGATGAATATGCTGAAGATGAGAAAATTTCTCTTATTTCATATGTGAGTAAAAATTCTAGATGGACAATTGATAGTGGTTGTTCACATCATATGACTTGTGATACAAGCAAGTTTAAAAAGATAGAACACTATAATGGAAGTTGTGTTAAGTTTGGAAATGATACACCATGTTATGTGAAAGGTAAATGATCCATTATATTGAATGACAAGATCAAAGGTAAGAATGTAGATTGAGTTGATGGATTGAAATATAATTTTTTGAGTATGGCATAATTGAACTATTTAGGCTACTACATTGAATTTCAAAACAAGAAGGAAAAAATCTATGATGCTACTAGTAAACTAATTGGAAATGGAGAACAAACAAGATGTAACTTGTTCAATATGGACCCATCTGAATATACATGTTTATTTTCACAATTTTAATATTTTTGGTTATAGCATGAGAGGTTGTGTCATGCAAACTTTAATAATTTGATAATCATTAGTAAGATGAAAAGAGGAAGATGACTACTAAAATTGAGAAAACTCGAGAAGGTGATGTGGAAACAATGTCAAATGGAAAAAATGACAAAGTCTAGTTTCATTGAGAAAGACCTATACTTTTGATGATATTTTGGAGTTTCTTCATACTAATTTATGTGGTCCTATTGGAGTTCAAATCCATTATAGTAAAAATTAATTTATGTTATTTTTTGATGATTTCTCTAGGATGATGAATATGGTGGTTATTGAAGAAAAATTTGATGCTTTTTAAATGTTTAAGTGGTATTTGGCTAGAGTTGAAAATGAAATAGGTAAAATCATGAAATGCTTGAGATTAGATAGAGGAAGTGAATTTATATAAGAGGAATTCAACAAATTTTGCAATGACAAGGGAATCAAGAGATAGATGTATGCATCAAGGAATCCACCACAAAATGGGATAAGTGAACAAAGAAATAGATCAGTTATGGACTATACAAGAACATTAATGATGGAAAATATTTTTTCACAAAAGTATTAGAGAGAGGCTATAAGTACTATTATTTATACACTAAATCATGTTCAAATCAAGAAAAGTACAAACATAACCTTTTTTGAACTAATGTATGGTTATCCATCTAATGTCAACTATTTCAAAGCATTAGGAAGGAAGTGTTACATATTAAAAGATTCAAGGAATCAAAAACTTGATGTAAAGTGTGATCTAAAGGTATATAATTAGATTATTCCACTAAAAGAAAATTACACAAGTGTTTAAATACTAACACTAATAAAATTGTTGAAAGTGCAAATGTTAGAGTTGATGAATTTGTAAAAAAGAATGAAGAAGAACATTAGAAGGAACATGAAGAATACAAAATTTTTGTATCCATGTTTGAAGGAGGGCCAAGTACTTTACTAGAACAAGAGAAAGAAGTTGCCAAGATTAAAAAAATACACACCACTGAATTACATAAAAGAACCTTTTTCGAGCATCAATAGGCTATCGAGCATCAGGCTATAGAGCACAAGTCACAAATAGAACATAGTGAATAATAAATAGAGGAAATTTTCTAATAATAGGAGATACCTAAAGAGGATAAAAGTATAGACCAAGTGAACTAAAATAATAAGAAAGATTATATGTACATTATTAGCAAAGTATGTAAGAAGACACCATAAACTAGACCAAGTCATTGGAGAAAAAGATTCAAGATTCATGACAAGAAGAAAGTTGAAGAATTATACATGTCTGAAATCTAAGTTTGAGCCAAAAATAGTTGGATGCATTAGATAATGAAGATTGGACTAGAGAAATGAATGAGGAGGTTGATGAAATAGAGAAGAACAAAACATGGACATTATTACCAAGCCCAAATGAAAAGAATGTCATTGGAAACAAGTGGGTACTAAGAAAAAATTTGAATAAGAAAGGTGAAGTCACAATGAACAAAGCAAGATTAGTTTGTAAGGGATATGCACAAGAGAAAGGAATTGACCATGGAGATATATTTTCCATAGTTACAAGGTTGGAAGGAGTAAGAGCTTTACTTTCATATGTTGGTTACAAAGGATTCAAGGTATACCAAATGGATGTCAAATATGTATTCGTGAATGGAGTTATGGAAAACGAAGTCAACATGGAACAACCATTTAAACATTTTTTTTGAAGTTAGAAAGAAGACCATAATATGTAAGTTGCACAAAGTATTGTATGACCTATAATAAGCTCCTAGAGAATAGTATGAAAAGTTGCGTACATATTTTGTAAAAATTGGTTTTAGAGAAGCTAATGATAATAGTAATCTATATTTAAAAAGTGAATATGAAGATGAGATAATATTAGATGAAATATGTGTTGATGATATTATATTTGGAGGAAAAAATTCATTGTGAAAATGATTTGCTAATTTGTTAGATAAATAATTTGAGATGTCAATGTTTGGAGGTTGAGAAAACTCTTTGTTGGTTTGCAAGTCTATGAGATGAAGAGAGGAATATAATTACACATTTACATTATAAAGAAAATACTAAAGACTTTTGGAATGCAAGAATTAGGACGTTGGAATACCTCTGGCCACGAGACATAAAACTTCAAAGAATGATGATTCTACTAAAGTAAATCAAATATTTTATCTGATCAATGATTCATTAATTGCAATATGTTACTCATATCAGATTACAAATTATATTGGCTATTGGAATTATCTCTATATTTTCTCTTAATCCTAAGGAAAATCACCTAATGGTCATGAAGAGAATATTGGGATATCCATAGGAAAAAAAGGACTATGACTTATTGTATAAGAAGAGTGATAAGTTTGAGCTACAAGTTTAATGTTGATTGGCTAGAAAATTTGACAAAAGAGAGAGTACAAGTTTAGGTACTTTCCTTCTAGGAGAAAGAGTAGATTTCATGGACATGTAAGAAGAAAAATTGTATTTCACAATATACAACAAAAATGGAATATTTGTAGCAGTAGTTAATTTCTTAAACATAGTATGAATCAAGAAATTGTTGAAAGGTATGAAGGAAGAGATTACTGAAGCTATGGTAATTTATTGTGGTAACATAAGTGCTATAAGTATATCAGAGAATCTTGTGATGCACACCAAGACTAAGAACATTATAATCAAGTGTCATTACTTGTGGGAACTAGTTCAATACAAATAGGTAAAACTACAATATGTGAATATAAAGGAATATATAGCTAATATATTCACTAAGATACTACCCAAGGATTCTTATGTGTATCTAAGAGGTAAATGAGGGATCATTCCCCTAGTTGAATGAAACAAAGAAAAGATACAACACTACATCAATTATTACATGATAAGAATATAAATATGCATTGATGCATAAGGTCACAGTTTAGGATATTCCTAAATATGTGAAAATAAGAACAAAAGCACGAAGTGATAAAGCTATAAGTAGGTATATGGTGATACACTGAAGAAAAAAAGATGAAAATGGGAGAGATAATTTAAAGATATGACAATTAGAGACATTTGCACAATGAAGGCTATGTATGTGATATCTTTGGTATTGTTGTCAAAGAGGGATATGTGTACCAAGTTACGATCCAATATCAATATCTCAAAGAGGAAGCTAATACAATTGGTATTATAGTTGGTATCAAAAAGGGGGAGGATATTAGAGAATCCATAGATGTAAATTAAAATGAAACTAAGGATATTGTTGGATGAGAATCATAATGAAACTAAGGCTATAAATGTAGATTTGAGACTGATAGAAAGGTTGGATGAACCAATCACTTGTTCATGCTCTTAGTCATCTTGTAATTCATTTAGGGTGTCTTCCCCACACTACTTGCCACCTATAGGACCTAAATTTTCAAAGGATCTCATGGCCTCTCTATCCAATCCAACAACAAGAAAATATTCATCAATCAAGTCAAAACTTGATGCCTTCTTTCTTTACTCACCATAACCCTTAAAACATCAGAAAGGATCTTAACCTAAAAATCTTGAACTAATACTTGTCAAGGTTTTAAGGTATTATGAAATAAATGAACCATCCAAGGGTGTTATAAATCACACTTATTTCATCTTCCAATCCAATTTCATTAATTCTTCATAAATAAGCATAAAAGGCTACTAGCCCTAATTAGGTCTCCTATAGTGAGAAAATAGGTAATTCCTCCTAATATCTCCAAAGAAACCCTAAAAATTTTCTTATGATTATTGGATAATTTTCTAAACTCTAAATTAGTTTTTGGGTCTTGGGGTCACCACATTCCGTACAATACCCTAACTCAATTTGACTGAATTTAGGGGTTGTAGTGATCTAACTAGCTATTATAGAAGTTGGAAGGTGTCAGGATATCAACTAGATTGATGTCGTCATACCCTCTTCATCATAAATTTTCAAGGCTCCTCAAATCAATCCCCAACTAGAATCATTTCTCTAGCTATCCACATCTATAAGATATGTTGATTGCACCTTAGTCTTCCCTAGTTAGACTCACCATAGGATTGCCTAGGGAAAGCCTTTAAAAATGGATCCCTTTCATTTTATGGCCCAATCTTATGTGCATTGAAAATACATGGAGTCTACTCACTATTCCCAAGATCTCATACATATTGGATGGTGAAAATGACTTAGAGCTCTGTCTTTGCCAAGGGATTGGACAAGACCAGCAATAACGCAAGAACAAAAATATTTACAAAAGAAAATAAAGTGATCACCAAATTCCTATCTAATGCCACAAAAAATAAAGAAGACATATAACCTACACACACCAGATACTATAGGAACAAGTTAAATAATCTAACTAACTACTGTCATAAAAAAAATTCCCAAATTTGCTTCGAATTACTTTGAAACTCTAATGTCAAAAATTCTATCTATACAATGGGTGTCCAACCCTGTATCTTGGTCAGGTAATGCCTTTTATAGGCTATTTGGTTGGTTATTTTACCCTTGTGGCTCTTTTTCATCAAGTTGACACTTTTTGACAATGTTGCTGAAGCAACTTGTCAAAGTTGCAAAGTTGCACAATGCAACTTTTACATCTTTTTGGCAAGTTTTTGCCAACTTAGCCAAATAAATTACAATGCTTCCTAATCTTAACCAAAGACCTCAACTAAAATAAAAACATCATCCCAACCCATCATAGACCCTAACATCCTCATGATGATGTCAACATCATCCTTGGGAAATCAAGGGCTTTTAAAACTTGTTAATCCCTCATTGCACTTACAAGTGTCCTAGAACTCTTCAATTCATACCTTATTGTACTCCTACAGTGCACCACATGAAATTATGTAAAAAAAATCAAAATTTCCTAAGGCACACCCACACTAAATAAAAATTTGGATTGATCAAGCAATCCTTAGGTGCTCTTGCACCATCCTCTCCCTCTGCATAACTTTCAAGGTAAATGATGAGAAATCAAAGAGAAATCAATGCCCGAGTTCTTGAAGGTAGCTTCCTATACCCATGTGGCTTCATATTCTAGTTTCCCCTATTGAGATAATGGGTGTTGCACACATTGCATAATATTTTTATGTATTATATTATTTTATTTTATCATGTAATGTTGCACCTAGATGGACTTACAACATGTAAAGATTCTCATGGGATATACTTGATGAGTTGTATTGTAACATTGTGATAATATTTCATGTAATTATTTAATATAGGGGAAAAGAATTAAATGTATAATATTAAATGTAGGGTCAATTGGTTATGTAGCATATGATTTATGCAATACCACTTGGTGGTTTTGTGGAACTTGCTACTATATAAGCAGCCCCAAGGGTAGTTGTTGTATGAGGACAAGACAAGAAAGTAAAAAGACAAGAGTCAAGTGGGACAAGGCTTGATAGGTTAGCTTGGAGAGCATTTGTGATGGTTGGAAGCATGGCATGGGATGTGTGGATTCATGCTTGTTCACATGGATTTCCTAGTTGTGGCTATGACATTGAAGGCTTCCATGATTGTATTGCAATGGTGTTTTTGTTAAATATTACATGACGATGGATGCTTTTGGAGGCTAGGTTTTTATGTCAATGAGGGTTTCCCATGGTATGCCTTGTGTCACAATTTTTTTGGGTATGTTGTCTATTCTCTTGCATATGGATTTCAGTTGCATATTTATTTTAGATTTCTAAGGGGTTATGCAGAAATAGTTATATTCTTTATTGCAAGTTTCCTTACAAGTGGTATTAGAGCTATGGTTTTATTATTGTAAATCTAGATTCAATCCATGGGAATGCATGACATGATCAAAGAAAGGGCAAGATATATGAGTTATCTATTGTAGATTAAGGGTTTAGGGTTTTTTGTTATGATGGAATGTTGGTAGATTTTGAGCATGTGAAATTATTGGTCAAATAGATATTTTTGGATGTTTCATTTAAATAACAGTTTTAGAGGGAGCTTGCAGAAATGACCTCATGGGTAAAAACAAACCTCACCATTGGATTTAGGTCAACATTTCCATGAATTTTGATATATAATAGCCCTAGTTTGGTCATGTTCAGAGGAAATTATAGAGTTTTTTAGTTTCAGTCTGTGATGGACATCAAATTTAATCTCATCTGAATTTTTGTCACGTAAAAAAAATCGCAGTGAAAATGGTAAAAAGAATGTCTTAGTAAAATGGCCATAACTTTCTGTCAAGATATTGGATTTCAAACCTTTTATAGGTGTTGGAAAGATAATTTAGAGAACTACAACTTGGTATAGGTTTGGTTCTATGATTTTGACATTTTTAAGGTTTTAAGAGCCTGAATGTTGGATTTTTTTTTTTTTGACCATAAATTAAGACAAAACTTGGGCATATAGAGTCATATTTTGGTCTTTTAGTAGTCAATGAAAAGCTCTTGGAGAGCTCTATACATTGTTTTAGATCTGATGTAGGTTTGGCATAATTTATCTAGTGATATCTTTATCTAAACAGTTTATGGTATATATTGACTATGGTAGCATTTTGAGTTTATGGAATTGTATGTTTAGAGAATTGGATTTGATGTTACTGTATACTCAGTTCATATTTTAGATTGGTCTTATGATGATATAGTTATCAATATTTTGGATATGTATGATGACTTGTTGGATTTACAAGTTGTATAGTGTTGTAAGTGGTCTATACTTATAGGTTGCATTTACAGCTTGGTTATGGGTTGTCTTTGCCCATTAATCTTTCATTATTGATGCATATTCATATTGGTGGCTTGGATTTGGGTTATCTATATCCTAAGTCACATGATATGCTAATTTTTCTTCATGTAGAAGGGATGAGATGTTGTTACCAGGTTTAGTCATGGTGGAGGATTGTGGTTGACTATTTTATGTTGACATATTGGACACATTGAATGTTAGTTGATTGGTTTAGGGATGCAATCATGGTGTCATGGATTTTGACATGACATGATTGAATATACAAGTACATCCTTGATATTCAATGGCTTGGATTTCTGATTTGGTTATGGTGGTATATCTTCTTGGTTGAGGATCATGGTTATTTGGTTTCTTTTGAGGAGCTCATGATGTGCACTTTGAGTTCTTTGATGGTTTCATGCCTTTGTTTATTCTCATGGTTAGAGGATTTTTTCATCATGATCTCATGGATAGCTTGGATATATAATTTAGTGAGAGCTCATGACAGTGTTGAGGTGACCGTGCATGATTAGTTCCTAGTTTGGTTTGGAGGTCTTAGTTTCATTTAGTAATAAAACTTTGGTTGTGTGAGCATAGACCTAGAGGATCTTCATGTAGGAGATGAATTTTATGATGCCATAGGTGACTTAGTATTGTGGTTGAGTGGGGGTTATTTGGCATTGATATATTTATTGAGTGTTTGCATATGTTGGAGGTTTGTCTAGATCCTATTGCTATAGAAGCATCTTTGACATTTTGATGGTGCACTTATCATGTTCATTACCTATGAATATTGTTAGATCTTGAGGTCTCATGAGGTTCATCATTATCTTCATGGTGTATGGAGATGGTTCTTCATGATATGTGGAGATAGTTTTTCTTCATGGTTTGTGGAGATAGTTGCATCTTGAGGACTCACATGGTTCTTGGTAAAGATGTGGTTTATGCTTTCATTTGGCACGTTATCTTTGGTGTGAGGATAGTTTCATTTTAATGTCATGCTATACTCTTGATACATAGAGTTTTGACATGTTATAGTATGTTCATATGAAGCATGTTATCTCTTTGGTTGAGATGATTAGATCATGCTGTTGTTTATGTTCCTGAGGCCATGGTTGGAACTTTGACATTGCTCTTCTTTTAGATTCTTGGTATTGAGTAAATTTATCATAAGATGGATACTTCATGATATTGTTATGTTGCATTTGGAATTGGAATGGATTGATTTTTTATAGGTGCTCATGGATACTTAGAGATAGTGGTAATGTTGATTTTTCTTGGATTAGAGAAGTATTATTTTGCAATGGTTGATGGTTTTAGTACAAATTTTGAGGGGCATTCACCTATTGTGGGCTTGAAAGCAGATTATTCTTAGATGCGTCTTGGTTTGAGACTTGGATATCTTGATGAGCATTCTCATTCCCCACTCTTGATCTACTCAGTGATTTTCTACTTGAGAGGTATATCCCATTATTTTTATGTTTATGATTGTCTTTCATGGACATGGATTCTGAGCTATGGTACATGAGTTAGTTCTAGAGGGTTCATTTGAGTGATGGTTTAGCATCGGTCATCTCCATTTTTATATGTTGTTATGTTAGTTGGGTTTGGGAGATGGTTTTATATTGTGCATATTCCTTGGATTAGGAATGGTTTATGAGTTTGATCTTCTTGTGAGAGGCTTACATCCATTATTATTTATATGGTATGGTTTGGGTGTTGTTGTGGCTTCTTGTTTGGGGTTTTATGGAGAAGATCATACTTGTATAGTTTACATCTAGAGGTGTGTGTAGAAGGACATGATATAGGCTATGATTAGCATGGTTTCTCTTTGGTCTTGGTTATCTTCCTAGATGCTCAGTTTCACTTATATTAGATTTGAGATTGGTTAGAGATTGTGATCATTGGTTTGTGCTCATGTATGTAATGTGAGAGATGACATGGTTTTTTATTTATCTCTTTTCTTTTTTGGTTGTGGACAACTTGGGAGACTATTGGAGACTTTTTATGAGAGTTTTTATTGTAGGTTATTGGTTTACATGTTGTGGTTGTCCTTGATACTACATAGATTCACTTCTTTGATATGTTGTGAGTGGATTGGTTATAGATTTGACATTATCTTTTGCAGTGGGAGCTCCTTGGTATATATGTGGTAGGTATTTCTCTCGAGGCTTGTGATTTTGAGTTACCAATTAGATATGTTGATGATGTAAGATTCACTTGGTATACCTTTGGAGGTATGGATATTTGGATGGGTTTGGCACTTTACTGTGGATACTATTTTAGCTCTGGATATTTTGAAAACTATGAATACATGTGATTGCTTTTGGATCAAGTTTTTGTGCTTGGCATTTTAGTCGGTACAAGATTTTATGATTTTAAAATATGACAACTTGGGTGGCTTTCTCTTTGCATGGCTTCTATGTATGTTCGGTGGCAGTGACATAATAGGAGGTGAGATCATTCATGTTCGAGATGTTGGATACTTTGATTTTGTTGTGGGTATTAGGATGGATCACATGGTGTATTTTGATCTATGATGATGGATGTGTTGGGAGGGATTATCCCTTTGTTCATTTATGTGGCTATAGATTGACCCTATGAAATGTGTAAAACAAGTGGGAAATTTTTGAGATAATGGGTGTTGTACACATTGCATAATATTGTTATATATTGTATTACATTTGTTAATGTTGGAAGCTTGGCATGGGATGTGTGGATTCATACTTGTTCACATGGATTAGTTGGTTGTGGCTGTTGCATTGAAGGCTTCCATGGTTGTATTACAATGGCATTTTTTTTTGATAATACATGGTGATGGATGCTTTTGGAGGCTGGGTTTTACCCTTAATGAGAGTTTTCTAGGGTATGTCTTATGTCACAATTTTTGTGGGTATGTTGTCTATTCTCTTAAATGTAGATTTCAATTCTATATTTAGTTTAGATCTATTATTGGTTATGTGGAAATGTTTATATTCTTTATTGCAAGTTTCCTTACAATTATGTCCTTCTACACACACCTCTAGATGTAAACTATGCACATATGATCTCCTTCATAAAACCCGAACCAAGAAGCCACAACAACACCCAAACCATACCATATAACTAATCATGTATGTAAGCCTCTCACAAGAAGCTCCTCTCATAGTATCATATGCTCCATATATACCTTATGCTTAATTTATTACTTTGCCCTTAATTCAAAGATTATCTCTTCATGTAATTGAACATTTAGAGGAAGGAGATTAGTACTTACATCCCCCAATATCTCTTGGCAATCCTAGTTCACATTTGTTAGTAGTTATTTATATTTGACTAAGTCAGGCCCATTGAACATTGGTAGGAGATAATGTCTCCACTTACTAAGTGACTAAACTAGAGCATACAACTCTAAGTCACAAGCATGGTACTTTTTATTTCCTTCATTAAGCTTCTCACTAAATAAAGCTATAGGTCTTCCTTATTGGCTTAGTACTCCTCCTACTGCAATCCCACTTGCATCACACTCCATTGTAGATATTTTATCAAAACTAGGTAACAAGAGGATATGTTGGGTAGCCACTTCTTGTTTCAATTTCTCAAAATATCTCTTTTCTTCAAGTGTCCATTTTAAATTGATCTTTAATACACCCTTGATGGTGTCTAATACTGGTGAACAAATATCAAAAAATTTCCTTATAAAATTTCTATAGAATTGAGCTAACCCATAAAAAATCCTTACCTATGTCACTTTGGTTTGTGTTGCCCAGTTGAAGATGGCCTCCACCTTTCTTGGGTCCATCTTCAATGAGCCTTGTGAAACTACAAATCCTAGATACACAAGTTTTTGCTTAAAGGATTCACACTTCTCTAGGTTGATAGACAAATTCTCTTCCTGGAACCTTTTGTGCACAATATCCAAGTGTTTCACATGTTCCTCCATTATTTTTCTAAATATAAGTATATCACCTAGGTATACTACTACAAACCTACAAGTGTAATCCTTGAGAACTTCATTCATTAGCCTCATGAATGTGATAGGTGCATTAGTAAGTCCAAATGGAACAACTCCCCACTAATACAACCTTTTAGTGATCTCAAGAATTTTGTTTTTCAATCATCTCCTTCTTGGATCCTAATCTGTTGGTAGCCACTCTTTAGGTTTCATGTAATAAAATACCTAGATCCTCCCATACAATCCATCAAATCCTCAATCCTAGGTATAGGAGACCTATATTTTATTCTAATACAATTTATTGCACTAGAATCAATACAAAGCCTCTACTTAGCACCTTTCTTGGATGCCAATACCCTTGCTCTAGTAGCTCATGCACTTGTCTAACTACTTCTTTCTTCTTCCCTGGGTTGAGCTTATAGGCTTCCTCGTTTGGTAAAGAAGCCCCTGGGATAAAGTCTATCTAATGACTAATAGACCTTTTAGGAGGCAATGTTTCAAGTGTTCCATTATTGACTATGTCCTTGAACTTTTTAACTACGTCTTGTACTTCCTTAGGTATAGGTTCTTGTATAATTTTTCCTTCTTTAGGTTGTACCATTATAGCATATCCTTCACCTCCTTATTGGATACTATCAAAAAACTCCTTGCCACTACTTAATAGGACACTAGGAATATTTGGTTGTATTTCCTCTTCCTCTATCAATGACTATATTTTGAAGGTCCTTCCATCCTTCTTGAAAGAAATGGTGTTATCCTTTCCATCATTGATGGCTCCTTTGCCATATTTCTATGGTTTTCCCAATAGAAGATAGCTTGCATCTATTGGCAACACATTAAAAATCATCTTATCTTTGTATCCTTCAATGGAGAACTCTACCCATGTCTATTCATTCATAATTACACATTTCCCCTTATTCAACCATGTCCCCTCGTAAGGTTTAGTATGGGGTATCCTCTCCAACTTAGGCTTCTTTACTACTTCTTATGAGATTATGTTATCTATGAAACTTGAATCCACAATAGCCTTATAGATGTTTACAAGTATTAAACATCTTATCCTAAATAAAGCTCTCGTCTATTTTGGGTCCTCTTTGATTGGTTTCTTGATTAGAACTCTTCTAAACATTAAGTTCTCTCCCATCTCTAACTCAATATGGCTAATCTCTAGTAATTTGGCGCTAGATGTGTGCTCTTGAACACATGTTACTCTCTTCTCAATGTTTAAAGAGGACAGTTTCTCAGGGCACTTATATCTAGGGTTACCCAACTATCCACAACTATAACACTTCTTTCAATAAAAAAACGAGTTATTTTTTCCTACACTACTTCCTTTGTTTGAACCCCATTGAGTTCCTATACCTCTTCCATGGAATCCTCTAGAAGTAGTGTCATTCCCATGATCTACAAATTTAGACTCTCCTTGATTTCTTGACTCAATCACTCTACCTTGGTATCCACCTCTATGACCTCTTCCATATCTTCTCCTTCCACTTCCCTTGGAAGTCTGATCATGTTTCATTTTGATGTTGTTTTCAACCTTGATGGCCAATTGATAGCATTGGTGTACTATCTTGGGATTATGAAGAGTCATCTTTTCTTGTACACTCCATTTCAACTGATTCAAGTGTCTAGCAACCTTAAGATTTTCATCTTAGCTACATTTGATATCATGCATAGCTTTTTGAGGTCCTCGGTATAAGAATTCACATCAAGATCCATCTATCTAAGAATTTTCCTCTTCTAATACAATTATATTTCATAATATTCTAGCATGTATACCTCTCTCATCTTGTGACCCATTCCCTTCCAAGTGGAAATTTGTTTCTTAGCTTCCTTTTCTGTCTTTTTCTAGATGAACTTCCACCATGCCAACACATAACCTCTCAACCTTGAATTTTCTACCTTCACCTTTCACACCTCTATGATTTCATCACACTCAAAATGGTTTTCCATCCCTTTTGTCTAGTCCTTGATTTGATATGCCTCCATCTTTTCACTAAGTAGTGGTGTTCCCTCCAGTGCATTCCCACTCATGGCTATTAGTGCCTTGAAAAATGGTTCCTTTGTAAGAACATGATTAGGTGTAGAATCTTCATACTTTATAAGCACTTCTTTCTTCTTTCCTTCAATCTTACCTTTGACTTCATCGGTCATTTTTTCCACTTGATTTAAATTTTTTTCTCGCTGGGATAATCTATCTTTGAGAAATATGTTTTCTTCTTATTTCTTAATCACTTTATTTTTCTAACTCTACACTTCTCACCATTGTACTCTCTCCTACTAATTCCCTAGTCTAAAAAATTTATCTGCAAGCCTAATCTTTTGAGGCTTTGATACAAATCTAATAGGGAGGTTGCATGAACCAATCACTCGTTTATGGTCTTCATCTTCTTGTAATATTTTTAGGGTGTCACCCCCACACCACTTGCCACTTATAGGACCTTAATTTTTTAAGGATCCCATGGTCTCTCTAGCCAACCCAACTACCAAGAAAGATTCATCAATCAATTAAAAACTTGATGCCTTCTTGCTTCACTCATCATAGCCCTTAAAACATCATAAAGGCTCATAACCTTCAAATCTTGAACTAAGCCTTGTAGAGGTGTGGAGGTGTTACCAAATATTTCAACTCAACCATCTAGTGTTGTTATAAGTCTCACTTGTTTGATCTTCCCATCCAATCTCATCAATTCTTCAAAAATAGGCCTAAAAGGCTACTAACCCCAATTAGGTCTCTTATAGTGAGAAAATAAGGATTTTCTCCAAATCCCTCAAAAGAAACTGATGTAGGAGCATTAGCACAAGCAAAGGTCCTCATGGGAGATGAATGGTTGATGAATAGAAAGGAAGACTATTAAACAATAAAGTGGCATTTTCTAGAGTCTATCATGACCTTAGGATCTCAAAAGGTGAAATAAAGGTAGAAAGGACCTATGCACTCAAATAGAGTCTTTAGGAGTCCCAGTTTTTTAAATTTTGTCTAAAGGACTAATAGGCTATTTGGTAAGGGTAATTAGTTGTTTTAAACAATAAAATGTAAGTTGGAAATTCAAATCTTTGAATTCCAAGTGTTAGTTATGTTTTGGAGGGAAAGTATTTTTAGGGAGTTCTATTCTTAACTAACATTGGAAACCAATTCCAATTATTTTTAGTAGTTTCTAGGAAGGTTTTATGATCCTTTGAAGGCATTATATAATAGACAAAAAGTAGAGCATCCGTTTGTATAGATTGTGCAAGAAAATCAATCAAAAACTCCATTTTGTGAATGAAATCTTGATGTTTAACATTTTGTTTTGTGTCCATAAGTTGTTCTAACATTGGAGGAGATTTTATTTGTGTAAATATCCATTTTATATACTTGAAGTTGTTTTTTGGTCTCTGGTTTTGCATTTGAGTGTGCACAACATTATGAATAGTGCTCTTTATTGTTGATTTTGACAAAAAAATGATGTTTGGGTGATCATTACATGAATGACTTGCTAATTATCATGAAATGACACATCCCTAACCTATACAATGATCTAACAACCCAAAAATTTTCAAATGAGAGCTTGTTGGTGGTGATCACCGAAGAAAGAACTACGAATGGAAAATGAAAGTGTAGGTATGGAGCAACAACATGAGTTTTAGCCATTTGAGAATATTATTTAATGATGGAAAGTGATTTTTTATGCTAAGGAAAAGGCGAATCCACCCTTGGTTGATCCCAAAAGTGTGGGGAAAACATTGAATTAGAAAGACCTATTTTTAGGGTTTGGGGGAAGCAATTTGGGCCTTTTGGTGTTGAAGAGACTTTGATTAAGATTCCTCTTGGAATTTTGACATTCAAATCATAATAATAGACTTTCTTAAGTGGGGAGACTAGAAGGTGAAGATAACTCATAGTTCCTATGTTAATTTTGTCACTTTTTATACATTTTAGAGCCACCATATAGGGCTCCAATCATGTTTGGTCCAAAAGAAAACTAGGTAACCTTTAGATATGTTAAAGAATTTCCAAATGGGTATACAAAAAATTATATATTTGAGTTATTTACTTTGGAAATTTGGGATAATATCAAGCATCTTTATCATCGGAGACCTAATTGGGGCAACTACGCCTAGAAAGTCATTTCAAGAAATTTGAAGGGTTGGATAGTTTGAAATAGTTTAAAACCTCATGAATTATTGAATCCAAATAATAACCATAAAAATATGTCAGCTCTAGCACTTGGAACCTTGGTGAGAAGTTCTTGTTAGGTTTTGAAGGTATTTGATTACTTAAGGCCTTGGGAAACACTACACAAATTTCACAAATTGTTGAACTTGTAGTTGGGCTACCCATATACCACCCTTACCTTTAAATCAAGTGGCATGATAGCATCAATAAGAATCCTTTGGAAGGTGAGAAAGTGTTCTTAAGAACTTTGATAGTTTGGATCCCTGGTTAGCCCTTGAGTTGAAGTATTCTTTAAGGAGAAGCACTTGAGTTGATCCATCTTGTAAAGAAGATTAGGAACCATGTCTAAATGAGAAGGATATTTTCCCACAAGGATGAAAAATATGAAGTTGGCAAGAATGGTTAAAGAATTTTTGGTTGATAACAAGAAGCTGAATGCATCACTAGAACAAAGAGAGAAAGAGAGCCATGAGAAGGATAAGACACTAGAGATTATGATGGAAAGAATATTAGCATTAGAGAAAAGAAATAAAGGAAGAAAACATGATGAGGAAGTATAAGTTGGAGGATAAGAGGAAGAAGCACCCCAAGAGCAGGAAGAAGTAGATGCTAAAGACATAAGGATAGCTAAGTTTGTAAAAGTCATAAAGAGTGGAGATACAAGGGAAAGAGGAGATTTTCCTATGTATGGAGGAAAGATGGATGATGAAGAGTTGATAGATTGGTTCAATTCCATGGATAATTTACTTGAATGTGAGGATATTGAAGAGGGACAAAAGTTGAAGATAGGAAAGTCAAAGTTGAAGGGACACACTCTACTATGATGGGATTGTGTTCAAGCAAAGAGATGGAGGAATAGGAAGCCAAAAATCACATCTTGGTAAAAAACAATGGATAATATGAAGGAAAAATCTCTACCAATTGATATAGGGTAAAATTATATAAGAAGTTGTAGGGTCTTGAACAAAAAGACATGGACATATAGAAGTACACTGAAGAGTTTCACAAATTGGACATAAGAGTGAGTCATGATGAAGAAGTTGAAGAAAAGATTGCAAGGTACATAAGAAGACTTGGGTTCAATACCCAAAATGAACTTAGTCTTGCTACCACTAGATTAGTTGAAGAGTGCCACAATTGGCCATCAAGGCTAAGGAAAAGATTAGATGAAGGAAAGAGAGATAGAGTAACACGAGATGAGGTTCATCCATGAGAGGAAGAGGTGGTAGAGTAACTATTGAATTTCAAAACAACAATGGTAAAGATAGGGACATACCATACACATTAGAGGCTAGAGGAGGCTATAGAGGAGGATATAGAGGAGTAAGAAGTGGAAGAAGAGATGATGAAGTTTTCAAAAGGAGATGTTTAACTTGTAATGAAGTGGGCCATCAGTCATGTAGAAATGTCCTAAGTGGATTGAGGACATGAGAAAAGATAGGAGAGTCCTTTTAACCCAAGAAAAATCAAAAGAAGAGGAGTCGAGAAACATAGTGGTTTTACTTGAAGAAGGAGAATGTGAGGATGGGTAGAGGACAACCATACAATCCAAGAATTTTTAGATCAACTTGTTTGATCCAAGGCAAGGTACACCAAATCAAAAAAAATTTAGCGGCAAGTCATAATATGGTGTCTTATGAAGTAGTTAAGAAGACGAATCTACAAATTTTTCCACATCCTCAACCATTTTATGCTACTTGGGTGAGCATGGATCAACATATGCTTGTTAGTGATCAGATCATGATTCAAATTTTAGTTGGAAAGTACAAGGATAAGGTATGGTGTGATGTTATTAATATGAGTTGTGGACATTTGATTCTAGGAAGACCTTGGTAATGGTCTAGAAGAGTTATACATGATGGTTTTACCAACAAGTACTTAGTCCAACATGAAGGTAAGAGGTATGAATTACAACCTTCATTAAGGAAGCAAGGAAATCTTATCATTATGTATTTTGTGTAGGAATTAAAGGTAGAGATTCAATATAATGCTAGATGGAATATCATGAAGAAAATATAGTCAAAGGGAAGTCAGAACAATCCTAAAGGAGGAGAGCTTTGGCATCTACAATATGTACAAGTTGAGGCAATGAAATGTCCGAGAATGATTCCGCTACATAGAACTACAAAAATAGTAAAGGGGCAGATTTTTTGTCCTAGTAGTGCATCAGTAATAAAGACCTTACAACCATCTTATTCTCCTTCATTGGGCTAGTGAGAAAGGACACCTTTTTCTAATTCTTTGTCAGTGAGTGGAGAAATTTTTTTTGAGAAGTAAGTCACCTTAGAAGATTACTTCAAACTAGAAACCCAACATACACCACAAGTCAATGCTTGGTCTAAGAAGATCAACTCTTGCGACAAGAGTTTCATTGAAGGAGGGCTAGAGCATGATGCATGAGCATCAGTACAAGGAAAGGTCCTCATGGGAGATGCACGGTTGATAAAATACAAGGAAGAATATGAACAATAAAGTGGCATGTTCTAGAGCCTATCATTGTCTTAAGAATTTTTCAAAATGACAAAGTTGAAATTAATCTTCAAGGGCCTCTAAAGGACCTTAGGATCTCAAATGGTGAAATAAGGGTAAAAAGGACCTATGGACTCAAATAGAGTCTTTAGGAATCTTAGATTTCTTAGTTTGGTCTACAAAAGCTAATGTGAAATTTGGAGAGGTAAAACTAGTTGTTTTAACTACTAAAATGTAAGTTGTAAATTCAAAACATTGAATTCCAATGGTTAGTTCTCTTTTGGAGGGAAAGTAGTTTTAGGAAATTTTATGCTTAATCAACCTTGGAAATCAATTCCAATTGGTTGAAGTAGTTTCTATGAAAGTTTTATGATATGACAAGAAGCAATTGGAGAGCATCCATTTGTATGGACTGTTGAAGAAAATCAATGAAAATTTCCCTTTTGTGAAAGAAATCTTGATTTTTACATTTAGTTTTGTGTTCAGAAGTTGTTCTAACATTGGAGGAGATTGTATTTGTGTAAAGCTCCATTGTATATGATTCAAAGTTGTTTGTTGTTCTCCAGTTTTTCACTTTAGTGTGGACAACTTTAGGAATACTACTCTCTATTGCCAATTTTGACAAAAAATGATATTTGGGTGATCATTCCATGAGTGACTTATTGATGGTATAGAGCAGTAGTAGAATTTTTAGCCATAGGAGGCTATTTTATAATGATGGAAAGTGATTGAGTGTATCAAGAAAAAGGTGAATCCAACATTGGTTGATCCTAGAAGTGTGGGGACAATATTGAATTAAAAATCCCTAGTTTTTAGGGTTTGGGGGAAGCAATTTGGGGATTTTGGTGTTGTAGACACTTTGAGTCTAATTCATCTTAGATTTATGACATTGAAGACCCTAGGTAACCTTTGGATATGTTGAAGAATGGTGAAATGGGTATCCAAAAATCCATAGAGTTGAGTTAGTGCTTTGGTAAAGTTGGGAGAAAATAAAACATCTTTATCATTGGAGAACTAATTGGGGCAGCTAGGCCTAGGAGGTAATTCAAAGAAATTTGAATGGTCCAATAGTTTGAAATAGTTTTAAACATAAAGAATCCTTGAATCCAAGTCATAACTATAAAAATATGTGAGCCCTAGAACTTGGAACTATGGTGAGGAGGTCTTGTTAGGTTTTGAAGGTATTTGAGTACTTAAGGCCTTGGGAAACACAAGGTAACCTTCACAAATTATAGAACTTGTAGTTAAGCCACCCATACATCACCCTTACCTCTGCATGATTAACCCTACAAATTTTATTAGGATTCCTGTATTATGTGCCAACCTCTCAAGGATTTTTGGATTCTTGGGGTCATCACTGTTGATATAGTACCCTGACTCAAATAGATTGAATTTAGGAGTTTTAGGGCTCTAATTGGATGTTCTACAAGTTGGAAAGTGTGACACTATCAACTTGATTGGTATGATCACACTCTCTTCACCATACCTTGTTAAGACTCCTAACTTCAATCCCCAAGTGGAATAATGGCTCTATCTACCCACCTCTTTAAGCTATGTCGATTGCACCTCGATATTCCCTAGTTAGAATCACCATAGGATTGCGTAGGGAATGAACTTCAAAATGGATCCCTTGTATTTAAGGTCCACTCACTATTCCCAAGAGGTTGTACAGATTGGATAGTGCGAAAGTGAGGTAGAGCTCTATCTTTCCCAAATACCTAGACAAGATGAACAATAGTGCAAGGAAAAAATTATTTACAAAAGAAAATAAATGATCACCAAATTAAAATTTACTATAATAAAGAATCAAGAAATGATCTAACCTAGACATACCAGGTATTGAAAGAACTATTTCAATCCGCTAACAAACTACTATCATAATAAATGTAGAAACTTTCTTAGAATTATTAAAAACCCTAATGTTAGAACTTTTATGTCCTTAAAACGGGTGTCCAACCATGAATACTTGTTAGGGCATGAATTTTATAGGGTGTTTGGGAAGTTATTTTCTACTTAGGAATCTTTTCCATCAATTTAATTTTTTTTGACAATGTTGCTCAAGTAACTTTTCAAAGTTGGAGAACACAACTTTTACATCTTTTTGGCAATTTTTTTTGAACTTAGCCAAATGAACTCTAATGCTTCCCAAACTTAACCAAAGACCTCAAATAAGGTAAAATTATCATCCTAACCCATCCTAGAACCTACTAACCTCATGATGATTTCAACACCTTCCTTGTGCAATCAAGGACTTTTGCATTTAGATGATCCCTAATTGCACTTACAAGTGTCCTATGAATCTTCAATTCACGCCCTATTATACTCTTACCATGGTCAACATGACCTTATGTAAAACACAATTAAAATTCCCTAAAGTCACACACACAAGAAAAATTTGATTGATCAAGAAATCCTTAGGTGCTCCTGCACTACTAGATACATATGATAGAGGAGGATGACAAAGAAAATATAGAGAACACTTTTCCCACATGATGGTAACTATAGGTTTTTTCATCAATGCTAAAGAGGGAGATTAATGAAGATATGGTTGGAACAAATGTTATGTTGTCATTGATAACAAACCTTAATGGTAAGACATTTACTAATAGTTTAGAGTTCCATACAAGTTGATTGATGTGGATGATTTGAAAAGAGAGATAACAAGATGAACTAGTGAAGTGGTTGCATAAAAATGAGTAATTATATTAGAACTGCAATGTGTACTTAATTAGTTGGTATTTAACAATATAATATTTTTTTAAATCATTTTATTAAGTGGATAAAAATGATTATTTGAAGTGTAGAAGAGATTATGGATGTGGGTCAAGAGTCAAGCAAATCACTAGCTTAATTGAGCAATAGAAAATTCCTGGGAAATTTTTTACTAGGTCAATAAAGAAGTTGAAGTAGAAGATTAAGGAACTTAAGTATTAGTCAAGAAAAATAATGTTTTCCAAGTGATGGTAATGACCAAGCAAGATGAATAAAAATTGAAGTAGATAGAATAATAGATACCAAGCTACCCTATGATGATAAAGTTGATGAACATGGCGATGATTGAGTATTAGTGTATTAGCAATTTGTTGAAGAATCAAGATTTGAGGATGACATAGTTGAGTTTAGGGATTAGTAAATACACATTAAAGATAAGGATTGATGAGTTGACATATTTAATACATTAATCAAGTTTGTTAAGCGATCTAAGGATAAGATTCAAAGAGAAGTTTCCAAGAAAGAAGAAGATAGGAAAATGATGGATAGATTCAACGAATGTTATCAAACCTTAAGAATGATGGCTATATTTAAGTAGAAAATGATTATACAAATTTATTTAAGGAGGCACAAGAGATTTTCTTCAATGCTATTGAGTTGGCTAGAAATTTTTTAAAGAACAAGTAAAGAACAAGAGTTTAAAAGGTAAAGTGAGAAGTTGCTATAAGTGTGATTTATATAAGTGTTTCCAAGAAGATTAGTGATGGGCAATAGGATGAAGACTAGTAAATGAACTTGGAATGATGTAAATAGAGATCTAAACAAGAAAAGTGGTTTTTATCTTATCAAATGAACCAAGATGTTACTTTCTAACCATTATGGTAGTAAAATCCTTTAATCAAGGTTGAACTAATAGTCATATTGTAAATTCATTAATCAATGTGACATTATAATGGGAGGATTTGAATACCTCTAACAAGGACACTCCTAATAGGGTTATTATATCCTTTAAGAGGATTACCCCTAACAATGTGTTCTACAACCTTTAATAGGGTTGGCTCTTAATCTATCTCACTTCAAAACAATGAAAAAGTGGTACCATGTTACTTGGTGGTTTTTCCCAAATTGGGTTTCCAGATTAAATCCTAGTGTTATAATTGTGAGATTTATGCTTTCATGCATTATGTTATTTACTAAATGTATTTTTTCTAATTGTCTATTTCTAAAACAAAAAGCTTGATGTTGAAGTGAATAAGTTGATTTGTTGATAAGTTTCTATGTTGATCGAGTGGATTTGTGAGTTTGATTAAGTTGTTAACAGTTGAATTGGTACAAGTAGACTTGAGGATAATTGATTCATCCTCTTAGTTATTCTAATCAATCTAAGAGATCCATGGTGCTAAAATCTAGTCGTATGACATAGAAAATAATTTTATAAGCAATAGGTGTAAGAAAATGTATGATTGGAAAGGGAAATGATAGGACTTTTAGAGGAGAATGAAATCTAAAATGTGATAAAAGTTATTATTAATGAATGATGTGATCTTATAGTAAATCATTTATTAATGGAACTTTGTTTTAAGTCAAGGTGAAATTTGTTAAAGAAGACTAGTAAAGATATAATTAGTACTACCACATCAACTAAAACAATGATATGATCCTAATGTTTAATTGTACAAATTAGTTTTTCTTTACACTTGTTATGTACATCAGTAGAGTAAATGATCAACTTACAAATACTAGAAAGGAGGAAAAAAAAAACATAGCAAAATAAATTTAATTTATTGGTTCTCAATTGATTGATTTGTAAATTCTATTTCACATAGTGTTATAATTTAACATAAAATAAGTTACAGTTTGGATTTAATTGCAAATTTGTAGGAAGTCTTTTGAGGTCTATTTTACAATAACTTCTTCGATAATATTTCTACATATATTAATCTAATATAGTGTTCCACATATTGCAGTATGGCATCTTCACACACTAAAGTTCACCAATATCATAAAACACATTCAAATGACTCAATTTTGTAACTAGTATCTAGGAAGTTGGTAGTGGTTTCCCCAAGTTGTTTAATTATGCTGAATGCTCTTTTCTATTTGTTAGGGTTGATTACTTTTAAAAATTATTGTTCATACTTTGGGAAGCCTAGAGTGTTCTATCACCTACATCAAGTCTGAAAAATGATTAGTCTGTTATTTATTTACATTGGTAATTTAATTATTTGAGTAAAAATGGATCCACTTAATAGAGAGAATAAAATATTCTGTAAGGAAAAGAATAGAAGAGAAACATGCATATATCTCTTACTTGAAGAAAATTTCTTGATGAAATAATCATGTTAAATAGCAGCTTCATATAAGAAAAAGTTGAAGTTGTGATCTCATCAAGAAGTTCACTAAAGAAAAAGGTATTGTGCTTGTTTCAGTTTTGTTCCATGAAGAGATAGGGATAACTACCTAGTTTTTGTTTTAGATTGTTTGAACTTCCATTTGAAGTTTTCTTCTACATTTCTTTTGTTTTTTAGTGAAATAAGGACATTTTCTAGGTAAGAATAAGGTCAAGTAGACTCATATTTTACATGCATTCATCATATATTAAAGAAGCGAGTTAATAATAAAGGTATCTTTAGTGGTGTTCTATTGTTGATTACATGTATATAATTTTGTTCCACTATTCAGTGATATTTGTAAATGGGCTTACATATTAAAAATACAAAGGGCTTGAGATTTTAAAATTAGGGGATAAGGAATGATTGATAATCAAATATAATTTTTTGTTAGAGTAGATAAGCTGGTGTTGCAGTGACAAAATATTTGATAATATGTAATAGGAACAAAGTAATTTTGCTACACTTAAATTACAAAAATTGAATACACAAAAATGAGGAGAAAGCAAGAGATAGCAAAGAATAGAGGGGTTCCCTTGATACCTAGAGACTAATATTTTTCTCAAGTATTGAGAAATTTAAATGAAAGAATTGATAAGCTAAAATCAATTAGATTTAAGGATCAAAAACATCAATTATGTTCTACTAGTTTCTGATATATACTTGGCCTTACATATTATAAATATCAAGGGCTTGATCTTTTCAAACTATGGGCTAAAAAATGATTGATAATCAAATTTACATTTCTATTAGAATAGATAAGTTGGTGTTGTAGTGATGGAATATTTGATAATATGTAATAGGAACAAAGTGATGTTTCTATACTTAAATTATGGAAACTGAATAGATAGAAATAAATAAAAAATAAGAGACAATAAAAAATGGAGGGGTGTCCTTCATAGCTTGGAGACAAAGAGTGGTCTCAAGCATTGAGAAATTTAAATGCAAGAAGTGATAAGATAAAATCAATTAGATTTAAGGATGAAAAACATCAATGCCACATGCTCAGAATTTTGGTTTAACTATTTTATCCTTTGACTTCCGCATTGCTAATTGAGTTAGGACTGTGGTATGCTGCACACAATTTTATGATTTTATGTGAAACTACCCACAAGGCCATCTACTTTATTTAGATTTATTTTCTCAAACCTAGTTAAGATTAATAAGTTGTTGATAAATTTTTTTAATATAGTCATTAAAGAGGAACCTTGTTTTAATACAGGCAATGTTTCAAGTAAACAGACAAATATGCTAAGAAATACAAATTTCACATATAGAAATCAACACCATTATCTATCTATTACATATAGATGGTTTACCATTCATCTTTCAATAGTTGAAATATTCAAAATGAATAGTTGAATACTAGGTTTAGTAATATTTCTTCTTGACTTCATTCTCTACTGAAGATTGAAATTGTGATCTTTAGTTAGTGGAATCCAAATCTACTACAACAATGAATAGCTTCAAGTATGGTATGAAAATAAAGAATAGGGAAATAGAGATAGTATAGCATGTAGGAAGTGGGGATTAACTTGAAATCTGTATATGATTGACCATAAAATTAGGATTGAAGGCTTTGTGCAATCATATAATCCACAAGTCAAACAAAAAAATTTTAGGAAAATTTAGAATGTGAGATGATGAGTATTGATTCATAACTATATAAGTTCATTGATGAATGAAGCAGACCATTAAACTTATGTTATTAGCTTACATTGAAATCCTTTCTATGACATCATTTATTAGAATTGTAAAAGTCACATGAATTTCAAACTAGAATAATGAATTAGCAACTATAGGCATCTCCTTTTCATAACTATCAAAAGATACTTTTGTAAGCTTTGGGAAGTGTTGTTATAGTAGTTTACCATTCATGGTGTAGTGAACAACTTCATCTTCATATTCATCTATACATTATAGAGAAGGCTTATATGTTAATGTTGTCTCTATTATACATGCAAGGAATTTTTCCATATTTTTTGCTAACAAAACATGCAAGGTGGGTGGTTCATGACAAGTGTTGCACAATAATTGATATGGTGAGAGATGTGCATTTTCTAGACTCATGGTTTGAGATACTTGGATTTTCTATCAATATTTTAGTAAGACTTATTTCAAGCTAGTTTTTTCTTTTTTTTTTGAGATTTATCTATTTTATAAATGTAGTTTTTATTCATATATTATGTGAGTTTGATACTAACCTATGTACAAGTAGAGACTAATGTTTCTAAAATAGCTTTTGAGTATTTGCCATTAAGTTGATCAATAAATGTGGAAGGTGTCAACCCAATGATGTTAGTTCCAATTGGCCCACTTCTAATTAAATTTTTGAGTAAAAGGAGGGATGTTCTTTATTAGGAAAGTGTTATGTTTAGTGATTCGAAGGGTTGGGAGTGGTGTTTTGAAACAATCACCTAGAATAAGTTGCAAATGATAAGGAAGGACAATAATGAATGTGCTAAATATGATAGAATTAAGAGATGATTTAGTATGTAGTGGTAATAGCTTACCTTAGCTAAATCATACACTCTTGTTACATCCTTCACATGTAACTAAATTTTGGATGTTGATTGGCAATGGGCTACAACTAGAACACCTATTATCCCAAAAGGGGTAGACATTTATAGATTGAGTCAACTTAGAAATTCTCTAATTATGAATAAGCTCAAGACTTTTGCAAAACCTACCAATGGTTTAATTGGAGGTTGATCCAATGATGATGAGATAGTAGGTAGTGTCCCCTCTTTTAAACTATCTTCTTTTCTTGAGCTTGGGAAGATTTTTTTAAATTAGTTTACTCATAACATTTTTTGTAATTGTCATTTATCCTAGCTCTTGATGAGGTCGACATGGATTATTTTCACTTTGGTTGGACTATCATTTTTTTAGCAAGTGCAAGTTGACATTAACACTTAGTCAAATGGTTACATTGCTACCAAACTCTATAGTTTCTACCAAGGTGATCATTCATCCTATAGTATTAACCAGCTATTTTAGTTGCTCCCTAGCCAAGTAGTCAGAATGCAGTGTCTATTGAGCTCATGAGTTAGTTTATAGTGATCACCAAGCACATAGTGTACACCAAGCTTCAAATACTATGTACAATGAAAACTAAGCATAAGAGAGGCTACTGAGCTATTCAGTGCAAGTGAATAAGATCATAGTGTTAATCAAGCTTTAGTATGTTAACCAAATTCTACTGTATTTACTAAGCTATCAGTGTTAGCAAGTTGAATCTAGTGTTGATTGAGTTATATAGTGTCAACCAAGTGATTCAACAACTACCGAGTTTCTTAGTGTTCACTGAGTCACATAGCATTGGTTGAGTTTGAGCTACTTGGAAGTGATTAGTATGGACCGTGCTTCAAATTCAACTAAGTGCAAAAAATTTCTAATCATTGAAGGTGTTTTCTATGTATCAGAACATCATCAAGTTTGTCTTCAGAATTTAAGTTATAGAAGCTGGGCCGACTTTGTGAATTATGATAAAATTGGTATTGTAGCTTACTCTTATAATATTTTTTTTGGATTGGTATATATGTAATGCATCGTATCATATACAAAATATGTCATTGAAGAAGATTTTGATGTACATGACTGCACATTAGAAAAGGCTACAAATAATATAAGGGACATCAAAGATTTATCTATCATCATTAGATGGTCATTGCAATACAAGGAATCTCATTCAACAAATCAGAGTTGCAAATCAAAGATTAGCCACTCGTTCATCCTAATAGGTGTATCAATTAATTCCTTTAATAGGGTAGACTTAATTTAGTCTTTTTCTAAAATTCCTAATCGAGTGTATACTTTATTGTATGTTTGTAAATCCTTTAATATGGTGGACCTCATAGTCCTTATTGCTCCTAATAGGGTAGATCACCATAAGTGTTCAATTGTAAGCCTTAATAGGTTAACTTTATATTACAGTACTTAATCTTATGAAAATCATTCCCACCCTCATTTTACTTTCTATTTAGAAGGTTTTTGGGTCACCATATCTTGTTTTAAAGTGTAATGAATGTTTTATTTCTTTGATTCTTTCATGCATTAAATTAAATCGGTATAATATAAGAAGGATTAATTGGTGAACTAAGATAAATTTTTATTGGTTTCTGATTCACCCCTCACCCCCCAGTAACCTTGCTTACCTTATATTTCCAACAATTGTTCTTAGAGATTTTCGTTATCACATCAAAACATCTTGAGATAAGATTAGAGGAAATGGAGGTATAAGGATGAATAAGGTTATTGACTATTTACATAAGAATAAAGATAACATTCTTGTTGGTGTAAGTAATTATTCACTATTTACACTTACTTAAGTTTACTTAGGTTAATGCATTATTTTAATATTTATTTATTAGTCACCTAGGAGTATGTGCACTCTTGTGAGTTGTCATGTTGACAACACAGGAGTTTGCACCTCATTTATGCACATGGTGACTACAACATAGGAGTTAGCACACTAATTAAGCATATGGTGTCTACAACATCTCCACTTGAGATACACCTCATCATTCTTATCCTATCATCTAGAATGATGGATAAGACATGTGCTTAGTTGTAATGCTTATTTTATCTCTTGGCTCTTTCTAGAGACATTCTAGGTGCTTCCTGAGAGGCCTTTATATACAGGCACTCCTAGTGTGTACAATCATCACATACAAAGCCAAGCAATGTATGAGGACATACTCTGATATATTGATCATACTCCTTTTTGGTCTACAGTTGTGCTTGTGTTTGAGTTATATGATCTTGGGTGAATCTTGCCCTGAGGAAAATTCTTACATGGTATCAAAGCTATACCAAATTCTTACAATGCCAAATGAAAGCATAAATTGCACCTTTACCAAGAACCATATTAGTCCTCAAGATGCAACCATCTCCACACACCATGAAGAATCATCTCCACACACCATGAAGATAACCAAGAACTCCATGAGTCCTCAAGATCTAACCATCTTCACACACCATGAAGATTACCAAGTGCACCATGCAAATTTCAAAGACACTTCTATAGAAACAAGATCTAAGACAAATATCTAATGTCTGCAAACACCTAATAAATATATCAATGCCAAGAAAAAAAAACTCCCACTCTACCATGGTAGAAAGGCATCATAAAATCCATCTCCTACATGAAGATCCTCTAAGTCTACACCCACACAACCAAAGTTTCAGTACCAAGTGAAACCAAGATCTCCAAACCAAGAAGATACATACCAAATGAGAAACTAATCCTGCACTGTCACCTCATCACTATCACAAGCTCCCACTAAACCATGTATCCAAGCTATCCATGACATTATGATGAAAAACTATCAATTAACCATGAGAATCAACTAAGGCATCAAAGCATCAAAGAACACAAAGTGCACACCATGAGCTCCTCAAAAGAAACCAAATAACCATGATCCTCAACCAAGACGATATACCACCATAACCAAATTAGGAATCAAAACCAATGAACATCAAGGATGTACCTGTATATCTAATTGTGTCATGCCAAAATCCATGGCACCGTGATAGCATCCTTGAACTAAGCATCTGACTCTCAATTTGACTAACCTATCAGCACAAAATAGTAAACCACAATTCTTCACCATGACTATACCTAGTAACAACATCTCATCCCTTCTACATGAAGAAAAATAAGAAAATCATGTGACTTAGGGCATACACAACCCAAATCCAAGCCACCAATCTAAATATGCATCAATAATGAAAGATTGATGGATAAAGACAACCCATATCCAAGCCATAAAGGCAACCTATAAGTGTAGATTGGTTGCAACACTACACAACTTATAGACCCAACAAGTCATCATACATATCCAAACCAAATACTGATAACCATATCATCATAAGACTAATCTAAAATATGAACTAAGTATACAATGACATCAAATTTTAAATCTCCAAACACATAATGTCATAAACTGACAATGTCACCATAGTCAATATATACCATAAATTGTTCAAATTAATATATCACAAAATAAATCATGCCAAACCTACACCAAATTTAAACCAATGTGTAGAGGTCTCCAAAAGCTTTCCATTGACTACTTAAAGTCCAAAATCTGACTCCATATGCCCAAGTTATGCCCTAATTTATGCTCAAAATAAATAACATCTAAATTTTAGGCTCCTAAAACCTAACAAAATTTTTAAATCATAGAACCAAGCCTGCACAAAGTTGTAGTACTCTGAATTAGCTTTCCAACACCTGTAAGAAGATTGCAATTTCATATCTTAAGAGAAAGGTATGGTTGTTTTACAAAGACTATCTTTTTACCATTTTGATATGATTAAATTTGGTAGCCATCACAGGCTGAAACTAAAATCCTCTTTCATTTTGTCTAAACATGGCCAAACTAGGGCATATTATATATCAAAATTTATGGAAACAATGACCTAGATCCAATGGTGAGGTCTGTTTTTACTTAGGAGGTTATTTCTGCAAGCTCCCCCTAAAACCCTCATTTAAATGAAACATGCCTAAAATCTACCAACATCCCATCATAACAACAAATCCAAAACTCTCAAATATGTAGTAAGCAACTCATATATCTTGCCCTTTCATTTTACCTTCTCATGCATTCCCATGGATTCAATCTAGGGTTACAATAATAAAACTATAGCTCTAATACCAGTTGTAAGGAAACTTGCAACAAATAATGTAACCATTTCCACATAACTCATAATATATTTGAAATAAATATACAATTGAAATCCACATGCAAGAGAATAGAAAACATACCCACAAAAATGTGACACAAGATATACCCTAGGAAGACCTCATTGAGAGAAAAACCTAGCCTCCTAAAACATCCATCACCATGTATTATTCAACAAAAATACTATTGCAATACAATCATGGAAGTCTTTAAAGCCATAGCCATAACCGAGAAATCTATGTGACCAAGCATGAATCCACCAATCGCATGCCATGCTTCCAACCTTCACAAATGCTCCCTTGGCTAACCTATCAAGACTTGTCCCACTCAACTCTTTCCCTTTTTTCCTTCTTCTTCTCACTTCTTACATGACAACTACCTTTGTGGTTGCTTATATAGTAGCAAGTCTCATAAAACCACCAAGTAGTATTACATAAACCATGTGCTACCTAGCCTCTTGGCCTCACATTTAATATTAGATTTTAATTTCTTTTCCACAATATTAAATAATTACATAAAATATTATCTCACTATTACAATACAACTCATCAAGTATATCCCATGGGAATCTTTCCATGTTGCACATCCATCTAGGTGGAACATTACATAATAAAATAAAACAATACAATATAACAATATTATGCAATGCGTGCAATACCCATTATCTCAAAAAATCACATGTTTCACTCTCACACAAAAATTTCCCACATTCTTTATTTCCTTCATGCTCAAGTTCTTGTATTCTCTTTTCAAGGTTTGTAGCTTCACAACCTTGATCTAAGCATTGCCATGGTAAGCATCTTTTAGAGTCTTCCAGGCCTCTTTTATTATCTTTGCATCAACAATTCTGGGAAACAAGCCCTTCTCAAGAGCCATCTAAATGTGAAACAACGCCACTGCATTCCTCTTCTCTACTTCTTTTTTCAATATCATGTCATTAAGTTGGAGAGTATCCCAATCTATAGGCTCTACATATCCGGAATCAATGATCTCCCAATAAGCCTTTCCAATAAAAAAAGTCTTCATCTTAAGTGACCAATATTGGTAATCAACTCCATCAAACTCTAGGATGTGCAAATTGCTTGCCATGCTGCTATCTTCCAAACACCTTTAGCTCTGATACCAAATGTGGGATTTGAACAACAACAATTTGAAAAGAAAAGACAACCAACAAAAACAATATACAAGGAGAGAGAAAAATAACTCAATTTTTCAATAGAGGATACTCTATTTTTTATAGTAGAGATAAAACAATTTTTTATTGCTACATCATTCATGTGAAAATTACATCTTACAACTATCTTATATAAAACTCTTCTATGGAAAACTATGATGAAAAATAAATTAGAATCACTACTTGTCACACAAATTGAACTATTTTTTGCTTGTCCTTTATTACATGCAAAAATTTGTGAAACTTGCAGCAGAGACAAACTAAAAGATTTATTGCTTGTACAAGAAGGTGTTATTGGAATGGAGTTTCTAATGCAAAATGAAATATGAAACAACCTATAGAAAACTAATTTAAATTATCGCTAATTATGTGAATCCTTCGTGTTCTTCATCTAATTAACCGAAACATTATTACTGGATTGGGCGATGGATGAAAACTAGGATGGTAGAACTAAGTGTTTAAATATCTTGAGAAGCATCAATCTTCATGAACAATGTTCTGTCTACTCTTAATCTCCAACCCTCACTCTAAGATAACACTTGATCTAAAATGGCTATTTGACTTCTACTAAAATTTGATCTTGCCAAGAATGACTATGGAGAAGGTACACAAGGACACATGATGGAAAATAAAGATAATATCAAGGCCAATCCAAGATAGATGCTTGGGCCACACAAAAACATTAAAAATGAAGCACAAACCAATATCAATCAATTCTCATTGCACACATTCGAGATCTGACACTACTACAGGAAAATAAATAGACCAAGAAAAGGTGGACAAATCTCCATTCTACTCAACATAGATTTCATGATGACCATTGCAAGATGGTAATATAAAAAATTATCAAGACCCATAATTGACACATTGGGATTTTTTACAGTGAAGAGCTAAAGAAAATAGTGTTTAAATGAATGATATATGTTGCTCTAAATTCTTTGAAATGTGTGGGGCTCATCTAGGGCACATACACTTGATAAATCATGATGTCATCTCAATACACATGAATATTTGGATTCAAGTTTGTTCAAACCTTCTTTTTTTTTATGTAATCTTGAGAAAACATAGTGCTAACAACCTATATAGATAGTGACAGATCCTAGTTACACTCAAATTGTTTTGAAACAATAAAGACATAACTAGCCACACAAAATATAACACAACATTGATAAGACATAGATAATATCATTGAGTGATGAGCATGTACTCAACCTTGAGCATTCCTAGCAATATGCTAATTACATATTTTAATGATTTCTCATGTAGCTATGAAACCATTAACAATAGGCTTATACATTCTCCTTTGTTGCACTTAGGAAAGCTAGCTCTGATACAATATTAATTTTAGGATTGTTGCAAATATACTGAGCACTGTCATTACAATATGTGTTTTCAAATACAAGATTGTCACCATGTTGAAGTTGATAAAATATCAACCCCACAACTCTGAAGAATCATTTGCATACAAACACCTGTCATAGAAAGAGAGAACCAAACGCTATGGAGGCTAGAATTCTCAAATCCATAGATGAGACATTCTTGATGAGCAAAAAGATAAATTGATATAATCAAAAGTGAATGAATTATTACAAAGAGATTAATCCTTATAAAGGGTATCAAAACTCTAAAGGGAAAAACCTATGCTGCATGATAATAATTAATAAAAGAGTTAATTATTATGTGTCTAAAGTTTATCTTAAGTAAACTAGAGATAATAAGTGACTTAATCAATATGATTTAGTTAATAAGAAAACACTTTATTACTCTAACATATATTTATATCAAGCATATGTTATGAGGAGTCATGTTCCAAGGGACATGTTTATTTTGAAATATGACTAACTATATATATATATATATATATATATATATATATATATATATATATATATATATATATATATATATATATATATATATATATATATATATCTGTGTGTGTGTGTGTGTGTGTGTCTCAAAATTATATATATTGTAAGGTTTATCTGATTGAAGCTACTAAAAATCAACAATATAGGTTTTATGTTATAGATTTAATTTTAATTTTACAAAGTACCAATGGTCTTTAATGTATTATTATTCCTATTTATGAAAATTATCTAAATCTAAATGTAAATTTAGTGATATATCACACTATATACATGCTAAGAATCAGATGTTTTATAAATACATGTATCTAACTATGAGTAGTTATCAAATAAAATCCTACACATCTTGTTCTCTCACTATTTGTAATATGATTTTCCTTTGACCTTGAATTAGGGATTTTATATAAAAGTCTTCTTAATATAAATCCATATGAAATAAAAAATGATGCAATAATATGACTACAAAATATAATATAATTGTAAAAAAATTAAAATATACAGAGAACTAATTATAAAAACTTCTGATTGTACCAATTACAATGCAATACATGGACCATTATTTTTAATAGTGCCACATAGTACATGTACTTATCTTTATAATTTAGAAAACAATTATACTATAATTTTAATTTTGTTTTATCGGATCAAAATTTAAGAGATTAGAAATCATTAAAGTATTGTTAAAGGAACCTTTACTATACTACACTAATTATAATTTTTAAATATATATCCATAATATAATATGCTACCTCCTATAAGCATATTATGCTATTTCCTATAAATTATGGTGATATTTAAAATTAAATATTCTAATATTTTAAAAAATACAATACAAATGATTACAATTATTTTATTTGATGTGTACAACTTATTGCAAAGACTAAATATATTTCATTTAAAACTCTAACGTTTAGCTAATCAAGAAATACAATTGATAAGTAATGAACACTAATATTATAAAAATAATTGTTAAAAAAACACTCATACTAATCTAATTACAATAATATTCACCTTTACAAAAGTAATAAAATAAATGTGTGATTTTATTAATGTGGGTTCCACTATATAAATAAATGAGGAACAACATGAGGTAAGAAAGGGTCCACATCTTGGAGTTCTATAGAAGTCTTCCATTTCCTTCATGTAGTTCCAAAATAATGACCCCACCCTGTAGGGTCCCACTCAAAACGAGGTTTTCAATTTGTTTTTCATTTTGTTTTCTTATTTAAATTTGTTTTTTTCTTCATAAGATGAGGTTTTGTAAATTTAGAATATAGTACAAAATTATTAGTTTTGATTTTACATCAATTCATTAAAGATGTTATAGAGTGTAATGATGACAAATCAAAGAGTCGTGAAGATTGAACTAGATAAGCAAGAAACTCCATGTACCGCATTCCTCACATGGGCTGCTAGTAGAGTTTGAAGACTTGAGGACTCTTTGTTGTCTGCTATTGATGACGAAGTGTGGGCTGTGGACAGTGGAGGTACGGTGTGTTGGTGGATAAATTAATATCCAACAACATTTCTGTCATTTGCAATTGTGCTTCGTGAGGTAAATCATCATATTTAAATTCCAACAGGAAATATGGAAATCGTTCGAATGTTTTAGCACAACTAAGCGCTAGGCAATTGATATTTCTTTCTCATCAACTGTCACATCTGACCCATATTAGTGAAAACTGTTGCTGATGTCTATCCCCGCATCAAATCGGCAATTTATTGATTTTAAAAATTAAATTAAAAATTATTTTAAAACTGGGTCAAAACTGTTGCATTTGACTTTATCTTTATGAGGAGTAGCAAGATTCTCTCTGCGGTCCTCCTCTGTAATTTCGCGGAAATTCCAACTTTTTACTGACGTCTTATTAGAACCCGAGTTGTAAGCTTCTACATCTGTGTCGTAATAGCATCCTCCAGGACCTCCTCTCATATTCCTGACATTATTCAAGTTCTTGAAATGGCGAATTGCAGTCTTTACAAACCTCAAAAAAATTTCAGTAGTGAGAGTAAATCATTTGACGTTTTCCTGAGCTTTCGCGGACCCGATGTGAGGCAAACCTTCGTTGATCATCTTTATCATTCTCTATCCACTGCAGGATTGCGCGTCTTTAGAGACAGCGAGGAATTGGTAAAGGGCAAAAATATTGAACGGGACCTTGAACTAGCCATTAAAGGCTCCAGCATCTATATACCCATATTTTCCCCTGGTTACGCAAGTTCTGATTGGTGTCTCCGGGAGGTTTCTCTTATGTGGGAGATCAGTTCCAGAAGCGCAGACACTGTAGCCTTGATCCCTCTTTTTTATAATGTGGAGCCATCACATGTGAGATATCCTCATAGAGATGGTCCATATGCGGAGGCTTTCGATAGACATGTGAGCAAAGGTAGGCATAGCCAAGGGGAGATCCAAAGATGGAGGAATGCGCTACATGAAGTTTCTTGCTTATCTGGGTGGTTTCTCGAAGAAACGTCCTTTGGGTACTTGTTCTTTTTTATGTGCGTGTTTAATGTTTGTAGATCAGGGGAGGCATGTAATAGAAATAAAATTGATTTCTCAAATGCCTGAAATGTGGCAGGTACGAAGGAAAGCTTGTGATGCAAGTGGTGAAGGACGTTCTCCAGACATTGGATTTGGGAGTATTAGATGTGGCCCCACATCCTGTGGGACTCACATCTCTCTGCGAGGAGGTCATACAGTTGTTGAGACTCGGTGATAAGGCAATTCATGGTAGGCGCACCCTTGGTATTTGGGGCATGCCAGGTCTGGGTAAAACCACCCTGTCAAAAGCCCTTTATAACAAGATCCATCGTCGCTTTCATGCTTCCTGTTTTGTACCTGATGTAAAAGCAGAGGGGTCCAAGAGGAGGCTTACAAAATTGAAGCAGAAAATAGACAGGGATCTGCGGAAAATGCCGAAAGAGGTGAACAGGATTGATGATGGAATAACTCAGAGAAATAATTTGGCCGCCTCGTTAAGAGTACTGGTGGTTCTGGATGATGTTGACAATGTGCAGCAGTTGAATGCTCTCATTGGTAACTGGTTTGGAGAAGGAAGCAGAATCATCATAACAACCCAAGATAAGCATGTCTTGGAGGCGCAACAAGTTGATGAGATTTATCCCATGAGAAAACTTGAGCATGCTGAAGCCGTGGAGTTATTCTGTCGGCATGCCTTTTTCAGTGACCAACCGGAGAAAGGTTACGAAGATAAGACGGAGAGAATTGTGAAGGGGTGCTCGGGTCTTCCTCTGTCCTTGGAGATTGTAGGCGCGCACCTGTACAATAGACGTGAGAATAGATACTGGGATGAAACCCTACACAAACTTGAAAAGGTCGGCAACGTCGATCTCGTGTTTGAAACTCTCAAAATAAGTTACGACAGTCTGGCCCTTGAAGTGAAACGCATCTTTTTAGACATAGCCTGCTTCTTCGTCAACCTCAAGAGCAGCCTCTCCCTTCGCAATAGGGCCTTTGATATGTGTTTTTATGCTAAATTTTGGTGTGCCTTAGGGTGTGAGTCTGTCTCTACAAGTCTGAAAATTCTTGAAGAGAAGTCACTCATTGCAGTACACGAGTACAGATATTGCGAGGACCCGGATGAGGACATAGATGAAGAGGAACTCGCAGATCAGTACTTGTGCGAATTTTCTATGCATGAGGAGATAAGAAGAATGGGTTGGCGAATTGTCCGAGAGGAATCGTTGAGCTATCCAACCGATCGCAGTAGAATTTGGCAGGAGGAGGACATACATACTATAACCGCTGCTATGACCATCCAGGTACTGTTCATCCTCCCTTTGACATTTTCTAGCCAGTAGTTGGAAAGTTAGCATCTAATCTAAAAGGGTAAAGCTGACCAGTTATGGGCAGAATCATTCTTACGTTACCGTTAGTCTAGAAAACCCCATTTCTGAAGTGCGTATAGACAGAGATTACAGGGGAGACCAATCTGCTACGGCATGGAAGCCAGATTTTTTTATTATACTGTACTAAAATCTATTGTATCACTTCTATAAATAAAGGGCAGTAGAAATTTCTGGAAACAAGAATTAGAAATATCTACAAAACATGATTCTTTCATAGACCAATGTAGTCGGCTCCTCTTTTTTCGGCATCCATAGTGCTTGACATGATATTAATGTACCTGTTACGTGTTATGTTTTGGCTGATGAGATAATAACGTCAGGTTGTTTTCTTAATGCTCGGACCAAGGTGAAATATATATTCGTGTGTACTCATTTTATCTTAATACACCTTGCAAAGTCACTATTTGTAATTGAAAATATTTAAACTAGAATACACATTGTCATGATTCATAGTTTCTATAATATACCTCAATACTCTCTTTTCTATTTGTCAATGTGAGTGCTTAGATGAATTTATAAATCTAGATATCAAACTCACTCCATACATTATAGTCAACCTAATTGCTGTGAAATACGTCAAATTACCAACCAACTTTTCAAATATAGTTGAATCAAAAGTCATCTCATTATATTCTCTACTTAGTTTTGTGCCTATTGTCACACTGAACCTTCTCAAAACATCTTACATATTTAATTTGACAAATGAAAATGTATTTGTTATTTTTTGTAACTTCAATGCTAAGAAAATATTTCATCATTCCCAAATCTTTCTTCTCAAATTCCTTCTTCATTGCTGATTTAACCATGTCAATAGAAACATTTTGTAAAGATGAAGTCATAAACATATAGACAAACAATTAAAATATGATCTTGTTCATTGACTTTGGTGTAGAGTGTAGGCTCGCTAGTGCTTCTACTAAACCACTCTCTATCATGTATGCATCAATCATGTTGTACCATGCTCTTGCTGGTTTATTCATTCAATGGAGTGCCTTCTTTAACCTATTAAATTTGTCTTCAAAGCCTTTTATCTCATAACTTGGTGGTTGTTGCACATAAACTTCTTCTTCCAAACATCTATTAAAGAAGGTTTATGTATCATCCAATTGATAAACTTTCCAACTGTTTTGAATTGCAATAGTTAGTACAATTTTAACAACATCTTGTTGAGCTACCAGAGAATGTCTTATTATGATTAACTCCATATTCTTGTACAAACCCTTTAGCTAATAGTCTTACCTTATAGTTGTCAAATTTTCTATTTACCATAAACTTAGTTTTGTAAACCCATTTTACACCTATGCATTTTTTATCCTTAGGAAAATCAACTAATCCTCATGTATCATTCTTCTCAATAGATTACATTTCATCATTCATTGTGCTAATATGTTGTTCTTTTTTAATTGCATCTTCAACTTATATAGGACCGTGAGAGAATAAAGCATATTTTAGTTGAAAGTCTATTCTATCTCCTTGTTCATAAATATCTTGCAAACATCTATTTTTCTTGCTTGTAAGCCTTGATCTCAATTGTGAAAATGTAGGATTTGAATCATTACTTACTTGTAGACTTTGCAATTCTTCTTGATCAACACTCATTTGAGTGTGATCTCATTGTGGTCATCTTGGAGAAGTTTATCCTTGCTCATTTGTTTGATCATCTTCATCTTCTTCATCTTATGCTTCTTGACCATCATAAAGTATTGATGTTGCACCTATAAATGTCTTGTCTATGTTGCCATCCCAAGATTCTTCATTTTTAAAAACATCTCTAGTTACAATGAATTTGTTAATTATAGAATTAAATAACCTATATGCCTTAGACTATTCATCATAACCAATAAAAATACAATTTTCCCTCTTATCATCCAATTTACTCTGTGTTTCCTTATGTAGATGTGCAAATGCAATACAACCAAATATCTTGAAATACGAAACACTATGATATATACCACTCCATCCTTGCTATGGAATTTTATCTGTCATACTCCTTGTTGGACTCCTCTTTAGAATATAAGTTGCACAAGCTATTAATTCAACCCAATACTCATTCGGTTTATTTCACCTTCCAACATACTCCTTTTTATCTCCATTATTGTTCAATTCTTTCTTTTTAAAAAACTATTTCATTGTGGTGTGTTACTTGTAGTAAACATTTTATCTATTTAATGATACCTATAAATAGCTAAACCCTCATTTGACTTTGTTTCTCCTCCTTTGTCTAATCTTAATACTTTGATTCATAGTTCATTTTGTTTCTCAACCAATTTTTCAAACTCCTTGAACTTTGCAAATATTTTACATTTATATTTAAGGAAATAAACCCATTTGTTTCTACTAATGTCATCAGTTAGTGTTAAAAAATAAAAAATTTCCCTTAATGATAGTGTTTGCATTGAACCACATATATTTGTATGGATAATTTCTATATGTGCTTATGCTCTATATGACATCGATTTTGAATTTTTTTTCTCTTTGATGCTTAGTCAAAATAAAAATTTCACACAAACTCAATGGTTCTTCAATAGGGGGGTACTCCTCTTACCATTTCCTTTCTTTGCAACAAATACAATCCTTTGAGTTTCAGATGACTGTACTTCAAGTGCCATTTCCATGATTGATATTAACTTGTTACCTTGAAACTCATCAAATTGTTCAACATATTTCTCTTCATCTAAAGTGGTAATGGTCTATCATTGCTCATTTCTACTCTTGCAATCATCATGTTGCTAGGAGGAATATCAAATATAGTGCACACATTCTTCTAAAAAATAAGACTATACTCATAGTGGCGAAGTTGTCTGACACAAATAAGATGATGCTTCAAGCAAGGTACATAATAAACATCAAGAATATAGTTCCTACCAAGATTTTCTACCTCATTGATTGTATCTTTTCTAGTTACTTCCACTATGTCATTATTGCCCAACTTAACTTCTGATTTGATTGAGGTATCCAAGCTTTCAAATATGTCTTTGTTTCCTATCACATAACTATTACAACCACTGTCAAAAAATCAAACGTCACTTGAACTTTCTTGAGCAACATGACATATAATGAATACAATCTTTGAACTTCTTTTAGTAAAATTTGCATTTTACTTGACTACATTAGCTTGCTTCTTTAGACATTAACATACAAAATAACCATACTTCTCCCAATAATAACATTACACATTTGATTTATGATATCTTTGTGATGTCTGAATGCTATTGCGTTCCCTTCAATTGAAACTTAAATTTTTCCATCCTCCTCAATTTATACTATTTCTTTCTTCTCTTTCGAAATTGTTAAACCTTATCTTCTTTCTCTAACTTCAAGATCTCTTTCTCTATGTGTACTACATGCCATTTGTTCTCCTCTTTCTCTATCTTTCCCAAATGTCATTTATAATTTTTTAATGTATTCTCCAATGAAATACTACTATGCATGTTCAACCCATCCTCATGATTTTGAAATGACCTCACTAACTCATCTATACAATTTCAACAATCCCTGTTGTCTGCTTACTCTCTTGACTTTTCTAAAATTTACGATTTTCCTCAATTTGGACAATGATCGCATTAAAACTGTCCTTGGGCGGCGCTAATTTATCCACAAAGACTCCTTGCCCAGTGACTTTCGCAAGAGCTGCGAGTCATTCATCAACTGGCTGAAATTAAATTATATTTTGGAAAACCCCTGTTTGGGCGGTGGTTTACAAACCCTAACTTTGAGAATATGATATACACAAATGTCTTACAAACCAATGTCCAACACAGTCTTCTTTAACACCGTTCAGTACCAAATTTGACTTTAAAGCAAATACATTATCATAAAACAACGATTTTCAAATGTACCTCAGATAGCTTCAATAGTTTTCCCTACCTCTGAAATGATTTTCATACGTTATCTGGTGCCTCAGCAGCTTCATTCACATGATCTGCAAAGAATATTTCGATATTTATGTCCTCCTTTCTCTGCCTTCAAGACAGCTACGATCTTTGATTTCTTCTGATACAATGATGATGAGTCCCTGCGATCCCTTACTCCTTACTATGCGACCTAAACACGGCTTCAATCTCCACTTTGGAAACACTAATTCCAATACTTCTTGACTGAGGTAAAAAATATTCCCGAACGATGCTACGGTAGAAAACGAGAGTCCAATATTGCAAATAATGGGGAAAACAACTGTCTTCTGACTCGACCTGCGCTTACATTATTTCTGTGATTGGCAGCAATCAAGTTCGACTATGAAGCGGGCAGAGACACAGAATACAGAGAAGACCAATGTGCTTATGCTACAGAACACAGAAAATGGTGTTAGCAATGGAGCAAGTGAATTTGGTTGTATAAATTAATATCTACAACCTCTTTCTTTTTTATTCTGTGGGGCCCGTGGTGGCTGTGTTGGGGGTCATTTTGTCGTAACTGCTATCGTAGTTTAGAGAGAGATTTTGTTATTAAAAAAAATGTCTGTAGGTGGTCCGCCGGGACCCGGATCTGAATAAGACATTTTGGCGAAGAAAGTATACATTTTCATTTGTCTGCGCATGACAAGCTTTGTTTACAGACCTCCGTCATAAACTTCACTTATAAGCGATGCTCTGTCTTTCTTCTTGAACAGGAAAACTCAAGAGTAGAGGGCCTTCTGTGGAGAAAGAGAATGGAACTTCAGCGTATAGACAATTTCGCACAATTGTGGAGGTTAAATTTCTTGTTGTTGTGGAAACTGCAACTAAAAACTGAGATACAGAGGCTTCCTACGAATCTAAAATATCTGATCTTGTCCGATTGTCAATTGAAGACCTGCAGTCCCAAGGTCAGTTACTTCCTGCTCTATTTTTGGTGTAAAAAAGACCAAAAGTGTAGTGTGCTATTCATTTTTTGCTTTCCAGGGATAACATTATTGCGCATGATCTTACTACACTTGTCATCTGATAGATGGCTGCAATACAGAGGGACAGCGACCAAAATGGAACATCTGCTCTTTCAACTGTTCTTCCTAAATCCATTATTCAACTTATATATCTGCGATACCTTGATATGAGCGGTACTAAACAGAGCTGTCTCCCAAAAGAGATCTGTGAACTTCCGTGCTTGGAAGAGCTTTATCTAAGCAGATGCAGTTTGAAGGCCCTGCCTGAAGATTTTGGAAATCTTATCAAGCTAAAGACGCTCGACGTCAGCAACAATTCCTTGTCAGAATTTCCTCCAAGCTTTCAACATCTGAAATCTCTAATGCATCTAGAGATGGCCTGGAATAATGAACTTGCAGCATTTCCTCCTCTTCCAAAAGGGCTTAGTAGTCTCAATGCCAGAAGATGCTCAAAATTGCAAGTAATATCTCTCATGTATGATATGAAGTCGTTAGAGACAATGGATCTATCTCACTGCGAAAGCATAACTCGACTTCTGCAATTGCAAAGTTGTAAATCTTTGAGAAATCTTAATGTAGAAGGGTGTAGGCAACTTGTCAAATTGGATCCTCTCCCGCAAACCGTCACTTGTGTACGCACTTCAGGCTGCTCACAATTACAGAATCTCTCCTTCACTAGGGTTTATGGTGAAAGAACAGAGTATCTGGCATGCTCGGCTTCTTCATATCGTGAGGAGAAAGCAGGAGGAATTATATGGTCGCTAAGTACTTATCATAATGATTTGCCTGAAAAGCAAAGGCTGTGTATGATAGGCTGTGATAATATTCATCTGAACATTTACGAATTGTTGAAGGTCAGTCTTTTCTGAATGTTTTCGTTGGTGGCTAAATTATAATCTCCAAATTCGCTTACTTCACTTGGTGTGTTTTGAATCACAAGATCCTTAATCCTCGATTTTGTACAGCTAGAGTGATGCTTTGTAATTTAATTAATGTGGGGATAGAGATATCCATTTGGAGATGCAAATTTGTGTTAGAGCTAATCCTATAATTTGTTTGAATGACAGGATCTTAACCATCTGGAGCAACTGGATTTGTCGGTGGCCTCAGGAGAGGAGTTGCCTGGTGATACGCAACCTCTTGTAGGCCAAAGGAATCATACGCTGCAAAGGGGCAACTCAACCGTAGCAATTCTATTTTGCTTTGTCTTCAACCTTAATCAGAGAGTCCGTCTTCCGCAAATGGATGTGGTAATGACATTTTTGGGTGAAAACCCTGATTGCCCATATTTTCGAGCTTTCAAACTTCCTTCTTGTGCAACTGAAGATCATGAGAGCGGAAAGGATATTCTGCGAGTGTGTCTTTGCAAAGAAGGGTGGTCATCCCCTGCTATACCATTTTTTGGAGGTGGGACGATAAGCTGTTCTTACTCTGTATCAGATCACTTGTCCCAATGCGGGAGTCCGGTGTTACTTCAGCAGGTTGAACTTCTTCTGCTTGAAAGAGATCCTACTCCTAAAATCGCCACACGGCTTTTGCGCGAGTGGAAGTTACTGTCATCTTTGAGTGACATTACAGAAGAAGAGAGGGAAGTTGTCAGTATCGAAAGAGGATTTACCTCTGAAATCGTCACAATGTCGTCTTGTAATGACGCCGGAGAGGAGAGGAAAGTTACTGATACATCCTCAGAGGAGGATAATGTAGGAGAGGAGACGGAAGAAAGGGAAGTTTCCGGTACTGAAAGAGAGGACAGGGATGTTGCTGGTATTGAAAGAGATGATAGCTTTCAATTCATTACAGAGCTTTTTCCTGAGTTGGAATTAGGGTCATCTTCTAATTGCACTGCAGGAGAGAGGGCGGAAGTCAGTAACATCGAAACAGATGCCGCTTATGAAATGGCCACACAGATTTGGCAAGAATGGGTATTGGTGCCATCTTTCAGTGATAATTTAGAAGAGAGTGTAGTTGCTGATAATGTAAGAGATGCGACTGCGTAAATTGTCCCAGCTCTTGCACGAGGGAAAACCAATGTCATCTTCTATTTTATAAAGAAGGAGGAAATCGAGCAGTGGAAAGGGCTGATTTTATTGAAATCTTAACTTTTCCTCGAGTGTGAATCGCTATCATCTTCTACTCACCATCACCACCATTGAAAGAGATAGCATATTAGTAGCAAATAATATGTAGCATATTTTAGAGGGATTTTTAGGTGTTATTCTATTTGTTGTATGTAATATATTATTGAATTTACTTTTTTCAAATATCTAACTGGTTTTTATCAATAATTTTTTTTTCCCTAATTGACATATTTCAAACAAAATTATATTTATTTATATAATTTATATATTGTAAAAAATATTTATCTCTAATATCATTGGTTAAATTTGTTTGGTCATAAGACTCCTTTTTGTGGAGGCTACATCCATATTACATTTTTGTAGGAAAGATTGTCGCATTATACATTACAAAATGAAATAATTATCATGATTATTAAATTTTCACTAGATTTTAACTTCTTCGAGATGCTAAAGCTTTTTAAATTTGACTATTTATATTTTTGTACAATCTTCACACTCTTTGACATGTCATCCTTAAACTCTATAACATCTTTAATGAATTGATTGAAAATCAAAACTAATAATATGGTACTATATTCTAAATTCCAAATACAAACCCTCACCTTATTAAAGAAAAAAATAAATATAAAGAAGAAAATCAAAACAAATTTTAAATCGAAAACCTCATTTTGAGTGGGACCTTATAGTGTGCTGTCATTATTTTGGAGCTACATGAAGGAAATGGACAAACTTCTATAATACTCCAAGATGTGGACCCTTTCTTACGTCATGTTGTTCCTCATCTATATAGCAAAACCCACACGAATAAAATCACACATTTATTTTATTACTTTCATAAACATGAATATGATTGTAATTAGATTAGTATGAGTGTTTTTTAAACAATTAATTTCATAATATTAGGTCTGATTACTTATCAATTATATTTCTTGATTAGTTAAACATTAGAGTTTTAAATAAAATATTTCTAGTCTTTACAATAAGTTGTAGAAATTAAATAAAATAGTTCTAATAATTTGTAATCTATTTTTAAAAATATTACAATATTTAGTTTTAAATATCACAAAGATAGCATAATATGTTTATAGGAGGTAGCATATATATCATGAGTATATAATTTTTTAATTATAATTACTCTAGTATTATAAAGGTTCCTTTAACAATATGTTATTGATTTCTAATTTCATAAATTAGATGGGATAAAAATAAATTAAAATTATAGTATAAATATTTTCTAAATTATAAGGAATAGTACATGCACTATGTGACACTTGTTAAAATAATGGTCCCTATATTGCATTGTTAATTGGTATAATAATTTATTTTTTGTAGAAATAGCTTTTTGTATTTTTAATTTCTTTACAATTATATAATATTATGTAGTTATATTATTGCATCATTTTTAAAAAAAAATCATATGGATTTATATTTAGGGATTAATTTTTATTTTTAATATTTCAAAGTTAAAAGAGAAATATTAAGACTTTCTTTTCTTCTTTATATGATCTTTCTATAAATTCAACATAGAGTGTAACCTTCACCACCTAGTGCTATTTGATGATTATCTATTTCATTATGTCATGAATTTCAAAAGGGTCCTCTATTCATCCTTTTATGCAATATTAGCTACCCAAGTTTTTTTGTAGAAATTACACTGATAACATTTAAGATGCAAAATCCATGAGTCCATATGGGTCACTTAATGAATTATATGCACATTAAACTTGGGCGAGTAAAGTTCAATATTGATTAATTATGGGATAGTATGCAACAAACATTGATAGCTAATATTGCTACTGAGGAAAAAAGTGCTAAAGGTCATAAAATTAAGAGATAAACTACTAGAATAAGTGCAACAAAAGTCTAACACCAGATAGAGATAAAAAAAATTAATCCATCATATATCATTCTTGAGTATATGTAGGTGATGGAATTTAAATCTAATCGCTAAAAAAATAACATGCCATAGTTTGAGACCTTTATTTATTAGTAGGTTTTAAGTGGTGGGATTTTCTAAACTTTCTCTTTTCTGCCAACATTTTCATGATGTGTTTGATTATTAGAAAGGCTTATTGGACAGACATCTATAGGTATGAAAATTTGAATAATTTATATTTTAACCAAGGGGATTAGGCATCACTAGTCTATCATTACAATTTTCTTATTGAAAAGAAAAAATCTGGAAAAATTGGATGCATCAAGATAAGATATTTTAATGAACATTTCTATAATAAAATGAGAAATTTTCATGGTCTATTTTAATCCTTGAATTTCCTATAATTTCATCTAGGGTTGCATCTTTATGATTTTATAATCATTTATTATATCCATTAAAGTAGGTCTATTGTATCAATTCAATAGACACATACTAATAATTCTTTCTTTGACCAATTCCTCTCTCAAGATATCATAACACTCAATCATGTGTAATCTTCTCTTCATGTGATAATAATTTTTGTTGCAAGTGATTTCTAAGAATTATGGAGCTTACTATCAACTCCAGCACTATGACCTATGAATTATTTGACACATATAGATATTTCCTCCTACAATGAAGGGTATTCCCCTTATTAACACAAAAACAGACAATAGAATAGAGAAATAAGAAATTTGCAAGAAGAAGAATCAGACTTTCTATTATCTCTAATAAGTAGAATTACAACATTCAGAAGACAACAGCATGCCTTCTTTATATAGGCAAGTTTTAACTTACCAAGAAGGTTCTAGAAATTCAAACCCTAAACTTTGAGGTTAATTATCCCTCAAACATTATTATCCATTTTTTTAATATTATAGTAGGCCCCAACAACTTTTGATACGCAAAATAATTTTTTAATAAATTTTATTCTCTTCTATTTTAGATAACATGTTTTGAATTCCATAATTCATAGGTTGTTGACCCAATAGGCCCTTGTGACCCCATTTAGGAAATAACACAAACTCATATACAATACTAGACTTGTGAAGGATCTATTAGTTAAGGTTTAATACCTTTTTGGAGCCCCTAAAACCTTCAAAACTGAGTTTAAAGTTTTTGTATCCTACTACCAATACCCAAATATCTCAACATCTACGAAATTGGACCTGATCTTGAAATGAACTTTATCAGTAGGTTGATATATCTAAAGTGAACTTTCAAGGAAGAAAATGTAACATTTTGAGGTCCAACAACTCGCCTATGAAAATATAATAAGTTTCTAGAAATAAATCTCTACACTAAGATGGTTCTTATTGATAAACAAACTAGATAATATGTATGGGTGATGCAAAATCACTCTTACATCCAGGATGTCCCTACATTAGACACCTGAGATAATTTTACAAGTGAACTTGTTACATCTCAAGTGTTTAGAGAAAACCAAGATGGTTAACCTACTCCCTTGATAGCCATGATGAATCTTTGACATTTCTTTCTTTTCATTTGACCAAATATACGTAATGTGTCCTATTTCTTGTGCTCTTGCCAAAATAACTATCCATTATGTCTTCAATCTCCTTTGTAATCGAAGTAGTTGTTGGAATATTCCACTATTCTTTTATTACCTCATCATGAGCACCTCATTCATGATACTTTATTAGATCTAAAATGTTAAACTTTGGTGAAATATTTAGTTTACTAGGAAATTCTACATCAAAGTCATTTCATGAGTCATACTTCTTTAGTATCTTAGATGGTCCAAACTTCTTCATCTTCAACTTATTATATGTTCACACTAGAAATCTCTTCTTTCTCAAATGACTCGTAACTTCATCTCCAATTTAAATTTTATTATCCCTCCTTTTCTCATCTACCTCATCTATGTACTCTATATTCATATTAGTAATGTTCTTTCTCACCTCTTTATATAAGTTCTTCAAGTGCTCTCCAACGTATTCAACTTTGATACTACTTGTCTCCCCTTTGTCCAAATTCATTAATTTGAAAGCATTTCTATGACTACTTCCATAAAATATATCAAATGGTGATTCAATACTCCTATTAATAGAATTATTTTGTGAAAATTCATCTTGTGGTAAAGTCAAATCTCATTCCTTTGGTTTATCTCGAACCAAACAACACAAAAAATTTCTCAAACTCTTATTCACAACTTCTTTGTGTCCTTGGTTTGAGGATGATGTGATAAGATGAATATCAAATCTATTTTTATCTTCATCCACAATATTCTCTAAAAGTATCCAATGAACTTGGAGTCTTGATATTAAAATATTCTCTTTGGTGGACTATATATTCTCACCACTTCTATGGAAAATAATTATGTTGGATGAACAAAATTATTAATCTTTTTCAAGGAATAAGATGTATCATATTTAAAAACATGTCTAATACCAGAAAAGTTTAATCATGCGCTCTTTGAGTCCTTTGCAAGTGAAGAACAAAGTCTATGCTAATACCCTCCCAAGGTTTTGTTAGTACAGGTAGAATCTAATATAGTTCCATGTATTCTACTTGATTCCCATTTTAATGTGACATATCATGAAATTGTGCACAATTTTCTTTACATTATTTTGTAGTTGTGGCCACTACTCAATTATCACTAACCAAAGAAATGAATCTATCTTGATTAAAATGTCTAGCCAACCCTCCACTATACTTCTTTTTGGTAAGATTCTCTCTTATAGAGATCTTTGGAATGCACAATTGACTACCTCTAAATAACATTGTATCTAGGATTATGAAGTTAAATAAGATATATCTTCCTAGAGTAATATGTTATTAGTCTTTTTCAAGGCTTCACCAAAATTAGGATCGTTTACAAAGAAACTGTTGAGTTTCTTGAACCCAACAATCTCAATCTATGGTTTTTCAAAAAAATCTATCTCCTGATAAGGCCATCTACAAATCTATTAGACTTCCCATTCATGTCTTTCAAAACAAAGATGTAACTCTACAAAAAGTCAAACCATTTTAAAAACATCTGATTTAACTTTCCTAACTATTGAACTATTACAGAGCCTAACGACTAGTAAATAAAATAAATTCTTTAAGTGAAAGCTAATATCTCCACTTCCTTGACAGCTCAACTATAGCATAAAAATCTTCTACTTTATATATTCCTCTAGTATCTATGAAGTGTTTCCCAAAGGATATTCTTCTTTCTGTATATTATTTTTTATTAGTAAACTCTTCTATATTGTTGCTCTTCAATTTCTACAACTTCCACTAACATAATCATTTCTCAGCAAATATTTTCTAGTAAATAGTTGGTTGTCTTGAATTGACAAAATCTTCCTTAAAACTAGTGGGCCCCATAGGATTAGTCTCATGTATACTTATGTAGCGAATACTATAATATGAGAGTAAGTCAAAAATAAGGGAATTGAGCATTTTAATACCATATTGTATCTATTCTAGGCTTAAAATAATCAGCGATAAGGATTTTTTTTTAATAGTAAAACTAATTCAAAATGGATTTCTTAGAATAATTAAGTCTTTTACACTCACAACTAGATGACACTTCCATTCGATGAGATACATATGGTAAGCTCTTTTATCTACTTAAAGACTATAGGAATTGGGATGTCTACGAACAACATTCACATGGAAGAAGGGCTCAACTCTAGTCTCCTTAGACATATGACATAAAGCACAATATTCTTAAGGTCTCAATAGTGTTTTTTTTCTTTAATCCTTCCACCATTTATCATGAAAAATCGTTGTTAATTTATTGGTGCACAATAATATTTTCTTGACTTCAATCTAGACTCCTCCAAACACATTCTTGATACTCCTCCAATTACATATATCTTCAAAGAATATTCAATAGGATATTCAACCGATATCTCATAAATATTTCTCTATATCATTCATCACATAAGAAAATTGAGAACTTCAAAATATTATTCCTCATAATATTCTAGACCTTTATGCAATTGTGCTCTCAATAGACCTTATAGGCAAGTAGGAAAATTGGCTCTAATGTTCCAATGGATTTTTTTCTCAATTTTTTCTAACAATTTTTTTCAAAAATATAACAAAAATTCTATAGGGTTCGAAATCAACAAAAAAACTTGTAAATAGTCATATGAAAACCTTGGATTTTTTTAAATTCTATGATACAATTAAAAATATAATACCATGATGATAACACTAATTTAAATAGAGTGCCAACACTCAAATTGGAAAAAAATATAAAATGCACTACAATTCTAGAAGTGGACTCTTATGTGAATTCATGGAATAGATGAGTTAGGTTTGTGTCCAATCCACTTGAGAAGCCTAAAGGGTCTTTTCCTCAGGTTCTATAATGGATATTTGCAAGCTTCCATGTTTCTCAAAGAAAATTTGAAATCAACTTCAATATTTAAATCTCCTAAATTGAGCTCAACTTTCATCTTTTCAGGAGCATCTTTGTAACCTTTCAACATCTCATTTAGGTCTTCTTGTCTTCATTCCTTCTTTCCAATTTTTCTCTTACTAACCCCCTCCATATTATTTAATTGACCTATTATAATTCTACATTAAGTTCCCATATGTCAATTTTAATATATTATTAGGTTGTCCCACTAGTTTTCTAATGTCACAAAAAAGAGGACATTATATTCTCATAGGTTCTACTTTCATCTTCAGTATTTAGGCCATTCTAAGGTGTAATATATTTATCTCCACAATCCTATAGGTAGTGTAAGTGGTTGAAATCATGTTTGCCCATATCTATTCATTTCATGATGTTTAGACAAATCCATAAAACATAAGAATATTCAATTTTTGTTCTATAACATCTACCCTAAATATGAAATTTCTCCAAAGAACCAAAGCTCTTATACTAATTGTTAAATAGGTTGAATCTTAAGAAGAGTGAAATAGTTACCATCAAAATAATTTCTTCTCTTATGTTAATCTAGTAAGAACTTGAAGTAATTGGAAAGTATGATAATATAAATAAAAATAGGAAGGCACACAACCATCAACAAAATTGTTGATGTGTGGTAGCTTCAGTTGGATAAACCTATATATAATTATATATGAGATATAATAATATTTATAATAATAATAGTATAACTATGGTTATATTTACTATAATATTAATTATTTATTGACAAATAGACATGTCCCTTAAAGTGACATGTCTATTCATGACTTATACTTAGTAATGTGAAGAGAGTTTGACGTAGGCAAAGGGTAAATAACTAGGGCCAAGGGCTCACCCAGCTATCCAAACCACCCTGCAAGAGTTAACACAATGGAAGAAAACACAAGGGACATCAACCAAAGGAGGAGAAGAAAGAAATACTTTTATTGATTCATCAAAATATATTCATACATGCCTAGCTGAAGGCCTTTTGGGTTACAGCCAAATACAAATACAACTTCTAGATCCACGATCCAGCTTCAAATTTGCATTTCTAGACTCATATCCTGTTCTTTCTAAACTCTCCCTCTAGTCTTCTCACTCTAAGCCTAAACACCCTATTTATACTTTACAAAATGGCTTACAGAACATTCTAGAACATAGAGAAGCCACAAGTTGGCTCTCATCAAACATAACTACCTATACCAAAATTAAATGTGAGTAGAGTCGGCCCAAGCTAGAACTAGACACAGATAACTTGGCAAACATAGGGAAACTCGGTAGCCACTGGAACTCGGTAGCAACTAGCACTCGGTAGCAACTGGAACTCAGTAGCAACTGGAACTCGATAGCAACTAAAGCTCGATAGCAGCTGCAACTCAGTAGCAACTAAAGCTCAATAGCAATTGAAACTCGGTAGTAACTGGAAACTCAGAAGCAACTGGAGCTTAGTAGCAACTAGAACTAGGTAGCAACTGGAAACTAGAACTCGGTAGCAACTGGAACTTGGTAGCAACTAGAAACTGGAACTCGGTAGCAATTGACAGAATGAACAAAATGTGTAGGATTACAAGGAAAACCCAAGATGCTCCTGCATCAGACAACCATGGTTAGAGGAAAATGATTCTCTTGAATCATGCAAGTGTCATGACCTCAGCTAAATCCAACTTAGATTGAGAAATCCATGTAGCATCTTCAATAGGTCTATTCTTCCACTTTACGAAATATTCATAGGAATCTTTTCCTCTTGTGCTCTTACCAACTCTCTAATCCAGTATCTGTTCAACTTCTTCAATTTTCTTCTTAGGATAATCTTCTAATACAAAAAATTCATCATTTGACTCATGATACTTGTACAAATCAACAATATTGAATATAGGAGATATATCCATGTCATCAGGTAACTCAACTTCATAAGCATTACCACTGTCAAACTTCTTCAAGATCTTACAAGGTCCAAATTTCTTCATCTTCAGCCTACTGTATGTTCCAACTGGGAATCTTTATTTCTTTAGATGAACCATCACCTCATCACCAACTTGAAAATCATGGTGTCTTCTAGACTAATCAACATTCTCCTTATACTTCTGATTGCTTTGTTCCAATCTCAATTTCACTTCCTTATGCAAGGACTCCATAAAATCAACAAATTCTTCTCCTGCAGCACTTTTCTTTTCTTCACCAGCAACATCTCTCAAATCTGATATACCTCTAGGATGCATTCTAGTAACAATCTCAAAAGGTGTCTTCCCTGTACTCCTATTCAGCTAATTATTATATGTAAATTCAGCTTGTGCTAATACCATCTCCCAATTACTTGGCTTATTCCCAACTAAACATCTTAGCAAATTTCTCAAACTTCTATTTACAACCTCTATTTGTCCATCTATCTATGGATGGAATGTAGAACTAAACTTCAGCTCAGTACCCATCTTCTTCCACAAAGTCTTCCAAAAATAAGCAACAAACTTAGTATCTTTGTCTGAAATAATACTTCTTGGTAATCCATGCAATCTAACAATCTCTTTAAAGAAAAGTTTAGCAACATGCTCAGCATCTGATATCTTCTTACATGGTATGAAATGAGCCATCTTAAAAAATCTATCCACTACAACAAATATAGAATCATACCCCTTCACTATTTTAGGCAATCTAAGAACAAAATCCATACTAATGTTAGTCCAAGGTTTCCCAGGAACAATAATAGGTGTATACAAACCAGTATTTTGACTCACTCCCTTTGCAACTTGAAAAACTCCACAAATCTTTACAAATTTTTGAACATCCTTATACATTTGTGGTCAATAATACTTCTCTTTTAGCAAACTCAATGTCTTATCAATTCCAAAATGTCCAGCTAATTCACCACTATGCTTTTCCTTATTAAATTCAATGTCATAGGACTTCTAGGAATACACAACTGAATACCTTTGAACAACATACCTTCTTGAATGAAATATTCATCGTACTTACTTATGTGGTCTACTAGATTTGGTGCTTTGGACTCTCTCCATGCCTCAAAAAAATTAGGATTAGCATCATAATTTTTTTTCATTTCATCAAAACCAAGAACTTCAACCTTCATTTTAGTCAACAAAGAATGTCTTCTACTCAATGCATTAGCAACTCTGTTAGTAACTCCACTCATATGCTTGATTATGAATGTAAAAATATACAAGTACTCAACCCACTTCATATGTTTTTGATTCAATTTATGTTGACTTCCCAAGCATTGTAAAGCTTTATGATCAGTATAAAACACAAACTCCTTAGGAATCAAATAATGTCTCCACTTCTTCAATGCTTGAACAATGGCATAAGATTCTTGATCATATTAAAATAATTCCTTTTAGCATCATTCAACTATTCACTAAAGAAAGTAACAGGCTTACCTTGTTGACTTAATATAGCTTCTATTGCATTACCACTTGCATCACATTCAACTTGAAATACTTTATTGAAATCAGGTAAAGCCAATACAGGTAATTTAGCAACCTTTTATTTCAAAGTTTCAAAACTCTTATCAGCCCCATGTGTCCACTTGAATTCATTTTTATTTCCCCTCATTGTTTCATTCATAGCATTACAAACAACATTGGAATTCTTTATAAAGTTTCTGTAAAAACTAGCCAAACCATGAAATGATCTTACCTTGTCCACATTCTCAGGTGTAGGCCATTCCAAAATTTCTTTAACCTTATTAGGATCCATCCTCAATCCATCAACTAAAATCAAAAATCCCAAATACACAATCTCCTCTTGCATGAAAGAACACCTTTTCAGATTAATCAACAACTTTTCCTCTTTCAACCTCTACAATACTTGTCTAATATGCTCAAGATGTTCTTCCTTATTCTTGCTGAACATTAGAATATCATCCAAATAAACAATCACAAACTTATGCAAGAATCTTTTCAGAACTTCATTCATCAACCTCATGAAAGTACTAGGTGCATTAGTCAAACCAAAAGGCATAACCAACCATTCATACAAATCATCTTTTGTCTTGAAATCAGTCTTTCATTCACCACCTTCTCTGATTCTGATCTGATGATAGCCACTGTTCAAATCAATCTTGGTAAAATACTTTGCTCCACTCAAAAAATCTATTATGTCATCCATCCTTGGCATAGGAAACCTATATTTCATTGTTATCTTGTTGATGGCTCTAGAATCAGTACACATTCTCCATTCTCCATTCTTTTTAGGTGTTAATACAACAGGGACATCACAGGACTCAAGCTTTCTCTGATCAAACCTTTCTGCAACAACTCATGCACTTGTTTGTTAAGTTCTTCATTCTTTGTAGGTGTCAATCTATATGGTGCTTTGTTTGGAAAACTAGTTCTAGGGATTAGATCCATACAATGACTTATACTTCTTACTAGAGGTAAACCATCAGGAATATCATCATTAATAATTTTTTTATACTCATTCAACAACTCTGCAATTTCTTCTGGCACTTGGTTAATACTACCATTTGTCATTCAATCACCACTGACTAGCACTCGGTTAACACTATTTTCTTGCACTCGGTCTCCATTGACAAAACTCAGTTTTCTTTGAATTATAGCAAAATAGACTTGATTCTTTTTCATTTCCTTTTCAATTTTTTTCCCATTAACCATGCCAATTTTTATAGCAGTACAATTAACCTCATCTGGACTTTTGATTAAAGGCAATAATGTTTGTTTCTTCCCATTTACCCAAAGAGTATATTGATTCAATCTTCCATCATGTACAACATATCTATCATATTGCCAAGGTCTACCCAACAAAATATGACAACAATCCATGTGTGCTTCCTGCCCCTAGTTCGCATTTTTCTTTCATTGCCAAACTCTTTTAGACCAGTTTTATGTTTGATGGTTAGTGGTATTGTTTTAAGATTATCAGATATTGTTTTACACTCAGTTTATTAAATGATGAGATTACTTGGTACTCTATATTTCATGTATGTATGATTATTATTCAGTGTTTTTAGTTATCAATGATGATTATTTAGATGGTTTATTATCACATGTGTTTTCTTATGGATACTTATCCCATAATGCATGTGTATGGTGCACGTTTTTTTTTTGTTTATGTATGGCATTTCTGATGTGGTTAAGGAAGGGAGTCGTAGTCACTTGCTAGTCAGGATCTACACAATGCACCACTTCCTACCATTGCCTATTTAGCTTAGAATATTGTGTTTGTACATGCATGAATTTTATGCAAATTATAGGTATCAGGTATCGACTTCCTTGAATTGCCAGGATGAGTGTACCCTATCACATTATCTTAATGGTAAGAGAGGGGAGATAAATTCTTAAGTCCAAATCCTAAACCCTTAAGCCATTGTCCTAATTAAAAATTAGGACAAGTATCTGAGTCAAGTGCCCTCTGAATGCATCAAATGACGTAATTTCATGATTATAACCTTTTTGTTTGATTTACTATGTGTTTTTCTATGATGGGTTTTCATATGTTGTTTTATGATTCTTTGGTGTATTTTCTATTAATTAAGTCTAATTAAAAGATTACTTAATGATTTAATTTAATGGAGAATTATTATGACATTTTAATATTTAATTAATTGAGAAATTAATTAAAAATAATTAAATTTGAAGATGAAAGTTATAAGAATAAATTTAGAACGTGATAATATTTAGTTAATTTAATAGTAATATATTTAGAGTTCATTTTAAACAAATGCTAAATATTATTACTATGACTTGTGTTGTGACCTAGTCCTCTGACTGTCAGAAGGACTTCCCACTAATGAACCTAGTGCATCAAGGGTGTGCTGTGCCCAGCAAGGTTTAGTGGAAGAAAATGAAGGAAGACCCTCAACTATTTGTTGACCCTGCGAAGGTGGTGTACTACAAGTCAAAGTTGGAGGAATTTCATCTTCTAGGTCACTTTCATTACTATGATCACTATCCACATAGGAGGAAAAAGAGGAGTTGAAGAAGCCAAACTTGGACATGTCTCTTAAAAATGAACACTCCTCTCATAGAAGATCTCGTGATTGTATGCATCCATTAATTTATATACATTGAGATGATCAGGATATTTAACAAATATGCATAGTTTGCTTTGTGTTTCTAATGCCTTACGCTTTTGTGGAGGCATCCTTGGCCATGCTGGAGAACCAAAAAATTTGAAGTGCTTAACACTTGGTTTCCTTCCACACCATGCCTCAAAAGGTGTTATTCCATCTAAGGCCTTATGTGAACTTCGGTTTTGAATGTAGTTCGCATAGCACATGGCTTCAGCCCAAAACACTTGATCAAGAGACTTGTGTTGAAGCATGCAAGTAGTCATTTCCTTAAGGGTTCTGTTTTTTCTTTTAGCTACACCATTCTATTGTGGCGTGTATGCAACTGAATGTTGAAGATCTATCCCCTCATGTGTGCAATAGTCTATAAGTCTGGAGTTGACATATTCTCTGCCATTATCTGTCCTTAGTATCTTGATGGCTTTCCCATATTTCTTCTCAACTTGAGCTTTGAATGTGATAAAGTTGTCAAAGACTTCACTCTTATGACCAAGGAAGAAGACCCAAGTGTACCTTGAAAAGTCATCAATAAATGTGAGAACATAGTAGGCCTTACCAAAAGAAGGTATTGGAAAGGGGCCAACTACATCACTATGTACCAATTCTAGAATAGTAGTTGCCTTCCAAGACTTCCCCTTGTCATATTTCTCTTCGGGATGTTTACCTACTTCACAACCGGGACATACTCCCTCTGAAAACTTGACTTGAGGTAGACCAATGACCATTTACTTACTGCTTAATTGCTGAAGGTAGCGATAATTAAGGTGTCCAAATCTTTCATGCCATAGTTTACTTTGAGTGTTTGAATGAGTCAACAAGGCAAGAGACATAGAATTAGGCACAAAATGTGAGAAAGAATAAAGTCTAGTCTCATGGTTTGCCTTTCCAATTGCCGCCATTGAATCATCTTTAAGATTCTTTACCACTATTGTGTTGGGGAGGAACTCTACTTTGTTGCCACATCCATAGTGAGTGATTTGATAGATGGAGAGAAGGTTGGTGCTAAGGCTAGGAACATGAAGTACATCTTTGAAGATGCCATTCTTTAACTCAACATTACCTTTACCTTCTACTTTACTTTGAGTATCATTGCCCACATATGTGTAAGGTACATTTGAAGTTTTTAAAGAGGAAAATTGCTTTTCCTTGAAGCACCCATGTGATGAGATGCTCCATAATCTAGAACCCATTCCTCTGGATTGTTTGTACTTGCAACTAAAGCTTGGCCCTTGCCCTTTGAAGTGGATGAAGAACCCTTGTCTTTGTATGTATTAGGAACATCAATTTTGTGTTTCCTCATAATGTTTACCAATTCATCAATCTGCTTATCTTTGCACTCATGTTCTTCTTGTCCATTCCTCTTACAATAGGAAAATATTTTCTTCTCCTTCTTGTTGGAATTGTTCCCCTTTTGATTGTTCTTGGAAGAAGATTTTTCTTGTTGTGAAGAAGAATGTTGAGTAGAAGAAGATTGACTTGTGGAAGATTGTTGTTTTGAGGAGGACTGTTGTGTGTCATCTTGTGGCTTGCCCTTCCATTGCTTCTGCTTCTTGTTTGAGTTTTTGCTGCTTGAATTACCTTCATTTGCTACCAAGACTTTGGTTTTGGAAGACTTGAGAATTCCCATACCCACTAGATTGTCATGTTCAAGGATCAACATTTCTAAGAATTTCTCGAATGAAGGCTTAACATAGGCACTACCCATTGTTAATTTCTATGTATTAAAGCTAGAAACAAAAGGAGCATATTCAGGTGGAAGATGAGTCAGGATGTGTTTGATCATCTTTCCATCTTTGATTTGTTCACCACAATCATTCAATTGTGCCCTATACATTTCTACTTGGGTAAGATAGTCTTTAATTGTGTCAAAATTTCTAGGATCCAACTTGAGAAGTTTATCCTCTATTGTGTAAGCCATGTCTTCATCTACTGTCTCAGACAAAGCTTCTAGTTTAGCCCAAACCTCTATTGGATCTATAAGCTTCCTCATGTGAAATTTGATAAGATGAGAGATATTTTTCAACAAGGCTCCTAAGGCCATCTCTTGTTTGGATTCTCAGTCTTATTTACGAGCCTCATCAGCATCAGCAGGAGGTTTCTTGGCTGCACTAGTGACATAATGCCATAAACTTTTTTCTACCAATGGCTCTTTAATGTTTTCTTTCCAAGTAGAATAATTCTGTGGAGTTAACTTTGAAAAAGAAACCATAAAGCAAGAACACAAGATAAAGGAGTCACAGTACACCGTACACACCCCCCCCCTTTTTACTCAATCAAAAATTCCCCCCCCAAAATAAATGATTTTGGCACTTTATAGATAGTGCATTTACAATGGGCCACTTGCCAAAATGGACAAAGTGGGCTTTCTGATTTTGCTGATTACAACCTTTGTATAGAGTACAAATCTGGAGTATTACAATGTAGCTCAAATTTACATCAATTATGAAGCATTATAATGCAAAACAAGACCTATATTTGAAAGTGATAATTTTGTCCAAATAAGACTACAATTTGATTGCTGATATGAAAACTAAACAAAAATATATATAGTTTCAAAAAAATAGAACATAGAAAGGAATCCACATGAGCCCGTACGATGCTTTTGAAGTTGCAAATCTCAAGATTAGATAGGTACAGGTGTAAAAAACTATGATTTTTGACCAATCCGAGCATCCAAACCTGAAACTAACTACACCACTAAAAAATTCAAAAAAATTTACCCAAAATCAAAAAAAATTGCACCTGATTTTGAGTCCGTATGACCAAGTTATGGCTGTTTGAAGTCGAGCTCCAAAATCAAAACTACAAATGAAGAGGGGTCTGCAAAGGAAAACATTGTGTTAAATTTGACATCCAAATGACCATTTCAGCAGTTGAAAAATGCCCTTGTATATTGGTTAAATGGTCGTCAAATTTAGGCTACCAAAATGATGATGTTAGTGTCTGCTCAGGCTTATGATGATGTCATCTTCTACGATTGCTTACGTCAGCATGTACAGATTGTACGGATCTATACGGTTGGATCTGATGTGTACTGCTGACTAGGCTAGTTACGTGTTTGCCAAGTGGACGCTGATTGGATTTGACAGCTGGCAGATATTTGTGCAAGTGGCGCGGACAAGGCTATGAGGCTACTCGTTGGAAGCGCCACATGGAGGGTGAGTTGGCTACTGCGTGGATGAAAGGTGAGTGACGCGTGTCAGGTGTAGGGTACGTCACCAGCCAGATGTCTTTGCCGATGCTGGGATAGTCTATGTTCGTCGACAGTTAAAAGCCGATGGGGACTTGTTCAATTAGTCCCACATTTATTAAATAAGAGAACTCTGCGCTTTATATAAATAGAGCCAACCACCTTATAAACAACTGAAGCCGCTTAGTGGGAAGGGCTAGCTCGGTCGGTGGGATAGTTGTCATCGCCAGTTATGCAATGCCAAAAAAAATTGACCTCTTGGTGGGTATAATCATTGATTTCTCAGCGTAGTGGCTGCTGAAATGAAGTTCCTGGCCGCCTGTTTCTCCGATGCTTCAGATTTGAAAGTGCAGCCCACGGAATGATATTAGAGCCTATGAAATAATAAGGTATATTCCCTATAGAACATTCAACGGGCAAGCACCAAGTGTACACACTAAATATAGTTTTTCCTTTGTATGCCCGAATGGGCGAAAAATAATTTTGAAAAAATAATTTCGAAAAAATTTAAAAATAAAATATCTTCAAAATACAGAGAAATAAATCACAGAATTAAATGATCCGAAATATGAATTAATTAGATTGAAATATGACCATACCAAATTTTCAAATCAGGCCTTCGGGTTTCGATTTGCAAAAAAAATTTGCCTCTCGGTTCACTATGGCCTAAAATAGGAAAATTTATATTCAATCTTCATCGAATCTTCACTTCGGATGCAATGGCAAGGTCCACTTCGACTCTAGACGCTCCCAATTGCAGTTGATGCTCTGAATCTGAATCGGGTCCCTTAGAGAGATAAAGCAATGAGGTCTCCTATGACTATGTGATGAGTATCTCCCTCAGCTCTGATACCATGTAAGAATCTACCTTAGGGAAGAATTTACCCAAGACCAAGGAACTCATAACACAAGCACAAATTAGACCAGAGTATGATCAAAATAACTGTATAGTATTCAATTATGTGTACAAGTACACTAGGAGTGCCTCAATATAAAGGCCTCTGAGATCCATCTAAAATGCCTCAGAATCAGCATCATGATAAGTCAAACAACCAGGCACATGTCCACCAGATATGGGTTATCCTCCATTATACATGAAAGTAAGTGCGATGATGAGAGGATAAGCCTACAAAGGTGAAACACGCACATCAGTGTTGTAGATAGCATGTGCTAAATTAGGAGTGCAAAAAACTATGTTGTCTACATGACAACTGTAGAAGATGCACAAACTCCTAAGTGTCTCATAAAGAGAAATAATAAAATAATGCACTAAACTAAGTAAACTGAAGTAAAGCGTAAATAGTAAATACCTATTTACACCAACAATTTTAATTAATAATAATTATTAACAAGTTTAATAGTATTAATAGATTTTAATATTAAATTAAATATTATTTAATAATATTTTGTTAATAAGATTTATAATGTGAACTACATTATTATTTAATAGTATTGATAAATTTTATTATTATTTATAATGTATTTAAATATAGTTAAACTTTAATTAATAAAATTATTGATAATTTTATTAATTATTAAATAATAATTGTTGAGTTGGATAATCATTAATCAATTTAATTTTTTTTAATTATAAAAATATATAGTTTAATTAAATTAATGATGGATTAGTTAATATCAAAATTGTAGATCTATTTTAATATTATTTTTAATAATATTGTTTAGATCAATATTACTTATTTATTTCAATAAGTTAAATAAATAACTTGCCTTTTTAGATCATTTTAGAAAATTGATTTAAACCAAGTTGGATAATTGACTTTCATTTAGATATGGGACTTGGGTTAATTCTAAGGGGTTGATTGTGAAAGCTTATTACTTGAGACATACCTAAAACTGGAGCTTAAACCTTACATTAACTCAACAATCTATTATCAGTCATAACCAACTATGTGATGATTTTTGTTTTCTATGTGACTATTCTATTGTCTATGCATTGGGGTTTTGGGTTGATTTAGTTTGACCAGTCTTAGGTTGTTTACTAGAGGCTTGGGGTTATGTGATTGTGATGTTGTGATGTCTTGTTTTCGATATTTTTGACCCAACCGTGGTGATGTGTTGATATGCTCTATGATGGATGTTTTTACTAGTTGTTACTGCTTTCCAGTTTCCTTGTGTGAAGCTAAGATGCATGTTTATGAGATACCTGACTTAACCATTTTTGAGTCATCAATCAGTTATACTTGAGTTACCTTCCAGTCACTTTGAGAGGACTGAGGTGTTTTGGATGATTTGTGCTTGATGATGTCATGTTGTGACATGTTTAACATCACCATTTTGGAGTCTTCGATCGGTATTATTGTGGGATACTTTCTGGTTGCTCATTGATAACCAATGGATATTGTGGGTTACTTTCTAGTTTCTCATTGGAGAACTGATGGATATTGTGATTTATCATTTGATGCTTTTCAATTGCTCATGGAGAACTGATGTAATTATTATGGTTATCTCTTATGCTTTTTAGTCACTTGTGTATATGAATGAGGTGATTTTACTATGATTCTTTGATTTGTGATTCATAAGCTTAGGGTAGATAATCTATATGTAGTGTCAGGAAGTGGCTTGCAATGGGGGCCGGGGCCCTAAGTGGCTCCCAGGGTAACTCATTGTAAGTTGTTTTAATAAGTGATAATACACACTAAATGAGAGTAAAATGAACCTAATAAAATTAATTTTATGTTCTCACCCATGCCTCGAGTGCTAGTACAGACTAGGATGGGAGTAGAGAGAACACTTGGTTACGACCTTGCATTTCGTAGTATGCCTCGTCAGTATGAGAGGATACTAGTGGCCGTAGGGATCACTAGGGACCCAAGATTCCTAAGCGATTGCTCGGGTAACTCCAAACATGATTCGTATGATGACACTTGCCCGTTGATATAGTAGATTCCTACGTGTCTTTGTGTGCCTTTGGGTCTAGATGTCGATCTATGTGTTGGAACCTTTGAGTTAGTATACTTTTAGGATTTCCTAAACTTAGAGAGTACCCGTGTTATGTGATTTGATATCCTATTTGAGACTTGAGACTATCTCCTCAGTGCAGTGGGAGTGGGCTATTTAGGTTCCACGAGGTTAGGTGGTAGTGCTTTTTACTCTTACCATTGAGATCTCTCTGTAGTCACCATGGCTGGAGCATTCCTTATCTGCATTTACTTTCATTCTTTCTATGTATCATTATTATGGTTGTTATATCTTTTTGATGTATGGATGTATCATGTATGGTGGATGGTTTCATTTATTTTATTGTTCGTATCATGGATCTGAAGAGGATGATGTATTTCTATTTTTATGTATGTATATTCTTTTAAGCCTTTCATACCGTGTGACATGTACAGTGGATGAATGAGCATTCCAAATTGATTTTCGAAGAGGCATTCGGAAAAAATGTATATTAAAAGGATATTGGACTATATAATTATTCTTTCATGTGGATGTGTTAGTTGTTAAACTTAGAATTAATTAAATTTAAATGTAACGCATCGTCTTGGGATCCTTAAGGGATGTAACCTGTTATGGATGTTTGTTAATGATTACATGTTATTCTTCTGCTACTATGTGTTTGATGTGTATGATCTATCTTTCTTGTTAAAAAAAAAAATGTTCAGCAAACTTAGTAAAACTTTAGGTTAATTCTTTTGGATCCCTTGGTAGGGCGTTACACCATGGGCATAATATCACACAAAACTTTATCAAAGTATTGTCCAATTTTGAACTTCACAAGTCATTGCTCACTTACCAATATCTTATGCTCATCTTTGATCCATGAAACATGATAAGGTTTGGGATGTTTCAGCCTTTGCAACTGCAACTTTGTAACTAGCTCTTCTGATGCCAGATTTGTAGAACTTCCACTGTCAATGATCACTTTACAACATTTTCCAGCCATCTTACATCTTGTCTTGAAAAAATTTCTCCTTAAAACAAGTTCCTCATCACCTCCCTTATTGCATAAGGTTCTTCTCACCATCAAATATTCTCTAGCCCTAGGTCCACTTGGTGAACCCTCATCATCTTCTTGAATCACAACATTTCGGTTACCTTGCCTACTTTTAGATGATCTACATTCAAAAGATCTATGTCCCTCTTTACCACATCTAAAACAATTACCATGAAATCCACCTTTAGAATAGGAATCACCTCTTCCTCGATAAGAACTAGTGCCTCCTCGGTAAGAATTACCACTTTTCCATTCGGTTTTTCCTTTGTCATTATTCTTCCATTCAGATTTTCCTTTATCCTACATAGAACTTTCAGATTGGCCACCTTCACCATAAGCTCTACCTCTGCCTCTGTAGAATCTACCACCTCTACCTCTTTGTCTTTGTTCACACTTCTTTGTCAAGATCTCCTCAGCCTTCAAGGCATAATGGTATGCTTCTTCTACACTTTCCAACTTTGCAAAACTTATTTCATCTTGTATTCCATATCTCAATCCATTAATATACCTTGCAATTTTCTCAACATCATCATCCACATGTCCAGGTCTGATGTCTAGTCTATATAATTCCTCAGTATACTCTTTCAGAGTCATGTCTTTTTGCTTCAAATTTTGCATCTTTCTCAACAAGCTAACTTGGTAATCAGCAAGAAGGAATTTGTTCTTTACCTTGTTCACCATCTTTGGCCAAGTTCTAATCTTCCCCTTTCCTCTCCTTTGTCTATCATTTTGCAAGTGCTCCCACCACAGTGATGCATCACCTTTCAACCTAGTGACTGCAATCTTCACCTTTCTATTATTAGGAGTGTTTTCATACTCAAAGAACTTCTCCATATCAGAGATCTAATCCAACACAACATTGGTGCCCAATTTTCCATCATAAGGAACAACTTCTATAGTAAGCTTTGAATTCACTCTAGACAATACTCTCAATAATCTTGCTTCATCTTGGTCTTCTTCAAGTTCTTGATTAGGGTTTGGTGCTACTTCTTCATCATCACTTATATCATCAAGATGTGCTCCTCTCCTCTGGGCTGTCTCCACAACATCTAATATGGCTGCAATTTGTCTCAACTGATCCAATATAGCATTATCAACATTATTTCCTCTACCATGAACCATCTTTACAAATCAGGTTCCTACAAGATCGTAAGCCTTTGCAAGTTATAGGTCAAATATGTAGATATGCCACCCTACAACCAAATCTAAATCAAGGTTCTACACGATCCAATCTCCACAAGGACAAACCTCAAGCTCTGATACCAAAATTGACATAGGAAAAGGGTGAATAACTAGGGCCAAGGGTTCACCCAACTATCCAAACCACCTTGCAAGAGTTAACACAATGGAAGCAAACACAAGGGACAACAACCAAAGGAGGAGAAGAAAGAAATAGTTTTTTTGATTCATCAAAATATATTCATACATGCCCAACTGAAGGCCCTTTTGGTTACGACCAAATACAAATACAACTTCTAGATCCACGATCCAGCTTCAAATTTGCATTTCTAGACTCATATCTTGTTCTTTCTAAACTCTCCCTCTAGTCTCCTCACTCTAAGCCTAAACACACTATTTATACTTGCCAAAATGGCTTACAGAACATTCTAGAACATAGACAAGCCACAAGTCAGCTCTCAGCAAACATAACTACCTATACCAAAATTAAATGTGAGTAGAGTCAGCCCAAGCTAGAACCAAACACAGACAACTCAAGAAACATAGGAAAACTTGGTAGCCACTGGAACTCTATAGCAACTAACACTTGGTAACAATTGGAATTCGATAGCAATTGGCACTCGGCAGCAACTGGAACTCAGTAGCAACTAGAACTTGATAGCAACTAAGACTCAGTAGCAACTGGAACTCGGTAGCAATTAAAGCTCAGTAGCAACTAGAACTCGATAGTAACTAGAAACTCAGTAGCAACTGGAGCTCGGTAGCAACTGGAACTTGGTAGCAATTGGAAACTAGAACTCATTAGTAACTGGAACTCGATATCAAATAGAAACAGGAACTCGACAGCAACTAACATAATGAACAAAATGTGTAGGATTACAAGGAAAACCCAAGATGCTCCTGCATCCGAGTTTCCTTTGAAAAACACATACCAAATATCATGGCAGTGTTATTAGATTTGCGTATACTTGGTGAATATCGTATGATATTCTGAGAGGCCAATACTCTTGATATCGGATGTGATATCGAACCTTATGTTGAGTAATTGATAAATATTGGATGTTGATATTCTAGGACATCAATACCCTTAATATCAGATGTGATATTAAAACCCTATTTGATTAATTGGTGAATATCATATGGTGATATTTTGAAAGAATGGAATGCTCATGATATTAAATGTAATATCACAATGCTAAATATCTTGTGATCAAAGGTATTCTTATATTGAGGTAATATATGATCATGTGTTTATCCTCACTAGCTAAGAGAGGGTGTTGATATGTGGTACCTTCAATTGGATAAACTAATATATAATTATATATGAGATATAATAATTTATAGCAGCCAAAAGAAAGGGGGACTAACCCCAAAGTATAAAAATGCTAAAGAAATTTCCAAAAGTTACCTCCCACTTATCTAATTAATACTAGTTTTATACTTCAAAAAAAAAATATATTAGCTCTAAAATAGAGTAATCCTTCCTACTAGTCATATTCCTAACAAGTATATAAAATGTAAAAATTATACCAACAACAAGGAGACACATTGTGTCTATTAGTCTAGTTCCCTATTCTTCTTTTCCTTAGGCTCCTCCCAATTCAAGTCCACCATCTCCTCTTTGATGGGTTTATCAAGGAGCATCTTCAACCAATCCTTTGCTAGGAAATCATAGATGGAGTGGGTAGTGTCACTCTTTTTTCCCATATCCTTCTCATCCTTGTTTACCAATCTTTACAATAAGTTGTACACATTAAATAAAATAATTATAATCATTTAAATTCTATTTTTAAAGATAATAGAAAATCAAATTTAATTTTAAATATCACCATAATTAATAGGAGATAACATACTATGTTTATAAGAGGCAACATATGATATTATGAATATATTTTTTTGAATTATAATTAGTGTAGTATTGTAAGGGTTCCTTTAATAGTGTTGTAATGATTTCTAATCTCTTGAATTTGATGGGATAAAACAAAATTAAAATTAAATTCTAAATTTTAATGATAAGCAAATGCACTATGTGACACTTGTTAAAAATAATGGTCAATGTATAGGATCGTTAATTGGTAAAAACAAAACTTTGTAGAATTAGTTTTTTGTATTTTTTTTAACAATTATATAATACTATTGATTTATATTATGCAGAATTTCATATAAAATACGTAATTTAAGGTCAAAGGAAAATCATACTAGAAATAATGAGAGAACAAAATGTGTAGAATTTTATTTGATAACTACTCATACTTAGGTACCTGTGTTTGAGCATCATCTCACTCTTAGCATATACATAGTGTGATATATCACTAATTGTGCATTTGAATTCAAATAATTTACATAAATGAGAATAAAAATACATTCAAGACCATCTATACCTTGTGAAATTAAAATTAAATCTATAACATAAGAACTATATTGTTGATGTTTAGTAGCTTCAGTCAGATGAACCCTATAATATAATTTTGAGACATAATTTATATATATATATATATATATATATATATACAATTTTTTGATTGAAAGTTCATAACAGGTTTAAATTTGAACGTCAAGTTGACATAACCTTAATTTTCTAATTTTTCATTGCCACTTAAGGGCACAGTTTGGTTGGCCATGATCCTGCACATATCCATTTATGTTATGAGAGACATGTCCCAAGGGACATGTCTTTTTGTTAAATATGATAATTTATATAATACAAAAATAAATATGGTTATATATATATATATATATATATATATATATATATATATATATATATATATATATATATATATATATATATAACCATATTTATTTTTGTATTATATAAATTATCATATTTAACAAAAAGACATGTCCCTTGGGACATGTCTCTCATAACATAAATGGATATGTGCAGGATCATGGCCAACCAAACTGTGCCCTTAAGTGGCAATGAAAAATTAGAAAATTAAGGTTATGTCAACTTGACGTTCAAATTTAAACTTGTTATGAACTTTCAATCAAAAAGTTGTTAGAAAAAAATCTGTTGAAAATTGAATTTAGTTTCTAAACTACTAGGCCTTATCTAAAGAAAGCAAAAAATTGATTGCTCAAAATTTTGAATTTTCATGCAATAGTACAAAAATTTTATTACAAAAATAAGAAGTAGGTGTATGTTTGACCACCTTAAACAAAATCAAATGATAATATTTTTAATGAGACTCTAGTTATAAGAAGTAGACTTATGCTAGGATGTGACACATATTTTTGGGTATCTTAATTCCAAATAAATAATAAATAATAAATTTTGTACTTTAGAATTTTCAGAATAAAAAAACTTCTATGTTTGACCACCTTAACTAATTGAAAACTTTACCAATATATATATATATATATATATATATATATATATATATATATATATATATATATTGCTTATAGTAAAACAAGTATATAATGTAGTGAATCTTTTGAATTTCAAAAATGTTATATCATTTGAAAGTTATATTTTTTTTTAATCAATGTGTCAACCAACACTTTATGCATAACTCCATTATAAAATAAATAATAATTTCTTACTAAACTCATAATTTGATAGACATTGCATTTATGGAATGATAAGATCACTCTTAAGAAACCCTTTTCATTTCATCAAATTTGGGTGAAAAGACGTTATCAGATACAAGTTTGAAGTAAAAGACACAAGAACACACCAAAAACTTGTTTTCATGACATTTTAAAAGTTGACCATGTAGTTTTGGTATCCAAAGAAATAGTATGCCTTATAAAGGTATTAATATTTTGTTTTGGTATCAGGATGAGTGGGAAGAAAGTCAGAATAGATTTAAAAATTTTTTGAGGCATTTTAGAACTACATATTTTTTAGATAGTCACTTTTTGGCACACCATGATCCTACACATACCCAAATGCTTGATATAAATATATGTCATATTAATAAAGTATTTTATTATTAATTTAATTCGATTATTTAGTTATTAGGTCACTTTTTATCTCTAGTTTACTTAAGCTAAATTTTAGGAACATAATAATTAATTCTTTTATTAGTTATTATCATGCAACCTAGGTTTTACCTTTTAGGGTTTTGATCTCCTTTGTAAGGATTGATCTATTTGTAATAAATCATTCACTTTTCATTATATAAATTTACCTTTTTGGTCATCAATAATGTCTCATGTGTGGATCTAGGAATTCCAGCCTCCATAGCTTTTCCTTTTAACTTCATATGATAGGTATTTGCATGTAGATGATTCTTGGGAGCTATGGGGTGGATCTTTCATCAACTTCAACATGGTATTAGAGCTCCACATCTTCATGCCCCTATTCTTTTAATGAGATGTTTGGTTTGGTTTTCAGATTTGTATTTTTTATTTCAGAGGTTTCATTTTTATAGGTGTTTTGTATTGGATCTAGGAGTCATTTTTTCAATGTATTTTGAGTCCAAATGGACCTCACTATTGGATTTATAGCACCCAACATTTCATATTTCCATATAAATTTTGTCCAATTTCAACACAATTGATTGGTAAGAGAAAATAATTGCTACCAGATCTGGACACACTTCCCAACATGACGATTTATTTTTTTATTTTTTAAAAAAAGAAAGAAGAAGAAGCACTTTATTTTTAAAAAAATCTGCATATTTTAAAATTAAAAAAATATATTCAAAAAATTCTTTGAAAAGTGCATGCTTTCTTTTATTTTAAAAACAAAAAGGCACCATGTGATGTCACAATCATTGAAGGACACATTTGTCAATCCAAGTACTAATGCATATTAGTCTAGGTACTAATGTATATCAATCCAAGTGTTGACACATGTGCATGTGTGACATCAACAATTTTCGAGCTGAAATTTGATGGTCGTTAAACCATCTAGCTTCTTTGATTTGTTTTTTCCTAAAAATCTATCTATGATTTTTTGGCTATACTTTGGTCATACAAAAGAACTTTTTGACAAATCTTATATCATCAAAAATCTCTTTCTAAGCCCGTCATGATGGTGTAGTTCATTTGGATTTTTGATGTACTTTAGTTTCCTATTTATGCAATCAAAGATAGAGGTTCTATTTTTCACTTTGGGAGACATATCTTGAGCATTTTTTCTCTGATTTGGAAATTATTGATATCATTGGAAAGTCTTTATATACTTTTTCTAGTGATGCTAGCTGATTTTCTAGATTCTACTCTAGGCACATTCTATTTAGTTGTTTTAGTTTTTGTAGTTTGGTGAATATCTTGATTGTTTCAGGGCCAGGGATCATTTTCATTACTTCAGATGATTCATCATGGGTTGTGCTATCTATTATATCATCCTTGTGTCTCTTTTGATCTTTGTTGAGATCCTTTTGTATTATTTTTACAAATGCACTAAGATAAAGTACCATTCTATTGAACATTAGGATCTTGCACATGTTTGTTTTTTGTTGTACTTGCAGTAAATTATAATGTGCTTGGGGGGGTTCATGTTGGCCATATTCTCCATCTTCCTTTGTCAAGTGAGTGTTCCTTCCACGAAATTAGCCTCATGACGTCTTATTTCTATAGGAGATATTGCATTCAATTTTAGTGTTCATATCTTACCTCTCAACATTATAGGAGGTTATATATTTTTTTATTTCTTTCTTAGTTCAAAATAGTGAGCTATGCATTTAGTGTTTGATCCTATGAACTAGGAGATTGTAGTGGTTGGATAACTATGCATTTCGGTGAGATGGATCATTTACCATGTAGAGATTCTTTCATTCCTATTTTTGGAGGCCATGAAGATACCTTTCATCTTGTATTAATCATCTCTTTAGACTTAGTCTTCTCTACCTAGTCATGTTCTATACAATGGAGATTCTTTAGATTAGTAGTTTGGTAGTATTTTCATCTTCTTTCTTCAGTGGTGTTCTTCATGATTATCTTTTGTTCCTATCTTCTAGGACATTGCCTAATTTGGAGAGTTCTTCGGTCCTTCACTAGTTATTTTTACCATTATTTCCATCTCTTTTTGGAGTAGGGATTTTTCCATGTGGTTTTGTCTATTTTTCCTCTTTATAGAGATTTGGTTGTGCTTGGGTACCTCATCAGGCCTTGTTGGCAAGACCCAAATTTAGTTTGAGTATTAGTTTCTAGGTTTTAGCTACTGCGTAGTTTTTTTTAAAGGGGGGGGGTTTAGAGTAATAAAATATTTTCTTATTAATTAAATCATGTTGATTTAATTATTAAGTTACATATTATCTCTAGTTTAGTTAAGCTAAAATTTAGGCACATAATAATTAATTATTTTATTAATTACTATCATGCAACCTAGATTTTAGCATTTAGGGTTTTGATCTCCTTTATAAGGTTTGACCTCTTTATAATAATTCATTCACTTTTGACTATAGAAATTTCTCCTTTTTCTCATCAAGAATGTTTGAACTATGGATATGGTAATCCTAGCCTCCATAGCTTCTTCTTCTCTCTTTCATCAACTTCAACATGGTAAGGATGTTGCATTTGAAAACACATATTGTAATGGTTGTTCTTAGTATATTGTAGTGGTCCTAAAATTAACATTCTATCATAGCCAAGTTTGATGAGTGGAACAAAGGAGAATGTGTAAGGTTGTTGTTAATGAGCTTTTGTAGCTATGTGAGAAATCATTCTTGATTATCATATTGTTGGGAATGCTCAAGGTTAAGTACGTGCTCATCACTTAAAGACATTATCTATGTCTTATCAATGTTTTGTTATATTTGATGTGACTAGTTATGTCCCTTTTGTTTCAAAACTATTTGAGTGTAACTAAGATTTTCCACTATCTATATAGGTTGCTAACACGGTGTTTTTTCAAGATTGTGTAAATAAAATAAAAATAGTTTGCACAAACTGGAATTTGAATATTCATGTATGTTGAGATGGCTTCATGATTTATCAAGTGTATGCCCCCTAGATGACCCCCACATATTACAAAAAATTTATAGAGGCATATATCATTGATTGAAAGAGTATTTTCTTTAGTTCTTCATTGTAACAACACCCAACATGATAGATCTAGGTGTTCATAATTTGTTATATTACCATCTTGTAATTGTCATCATGAATTCTATGTTGAGTTGAATAGATGGTTGTCAACCTTTTCTTGGTTTATTTATTTTCATGTAACAGTACTGACGCTGAAATATGTGCATTGAGAATTGATTGATATTGGTTTTTGCTTCATTATTAATGTTATTTTGTTTCCCAAGAAAATGTTTTGAACTATTCTTGATATTATCTTTATTTTTTGTCATATGTGTCCTTGTATACTTTTTGCATAATCTTTCTTAGAAAGATCAAATGTTTGTAGAAGTTAGATAGCCATTTTAGATGGGTTGCTATCTTAGAATATGGGTTGGAGATTAAGAGTAGACAAAATATTGTTCATGCCTTTATAACCAAAGAGAATTCATATTGGAGTGGGAAGCAATCTATGGAGATTGAGATTTTGTGAAAGACTTGGACATTGAACATGAACGATGCTAAATTTGGAAGATAGTAAAATTCTTTAATTGGAAATATTTCAATGAAGAATGTTAGTATGTCATTGGTTACAACTCAAAGTGTGTAATCAGTACATTGTTATTCTCTCTTCATGTTGGTTTTTAAGGAGCTTGGCTCTATTCTACCAATGTTGATTACAACACAAAAGTCTAATGCATTGTGGATTGATGTTTGAGCTCAATATCTGTATTCACACTAACAATGTATCAAGTTTAGTTTAGTTTTGTATCAATGTTAGATCATCTGATGCAAGGTCAAGAAACTTGATGGTTTGGAAGAACTAAGGTGTTTCTAATGCAGGTAGTGTCGATGTTGATTCCAATAAAATGTAAATGATAAGTGACATGTGGAAAAAAATATGGATTTTTTTCTCATATAATGGTCAATATACACTTGAAGAATTAAGCAGATCCTACATCTATTGATTAGGAGACTATTGGATGCATGATAGATATTAAAATCCATAAACATATTATCATGGTAATGACGATTAAATATTTGTCAATAAGCTATTGAATATCTTGATTTGCATCATGTCAACCATTAGAACACCAAGACAAACAAAAGAATTCATCAAGGGCTAGAGGACAATAGTTTTTGAGATACCAAACCATGGGAAAGATGATGGTGGACTTATCTTGCTATAAGGGTCCATTTGGTTGCAAGAATAAGAATAGTGGAATAGGAATAGCTATTCTAGAATACTTATTTTGGAATAGAAAATGGGGTTACATATTCCTATTTTTTGTTTGGTTTAGCCAGAATTTGATGGGGATTTTATAGACTCAAAAATTTATGTTTTCTAAAATAAATAAAACTGGAATAGGAATACATATTCCAATTCTGGAACCTATTTAGGTGGAATTGCAAAACCTCATTTTTGGGCCAAAATTGGAATATGAATTCCCATTTTATTCTGTATTCCAATTCCAAGTTGGTGCATCCAAATGAAGAATTCAAAATTTTAATAATTTACATATGCCTATTCCGCTTGTATTCCTACTGCCAAATGGGCCCTAAGTTCAAATAGTTGAGATAGAAATAGAAATAAAAATGATTTCAAGAGTAAGGTTTATTATTATTAAATGAGATAAATTAATGTAATAATAATATCGCTATGTTTACATTTATTATAATATTAATTATTTATTAAGAAATGGAAGCGACATGTCTATTCATGACTTATACTTATTAGTATGACGAGAGTTGCCTTTGAAAAACACATACCAAATATCATGCTAGTGTTATTATATTTGCAATGGATCTCAGAAATTAAGAAAATTTAAAATATATACATTGATGTGCAGACTAATGAAAATGTATACTTTCTTCACCAAAATAATTTTTTAGATCGGAGAAAGCTCTCGATAGACCACCTATAGGCATGTCTTTTAACAACAAGATCTTTATCTAAACTATGATAGCAGTTATGACAAAATGATTTCCAACACACTCCCTTGTCCCTAGAATAAAATGGAAAGAGTTTGTACGTAAGAACCATGCCCTACTCAGTAATTGCCACATCATCCAATTGCTAAAAATATGGAAATAAACAAACAAAACCCTAGTTTGAAAAATCAACTATTAAAGTAATTAAATCATAATTAGGATTAACAAAAAATTATCCATGTCATTAACCAAAATAAGATAAACAATATTACTTATTAATTAAACAATTAGAATATCAGTTCAATGATGTTGAGCTATATGTCACACATCCATGACATATAATTAAATAATTCATACATGTAATTCTACAATAAAAAAATGGAAGTATAAGTGCATAGTTACATCCCATCAAAATGATCACATTAATAACATGATATAAGACGATCATATACATTATATAGTATTTGAGATGGTAGTGTGGCCCAACACTTTTACCATGCCAACCATGAAGTGTTTAGCTCCCCCTAGGTCCTTCCTAACATGAAAAAAACCCTAAACATTCCTAACATGAAAAACATCCTGAACCTGACATGAGAAGCCAAGAAACTCAGAACAAGAGGATCGAAAGAATATGGTGCAACCACAAAAGATGTACTCCTTGCCACATATATCTAAGTATCCTAATCATAGAATGTGGAAAAAAAAAAAAATAACAAACATATTATACCCATATGCAATATAAAAATAGCTTTGGTCAAAGAACTTTGACCTAGATTTAATTGATAGAACTTGGAACAAACTCAGACATGAGAAGCCAAGAAACTTAGAACAAGAGGATCGAAAGAATATGTTGCAGCCACAAAAGATGTACTCCTTGCCACATATATCTAAGTATCCTAATCATAGAATGTGGGAAAAAAATAAAATAACAAACATATTCTACCCATATGCAATATAAAAATAGCTTTGGTCAAAGAACTTTGATCTAGATTTAACTGATAGAACTTGGAACAAACACATTGTATCCATTTCTATTCAAAACTAGTAGATAGAAGGAAACAAAGCATACCGTATCGATTTCTATCCTTCCCAAATTGCCATATTACACCCAACCCATAAGGAGGTCTAAACACACTCATAAGAATGTAGCTAATGTTTAGTAACCAAACAATTATGCTATTCACATGCACCACCAATGCAGAGGAATTTAATTAAACACAAATTGTTTCCCAAGTAAGTAACAATAATGTTATTATAATTTCTTGAACTTGAATATTCAAGCCCTCACTAAGGTTTATCTACAAAACCAATTTCATTTACAATGGTGAACAGGAGACTCATATCTCATCTAATCTGATTTATCAGTGAACACATAACTCTATTTCATTACTCCTTAATGAACTTATCTTTCCATTGAATGGTAACATAATATAAAACATAAACCAAATAAATATATATTATGTTTGTTAATAACAATATTCAAACAGCCAAATAGTATTTAATACATCATTTCAAAATCTTACCTCACCCAGCCAATGTTGAAGAAAAGGTGAGTTGTATTCATTAGAAGAATGGAATTCTATTTAAAATTGGTATAGTCGATTTACTTTCTTAATGTAAGTAAACAATCTTAATTTCACTTCAAGTTTTATCTTCAAACCATTATCAAAATTGGTTTACATATTCCAAATTTCAATAATTTGCACATCATCCCATTCAATATAGAATATTGCAGTAACAAACAATCAACCACTTTCATTTAGTTATGTGACTTCTCATATCCTAAAACCCTATATTTATTTTCATAGAAAAATACCATGAGCTATCCAAATTTGATATTCAAAAAAACAAATCTTTTTGAAGCATAAATCTTCTCTATAAATTATTCTATATTTGACCTAAGATTTCATCTTAAAAGCTTTTTAAATTTTTTTGAATGCTCATGGAATTACAGATAATTTTCATGTTCAATTGGACTATAGGAAACATTTTACAAATGGAATGTTAATTACATTAAAACTAAGAGAAACTTATTCAAAATTTTGACCATCAATCGGTTCCAAATACCCAATTCATGAGAGCAAAGCATAATAAGTTAAGGTAAGATCAAATTTGTTGCATGCATATTCAATTCAACAAATTGAGGTTTAAGATGAAACAAAAGCCATAAGATGATATCAGTTTTTCAATGAATTTGAGACTTTCAGTAAAACCAATAAAATCCATATTCTCTCAATCGATTTTCATGACAAATAGAAGCCATAGGAAAACTGATTGCATGCACTCCATATTACTACTAAATTCCATTTTTTAAATTTTTTTTTTTGAAAAAGAGGGGTAAAAATTTATTAAGATAGAAAGGAAAACAACAAGGAGAGCTCAACAAGGAGCTCGATCTTGAGCAACAAGATCATCAAATTCTTGTACCATCTCAAAGGAAAGTTGGCTCCTATCCATAATATTCCAACTTGGATCATGACTAGAAGCCCATTTGGCTAAACAATCAGCAACTCTGTTCCATTCATGAGGAATATACATGAACCTAATGAATTGAAAAGAGGTAGAGAAGAGAATAATCTGATTAACAACAGTGGCCAGCTGCCAACTAACATCTTCAAGCTCCTGTGAAGAAAGAAAGTTCACCACCACCTGGGAATTAGACTCACAAATAATCTTACTCCATCCTTGCAAGCAACACTATTCCATAGCATATAAAATAGCCTGAGCTTCCTTGAGATTGTTAGTGAAATCACTCTTATGAATCAAAAAAAAGAATTTAACATCACCAAAACTACAACAAGCCACTCCCCCAATACCAGTAGGGCCTGGATTCCCCCAGGAGGAACCATCAGTGTTAATTTTCAAAACTCCATAGGGAGGAGGAGTCCAATGCCCATCCCAATTTACATGACCCTTCCTCTGATGTTGAAGCTACCTGGACATAGAAGGAAACCTCTGAGCTACAACCCCATCCTAAAGATGAAAATTGAGGCAATTGCATATAGTAAGATCAACTAGATCCACACCCCCATCTAGCTCACACTTCACATGAATAGCTTCCTGAAGAGAATGTGAGATCTTCCACCAAAGATGCAAAACACCAAGCTGAACATCTTGGAATATTCAACGATTCCTTTCCAACCATTTATGCTAAAGCAAGAATGATGGGCCAACAATTCAAGCAGCATGGAAAGGAGAAGACTTGGAGGGAGCACTTCCCAAGCGGGCCCAAAACTCAGGCAAAGAGGAAGCATGCCTACAAGAGCAACCCCAAGCACTCCACCAAAGGTGCCATAGCTAAAGAGAATAGGAGCAATGGAAGAACATATGGGAGACAGACTCCTCCCCATTACCACACAAAACACAAAAAGAGGGGCCCTAAAATCCATGTCTACAAAGATTATCCCATGTAAGACAGCGGTTGTGAGCCACTAGCCACATGAAAAAATTACACTTGGACCAAGAGACTTTATTCCAAACTTGCTTCCACCAAGGGACCTCAGCATCCCCAAATAATTGTCTAGTTATCTCTTGATACCCAACACAGACATAATATTTACCAGACAAGGTACCTCCCCAAGCCAAAACATCTGGACTGAGCAAAGAGGAACACTCTCTAGAGGCCACAATCTGAGAAAGCTATTGACGATCCACGTCTGTACCTCTAGGAGGCCAATCAGAAGAATGCTTCCATTTGTAGCCAAAAAAGGTCCCAATTGATAAGGAGTCTTGTAATGAGCCACTTTATCCCATCCAGTGGCATGAAAAGAGTCACAAAGAGACTGAAGATGAGGGTACATGGATAAAATGGAAGGGAATCCATCCCAAGCATCAAACCAAAACAAAGCCTAAGAACCTCCTTTACATATCTAGAACAAACCCCTCTTGACTAACACCAAACCTATCTTCAAAGTATGCCAGACCATTGATCCACGACCTTCAAGAGGAAGTGTAGAAATAGAGCAAGGATCAACACAATGAAAATATTTATGAGTGATAATATGAGCCCAAAGTTGATGTTGTCTAGAGCACCATTGCCAATAAAGTTTAGCAGCCAATGCTTGACTACTCAAGAGAGTTGATCAAAGACCAAGACCACCCTCCTTTTTAGGCCTACAAATAGTTGCCCAACTAATCAAGCTCCATTTAGTAGTATGTAAATTACCAATCCAAAGCAATTGCTGAGAGAGAGCATCAAACTCCTTGAGAAAGTAAATAGGAGCAGCTTGAACCATGCATCGATAAGTAGGAAGAGCTTGGATAATAGCTTGAAGAAGAGTAAATCGGGCAGTAGTAGAAGGCCATCTATGAGTCCAATGATTAACCTTATCTTGAAGCTTGGTAATCAAATTTTTCCAAAAGAGACGTGGCTTCCTAGAAACAAAAATAGGAATGCTAAGATAAGTCAAAGGAAGTGACACAATCTGAAACCGCAGGATACAAACAATCCTGTGCTGAATAGAATCAGGAATGTTAACAAAGTAAATGGAAGATTTGTGCTCATTAAATTTTTGGCCTAAAGCTATCAAATAAATGTCCAAAGCATGTTGAAAGGCTTCAGCTTCCTTGATCCTAGCAAGACCTGCAAGAGGATAATCATCAACAAATTGAAGATGGAAAAGAGAAGGTAAGCCATTACCCCACCACCACCCCTGAATAGAATTCTGGGACACCTAATACTTAATGAATCTACCCAAGCCTTCAGCCATGATGATGAAAAGATATGGGGAGAGGGGATCACCCTGGCAGAGGCCTCTAGAGGCACCAAATAGCTAAGAAGGTTGCCTATTAATAAGAACAGAAAAAGAGGCAAAAGTAACACAACTCATAGTCCAACTAACCCAGTCAGAGCTAAATCCAAAAGAAAGAAGAATACTCCTTAGGAAACTCCATTTAACTCTATCATAGGCCTTAGCCATATCTAGCTTAACAAACATTGCTCTCTCCCTTGAAGTAGCCATAGAGTGAATAGCCTCAATAGCAATAACCACCCCATCCAAAATTTTTCTTCTAGCAACAAAACCAACACCCTCTCTCTTAGGAATAAGAGTCAAGAATGTAGAATTCAAAGCCCGAAGCATCTTCTTGCTAGAGTAAGATTCCTTAACCACCTCCAACAAATCATGATTAATGATGTCCCAAAATTCCTAAAAGAACTCAACTGGAAAGCCATCATGACTAGGAGCCTTTCCTTAGGCATGCCAAAGACCACCTCCTCTAGCTCTTCCAAAGATATTGGATGCATGAGATAATCATTCATTTCTTGAGTGATAAGGGAAGGAATACAAGAAAAAATAATATTTTCTTCATTATTAGTAAGAGGAGAGTCCTTAGAAAAGAGGGTAGAAAAGTACCGAGTAGCCTCCTGGAGAAAATCTGGCAAGGAATTCAGTTGGATACCTTGAGAATTAACCAAAGAAGAGATATTGCTCTGATTCTAGCAAGATTACATTGTTTTATGGAAAAAGGCAATGTTTCGATCACCTTCCTAGAGACAATCAACTCTAGCCTTTTTCTTCCAAAAAATTTTCTCTCGAAGTTTCCATTCTTCTAGAGCTCTAGAAGCAAGGGATTCAACCCTTCCAAGATCCTCAGAGAAAGCGCGATCTCTAATCTCCCTTGTGATGACATCAAGATCTTCTTGAGCAAGCCTCTTCATAGAGTGAAGGTTCCCAAAGCATTGCCTATTCCATATCCTAAGCTACCTTTTAACATATTGAAGCCTTTTAGAAAATGAGTACATTGCAGTACCATATGCAAAAGCACCATCTTTCCACCAACATAAAACAAAATCACGAACAGAGTCACAAAGCCACACCAACTTGAACTTAAAAGGAGGATGATTTGGAACACAAGCCCCAATAGAAAAAAATTTGATTGGCCAATGATCAGAACCCCTCCAATCAAGGATTTTCAAAGAGAGAGTAAGAGTGCCACTAACCTAGAAGCAAGAAACAAGAAATCTGTCCAAACATTTTGAGATAGCATCAGCTCCAATCCTTCAATTATTCCAAGTATATAGACCATTAGAAGGCTTAACATTAGAGAGATGCAAAAGAGATATTTGTTGCCGAAGAAGAGCAGAAGAAGGCCCTAGTCTAGCTAAACCACCATGCTTCTCCTCCAGACTTAAAATTGAATTGAAGTTCCCTGCTAACACCCAAGGATGATAAGGTTGACAATTCTAACATATTGAATATGGTTCCAAAGTTCCTCCTTTCCCACAAGATCAATAGGTGCATACACATTAGTAACCATGATTACCTCCCCTGAGTCTAGAACAGAAGCTACCATAGAGAGAGATGAGAAAGAAGACACCCAGCTAAGGGGAGAAAGTTTCTGTGGATCCCAAAATATAGCTAAACCACCAGCACTGCCTATTACCCCAACACACTGGCATTGGCCACGAGACCAAATACTAGAGGCATGTTGGACCATAGACTCCACATAGAGCTTAGTCTCTTGGGTACAAAAAAAATCAGGACTATGATCAACCACCATGTTATGAATAGCCTTTTGTCTAGGGATGCTATTCAACCCCCTAACATTCCATGAGAGAATAATCATCATTGGGTAGAATTGGGAAAATGAGCATCCAAAGGTTTCACTAAACCAGATTCAATCAATATATCTCCTGTGAGTTTAATCCTCTCTAGGTTTTTTTTGCGCCCACTTCTTAGAGGGGGAGTAAAAGAAACCCACTTAAAGGGTCTAAGCATCAACCCCAAGGGGAGAGGAGATCCCTTGCCTTTACTTGATGGTAGCACATCCTTAACCAGGTCAGCCAGAACAACATCATTATCCTCCAACACTGTAGGTGTCGCCAGAGCCTCTATCATAGGAGCTACAGGGACCTCACAGTTCTAGTATACTACAACTTGGGATGCCCCACAAGCATCATTAGGAACAAATCCGTCATCTAGGCAAACTGGATCATAAGAGATAGGAGGAGGAATACCCTCCTCTAGAACCATACTATCCAGTACTTCAAAGAAATTAAAATGTTAATAGATAATCTTTCTTTCAAAGGGCTCTTCTGACCATGCCCCTTAGCTTGTGGGCGAGTAGGGGTAAATCCATCCTTATCTTGCATTTGAGCCTTACTCTTACCTATAGCATCTTGCAGATACATCCCCTTGGTAGTATTAGCCATCTGAGATTGTCCTTTCCCTATAGAATCTGCCAAACCACCATTGCCAGTAGTAGAACCATCCATTCCTTTGGAAGTCAAGTTACGGGGGCACTAACACTGTAGATGACCATACTCATGACAAATCTGATAGCGGAAAGGGAGGGATTCATAATCTAACTGTTGCACCTAGGAAGAAGCCCCAAGAAAAATTTCCAAAGAATCTGGTAATGGGTTATTCAAATTAATTTCAACACAAATTCTAGCATAAGAAATAACCTTTTTATCAAGGGATTGATGTGCGATCATAGTCGGCTTCCCCAAAAAAGCAGCAATTTGCCAAAGGATGTCTTCATGCCAAAATTCCAAGGGAAGGTGAGGCAAGCAAACCCAAACTGGCACTGTTGAAGGGAGATTCTCAGCAGAATTAAATCCTGAATGCCAGGGTTTGACAAATAACCCCACATGGTTGTAGAAATAAGGGCCTCCTTCAAAAACACGATCACGATCAGACATGCAAGAGAATACAAAAAAAAAAAAACTATTCCCTGCTAACATAATCTCCATATCGCCTTCCACCTGCCATGAGTGGCGGATCCATGCCTCAAGAGCAGATAGGGAAATTTGGATTCCATGAAATTTGCAAATCAAAGCATGCTTGGTCCAATATTCAATGTCCTCCATAACAGCCGCTGGAGGAATAACCAAAACAGGGCGATCATGGCTACGTGGAAAACAACCATTAACTTTTTTCAACTTAGAGCTCTCCCTTGAATAAAATGATTCAGATCTCATTGCATGCATAGTTGGAGAAGAACCATCTGTTCTCACCAATGCAAAAGAAATCCTAGGCCCTGCCATGCAAACAATAAAAAACACCAATCCAAAATTGACTAGAGAAGATTACTAAAAACACCCATGCAAACTATGTCCAGCCACTACTAAATTCCATTAAATTTGATCCATGAATGATAATATATAAAAGAAAAGTGAAATCAAATATTTTCAATTCAAATTAGTTTGCATTCTTAACTGAATTGAAGTTGGTCTTCTCTCTTTGCTAATTCCAAAATAATATAATGGTCATTCTTATGTTATTGATTGGAAGGGGTTGTTTACATTAGCAATCAATACCTCAAGCATCGTATCTTTAAATTTTTAACCGAATACTTATTTCTTTATTTAGAGCATAAAAGTAAACATCCTTATACGTTACGATATAGGGGAACACACATGAAGCTTCACAACATATTGTCTATAAATTGACAACATCCTCAATAATAACATCTTATGACTTTATTCAAAATGATTCTCGGTGGATCTTGGTTTTTATGGAAACACACAGCATGTAATGGGCATCCTAGATTGTCCCAAAAACTAAACCAAATTGCTGAAAGGAATTATGTCAAACAGTTTGCATTCAACCTCTTGTTTCTCCGTTTAATGTTTTAAACCCCTTATAACTCTAGAAATCAAAAGTTTATTTGTTTATTGTCTTTTGTGCATGGAATTGGTATCATACAACATAAAAAAGAAAGAAACTACAATAATATGCAAAGTGGAAATGAACTGCTGCCAATAAAATGTTATTTTCAGAATTCATAAAACCAAATACATGACAGATTTATCAACTCACTAGTTACTTCAGCGTTATTGAAATAATGCTCCAGCCCATGCTTTAAAACTTTCTGCTATATTACTTTGTCCATCAATCAGTCCGCTACCTTCATAATATCATTCCCTCAAAGTGGCATAAGCGTCAGACAAGTAGTGAAGAAGATATGATAAAATTACCAAATCTGCCTATAGCTGGAAATGCAACTAAATTGCCTGATAATGAAGCCAATAACAAAGAATTCCAAAGGCCAAACCCCAAGGGAATAACGTCTAGAATGTTACAAGAGATGATAAACGTCCTCAAATGCCAAGAACGGAGCTGCAACTCACACACCAATTTCTTCTCATAGTCAACCTAGCTAATGAAGAAACAAATGCTTCCTTTTATTCTATTTCCAAGGGTTTCGCTCAACTCATATGGGCAATGTGGGATAAAAGATGTGTAGTATATAAAACATATATTAAAATACCCCTTATGTCTCCCTTGGTTACACATCCCCATAAAATAAATATTAAAGTATCACTTTAATATTTTACAATTAAATTAGATGTTACTTTAATAAAACTTTAGGCATTAAAATGTATTAGCAATCAGACTCTAAATAATGTGAGTGATAGTTCATAAGAAAGCTCTCACCGAGGAGTATCAAATCCAATTACCAAAATTGACTTGCACTGTGTCCTGTCGACTTACTAAAAATAGTAAGTATGCCTAAAACTGAGTAAATCAACTTCGTTTTGGCCCAAACTGGAAATGACTAGGCCAAAACACTCCAGGATCCCATTAAACCCTTCGTTAGCCCTCGGGACCATGTAGAACAAGGCTAACACACACACACACTTGGTCAACTGCTAAAATGGGGACATTACAGTCCACCCCCCTTGAAATTGCTTGTCCTCAAGCAATCTCAGTCCAGCCTACTAAATAACCTACTCACTCTCCCATGTAGAATCTTCCTCCGGCAGGTGTTTCCATTTGACCAAATACTCCTTCACTATCTTGTTTATAAGCTTCCTCTCTCTGGTGTCCAGAATAGTCTCAAGTACTAACACAAGCTTTCCCTCCTCATCCAATGGCGGTAAATCTGCAGAAGGCACTACACTCTGACCAATGGCTTTCTTAAGCCTAGACACATGAAACACATTGTGCACTCGATTGCCCTTTGGAAGCTCAAGCTCATAGGTGAATTTTCCCACTTTGCAAATCAGCTTGTAGGGACCATAAAATCTAGGTTTCAATTTTTCAGCTCTGCTCTTCTTGAGTGATGACTATCTATATGGTTGTAGCCTCAAGTAAACCATATCCCCTACCTCGAAGCTATGCTCTATTCGGTGCTGATCAACATACAATTTTTGTTGATTCTGGGCCTGTTGTATGTTCTCTTTGAGCAATTTCAAAGATGTCCTGACTATCCTGCAATAAGTTTTTGGCTTTGGGCACTCTACTATCCCCCAAAACTAAATCCATGAAGCTAGGTGCTTCATAACCATAAAGTGCCATGAAAGGAGTCATCTTGATAGACATATGATAAGTGGTGTTATAACAGTACTCTCCCATATGCAACCATCTGATCCAAGCCTTTTGTTGTGCAGTTACATAGTTCCTCAAATATCTTTCCACCCATTTATTCACAATCTTTGTTTGCCCATCTATTTGTGGATGATAACTAGTGCTAGGTGTAAGATCTGTACCACACAACCTAAACAACTCTTTCCAAAAAGAACTCATAAACTTACTATCCTGATCACTGACAATGAATCTGGGCAGCCCATGTAACCTGAATATCTCTCTAAAGAAAAGATCTGCCACCTGTGCTGCTGTGTAAGTGGATGAAATAGCAAAGAAGTGAGCAAACTTCGTCAAGCGGTCCATCACCACATAGATGCAATCCCTTCCCTGCACTCGTGGTAAACCAGTGATGAAGTCCATCAAAATACTTTCCCATTTCCTATTAGGAATGGGAAAGGGCTATAATAAACTTGCAAGAAATGTGTGCTCTCCCTTATTCTATTGACAAACGACACACTTCTTGACATACCTCTTAACATCATCCTTGAGCCCTTTCCATGAAAACCGCTCTCGGATCTGCCTGTAGGTCTTGAAGACCCTCAGATGTCCAGCTGTGGGTGCATCATGAAATGCCTTCAGTATCGCCTATCTCAAATGTGATGACAGAATCAAATAAACCCTGTCCTGAACTCTGATCAATCCATCTATCACCTCATAGCGATCATCTTGTATGGTACCTGAAATCAATCCAAAAGCCCAAGCATCTCTGACATACTGTGCTATAATCCGATCTCTCCAATTTCCTAAAATCTCTGCCAGAGCACATAGGTGAGGTCTCCGAGATAAGGCATCAACCACCATATTTTTCTTACCTTTGACAAACTCTATGTCAAAGTCATAAGCCTGCAATTTAGTTACCCATTTTTGTTGCCGGTCATTAAGAGCACGCTAGCTCATGAAGTATTTAATACTATTGTGATCAGTCTTGATTAGAAAACGTCCACCTACCAAATATGATCAAAATTTGGCCAATGCATGCATTATGGCCAACATCTCCTGATCATAGATAGAATAACTTTTCTCAACTCCCCAGAGCTTCCTACTCTCAAATGCAATGGGATGCTTCCCCTGCATCAATACTGCTCCAATCCCATCACCTGATGCATCACAATGAAGCTCAAAAGGCTTCATGAAATCTGGTAGAGCTAGAACTGACATGAAGACATTACTTGCTTGAAATGCTCAAAACACCTCTGTGCTAACCCTGTCCACATGAAGGCTCCTTTCCTGGTAAGATCTATCAAGGGTGTAGCAATCTGTGAAAATCCATTAAAAAACCTCCTATAAAAATCACATAAACCAAAGAATCCCTTAAGCTGTGTAAGGTTTGTGAGAGTAGGCCACTCTACAATAGCTCTAATCTTTTCGGGATTAACCTGAATGCCATCTGCACTAATGATATGCCCAAGGTAAAGGAGCTCAGTCATGCCAAACCCACATTTAGATTCCTTGGCATACAATGACTCTCTCTCCAGAATAGATAACACCTCCTCTAGATGATGTAAGTGCTCCTCCCAGGTCTTACTGAAGACCAAGATGTCATCAAAGAAGATCAAGAAAAATCTCCTCAGCTACTTCCTGAATACCTGATTCATACAATTATGAAATGTAGCGGGTGCATTGGTTAGACCAAATGGCATAATCATTAACTCAAAGTGGCCATAGTGACATTGGAAGGCTATTTTCTCAATGTCCTTTGCTCTCATCCTAATCTGATGGTATTCGGATCGCAAATCAATTTTGGTGAAGAAGCATGCCCCATGCAACTCATCAATCAGCTCATCAATCCTAGGAATGGGATACCTATTTTTAATTGTTTTCTTATTCAGTGCCTGGTAATTGATGCACATGTGCATTGTCCCATCCTTCTTCTTTACCAATACTACTGCTGAAGCAAAGGGGCTCTTACTGGGCCTGATATGCCCCATCTCCAACAAATCCTTAATCGCCTTCTCTATCTCATCCTTGTGTTTCTTAGGATGACGATAGGGAGTAATCATAACTGGTTTGGCTCCCTCCTCAAGCTCAATAACATGTTCCATCCCTCTGTCAGGAGGAACCCCATGAGGAATATCACTAAATACTTTAGCGTTTCTATCAAGTATCTTCTGGATATCTGGTGGATGACTCTTTTCTTGTGGCTCTGGTGAAGTTGGCATAATGTAGCACTCTATCGCCCACTCTATGTCATCATGACGAAAGAGTCTTTGCATTCTCCTCAAGGACACTACTCTGCAACCTCCATCTGAAAGTCCTCTAAGTACCACAGATTTGCCCTCATGCTGGAATCTCATCTCCAATTTCACTAGGTTGAGTGTGAACTCAACTAGTGAAGCCATCCATGTCATGCCGAGGATGACATCATAATCTCCCATGTCCACAACATAGAACTCATCCTCTAACTCGTAGCCATCTCCAAACCTGATGCGAAGATTATATATCTTCCGAGTGCATAATAATTTATCACCGTTAGCCACCATGACTCTAAACCCATCATGCTCCTCTGTCTGTAACCCTCTCCTGACTACCAATTATGCATCTATGAAATTATGTGTAGCCCTAGTGTCAATAAGAGATATCACTTTCTGCCCCTAGATAGTACCCCTGACCTTAAATGTGATTGCCTTTTGGGCCCCTGTCAAGCATGCCAATGATCTATCATCCTTAGGAATGTTGCTCTCCTCTATAGTGTTACCCTCATCTGAATCAGAGTGCTGATCCTCCCCCTCCGACTCTGACTCTTCTGCTGAAAAATACTCCATTTGATTTGCCTTAGCCTTGAGAGAACATTTATGAGATAAGTCCCAAGGCTCTCAACAATGGAAGCACAACTTCTTCTTTCGAAGTTCATTCAAGGTTTCATTGTCTAGTCCTTTTGATCCTTCTTTGGGTTTGCTATACTCTTTCTGAAATGGTTTTTTTTCTTTTTCCTTGCGGTAGGAAGAATCTATTGAATGGTTTTTTCCTTTGTATACCGAAGGGGCTAAATCTTGTGCCTTTTTAGTTGCTTTAGCTAAGGTGAGTGGATCATGTCCCTTCACCCAACCTCGTAATGGATCAGCAAGACCATCACAAAATAACACCACCAATCTCCTAGGAGAGATATCAGTAACAAGTACAGACAAGCGCTGAAACTCGGCAATGTAAGCATCCACAGAACTTGACTATTTTAATTGTGCTAGCTCCTTGAAATGTAACTCAGGATCCCTAGTGTCAAATCTCTCAATCAATGTTTCAGTGAATTCCTCATAGGATGTAATCTGATTATGCCCCAAAGTCACCATGCCATGATGCCACCATTCATGTGCAACACCATCCAAGTGCATAGCCGCATACTTGATAGCCTCCTCCTCAGGCATAGGATTTAGCTGCAAGTATGTATCTACCTTCTGCACCCAAGCTCGTGCAGTCATCTTCCCTGAAGCATCATAATAAGGTAAAGAAAGTTTTCCAACTTTCTTTCTCAGCTCAAAGTTTTGATTCCTCCCTCCTGCTCTAGGCATGTGTCTCATCCTCAAGTCCATATAATCTCTAAGGGAAATATCTGCCTGAAACTCTGGTCCACTAGCCTCCCACTCCCTCTTGAACTGATCCTGTAACTTGGTAATCTGTGGTTTGTTTACTGGTTGAACCGGATCTTTGGGTGGGAAGGTGGGTAAAAGGGGTCTCGAGCTCATAGTCTGCGTTGGGCGTGCAACGTGTCTGAAGTTATCAGCCTCATTCCCATTGTTGCCGTGTCCATTATTACCATTAATGTTATTCTCAGGACCATTGTTGTTGCCTTGGTCTCCATGGTTATTGTTTCCCTCATTTTTATTATTTCTGTCATTGGCATCACCTGGATTAATATTGACACCCATCTGTCTAGCCATGAGCTGCGACATCATGTCCATTCGCCTATACGTTGCCCCTGCTCTAACGTATCCAGTAACTATCTGAACATTACGTCCCCCTGATTTGGACTAACATTCCCGCCTCCGCCTAATCCTATATTCTTGTAATCTCGATCACCCATATTGTTGTCCTGATCAAAGAATATCTCCTCTGTATCTATATGGCTAGATTCAATGTCCCCCTGCATAGATGTACTAGACTGTTTGCTTTGCAAATCTGAAATCCTATTTTGTCTTGCTCTGGTATCACAAAAATTATAAGGCCCCTGTTGCATGCTCAAACATAAATGCTTAGCCTATATTTTTTATTTATTTCTGATTTTAGTGTTTTGACATTTCGTCAAACACTTTTCCCTCTATCCAGCTGTTCCAAATTCCCTATAAGACCTCCACAGGATGGCAAGACTTATAGCTCTGATACCACTGTAATGGGCACCACAGAATGTCCCAAAAAAAAACCAAATTGTTGAAAGGAATTATGTCAAACAGTTTGCATTCAACCTCTTGTTTCTCCGTTTAATGTTTTAAACCCCTTATAACTTCGAAAATCAAAAGTTTATTTGTTTGTTGTGTTTTGTGCATGGAATTGGTATCATACAACATAAACAAGAAAGAAACTACAATAATATGCAAAGTGGAAAAGAACTGCTGCCAATAAAATGTTATTTTTAGAATTCATAAAACCAAACACATGGCAGATTTATCAACTCACAAATTACTTCAGCATTATTGACATAATACTCCAACCCATGCTTTCGAACTTGCTGCTACAGTACTTTGTTCTTTCATCAATTTGCTACCTTCGTAATATCATTCCCTCAAAGCAGTATAAGCGTCAGACAAGTAGTGAAGAAGATATGAGCAAATTACCAAATATGCCTATAGCTGGAAATGCAACTAAACTGCTCGATAATGAAGCCAATAACAAAGAATTCCAAAGGTCAAACCCCAAGGGAATAACGTCTAGAATGTTACAAGAGAGGATAAACGTCCTCAAATGCCAAGAACGGAGTTGCAACTCATACACCAATTTCTTCTCATATTCAACCTGGCTAATGAAGCCACAAATGCTTCCTTTTATTCTATTTCCAAGGGTCCGCTCAACTCATATGGGCAATGTGGGATAAAAGATGTGTAGTATATAAAACATATATTAAAATACCCCTTATGTCTCCCTTGGTTACACATCCCCATAAAATAAATATTAAAGTAACACTTTAATATTTTACAATTAAATTAGACGTTACTTTAATAAAACTTCAGGCATTAAAATGTATTAGCAATCGGACTTCGAATAATGCGAGTGATAGTTCATCGGAAAGCTCTCACCGAGGAGTATCAAATCCAATTACCAAAATTGACCTGCACTGTGTCCTGTCGACTTACTAAAAATAGTAAGTATGCCTGAAACTGAGTAAATCAACTTTGTTTTGGCCCAAACTGGAAATGACTAGGCCAAAACACTCCAGGATCCCATTAAACCCTTCGTTAGCCCTTGGGACCATGTAGAACAAGGCTAACGCACACACACTTGGTCAACTGCTAAAATGGGGACATTACACAGCATATCTTATAAGTTCCTATTTTGCTTTTTTTTTTTAATTCACGCTCTGCACTGAAGTTGGACATTCTAAGATCTTAGGAAATCTTGACTTTCCCAACAATCTTCAAGGAGAATAAGGTATCGTAGGAGTAATCTCAAAAGGCTGTGATATCATACAGTAGTCAATCAATTTTTGGAAGCATCAACGCACCTCACAATTTATTTCAATTATTCTTCATCCCTATTCACCACTTATTAAGATTAGAATGACAATGTGATAGATAGAGATTAAAATGAGAAAGATATTGACATTTGCAGGCTGTAACATCTGAGTAATCTTTATGTTTATATGCAAACAACCACATCCTTATAATCGCAAGGTTTGTATACAAACAACATAAAGAACAATCCTTAACAGGTTTTCTCAGGGACTCTTATTTTCTTAACACATGAATATATTTTTCACACTTATCGAAAAATAAAGTCAATGAGGAAGGCACCAGGATATCTAGCTCAATCTTATTGGCTTCCAAGAAATTGAGACAGGTACTCGGCCGATTCCTCCTTTCCAATCTTTCCACTATTTTCCCCAACTCCGAAATTCTCTGTCTAACGGTTTTTCCTCTTCCCCCTTATATCTAACAGGGCTATTAAGTTTTCTCTTTCATTTTCTGTAACTATCTTGGGTAATCCTTTGAGTAGGTTTCAAGTAGTTATGATGAGCTCATTTTCTAATTTTTTAAAAATCTATTAGCTTTCATTTGTTGAAATTGTTAAACTATATTAATATAATTTAGAGCATCAATATTTCTTAGCTTACATAACATGCTAATAGCTTATCCTTTTTCAAGTCATATATCAAAAATAAAATAAAATATATATACCTAAACAATGATTGTTCTATTTTAATTTCACATTTTCATCATGAAAGATATAAGTTAAGAACACACTTGAATTCTGTTCTAACCAAATCAATGGATATCATAGATAATAACAAATTTAGCTATGTGGTGTGTGTAAGTCACTTAGGAGATCCAATCATCCCCTTCCAAGGAGCTAAACTCCTCTAACTTGACCACACTCTCATCTTGGTGTCCCTACAACCACTCAGACACTCGTAAAAAAGGACAAGTCAATATGAACATATATATGTCATGAACATAAATTAATAAACTATTTTGACTATATTTATTCATATAATGATATAACATAACAACATCATCATTAAGATCATGATTCATTATAATCTAATCATGCATTCTATTAATCACACAATTAAATACATCATTATGTCTTTTAATGCTACTAAATCACAAAATAATGCATAATCAACTTTGTCTTCTTTTTCCTTAACTAATGCCATAACATAGTTTGATCCGTCAAAGGTCATCACTGCATAAGTAGGAAAACTAAGGATACCAAAAGATGAGATGTGACATTGTAGATATTAATTTATACCACCAAATTCACATACTTCATTATAACCTTCATTTTCTGGAGCTTATTCAACTAATCTTTTACAGTATTCTAAAAACTTCTCATTATTGTTTACCGTATGTAATTTAATACAATATAATTTTAAAAGTTTGTTTTCTATAGCATACGTACATTGGTCTTCTCTGTATTTTTTTTATCTTTGACCACTTCATAGTGGAAGTTGATTGTTGCCAATCGCAGGAATAATCCAAGGGCAAGTCGATTCAGAAGATAGTTGTTTTTCCCATTATTTATAATATTGGACTCTCATTTTCTACCGTACCACACCTGTGGAGGCATCGTTTGGGAATACTTTTAACCCCAGTCAAGACGTATTGGAATTACTGTTTCTAAAGTGGAGATTGAAGCCTTGTTTTGCTTACATTGTAAGGAGTAGGGGATCATAGGTATTCATCATCATTGTATCAGAACAAATCAAAGATCGTAGCTATCTTGAAGGCAACGAAAGGAGGACATAAATATCAAAATATTCTTTGCAGATCATGTAAATGAAGTTTCTGGGGCACCAAATAATGTATGAATATCATTTCAAAGCTGGGATAAAATATTGAAGATATTTGAGGTACATTTGAAAATCATTATCTTCTGATAATGTATATGCATTAAAGTTAAATTTGGTACGGAATGATGCTAAAGAAGACTGTGCTAGAGGTGTTTGGTTTGTAAGACATTTGTGAATATCATATTCTCCAAATCAGGGTTTATAAATCACCACCCAGAATAGTGGTTTTGGTAAAAAAATTAATTTTTTTTAGACAGTTGATGAATGAGCCGCAGCTCTTGCGAAAGTCATTGGAGAAAGAATCTTTTTGGATAAATTACAGCCGCCCAAGGACATTTTTTCTGCGATCATTGTCCAAACTTGAGGAAAATCACAATTTTTAGAAATAGTCAAGAGGGTAAGTAGGGGAGAGGACCTAGTACGTGAATGCATTTCAATAGTTGTGATAGGAGTTGTTCACTTAATACCTACACTTATTGACTTAATGTCCAATTTTTTTGACAACATTGTACAAATACTTGTGACTTTAAAGTCGTTAGTACAATGCTAACTATCCAAAATTGAATAAAATGTACCCTTAGTTAGAAAAATTAACCAATGATTTGATGCTGCATCAACTGTTCAACTATGGGTGCCCTTTATGCACAACCATTGGTCTCACTATTTTTTTTTGGCTATTTTGGACAACTTGGAAAAAGACATGCTGATGTGGCATCATGAGTGGTGACGTGGACTTGAAACCTTAGTTATAAGTAGATGACTTGCCAAGTAAGTTGCTGTAAAAAACTGAGAGCAATTTGAAATTTTTACATAAGGTTTTGATAAGTGCGAAGTTAGGGTGTTAAAGTACTGGGTCCTCTCCCTTAGACAACAACACTTGTTGAAATTGTCTAGATGAGTTAAAGGAGTCATTTCAAAATCATGAGGACTAGTAGATGAGTTAGTGAGGTCATTTCCAAATCATGAGGATGGTTTGAATAAGCATAATAGTATTTCATTGGAGAATGCATTAGAAATACAAATAACATTTGGTAAAGATAGAGAAAGAATAAAAACAATGACATTTGGTACAGATAGAGAAAGAGGAAATCTTGAATTTGTAGGAAAAGAAAGAAGTTTAACGATTTCCAAAGAGAACAAAGAAATAGTACAAATGTAGGAGGATATAGAAATTAAAGTTTCAATTCAAGGGGAATGTAATAGCAATCAGACATCACAAAGATATCATAAATCAAATGTTTTTGTGGTGAATTCGAAGAAGATAGTAGAAGAAGTTTGTAGAGGAACCAAATGGAAAAGTGGGTAGGACTCATTGTATCCTACCTAATTCTATGTAACCCTAAAATGGACAATTGGGGTTAAGTAACAAAAGATTTTAAATATCTTTTTATAGAGAGAGCTAGTCAAAAGAAAAGGTTGTCATGTTGGAGAACCTAAGGAAGACAAGGAGTCTAGGGTATTGCTTCATTCAATGGCCGAACAGAAGAGACTACAATTGGTAGGCAAAGCAATAAGGCTTAAGAATATGAATGCTTGAAGGATGAACAAACTAGTAGAGTTGAAGTGTGTGAAAGCTAAGCATAATAGAGGACTGAAACAAAGATCTATAATCTGCAAGTAAGTTTTATTTTTTTATTAGATCAATCCTTACTATTACTTTCTAATCATTGTGTCAGTCTAGTGTAAATCTGTTGGATTAAGGTTGACCAAATAGTCATTTGCAAATATTTTATACATTCCAAGTGAATGGTCTAAAGTCCTCTAACAAAGCTCACTCCTAATAGGGTGATTGAATTCCTCTAACTAGGTCACATTTAACAGTGTGTATTGTAACCTTTAACATGTTTGGGCTTTCATAGGGCATCACTTCAGAAGAGTGAGAATTAGTTGCATTTTACTTGTGTTTTTTTCCCAAACTAGGTTTCCATGTAAAAACCTTGTGCCAAATGTGTTATTGAATCTATTATGTTTCATGTTTACATTTTTTCAAAGTTGTTTTAACCTAGGATAGTAACCTACAAAGTTTAAGATTTGCATGATCTAATAGATGCATGCATGATAAGGTTTTATGGATATGGGTCTACTAAGCATTGGAAACTTTTATTTGTATATCTAGACCTTGGATAATTGATTCAGCCCCCTCTCAGTTATTCTAAAGATTTCCAACACTCCCTACTCAAAATTTTTCTTGTAAATTTTCTTAGCTAAACCATTAAAGAATAAGAACTTAGACTTGTCCATGAGGTGTGTCTAAATAGGTTAGGAGGGGTTAGAAAGAGTTGTTGAATTGATTTTGTAAATGTGACTAAAATATGACTTAGGTGAGCAAATGTTGCTTAAGGGTGAAAGCTTGGTCAAATTGGTTATCCATGACTATAAATAGGTGAAACTAAATAAAACATCCTTTTTAAGTCTCAATGGATCAAACTAGGCACATTTGGGGTCCTAGGAAGAATTGGAAAGAAAAAAGTAAAAAGTTGCTCATGACAACTTTGACAACTTTTGTGCATGTTTGCATATAAACATTGTTGGGTAGCTTTTACAACTACCATACATGCAGGAAGCCTATATAATGTCATGCTGCAACCAATCCAAGGGCTGTCCTTCATATAGTATGGACGCATAAAGGACTCTTGAGAAATTTTACCACAATAGAGCTAAAGAGTTGTTCTTTCAAGTTTTAATCAATGAACTAGTTAATTTCTCAGCGTAGATAGTTAGTTTATGTTTTTCTTTTGTTGAATCCATCAGCAAGTTAGTAATTTGAATCATTTTGTTAAGGGTTGTACAAAATAAGTTTGTTTTGGCTAGTTTTCTAGTCTATATAGAGTTGGTTGTAGAAACATGGATCTAGCTTGATTTCAAATGGGTGAAATATCATGGACACTTGGAATCAAGTGGAGAATTGTATATATACTATGAAAACTCATTTTTGTATTTTTTCAATTTGGATGACTTATTTTACCACTAATCCCTAGGCAAGCCCTAGTGTGTGTGACAAGGTAACTTGGTGTTTGCAAGAGCAAAAGGATGGAAGAAGATAGATTGGTTAGTTCCAATCAATTGGTGAAATGGATAGTTTATAGGTTGAAGGTGCTTAAGACAAAATTTGTGTAGGGGATGAATCTATTTGGTCATGTTAAACCCTAGAGTCATATTGAGTGTTGCAAGCCCCTAAAACCCTTAAAAATAGGTGTAATTTGGTGTAGCACTGTACGAATGAGTTGGGAAGCTTAGATTAGAAAAATATTGAAACTTCCCAAAAAGGGTATTCACATCGTATGTTATTTTGTGGGTTTGGTAAGAGGTTGTTGGGAGTTAAATTCTTGTTACTTTAATAGGAGCTTTAGTTAGGGGCTAAATGGCTACAAGGACTAAATAGAAAATTAAAGATATTAATAATGAAGTTGAGAATATGAACACAAAAGAAACCCTAAACACCATGGATTGAAAAAATCTAGAAGGCTTAAATGCTCACCTAGTTAGGGAGACATTTGGAATCAACAAGAGGGGACTTGAGCATCTAGGGAGAATGGGTGTGTTCGCAAGGGTAGAGGAGTATTCTAAGTGGTTGGTGAGGATCCAAGAATAAGAGGCATAAGGGAGTAATTTTCCCTAAAGGAAGAGTGAGTTTGGTTCATGGTAGTTGGATTTCCCCCATCAATTTGGTATTGAAGCTATTAAGATTTGGGATAGGTGTTATTTATGTCTGAATCAATGTGTGAGAGAACAATGGTGACTAATGCTGAATTGGCCAAAGAGGTCACAGAGTAGAAGTAAATAAATAGGTTTCTCGAGGAAGCTTTAGAAGATATGAAGAATAAATTGGATGAAGTTTTAGGGACTACTGACAAGGTGAAAGGAAAGATAGATATAGATGAGGATAAAGGGAAGGAGTAGATGAAGATGATGTCATCCTAGCACCATACCTTGCAGTGACTAAAGAATCATTTTTGAAGGCCATCAAAGCCCTACATTTAAAATCCATAGAACGAGTGCCTCTTTTCAGTGGCAAGATGGATACATACTTAATCATGGAATGGATAGAAGGTATGGAGAATCATTTTAAATGTAAAGAGATCACAAAGATAGAAAAGATAAAAGTGGAAAAGGTTAGGTTGAGAGGACTAGCCTTGACATGCTGGAAGTTCCTTGAAGAGGAAAGGGAGAGAGTAAACAAGAACCCAATAGCTACCTGAAAGTCTATGGTCACAAAAAATGAAGAGCATTTCCTACCAGATGACTGTGAGATTTAGTTACACAAGAAGAGGCAAAATTTAAAGCAAAAGGATATGGATGTGGCATCCATATCCTTATACTTATTAGAGTGGCTATATATTTGGGAGGACTAAGGTGGAGTACCTAAGAAGAGATCAACTTGTGGACAGCCACCACAGTTCATAAGTGATATCAATTAGCACTCAAGGTAGAGGAAAAGAATAAGAAGAAGAAAAATTAAACATCTAGGTCAAGAGTAAGGAGAAAATAGTCCAAAGTGAATATAGGTGGATATGGAGGAAGAAGTATGGAAAACAAGAGTTCAGAGGACTCAAAAATTGTTGAACAAAGTACTTAATTATGTGGAAGAGGCAACTATGATAGAGGTAGAGGCTCTAGCACTCATGTAAGAGGTAGATTTAGTAACAATGGTAGGGATTATCATTTCTCTAACATGAAATGTTACCACTATAGAAAATTAGGCCACCTTTCCTACAAATGCCCTTAAGAAGGCCTCTTCATCGCAAGGTGAGAAGAAGATAACTTATGCTAAAGAAGATTCTAGTAATGTGAAGTAACAAGAGGTTAACCTTGACTCTTAGAGTGGAGAAAACCTTATGCTCAAAAGAGTACTATTCAAGGAACCTAGAAAAGGGGAACAAAAATATAGGAGAGCTCTCTTTAGAGTGAAGTGTAAGATACTGTGGAATGTGTACAATGTTATCATAGACTTAGGGTCTATTGATAACATTCTCTCAGAAGAGTTAGTGATGGAACTCAAACTAAAAAAGTCACCACATACTAACCCATATGTGTTTACTTGGTTGAATAAGGGGTATAATGTGTTGGTTAATGAATGTAGCATGCTTGGAATTTACCACAGTGGGTTACCAAGACAAAGTCTAGTATGATGTGGTACCAATGAATGCATTCTATTTACTACTAGGCTAACCATGGTAGTATGATAGGGATGTAGTGCCTCATTGCAAGAAGAACATGTATTCTTTCAAGAAGGATGGGGTTACTTATAAGTTGTAGTAATTAGTGGAAGAATAATCTAACAAGGTAGTAGAATATAATGTGTTTTTGATGAGTGGAAATGTGTTAATGAATGAACTCAAACAAAATAAGAAAATGGGGTTTTCTATCATAGTGAAACCTAAAGAAGAAAAAGAATATGAATAAAATACAATACCAGAAGAGGTAAAATAATTGTTGGATAAGTACATCTTATGTGATGGGATACCTACCACTCTACCACCTAGAATAGAAGTAAGTCATCAAATATACTTTATGCTAGGAGGATCTTTACCTAATAAGGTTGCCTACAAAAAGACACCTTATCAACACAAGGAGATTTTTAGGTAATTGTAGGAGTTGTTGGACCAAGGATTGATTAGAAAGAGCATTAGCCTATGTGTAGTACCAATCATATTGGCCCACAAAAAGGGAGGTAAGTTGAGGATGTGCACTGATTCTAAGGATATAATTAGGATTACTATTAGATATATGTTTTATATACCTAGAATAAAAGATTTAATGGATTGTTTAAAGAGTTCTAAATAATTCTCCAAGATAGATCTTAAGAGTGGTTATCACTAGCCTAGGATGAAAGAAGGAGATGAGTGGAAGTTGGTCTTTGAAACATAAGATTGCTTGTATGAGTGGTTAGTAATGCCATTTGGGATCACCAATGAATCTACCACGTTCATGAGATTGATGAATGGGATATTAAAAGACTACATAGGTAGGTTTATAGTAGTCTACCTAGATGACTTCCTCATAACTAGTAGGACCAACGATGAACATATGAAATATCTTGAGTTGGTATTGAGGATGCTATAAGAGGAGAAGTTAACCATCAATTTGTAAAAGAGTGAGTTATTGAAATAAGAACTAGTATACCTAGGATTTTTGGTGTTGCAAGGAGACATAAAGATGGATCTAGATAAGATGGAAGCTATACTAAACTAGCCAACACCTAGGATAGGGACTAAAGTCAGAAGCTTTCATGGTTTGGCTCATTTAGATAGGAAGTTTGTAAGGAACTTTAGTGAGATATGTGCACCCATTTTGGATACCATTAAAGGTGGACACAAAAATTAACTCAAGTGGACAAAGGAAGCTTTTGAAGCTTTTGAGAAGTTAAAGAAGGAAATGGCCACCCAAACCATCCTAAAACTACTTGGTTTGTAATTTATCTTCGTAGTGGAGTGTAATGTAGGCAACATAGTAGTTGGAGCAGTCTTGAGTCAGAAAGGAAGACCAGTGGATTTCTTCAGTACAAGGTTGAATCAAGCTAAGTCTAGGTATTCATGCTATGATATAGAGCTTTATCCATTAGTGCAAGCCCTTAGAAAGTAGAGACACTACTTGTTTCCCAAGGAGTTTGTGGTATTCACAGACAACCAAGCCCTTAGTTTCATTAATACTTAAGAGAATCTCAGTCTAAGACATATCAAGTGGATGGATTTCATGCATGCCTATACCTTCAACATAAAAAATAAGAAGGCATAGTGTAACAAAGTGGCAGATGCATTCAGTAGAAGACTACTCATAGTTTAGGAGGTATAGTTACAAAGCATTGGCACAAAAGAGTTAAAGACACTATATGAGGGAGATGAGAATTTTACAGAAGCCTACAAGGTATGTGTGGAATTTAAGAATAATTTTCATGGTGAATATGCTAATTACACTTTGTAGGATGGACTACTATTTAGAGATAGTTAGTTATGTGTTCCTAAGGCCTTAATGAGGGAGGACCTGAACCAAGAAAAGAACAATGGTTGATTGAGTGGACATTTTGGTTCAAACAAGACTTTGGAATTGTTGCAAAGGTTCTATTACTTGCCTAAGATGAAAAAAGATGTTAGAAGGTATGTGGAGAAATGTGGTGTATGTCAGAAGGCTAAAGACACTGTTGCTAATACTAGTTTGTATCAACCTTTACCTACCCCTAATAGACCATGGAAATATTTGAGTATGGATTGTATAGTAAGTCTATCCAAGGAAAGTATTAGCTTGGATAGTATTTTTGCAGTGGTAGATAGGTTCGATAAAATGAGTTACTTCGTTCCATAAAAAACTACTAATAATCCCAACCATATTACACATATTTTCTTCAAGGAGATAGTCAGATCCATGGTTTACCTAGAAGCATAGACTTAGATAGGAATGTCAAGTTTATGGGTCATTTTTGGAAGATCTTATGGAAAAGATTAGGAAAAAACTTGGATTTTGGATCAGCCTTTCACCCTTAGCCTGATGGAAAAACTAAGGTGTAATTAGCGTTCTTGGAAAATTTATAAGCTGTTGAACCAAGGAGTATGGATAGGTATGGGATCAAATGATACCTTAGGCAGAGTTTTCCTACAATGACAGTGTTAACAAGACTACTGGAAAGAGTCCATTTGAGATAGTATATGTCTTACATCCCACATGGGTATGTGAACTTAGGGATTTTAAGGATAAAAAATTGGTAAGTGGTCATGCTGATGACTTTTCCCAGTCCATGAAGGAGATACATGAATAGGTCAAGAAAAAACTTCTAGAAGCTAATCAAAGATTGAAGGCTAAGACAAATACAAAAATCAGGGATCTATGGTTTGAAATTGGAGATTTAGTTTTGGTTCATCTGAAAAAGCAAGAATCAAGTGGAATGCTACAAAAAGGTTGCAAATGAGAAGGATAGGACCTTGCAAAGTTCTAGAAAAGTACATGGATAGAATGCATACAAACTAGATCTTCCTAATCTGATTATTCCATTCCACCTATTTTCAATATCCAAGACTTAGTCAAATACAAAGGGTTTGATATGATAGAACATGATAAAATCTCATAAATAGAGAAAGATGCCAAGGAGCTCAATGTACCTGAGAAGCCCAAGCTACAAGTAGATGCAATGTTGAGTTCAAGGGTGAAATAAAAGACCAAATACCAAAAATATATGAAACACCTAGTGAGATGGAGAGGAAAACCTGAATATGAAGCCACTAGGGTGGATGAAGGTGATTTTAAAAGGTTGGGCATTGGATTAGACCTTATTTCCACTAGTGGTTAGGTTCTTTTGTTGTGATAGGGGGAAAATGGTTTAGGAGCACCTATGTTTTTGGCTTCTCCCCACTCAAATTTTGTCTTGTAAATGGTATTAACCAAAAAATTGAAGAATAAGGACTTAGACTAGTCCATGAGGTGTATCTAAATAGGTTAGGAGGGATAAAAAGAGTTGTTGAGTTATTTTTGTAAATGGGACTCAAATAGGACTTAGGTGAGCAAATGTTTGTTATGGGTGAAAGCCTAGTCATAGGGTTGACTAAGTAAAATATTCTTATTAAGTCCTAAGGGATCCAAATTGACACATTTGGGGTCCTAGAAAGAATTTGAAAGAAAAAAGTAAAATGTTGCTCATGACAACTTTTCACTTTTGTAAAGTTGTCATGACAAGTTTGACAAGTTTTGTGCAACTTTGCACATAGACATTGTTGGAGAGTTTTTACAGCTACCATATGTGTAAGAGGCCTATATAAGGCCATGCCATGCCAAAGATAAGGGTTGGTATTCATATTGGATTGAGGCATAAGGGACTCTTGAGAAATTTCTAAGAAATTTTACCATAGTATGACTAAAGAGTTGTTCTTTCAAGATTTAATGGATTAAACTAGTTAATTATGTAATGTAGATAGCTAGTTTATCTCTTTTTCTTTTTGAATCCATTAGAAAATTAGTAATTTGATTCATTTTGATAAGGGTTGCAAAATTATTATTATTATTGGCCAGTTTTCTGGTCTGTATGAAGTTTCTTGTAGAAACATAGCTCTAGCTTGATTTCCAATGGTTGAAATCTCATGGCCAATTGGAGTCAAGTAGAGCATTCTATATATACTACATGAGTACTCATTTTTGGATTTTTTGGAGTTGAATGGATTATTTTACCACCAAGCACTTGGCAAGCTTCAGTCTGCTTGGCAAGGTAACTTGGTATTTTCAAGAGAAAAAGGATGGAGAAGATAGATTAGTTTGTGTCAATTATTTGGTGTATTAATATTGTTTCTCTGAAAGCTAGTAGAGCACTAGTCTAAGATTGAGATAGTATAGACACTTGGTATTAGTTGGATAATTGTGTGGTTATAGACATGTTCTATAGTGAGTCTTGAGTATGTAGTTGTGTGCACAAGAAAAGTTGTGAAGATAGATCTATGAGTTATGTGATGTTTGGTGAAGACTGTTCCGTAATAGAGAAAGTAAGAAGTAGCTATTGATCTTCATGTTATATCTTTTAATAGGGATATAATCATGACATGAAAATTTAGCTATAAGAAGAAGATAGTTGCTTGGTAACATGATGAAGTGTGTGAGGTCTTGATCACATGTGTGAAATAACTATTGATTACTGATAGCAGACAGTAATATATGATTGTCCAAATAACTATTTATCTGATTGAGGTCCTATTTAATTATTATGAGGATAGGATATAGAGGAAGATCATTTTCCTTGTTTAAATTATGGATTTGAATGTGGGGTAAAAGTACAAAGTTGTGTCACCTTTCAGGCTGACTTGTATGATTGAATTTGAGTATTTCTATCTAAAAGTTAATTTTGTTCAAACATATGATCTCTAGATAAATTCATTCTAGATAAGTTATATATGGTTTCCACTTTTCCAATTGGAAATGTCTATGAAATGCATGTTTTATACTAGTTTGTATCCAATTACTAAGGAAATAAAATTATTTCGAAAAAGTGGCATTTCAATAACTCTTACTATTTTCTATGATATTTTTAAAACAATATATAAATACCATTTTATATAGCTTAGAGTCAAGAATATTCTCATATATAGAGTTTATAATGTTTTAAATAGATATAGTATTTTATAATTTAAAAATTCTATAGGCATGTATTTTAACACTCAAAAAGATTTTCATTTTGAGAAATAAAAAAATATTAAATCATATAAAAAAATTAAAAATTATATGACATTCTAAAGGCGAGAGTCATCTTCAAGAATGTATAATTTTTCTCCTAGTTAGAATAGATTTGTTTTGAAAAATGTGGTGGGAGATGAAAACTATTGATTTTAGGTGAGTTGAAATCTAAATCATTATAAAAGAGAAAATATAGGTCTAAAGCCATTTTTTTTGGATTGTTCTAGCTATATATGGTATCTATAGCATAGTATGAGATCAAAGTAAAATACATTTATTTTCATATACTTTTGTGGTGGGGACTAGACCTCTAATTTTCAACATTTTTTAGTAGTGAAAAAATTATCTATAAAAATTAGGAAAATATATCAATTGTTATTCCAAATATTTATTAAAAATTATAATGGTAAACTCCATCCATTTCTACATGTTTCATCACTTTACTTCATTTTCAAATTCAAAATAATACTACAAATTTTATGTCATTGAAGGTGAAAAGTTATACTTTTGTTAGCCTTTTCCTTTACAAAAGGGTGACATAGGTTTGTGCTTTTACCCTGTGAATAAGACAAAACTAGTGTTCTAAGGGATTATTGGATGTGAGATTGGTGATCTGATTGAGATAAAATATTGGTCTAGCTGATAGGATGAAGAAAGATGAAAGTATTTTTGAAGAAGATTGTTAAGTATAGAAATGAGGAGATTGATGAAGCCTATCATAGAATAATAATTACTTTGTCACTGATGTCAAACCTACTACATACTAGTAAGAAAATTGCAAATTTAGTTTAAAAACTATCATTTGATTGATTGATAAAGAGGGTTTCAAAAGAAAGGATAACAAGAGTACCTAGAGAATGTTTGAGTTATATGGTGTATAAAAGAAGCACTAAGAACAAGTAAGACTTTGATGATATAGTGTATTCATTATCTACTTAAGGCTATAATGAAAGGATACTTGAGTGAAGAAAAGAAGAAGGCTAAGAAAAGAAATGTGTATGCCAAGCCTAACGAAGAAACTAGTTTGAAAGTAGAGCAAGTTAGTGCAGGCCGTTAGTTGAAGCAAAGAAAAGTAAGATCAGTATATGCCGAGTAAAGAGAAATCAAGTAGGTATTGAGTGAAGAAGTTGTAGTGTACATGTCAAGCACCAGTAAAGACTTAGTGTATGCTGAGCAACCTAGTCTTGACCAAGCATTAGAAGATAGTGATTGCTGACAAAACGACATGTTATTGTTGAGTGCTAATAAAATGAGTTTGATCAAAGATTTGATGAATCTAAGTAGACAAAGTTGATTTCTTGAATTGTGTGAAGTGTGTGAAATATAAGTATGATGAATTGGTGGCACAAAATTCAAGATAAACCATTTTGAGACAAATTTAAAGAGGATTGTAGAAGAAGTTTCTAGAGGGAACTAAAATGGAAAATAGGTTAGATACAATGAATCTAACCTCACCATAAGCTGGAAGTCGATGTTTAAGTGAAAAAATATCTAAATTCTCTATTTAAATAGGTAACAGGCCAAAATAAATGTGTCATACTAAAAAAAAGAGAGAGATAAGGAGTCTTGAGGTGTTGCTTCATTTGTTGGCCAAAGGAATGAATCTCCTCATGACATACTAAGAAATAAGGTTTAAGGAGGTGAAGGATTGAATTGTGAACAAGTTGTAACTTGGAAATTGAATTCAAATAAGAATAGAGGATTAAACAAGTGATCTATAATCTACAAGTGAGTTGTTTTTTATTGGATCAAGTCCTACTATTACTTTGTAAGGGTATGTACAGGATCATGGTGTGCTAAAAAGTGGCAATTTGAAAAATCTGTAGTTATGAAATATCTCAAACCATTTCAAAATCTATTCCAACTTTTTTCCCAAGCCCCTGATACTAAATGAAAATAATTAATATCTTGATAAGGTCTACTATATTTTTTGATACCAAACCTATATGGTCAACTTTAAAAACATCCTAAAAAAGTGCTTTTGGCCTATTTTATATGTTTTTCACTTCAAACATGTAACCTACGACTTTTTTTTGACCAAAATTTGATGAAATGAAAAGGGTTTCTTAAGAATGTTCTTATCTTTCCACAAATGTAAGGTTTGTCAAATTATGAGTTTAGTAAGTAATTATTACTTATTTTCTAATTGAGTTACATATAAAGTACTGACTAACACACTACTTGAAAAATAACTATAACTTTCAAATGGTACAACATTTTTTAAATCTAAAAGAAGAATCAAATTCTATGTTTCTTCTACTATAAGGAAATAAAATGAAAAATTGAATTTTATGAAGTTTTGAATTAGTTAAGGTGGTTAGACACGAGCATTTTTTAATTCCAAAAATACTAAAGTCAAAAATTAATTAATTATTATTTATTTAGAATATAAATAGCAAAAAATATGTGTCACATCTAGGCATGAGTCTACTATTTATATCTAGAATATTATTAAAAATTATTATCATTTGATTTTGATTAAGGTGGTCAGACATACGTGTACTTATTTTTGTTCTTAAATTTTTGTAATATTGCATTAAAATTCAAAAATTTGACCAAATCAAATTTTTTTTTTTGAGATAAGTCCTAGTAGTTTAGAAACTAGATTTAGTTTGCTAGAGATTATTTTCTCTCAACTTTTTGATATAAAGTTAATAACAAGTATAAAATTGTATGTCAAGTTGACATAACCCTAATTTTCTAATTTTATATTGCCACTTAAGGGCATAGTTTGGTTGACCATGATCCTACACATACCCATAAGATCTATATCGGTCTGGGTAAATCCTTTGGATTAACATTCACCTAAAAGTCATGAATAGATCCTTTAACAGGGTGAAATTAAGATGTAATGTTCTAAAGTCCTTGTATACATGAAAAAGTTCTCTGTCAGGAGTAGTTGTAAATAGTAAAATATTAATAGCATGTGCATATAACCATATAAAAATTAAGAGAACTACTAACTAACATTGTGTTTTAATACTAGTGCAACCAATAAACAAGTGTCCCTACGCAAGCTGAGAGTAGCTCAACTAGGGCACCTATGTGAATCTTGTTGGTGCACTCTAGTTGGAGGGATGTAGATGTTCTCTCCTCAAACACAACAATAGAATCCCATGATTTGATAAATGATATGCAATGATATGAAACTATGCTAAGATGAATGGGGAACACTTCAAGAAATGTTTATGGAAGTAACCATGCTTGAAAGCATTCAAAGGATATGAAGATGGATGCAAGTAATCAAACTAACAATGAAAATATAGAATGAGAATGTAATATTAAGACTAGAATGAAAAAAAATACAATCTTAGTAAACTTCTTTGCCATCATGTGTGTTCCTTGCTAGAGTGGTTTTTCGAAAAGGATTCTCTAGTTCTTGTGTGGATGTTGAGATAGGCATACAAAAGTTCATACTAGGGGGAAATATGTTCCCAAATGAGGCTGATCATGGAGGAAATGTATTCTCCATCTCTTATTGTCTTAGTGATTCCAATAAACAAGTCATAGGGTTAAATGTGAGTCTACCAGATCATTTTTATATCATAGAATTGTGAACAAACCAATGGGTGGAAGATTGTGGGAGAAAGAGGCGATGTGCGAGAGAAATTGAACCTTATATGATAAAAGGGAAAACAACCTAATTTTTTAAAAAAAGAACTTATTGATTTGGCAAACCAAGTGTGATATAGGATAAAACTATCTTTCTCCTACCAAATATGGACAAGTGATTTTTGGGGAAGATAGGACATCGAATAGATTACTCACTATTTGGAGATGGACTTGTGATCCCAAATGAGTGAGTGCAACTATGATAAATGTTTTCTTATGGATAAATGTCTAGTTTTTTAATCTTAGAAACTTTGTAACTAAGATCTTCTTAGGCCAAAATATTAAGGTCCAAATTATCAAGCTCTCTAAAGAAAATTTTGCAAATGGAAGGCTAGAAATTTTGAAAATGGATTGATGTGGAAAATGAGGGTGATATGGTGACTATGTAGATAACTCAATCTTCTCTCACTGGAAACTAAACTCTTAGGTTTACTCCAAGGAAATAAGATCAATTTTGAAGTTTACCATTTTATAAGATTATGTCATAATGATCCTATTCTGCTTCTTCCTTCTTGATGTCTTTGATAGCATATCAGAATTGTTTATCACTATGTGCTAGGCTTTTCCTTTCCTTATAGGAAAATGGTTTTGATAATTTCACCTTCTTAAGTTTGACTTTGTAAGACATGGCGGGAACAAAATAAACCCAATTACAAGACCAAGCATAAAAATTTTGCAAAAACATATGTGACTAAAAGACCCAATGAATTTTCAATGCTAGACCAAGTATAAGAACTCATGAAAATAGCTGTAGGCCAAGAGGACACACTTACAACCATTTTACTCATTGAATTTTTAGCTCACCATTTCTCTCATTTTGGATGTGTTTGATGTTTAGTATTGGTTTTCGATGTTTAAACACTCAAGCACACTGAACACATCAACAATTCTAATAAGGTTACTGCTAGAATGTACAAAGATTATCTAGAGGGTGTTCTTGATATATGCAAGGTACATTAGGTCCAAATTTTTAGATGAAAGACAATAGTGCCACACAGTTGGGAGGAGACAAAAGCCCAAATCTCCACCTTCACTTCCCTAAGGTATAAAGTTCTTTGGGGCTTAACCAAGAGTGATAAGATTTTTCTTCCAAGAGAGGGTTCTTTTGATTCACCTCCCAATATTTGTACTTAGCCAAAACACCAGAGTTGAGGTCATCCCAAGGGGTAATGAAATCCCTAAGAAGGCCTCCTAAAAATTAAAAATAAGACCACTTATTTCTTGTGCACTCAAGATCACTTGAAGGTGCGAGAGGAGAGAATACGTAAGTAGCCTTGAGGTGTAAAAGACACTTGTTCTTTTCCAATGAAGCTTATATTTTCTATCTAATTTTGAATACACTCGTGTTTAAGCATGCATAATTCTTTCCAACTTGATAGTAATGTCAACATAATAAAAAATAAGGATTCATGAACAAAATTAAATTGATCATCTTCAACATAAGGAAATTGATAGAAATGAAACAAATTTAGCTAATTCATTCAAGATTGAGTGTATTCATTTTAAGAACCAAATCCAGATGTTTCATAGCAAGCTTCTTTGTCCCTTAAGTGTTCAAGATGGTATGAACATGTTTTAAACCCAAATTGAAATGTTTCATCACATTCTTCTTTGATCCTTAAGCATTCAAGAGTGTATTTGTTATCTAATCATTCATTCCCATGAAAAGCATGTCAATTTCTTATGACACTCAAGATTTTATTTTGTTATTCTACACATTCATTCTAATGAAAAACTTGTTCATTCATTAAGGAATTCAAGAGTGTGTTTGATCAACATTCATTCCAATGAAATGTGTGTAAATTCTCTTAAAATATTCAAGAGTAATGTACAATGTTTAACTTAAATGCATTCAAGAGTTTGTTTCATTTTTTTTTTTAGTTGCAACATATATTCAAAGGACAAGTGATTAATTGATACAAGTTCATTTGTCATTAAAACCATACAAGTGATTAAAATCACTATAAATTTTCCAGGTGATTCAAATTACTATAAATCTCTAATGTTTGTCTCCTACAATAAAAAAATCAGATTGGAATATCTTGCATATCAAGTCATTAGTGAGTTAGGCATAAAAAACATAACTCAATCTACAAACATTTAGAGATGATAGACAACAAGTGCAGACGACAGAACAACAAAGATGGCAAAACACTTAGATGATAGAACAAAAAAAAATATAGTCTTTTTTTCATTGACACATTATAGTGGTAGATGATAGAACACTATTAGAGACACTAAAACACAGAGATGCCAGAATATCATAGATGATAGAATACTAAAAATGTTGACTTTTTTCATCCACAATGCAAATGACAAAACTATGACAACATAGACAAAATTTAACAAAATAATAGGCTCAAGTCCACCCACAATGTAGATGATAGTTTAAAGCTAATCATTCGAAACAACAATATGAGATCTTATGAAAATTTTGTCCCCCAAAATGGAGACACCGGTTAGTAAATACTATATGTTTTTCAACCACCCGCTACCTAGATGACAAAAGGGTAAATTTTGGATATGATAAATGAAGTCATAGAGATGTCAGAATGTAACACAAATGATAGAAAATGGATGTTTGATGGATGAAATGGTTTTGTAAAAGTATCACTGGTAGTGACTCCAATTAGTGGAGATGATGATCTATGGAAATGACAAAGCATCTTTGTAGATGACACTATGTCCTTACAGAGATGATAGTGCACAATTTTTATAGTGAAATTTAAGTTTCTTAACTAAATTTTGAAATGGAGGGACATAGGTCCCACTAGGTGTGCCAAAATGTATACGTGAAACCTTCTCTGTCTGGAGCACATGTTAATTAGTAGCACGTGCATATAACCATATCAAAATCAAGATAACTACTAACACTATGTTTTAATACTAGTGCAACTGATAAACATGAGTCCCCACGCAACCTTGGAAAAGCTCAACAAGGGCACTTGAGTGAACCTTGTTGGTGTGCTCTAGTTGGATGGATGTGGATGTTCTCTCCTCAAACACAACTATGAAATCCCATGATTTTATAAATGGTATGCAATGATATGATACTGTGATCAGATGAATGGAGAACTCTTCAAGCAATGGTTATGCAAGCAACCATGCTTGAAAGCATTCAAAGGATATGATATACAACTAATCAAACAAGAAATTTAAATCTAAAATGAGAATGCAATACTTAGACCAGAATGCAAACAACTACCAAAGGTTACCTCTAACCATAAAAAGGTCTAAAATCTCTAAAATTAAACTAGCATGATAACAATGCAAATGAGAGAGATAAGGAATGCTTGAGATAAGTGCTCTATTTTAAGGTTTGAGAGAGGCCTTGGGGAGGTGGCATCTATGTGGGATCCACATAGGTGCAACAAGGGAGACATGTGGGCTAAGGGGACAAGCCATGTAAAGGTCAACATAAGCCTTTTTGGTGAAAGTGATGGCTCAAGGTTTGCTCACACATGTGTGAGAAACCTTGGAGAAAGGAAAGTGGGACAAGTGTGTAAGAGTGTAATAATTTTTGGATAAAATAATAAAATTGAAGCTTTATTGGATCTTGAGTTTCTCACACATGTGTGAGAAAACACTTAGGGGATAAAATGTGTTTATAAAAGTGTTTAGAATTAATTAAGTGGGATTAATTAATGGGTAGGCTTAGAAGGATGAGAGTGATGGGTGTAGACTAGGTTTTAGGATGGAATTAAGATTAAATTAAATAGGATTTTAACTTAATCATAGGATTAAAGAATTTAATAAAGTGGAGGAAAATTAAATAAATTGAAATTTACTTAAAAGGGGATTTATGGAGCACTATGCATTAAATAAATCTAACACATAAAAGGGGATGAATTTAAATTAAATTTAAATACATTAGGGAAGTGAACTTATTTAATTAAATAAATTTAATTAAATAAGTAGGAGAACATGAAAATATATAATAAATAAATAATTATAGTGTCAAGGGAGATATTAAATAAAATTAATATAGTGTTTAGGAAAATTTTAAGTGTCTACAATCCTCTAACAATGCTCACTCCTAGGTGATTGAAATCCTTTAATCAAGTTCACATTTATTAGTGTGCATTATAACGTTTAACAGGGTTGGCTCCTCATAGAGCTCACTTCATAAGAGTGAAAATTGGTACCATGTTACTGATGATTTTTCCCAAATTGGGTCTGCATGTAAAATTGTTGTGTCAAATTGTGTGAATGATTTTATAGTATTTCATGTTTACATTTTTGGAAAGTTCATTTGACCTAGGATAATAATATACTATAGTTTGAGATAGTGAATGATCAATGCATACACAAGTATTTGTTAAGTAATAATTTTTTTATCTGTACATTCTTGGATAGCTGATTTACCCCACTCTCAGTTATTCTAAAGTATTTGAACAGTTGATATCAAAGCATTTAGTACTTTTGAAGAAATTTTTTTGAAGGTACTTGAAGCTAAAGATCAAGATGTATAGAGAGGAGGTGGCCAAGTTAAACAAGGAAAAATTTCTACTATGGAAAATTTTGATAAAGTTGCATATAGGACTTGGAGATTATGCACAAGCAACCATGACTATTGAATATGTCATAGTAACTAGAGCCCCAATTGCTAAATAGCTCAAATAGAAGAAAGATCACAATCAGGAAATGTTGTAGATTGAATCTGCCCTAAGATATTTAGAGTTTGATGATATTAAAACATGTACCACTTCTAAAGAATGTGGGATTCCCTTCACAAGATATATGAAGGAGACAAGAATGTGCTGAGAGCCAAAGCAAAAAGTCTAAGAGGAAAATTTGATGAAATGAGAATGCAAGAAGGTAATACTACTATCGACTATTATACAAGAATTAAGGATGTTGTAAATGCAATTAGAGGAGCAAATGGAACTATTGAATATGAGACTATTATCAGCAAAGTATTGAGAACCATAATGCATATCTATGTTATTAGAGTCTATGTTATACAAGAACTAAGGTGTACTCTTGGTAGTGATCTAGCCCTTGAAGGACATGTTGGTAGACTCGCTACTTTTCAACTTTCATATTTTGATAATTTCAAATCTGAGAATATTGATTCTTCTTTCAAAGCTAAGCTAACATTGAAAGAACTTAAAGGAAAGAAAAAGGTCAAGTATGTTGCTAGTGATAGTGACACAGGTGAAGAAGATCTAGAAGAAATGGAAGCATTGTTGGCTAGGAGATTTCACAGAGGCAAAGGAAAATACAAAGGTAAGTTATGCACCATATATTTAATAGCAATGAATTTGGTCATATTGCATCAAGGTGTATTAAGAAGAAGAACAATAGAAATGAAGATAAATCTAGAGGTAGAAGAGATGAGAGTAACAAAGGTTATAAAGACAAAGGAAAGAAAGCTTGTTACATTGTTGAAGAAGAATCTAATAATGAATTAGATGGTCATGATGATGAAGTTGTGTATGTTTCTATGAAATATGATTCGGATCAAGATGAGGCAACGAAATTAGTATCCTATGTAACCAAAGGTGAAAGATGGATCATTGATACTGGATGTTCTCATCTCATGACTGGTCACAAAAGTAGGTTTATTATGCTTGAGCATTACAATGGAATTAATGTTCTAGATTTGGTAATGATGCACCCTATGCAATGAAAGGTAAAGGATCAATAAAATTTATCAATAACATCATGTGTGAAAATGCTTATTATGTGGAAAGATTCAACTATAACATCTTGTGTGTGTCACAATTGAATAGTTTAGGATACAAGGTTGAATTTGAACATAAGAAAGCTAAGATCTACGATGCTTATGGATAACTCATTATGAGTGGAGATCAGACAAAAGGCAATTTTTTTATCTTGACATGAATGAAGCTACTTGTCTTGTTGTACAATTTGATGATGTATGGCTATGGAAAAAAAATATTATGTCATGTAAATTTTTACAACTTATTTAGTATCAGTAAGATGAAGAGAGAAAAAGGTTTTATAAAACTAAAAAAACTTTGTAATGTGATTTGCAAACAATATTAGTTAGGCAAGATGACAAAGTCTATTTTTAAGAGTAAGATTCATACATCAAAATAAATTTTAGAATTATTTCATATTGATCTATGTGGAAAAATTGATGTGCAAAGATACAAAGGTGACAAGTAATTTATTCTATTTGTTGATGATTACTTAAGGATGATGACAGTCGTGTCTTGAAGAGAAAAATTTGATTGCTTTTAAATGTTTAAGTGGTATTTGGCTAAAGTTGAAAACGAGAATGGTAAAACCTTGAAATGTCTAAGATGTGATAGAGGTGGAGAGTATGCATCAAATGGATTCAATAACCTCTGCAATGATAGAGGAATCAAGAGATAAACTTCTGCACCTAGGACCACTCCACAAAATGGGATAGTTGAAAGAAGAAACATATATGTGATGGATTGTGCTAGAACACTGATCATGGAGAAGAATGTTTGTTTAAAATACTGGAGAGAATCTTTCAATACAGTTGTCTATACCTTGAAAAGAGTACAACTCAAGAAAGGTACAAATTCCACACCTTATGAATTATAGTATGGATACTTATCCAATGTCAAATATTTTAAGGTATTTGGAAGAAAGTTTTACATTCTTATTTAGAAAAAAAAATGCTAAACTTGATACTAAAAGTGAAGAATAAATATTCCTAGGTTATTTCATAAGTAAAGCTTATAAGTGTTTGAATACTAACATGAACAAAGTTAATGAAAGTGAAAATTATGTAAAATTTGATGAATATATAGAAATACATGAAGATGAAAAAAAGAAGGAACCTAAGAATTACAAAACATTTAGTGTACTTCTATGAAGGCATGTATGATAATGTTGATAATATTATAGCTACTAATCAACAAGAATCAATAACTATTGAGTCACATACAATGGATGTTGAGTTGCATTCAGGAGCCAAGCTACAATCAAAAGCCAAGGTATGTTTTGATGCCAAGATCAATTTAGAAGAAAGGGATGCCAAGTTACTTGAAAAAGAAGTACATAGTGAACCTAAGATTGAAATTCATGAACGACATATTGTTTAAAAAATAACATAGCCAAGATTATCATAATATGTTAGAAGATATCATCCTATTGAAAAAATCATTGAAGAAGAAAGGTTTGGAACAATGACAATGAATAGATTAAGGAATAGGACATGCTTGTGAAGCTTGCATGAACCTAAATCAATGAAGGATGCATTAGAGAATAAATACTAGAGCAAAGCCATGAAAGAGGAAATTGAGAAGATTCAGAAGAACAAAACCTGGACACTAGTACCAAGATTAGAGAACAAGAATGTTCTTAGAGCCAAGTGGATGTATAGAAACAAATTTGATGAGAATGGTGAAGTAACAAGGAATAAGAAAAGATAATTTTTTAAAGGATATGCACAAGAAGAGGGAATTGACTATGGATATACATTTACCCTAGTTGAAAGATTGGAAGGAGTAAAAATTTTTCTTTCTTATTATTCCTATAAAGGATTCAAAGTTTATGAAATAGATGTTAAGTGAGAATTTTTGAATAGTATATTGGAAGAGAAGGTTTACATTGAACAAGCTAAAGGATTTGTTAATCCAAACAATGAGAACATGGCATGTAGATTACAAAAAGCTTTACATGGTTTAAAAAAAGCTCCTAAAGCATGAAATTAAAGATTACACGACTATCTTGTGAAGATTGGTATTGAGAAGACTAATGACAAAAAAAGTCTTTACTTAAAGATAGAAGGAGGTAAATGAATTATAATAGCTGAAATATTTTTTGATAATATCATATTTGGAGGAAAAAATGTAGTGTGTAAGACATTTGCAAATGAAATGATGAAAGAATTTGAGATGTCAATGTGTGGAAAAATAAAGTTCTTTGTTGGATTACAAGTGAATTAGATGAGATATGGTATTTACATCACTTAGTGCAAGTACATAAAGGAAATCTTGAATTTTTTTGGTATGGAAGATTCAAGACTAGTTAGTACTCCTATGATGATAGGACATAAACTATCCAAAGCTAATGATTTGGTTGAAGTAAATAAAAAAATCTATAGGTCTATGATTTGAAAATTGGAACATGTAGCTAAAAGAAAACTTGATATATCACTAGTTGTTGGGATTTTTGCTAGATTTTTTGCAAATCCTAAGGAGAACCACTTAATGACAATTAAAATGATTATGAGATACTTGAAAGGTATAGAATATTATGGTCTGTAGTACAAGAAAAATGTCAAGATTGAATTGGGAGCATATATAGATGCTAATTGGGCTGGAAATATTGATAACAAAAAAAGTACAAGTGGATGGGCATTTTTTTAAGGAAAAATATTGGTTACTTGGGCAAGCAAGAAACATAATTATATTTCACAATCTACTATTATAGCTGAATATGTGACCTTGCTGTAGTGAATTGCAGAAATATTGTGTGGATTAAACAATTACTCAAAGGAATGAAGGAAAAAGTCACTCGACATGTGGTCATTTACTATGACAATACAAGTGCTCTAAGCATATCTGTGAAACCTATGATGCATACAAAAATAAAGCACATTGCAATCAAGTATCATTACATGAGAGAGGTGGTTCAAGAAAAAGAAGTGAGATTGGAATATGTCAATACAAAGGAACATATAGATGATGTATTCACAAAAGCTTTGCCTAAGGATTCAAGTGAATGTCTTAGAGGTAAACTAGGGGTGATACCCCTATCCAAAGCTACTTAAGAAGAAAGAGTAGTGCCCTACATAAACTAAGTTGAATAAAATATTTTACAACTTGATGAAGTGGAACTTACTTTAGGAACCATTTGAAGTAAGGAAGGAGTTGAAACTAAAGATTTATAGTCACATACAAGGTGAAAAAGGGAGAACCTAAATCAATGATATCTACATGAGAAGATGACAAGTCTTTGGCATTGTTGTACTCAAATAGGGAGAATATATTGAGGAATATTTTACTACAAGTATAAGAGATTTAGTACTAGAAAAGAGAGAAATTGGATAGAGGGAGAATGTGAAAGACAAAGAGGAAGAGTTATATTGAATATCTAAAGAAGAGAGATTGTACCCTATACAGAAGAAGGACAAATACTGATAATGGGAGAGATCTCAATACAAGGTATTAAGTTTCTTTTTAGTATTTTTGTTGGTATTGGTTTGCCATCAATGCGAAAGAGGGAGATTGTTCAAGAAGATTGTTGAAGTATGGAAATGATGAGGTTGATGAAACCTATCATAGAGAAATCATTATTTTGTCACTAATGTCAAATCTTCTACTTGCTGGTGAGACAATTGCTAATTTGGTTTGAATGATACCATTTGATTGATTGATGAAGAGGATTTGAAAAGAAAGGATAACAAGAGTACCAAGAGAAAGGTTGAGTTATATGGTGTATAAAAGAAGCACTAAGACCAAGTAAGACTTTGATGATATAGTGTATATTTTATCTACTTAAGGAAATAGTAAAAGGATACTTGAGTGAAGACAAGAAGTAGGCTAAGCTAACAAATATGTCTTCCACGTCTGACCAAGAAAAAAATTGAAGCCAAGAAAGTTAGTGTAGGCTGATTAGAAAGTTAGTTGAAGCTAAGAAAAGTAAGTTCAATATTGTTCGAGGAAAGAAAAATCTAGTAGGTGTTGAGAAAATAAATTTTAGTGTGTGCTGAGAAAACTAGTGTTGATCGAGCATCAAAAGACAATGATTTTCGAGAAAAGAACATGTTACTATTGAGTGCTAGTAAAATGAGTTTGATTGAAGATTTGATGAATCTGGGCTAACAAAGTTGATTTATTGAATTATGTGAAGTGTGTGGAATATATGTATGATGAGCTAGTGACATAGAATTCAAGAAAAAAAATTGAGATGAATTTAAAGAGGATTGTAGAAGAAGTTTACAGAGGGAACTAAAATGAAAAAGAGGGTAGATTCAATGAATTTGACCTATGCCTAAGATCAATGACTATAGTTGAGAAGAAAAGATCTAAATTATGTATTTAAAGAGGTAATAGGCCAGAAGAAAAGTGACATAGTGCAAACTACAGATAGACAAGGAATCTTGAGGTGTTGGTTCATTTGGTGGGTGGAGAGATGAATCTATAGATGGCATACAAAGCAAGAAGGCTTAAGGAGGTCAAGAATTGAAGGTGAAAAAGCTATTAGAGACAAAGGAGATTGAATGCAAAGAAGAATGGAGGACTCAACAAGTGATTATTGTTGGAGTTGATGAAATCCAACTCTGAAGATGCCCATGATCACCTGTATGCGAAAACCTATCAAAGGGAAGCCAAGGAAGGAAGAGCATGGAGCAAGAGGAAAAACCTAAATGGAAATGAGAGAGAAAATATGCAAACACAAGAAAATATGTTTAATAATGAATGTGTTATTATAAAATACAATGAGGGAGAGACCGCTTATAAAGGCCTCAAAGAATCTCCCAGAACAAGCTAGAAGACACTAGGAGATAAGTGTGACAACTAAGCATACATCCACATGAGGTGGAAAGTCCTCAAACAATGTGAGAGGATAAGTATGAATTAGGAGAGAACAAACTCCCATATTTTCAACAATTTATAACAAACTCCTAGACTACAACTAATTAATGAAATGCATTAACCTAAGTAAGCTTAAGTAGATAGAATAAATAATAAATAATTAATTATTTACTCAGACACCCCCCCTTAAGTGCAACTTAGGGAAATGCCTTAAGCTCACAAAATTAAGAAATGCAGAAATGCAGAATGGTCCTAGCAACAAGGCCATGTTACGTACCCATGTACAAAGTAAATAGATGCAACCTTTGAAAATGGGGAAACAGAGAAAACCACATGGGGAAAACCCTCCCCAAAAAAGAGGTAAAAACCTAGTGAAGAAGTGAAGAAGCCTCCAACTAGGAAAATGTCCCCTAAAATAGGAACAAGAAGTGATCATGAAGAAACATCATTGAAGCATGAAGAAGTTGCAAATCTACAATCAGAAAAAAAAATGCTGATCTAAAGAACCTGCATGGAAGAAGAAGGGACGAACCAAGCATGTCTATATGGTAGATGATCCATCTCACCAAAATGCATAGATAGCTAGCCACTGCAATCGCCTTGTATATAGGATCAACCACTGAATACATAGTTCACATTATCGAACCATAGAACCAAAGATGCATTAGAACAATAGAATAACCCCCCCTTAATGCATATAGGGTTAGATGACAGGCAACTGAGAAGAGGGGCCAAAGTCTCCTTCAGATGAACCAAGAATTATGAGAGAGGAAGAGGTAGAAATACCTATAAAGACATGGTCATACTGACACTACATGGGGCTAATGTCATGGAAGGGACTCTCACTTGACAAAGGGAGAAGGCCTAAAATAGAAAACAACTATCCCCCTATGGCGCTTTATAAAAATAGTGCATGTACAACTAACTCAAAAATAACATTCATGAACCCGAAATTTAAAAGTGACACTTTATCTCAGTGCATATACAAAAGATCTTACAAATGATGTCTACAATGATTAGAACAAGGAGAAAGCTGACACAAAAGATAGGACAGCCAAAAACAAAAAAAACCATGCCAAGAAAATGATCCTCAGACCTAAAACACCCAAGATATCTACCATAGAGAAAAAAATGCCAAAAACATGATGGAAAGAGCATGGGCCAAAATCTAAAGAAAAAGACTACATTTTTGAAAAGATGACAAAACCAGCTTTCCAAAAATATAACATTTTTAAAAAACTAACATGGGACACAAAAGAATGCATGCTGGAGTCAAAAAAAAGATCTTTAGACTTTAACAAAAAAATGGGCAATAAAAATGCACCAAAACCTAAAAATACCTACACCAATCTCTCCGTCGCAGAACCAAATTTTTGATACTTCTTTCGGATTGGAAAAGTATCTTTGTATGCTCAAGTTATGGCCAAAAAATTGCAAGTAGGTCCAAAACTAACTTTGGAGATGTGTAAGCAAGGTATACTAATGCAACACTGATGTCATGTTGATGTCAACATTTTACGAGCTTAAATTTGTCAGCTTGAAAGCTGTCATTGCAAAAAAAGATGCGACATGGAAAAATTTGACATGGCAGGGTCCATGTGGCAAAGTGCCAGGTGGCACCTATGCCACGTGTCACCTCCATGTGATGCCAAGTGTGCTGCAAAACTTGTGGACAGTGCTGAGTTGGTTGGGTGATGGCGGAGAGGCGCTAACAAGTCACGGGTGGAGCAGAGGTTGCATCGGAGTTGTGATCACTGGTGGAGGTGCAGAAAACTAGAAGCACCATTGGTTAAAGTGGTGCTTTAGGAACAAACGCTAGTGGAGTGGTGCAGGTGGTGCTTTTGCGCTGCTATGATAGTGTACCCCCTCTATAGTAGGGTGTGAGCAAGGCACAGGCAGCTCTATAGTGGCTGCTGGGCAGTGCCACAGTGGCACGACCTGTGCTCAATTTTATTTTTTGATGAAATCATCCATATGACAGTACAAAAGGGGCCTGCAAGCAGATTTTTGTTTTCCTCCCAGAGCTCTGTCATCAAAATCAACAAGTTTTATATGAATCCTGACTACAAATAGCCTTCTAGATCTAATGGCAGCATCTGTTTGGGTCCAATGTGCTCCAAAAATTTGTTCTTACCCCAATTTGAAGAAAAATGCATAAACAAACTAGGGTTTTTGACTCCAAATCATGGCTTTAAAAGTCCTTCAACAAAGCAGTAGTAGGGAGGCTCTGATACTATGTTGGAGTTGATAAAATCCAACTCTAAAGATGCCCAAGATCACCTGCATGCAAGAACCTATCAAAGGAAAGCTGTGGAAGGAAGAGCATGGAGCAAGGGAAAAATCCTAAATGGGAATGAGAGAGAAAATATGCAAACACAAGAAAATATGTATTTATAATGAATTCATTATTATGAAATACAATGAGGGAGAGACCACTTATAAAGGCCTCAAAGAATCTCCTAGAACAAGCTAGAAGATGCTATGAGATAAGTGTGAAAACTAAGCATACATCCACATGAGGTGGAATTTCCTCGAACAATGTGAGAGGATAAGTATGACTTAGGAGAGAACAAACTCCCATATTGTCAACAACTTATAACAAACTCCTAGACTACAACTAATTATTGAAATGCATTAACCTAAGTAAGCTTAAGTAAATAGAATAAATAATTAATAATTAATTATTTACTCTAACCATTATTAATCTACAAGTGAGTTTTTTGGTTATCAAATCAAGTCCTATTGTTACTTTCTAACAACTGTATCAGTCTTCATAAATCATTTGGATTAAGGTTGACCTAACATTCATGAGTAAATCCTTTAATAGGATGACATTCTAATAGAATTTTCTAAATTCCTCTAATAAGGCTCACTCCTAACATGGTAATTCAAATCCATTAATCAAGGTCACATTTAACAATGTGCATTGTAACCTTTAACAGGGTTAGCTCCTCACAAAGTTCACTTTAAAAGAGTTAAAATTGGTAGCATATTACTGGTGGTTTTTTCTGAAATTGAGTTTCCACATAAAATCCTTGTGTCAAATTGTGTTAATGATTTTGTAGTACTTTGTGTTTACATTTCTATAAAGTTTATTTGAACTAGGAGAGTAATATACTATAGTTTGAGATATTGGATGATCAATGCATACACAAGTATTTGTTAGGTACTGAAAAGTTTTATCTGTAAATTTTGACCTTGGATAACAGATTCACCCCTCCTCTCATTTATTCTAAATAATTCCAACAATTAAAATTAAAGTTCTTTCTATTATTCTACAAAGAAATACAAAGGTCAATTGGATAGTGACTTCACTGGTCTTTCCCTTGAAGCTATTTGGATAGTGGGTTCATCTACCTTCCACAACTCCTAACCAGGTTGGAACAACCCCTAATAGGTTTAGAATCTTCTAACAGGGTTGGAATCTCCTAATAGGGATTCAAAGTCTCCTAATAGGGACTAATATGTACAAAATCTATTTCACAAACTTCTAATAGGGTCTATCCTCTTACAAGGAACTTTTATATTAGTACATCATTTTGTGAGTACAATCCCTACTAGGGTTTTCCCTCTGATCTAGGGTTTCCCTAGTTAACATATATGGTTATATTGTGTATGTATATCTTCTTGTGTTTATTGATTACATTTCTCACATGGTTAAAGATTATTATGGTTGATAAATGTTTTAATAGGTGGATAACTAATTTTTCCCCTCGTCTAAGTTATCATGGTGGACTTTATATTTCTAACAAAATTAATAATACAAAAATTGAACAAGCTTGGCCCAATTTAATGAAATAAGGTAGGGTATTATCTAAATTGAAAATAATTGAGTGGGAGGTGGAAAAATATAATATGATAAGTGAAGTAGTCTTGACACTAAGATACAATTATTCCACAAATAAAGAATGACCATGCATCACGAAATACTCACAGAGTCATTCTATTGCAGATCATTTCATATGGAACTAATAAGGTAAAGGTCATTGACTAGATAAAATCAAATCAAGTAAAAATAATACATATATGTGTCACAACCACATATCAATATATGCATGATGACAGAGAATGCAATAAGATTAAGTGAAAGACCAAACACCATTTCATTATCAGAAAAATAATTGTGATATTGTTGTCACAATTTAACTCTATAGTTTTTGAGTCAAACTAATTAACCCATGTTTCATGAGTACTAGTTCATACATAAGTCCATCTCTCATGAGAATAAAAGGAACACTTAGCACTCATTGGATCTAGGTGATGCTCATAGAGGTGAAGCACTAGGACTTCCCAAGAGGCCACCCATCACTGTACTACTCTATCTTGGGTACTCTTAATTATAGAACTCCCCCCATAGTTAAACCCACCCTAATTGCAACCTCATATGTAAAACCTTCACCAATTTTTTTTTCCTTATGTACAATTCATTAGAAATCCCATTAACCTCATCATTGATAACTAGGGTATATTTTCCACATCATGTTAAATTCTGATATTGTTATCAAGATTTAATTGTGTAGTTTTTGAGTCAAAATCTTTGACCCATAGCTAAACCCACCCATAGAACTCTATGTAATCTTAATTATAGAACTCCCCCCATAGTTAAACACACCCTAATTGCAACCTCATATGAAAAACCTTCACCAAGTTTTGTTCCTTATGAACAATTCATTAGAAATCCCATTAACCTCATCATTGATAACTAGGGTATATTTTCCACATCATGTCAAATTCTAATATTGCTATCAAGATTTAACTGTGTAGTTTTTGAGTCAAAATCTTTGACCCATGTTTCATGAGTAGTGATTCAAATATAAATCCATCTCTTGTAAGAATAAATGGAACATTTAGCTATTATTTTATCTAGGTGATTCTTACATAACTAAAGCACTAGGACTTCCATGGAGGTCACCCATCCTACTACTACTCCACCTTGAGTGTGCTTAACTCTAGATTATACTCACTGGTTAAACCCACTCTACTTGCAACCCAATTTTAAAAACCTTCACCAAGTGTTTTTCCTTATGAACCATTCATTATAAAGCCCATTAAGCTCATCATTGGTAAGTAGGATATAGTTTCCACAACAAGTCAAATTGTGATATTACTATGAGGATTTACCTATGTAGTTTTTGAGTCAAACTCATTGACCGATGTTTCATGAATAGTAATATTTAAAGAAGATAGAGACATAAAGATTGCCACAACCATGATGAATAATAGAGTTTTACATTTAAGAGAAAACCTACATATAACAATTGGTGAATTCATGACTTTTACTAACAGAGATTGGCATCTATTAGAGAGCTTCACAAAAGAATAAAAATAAAAAATACCTCATGGAATTATGAATATGATAGTTCTAGTATCAACACCATATATTTTGAATTAGAGGCAGCTAGAATAAAATGATTTGAAGACAATGAAACCCACAGTTCATATAATGAGGGTTTATTCTGAGTACATTCTAGAAAAGACTCATGCTACAAATGAATCCCTCTATAGTAAATAAAATGAACTCAAAATGTTTTCAAAAAAATCTAATTAAAACCCTTAATCTAGTACATGGCTTAAATAAATAGTATTTATTTTTCAAATTAATAGAGAAATACAAATTTACAAAATTGTCTAGAAGTTGCATAGGTTCTAGGTTATCAAGCAATGATAAATTAAAGGAAGAAAATATTTCTTATTAAGTATTAGGATTCAAAGATGCCCATTTTTATTAAAATTTCTCAGTTTGGAGTCATTATACTATATAAAGGTTTTAAAAATCCCAAAAATAGTGTATAGGCCAAAGCCTTAGAAAATGGACATATTGAAGTTTACAAATATGAAATACCCATATGAGGAAAATGATAAACAAAGGATTTCTTCATATTTATTCATAGGGAAACCTTTAAAAAAGGTGTAGATGAATCGTAAATAGGAGATTATGAGCTAATGCTTACCAGAAAGAGTTTTAGTTAAACCCTATAATGGAGACCCAACAAGAACATTATTTTATTTTCAGAAGCAAGATTCTTCTCCTATGTCCTAGCAAGGGTGTAAAAGTGTTGAATATGTAAGAGAATTATTAGAATAGAAAAGGTTTTAAGTAGGTCACTATGTTGGGAAGGTTGTAGACCTATTCAAGAAATCCAAGGAAAACAAATGTGGAAGACACTAAGGCCCTCATTCTCCATAACTAACCATCAAAATGATACATTGTTTTTAGAAGAATTCCACAAAAAATTTTCAAAACCCTAGTTGACATAGTCTTCCATATTGATAAAAGATAAGAGAAAAATGAAAAATGGCCAAGTTTTTAAGGTTTTACACCTTGTAGGACACTTTCTAGAATCATTGCCAATCTAATATCTTTTTAGGAATAATGTTAAAGAAGTTAATTATTTTTTAAAAAAATTTAATTGAATAGTGATGTTCTTTTGTAAAGAAAGTATATAGTGTATGTGCAGGATCATGGTGTGCCAAAAAGTGGCGATCTGAAAAATATGTAATTCTGAGATGCCTCAAAGAATTTCAAAATCTATTCCCACTTTTTTCCCACCCATCCTGATACTAAATGAAAACAATTAATACCTTTATAATTCCTACTATATCTTTCAATACCAACCTTATACAGTCATCTTTAAAACATCTCGAAAATGTGTTTTTGGCATGTTCTTATGTGTTTTTTACTTCAAGCATGTAGCTGACAACTTTTTTTTAACCAAAATTTGATGTAATGAAAAGGGTTTCTTAAGAATGTTCTTAGCTTTTCATAAATGTGAGTTTTGTCAAATTACGAGTTCAATAAGTAATTATTACTTATTTCCTAATGGAGTTAGCTACAAAGTGTTGATTGACATACTAGTTGAAAAATAGCTATAACTTTCAAATCGTATAAGATTTGTGAAATTCAAAAGATGTGTCACATTCTATGCTTTGACTAGTATAAGAAAAAAAAAACAAAAACTTAATTTTGATTTTTTTTGAACTAGTTAAGGTGGTCAGACACGGGAGTTTTTTAATTCTGAAAATAGTATAGTAGAAAATTCATAATTAATTATTTATTTGGAATAAAAATTGTCAAAAATATGTGTCACATCCAGGCATGAGTCTACTTTTTATATCTAAAATTATATTTAAAAATATTATAATTTGATTATGATTAAGGTGGTCAGACATACACCTACTTTTTATTTTTGCCTTAAAATTTTTGTAGTACTGCATTAAAATCCAAACTCTTAACCAATCAAATAATTTTTTCTCTAGATAAGGCCTTGTAGTTTAGAAACTAGATTCAATTTTCTATAGATTATTTTCTTACAACTTTTTGATATAAAGTCAAGAACCACTTTAAAATTATGTGTCAATTTGACATAACCCTGATTTGCTAGTTTTTCACTGCCACTTAAGGCCATAGTTTGGTACACCATGATCCTGCACATACCCTATACCTAATAATCATTTTAGATGTTTTATAATTCTATTTGATGGTATCTTCGATATTAGTATACTATATTATATACGGCATGGTAATGATATAGTGGAAGGAAGTTTTACCTCCAAAGGAGATGATGAAGCCTCCAACAAATACACCATATTAAAGTATAACAAGATACAATTCAAATAATGCACTTATAAATAAGAGAACTTCCTAGACAACACACATTACAAAAGGATAATAAGGCCTTCTTGATTAAGGCCAAGCACTTTTGGAAGTCTATATTGGGAAGCAAGATATGAGAGGGGGGTTGGAGGGGGTCAATAAGGATTTATTACAGTTTTCAGCTCTTGAAAAAATAACAGATTAACTAGATTCACTCCTAGTCCATTTCATATATAAATCATAGACCATGTATTGTACAAATAAAATAGATCTAACTATGCATGAAATCTATCAACATAATAATGTAAACACATAAAAAAAAATTTTTGGTTACCTAGAAACCCTCCAAGGTGAAGGTAAAATCGGGGTGGGGATGACACCCACAAATCTCCACTACTATAGTAATAGTTCTGCGGTTAGGGCTATAATGTTGATTAGTTCTGATAATCTACCCTATGAGGGGTCTTCTTAGTTAGAAGCATTAAAATATTGTTATGTCTACCTCTAATAAAGGATTAAAACTTACAATGTAGTAAGCACTCTATTAGGATATCTAACCAAATCTATTAAAACCACTATGTTAAGAGATTTTCCCTGATATGCTAGTTATAATATCTTAGTACTTGATCCTTCACTTTTCTCTCATGAAGGTAATTATAGATCTTCTCTCTTCAATGGGAAAATCTAATCTCCTTATCTAATTTTTTCTATTCTACCCTTCACTACTAGGTGTATCTGTCTAATCAATATATCAAACGTTGTCTTCCTTGCTCTATCCTTAGCTTTTATGTGCATTATTGATCTTCTTTCTCATACACATACTAAAGTAATATTTCTACTATTAGTGCTATAATTTTGATCAATTCTAATAATCTACCCTATGAGGGGTCTTCTTAGTTAGAAGAATTAAATGATCATTAAGTCTACCATTAATAAAGGATTAAAACTTACAATGAAGTAAGGACTTTGTTAGGATATCTAATCAGATTTGTTAAAACCACAATGTTAAGAGATTTTCCCTGATACACTTGTTATAATGACTCAGTACCCAATCCTTCACTTTTCTCTCATAAATTTGATTACAGATCTCTTCTTTCATCAATGTCCAAATCTAATCTCCTTATCTAATTTTCTCTATTCTACCCTTCACTACTACGTTTATCTATCTTATCAACATATCAAACTTTGTCTTCCTTGCTCTATCCTTAGCTTTTTTGTGCACTCCCAATCTTCCTTCTCACACACATATGATTTTAGTGTTTTATCCCTTCTTAAGTATAAAATAATAGAAGGTTCTAGATCATAACCAATGATTCATAATTCATTCTTTTACCTCTTAGTCTTTTAATTTTTTGATTGGTTACTCTGCTCTCCTAGGGATTTGTTTCCTTTGAAAAAACATGTAATTAGCTCCTTAGTTGTCTCTAAGATCCATGAATAATGCATAGAAGTCAGCCAAATTTTTTTAAATAAGTGCTTGTGCCATTACAAACACATATGAAAAAACTAGTTTGCTCGACAATTGAATATCCTAACACTCGGTCATAACTAATATTTATGGTGTCCATTAGCTTCTATATACTTGACATGTACTAACTCACTCAACATAAATTATATTTACATTTCTTGATCTCCATAATTTTCACTCGGCATATATTGTGACTTAGTCTATATTGGGGTGGTCAAATTTTTTTGACTTGTTCGGTATGTAATGGAATATAGAAAATTCCATGTAGTTTAGCCTTCACTCGATGGCCCAATTGTAATGATGACTAACCAACAGTTCCTAGAAAATAACCAAGTTTTAAACACTAGTAGGAAACAAGGCTTTGAGATCAATAATCTCCCCCTTTGAAATTAGTGGGAAAAATACTTTGTTGTGACATAGGAATCCATTCAAAATTACAAAATGGGAAAATTTGCACTCCCCCTTAGATTGTGATTTGGTCTCCAAACAAAAAATTGACTTTGTTATATGCAATATAGGTACATGTCTCTATATACCTATAAATTTTGATGTTGATACACCTGATTTTCATTTTGGGATTCTGATCTAATTTCCCCTGTGATGTTAAGAACAATTTATGCCTTTTTTTTTACACTCTATGGCTTGGGGTTGGTAGGGGTAAGCTAATGTTTATCAAAAAATGTTTTTTGATTTGACAAAATTCCCTCTAATTCTTGATTCCATTTAGATCTCATTGACTCCAAGACTTGAATCAGGATTTCTAGCTCAGTAACTAGATCAACTAAACTATCTACTATAGAGAGATGATGGTCTCTCTTAGATAAATATTGTAAAACTAATAGTTCCTTTTGAATGACCTCTATATGAGGTAGCAAGATGGTTTGTATAGTAATCAATTTTTTCCTTATGTTGTTTTCTTTAGCCATTAGCTTAGCTAACCTTCCTTGACCAAATGTCAATTTATTAAATTAATGTGAGCTTGAGCTTGTGTTCTTTCTCAAATAATTATCACAAGCCTTTAAATCTCCTTGTAGTTTGTTAATGGAGTGGTGATTCTCCATAGTGAAGAAATCAACATTATAAAGTTTTATATGAAATGAATGAATATCCTTCCAAACTAGTTGCAAGGTTAGAAAGCTCAACCTTCCTTATCACAATATTTGTTGAGACTTTCTCCAAAACTTTTACTCAAACTTTTTCTTAGACCATCTCATCATCTTACCATTCATCTCTATATCTTCATTATTCACTTTCTCAACTATATATACTAATTTTTCAAAAAATGATTTTTTCTCATTTAATTCTTGAATATCAAAAACATCTACAAAAATTCCTTTTATATCATGGAGTACCTACTTTTACTTGAACTCCCTCCTTAATTGTTCTTTCTTTGTCTTGTGACTCAACAAATTTTGTAGATCTTGCATTTGCTCTAATGTCATGCTGTCAAGGTCATACTTGGGTAAAGTAACGACCTCATCAAATCTTATTAGATTCTATGGTGTGTCAAAATTTTGTGCCATTATTTGTGAGTGAGGGATTTTTTCACTTGGCAATGGTATTTGCAATTGTTTCCTCTTTTCACTCAATCTAGGTGTTTTTTGTTCTATTAGAGTATGCTCCTATTGAGTTGATGCAACCTATTGAAAAAGTGTAATAGATAATGTATCAGTATGAACACCACTTAAAAGATGAATACGAGCTTGAATAGCCTCTTTCTCCTTAGGATTTTTGTTCTTTGGAAGCTTGGATGGTTTTTCCTTCTTTTCTCCTTTAGTGGCATTTTGAGAAGATTATTCTTTTTCAACTTTCTCTTTGTCTTCTTGCCCATCAATGACATGTGTAAACTTTCATAGCACAAAAATGCCCTTTCCTTGTTTCTCGATACTCTTATCAGAAACAATTAATATTGATGTATAATGAAAACCATAAGTTGATGCACTATCAATCCTTGGATAATATTCTTTCAGCAACAAAACTAGATTGGTGTATAGGAGAGAGGTGTCCGAGATATTGATTCAACATTTCTCAAGAATATGTTTTGATTCTATTGCTATGAATTAGGAGCATCCTCTATAGTGAAAAGATCCTATTGTTCACTCCCCTCTACTAATTCCCTCACTTCTTATTTTTATTTTTCAAGTTCATCATCACCTTGATTCTATAATTCGATAGCATCTCTTCTCTCTTCCTCTTTTTCTTCTTATGCCAATGGAATAAGCAATCCAAATCCAGTATTCTATATCAATTTTTTTTCCTTCTCAACATCTTCTTTTTGATTCTTCAATGTTTTATATGCTTTTAATTTTGGTACAAATTTCTTTGCAAAATATCTTTGGTTAATAGAAATATGTATCTTCCCTAAGTTAGGCATAATTAGGGCCAATTTTGTGGTCTCCCTTGTTTTCCTTTCAATGGATAATTCTCACTTCCACTTTACATCTAATTTATTATAAAAATCCTCATGAATACCCTTGTTGGAGTTGATGAAATCCAACTCCAAAGATGCCCAAGATCACCTGCATGCAATAACCTGTCAAAGGGAAGCCAAGGAAGGAAGAGCGTGGAGCAAGGGAAAAACCCTAAATAGACATGAGAGACTGCAAGATATTGAAAATGAGAAAATATGTATTTACAATATGCAAGAAGTGATGATTTGAGTTACAATAAGAGAGAGGCTTCTTATAAAGGCCTCATGGAAGCTTGTAGAACAAGATAGAAGATGCTAGGAGATAAGTGTGACAACTAAGCATACATCCACATGCGGTGGAAAGTCCTCAAACAAGGTGAGAGGATAAGTATAACTTAGGAGAGAACAAACTCCTAGACTACAACTAATTAATGAAATGCATTTACCTAAGTAAGCTGAAGTAAATCGAATAAATAATTATTTACTCTAACACCCCCCCCCCCTTAAGTGCAACTTAGGGAAATGCCTTAAGCTCACAAAACTAAGAAATGCAAAAATGGGTCCCAAAAATGAGGCCATGTTAGGTACCCATGTACAATGCAAAAGATGCAACCTTTAAAAATGGGGAAAGAGAGAAAACCACATGGGAAAAACCCTCTCCCAAAAAGAGGTAAGAACATATTGAAGAACTGAAGAAGCCTCCAACTAGGGAAATGTCTCCTAAAGTAGGAACAAGGAGTGATCATGAAGAGCATCACTGAAGCATGAAGAAACTACAAAATCTTCCATCAGAAAGAAAACTACTAATCTGAAGAATCTCCATGGAAGAAGAAGACACGAACCAAGCATGTCTTTATGGTAGATGATCCATCTCTTTGAAATGCATAGGTAGCCAGCCACTACAATTGCCTTGTATATAGGATCAACCACTAAATAGATAGTTCACACTATCAAACCATCAAACCACGGATGCATTAGAACAAAAACATAACCCCCCTTAATGCAGACGAGGTGAGATGACAGGGAACTGAGAATGCGGGCCAAAGTATCCTGCAAATGAACCAAGAACAATGAGAGAGGAAGGGGTACAAACACTTATAAAGACACGATCACAATGACACTGTATGGGAAAAAAAAGGAAGAAGGCCTAAAATAGCAAACAACTATCCCCCCCATGGTGCTTTATAAAAATAGTGCAAGTACAACTGACTCAAAAACAACGTTCATGAACTCGAAATGCAATAGTGACACTTTATCTCAGTGTGTATACAAAAGTGCTTACAAATGATGTCTATAATGATCAAAATAGGAAAAAGCTAATAGAAAAAGAAAGTACAACTCAAAACAGAAGAAATCATGCTAGGAAAATGATCCTTGAACCTAAAACACCCAAGATATCCACCATAGAGCAAAAATGCCAAAAATATGATAGAAAGAGCATGGGCCAAAATCTAACAAAAAGGACTACATTTCTAAAACGATGACAGAACTAGCTTTCCAAAAATATAACATTTTCAAAATATTGACATGGGATGCAAAAGATATGCATGCCAGAGTCAAAAATAGAATTTTAGACTTCAACTAAAAAAAAGGCAATAAAAATGCATCAAAACCTAAAAATACTTACACCAATGTCTCTTTCTCAGAACCAACTTTTTGACACTTCTTTCAGATTGGAAAAATACCTCTGTATGCTCAAGTTATGGCCAAAAAATTGAAGGAAGGTCAAAATAGACCCTTGGAGAGGTGCAAGGGGATGATGCAGGTGATGTCATGCTGGCGTCAGCAAATGGCTGCCTTAAATTTGATAGCTTGTCAACCGTCACAGCATAAAAGAGGCCATGTGACAGTAAGCTGAAGTGGTATGGTCCATGTGGCAAAGTGCCACCTAGCACCCGTACCACATGTCAGGTACAGACTAGCTCAGAATCCATGTAGACTATACTACAAGGGGTGACTATGCATGCTAATAGAGTAAAGAGGAGGACAAGTGGCACACTGGTGGAAAATGCTCGTGGAGTAGAGAGGGATGAGTAGCAGAGGTGAACAGGTGGCGGTTGGGCTGTGACAGAGCTAGGGGTGGCGCAGTCTATCATAGCGAGGCGCAGGCGAAGTGCGAGTGGCCCCGTGATGGTTGTTGGGTGGAGCCATGGTGGTGCACTCTGTGCAATGTTTTTTTAAAAAAAAAATTAATTTTTTAAAGTCTCTGCATCTGTACAACCGTACAAAAGGTCGTCTAAGCTAAAAAATTTTGCTTCCCAGAGCGCTGTCTCCAAAATTGATAAATTTAATATGTATCCTAGCTAAAAAGAACCTTTTGAATCCAATGTGCTGCGAAAAAATGTTGCTCCCCTGATTTGAAGAAAAATGCACAGAAAAACTAAGGTTTGTGACTTCAAATCATGGCTTCAAAAATTTGTCAACCAAGCAACATTAGGGAGGCTCTAATACCATGTTGGAGTTGATAAAATCCAACTCTGAAGATGCCCTAGATCACCTGCATGCAATAACCTGTCAAATGGAAGCCAAGGAAGGAAGAGCGTGGAGCAAGGGAAAAACCCTAAATGGAAATTAGAGACTAAAAGATATTCCAAATGAGGAAATATGTATTCATAATATGCAAGAAGTGATGATCTGAGTTACAATGAGAGAGAGGCTACTTATAAAGGCCTCATGGAAGCTTTTAGAACAAGCTGAAAGATGGTAGGAGATAAGTGTGACAACCAAGCATACATCCACATGAGGTGGAAAGACCTCAAACAAGGTGAGAGGATAAGTATGACTTAGGAGAAAAAAAAATCTCGTATTGTCAACAACTTATAACAAACTCCTAGACTACAACTAATTAATGAAATGCATTTACCTAAGTAACCTTAAGTAAATAGAATAATTAATTAATAAATAATTATTTACTCTAACAACCCTTTCCTGATTCAATAGTTGTATATTTAAATTTGTCCATCATGTCTAGCATGGCCTTCTCAATCTTTTCTTGATCTTCTTTATTCAATGAATGATACATTATTTGTTTGAAACCTCTGATGCTAGCTCAGTTTCAAATATTTTCACATACTTAATCAATTGTCATAGAAGGCAGTCTACATAAAATTTAAAACTTATTACAATAATCAAACTTGGATCTCTCCTTTCATCTTCCTTATCAAGTGTGACAATCAATTTTATTCTTGACCTCTTTGGTAGGATCATCTCAATTCCATTAGATTGTTTCCTTTTAGTTGATTTTTTTTGGGTTTTAGCAACTAAGATCTATCCTTCCTTGTACCTTTTCATTATCCTCCTCTTTGAATCAAGTTCAAGAGGTGTAACATCCTTCTTTAGGTTCTTCTTGACCTTAGGATCAATAATGGTGATTTTTTTTTGTTGCCTTTGGCTCAACAAAAACTAGCTCTTTGTCCTTTGATTCTTTATCTTCTTCTTCTCCTTCTTCACTTGATTCTTCATATTTACCTCTTCCCTCTATTATCTACAATAGTCCTTTATCAAGCTTTTTGAGGTGCAAATAAATCTATCTAACCTGTTTGACTCTGTGTTTTATTACTGGCTTGAGTTTCCACTTTATCTTCTCCAAATGTATCAAGCTTTTCTAATGTAACTTCTAGTACTTTATCTAAAGATTGTACATTAGTGACTTTAGGGATGATGATAGGTGGTTCTTGTGTTTTCACCTCCGCCCTTGTAGTGTTAGTCCCTAATTTTTGAATTTCATCTACACTCACTAATATAGCTTTATCACAGAATTTAGCCTATAGTGTAGATTGATCGAGTATCTTTTTCAAGTCTTTCTCTAGAAGGGGATTGATTCCCTAATCAGTGAGATTAGAAGCATCCTTTACTATAACTATTTCAGTATTTACACTTGTTATTTATTGAGGGTTGACATTTAGTAATTGTTTATCTTATACACTCTATTCTTCTTGTTGCTCTTTCGTAGCTATTGCCTATCATCTATATTCATTTTAATACCTTCCTCAACTATTTCTTCATTGTTTCCATATTCTTCATAATCTTTAACGTTAGTAGGCTCTTGTTCTCCTACTTTGATTGTAGCTAACCCATATGTGACTTTCCACATATGTGTAGTCTTCTTTACAACATCTTCTATGTTATTCTACAATATTCAGAAGGTTGTGTATTTAGGGACAAATCTAACAACATATTTATTTATGGCTTTATAAATTTGTTTCTTACTAAGTTTAGGCATAACTTTAGCAAGGGATGTCTCCCTAATTTTCCTTTCTAAGTTCAAATAATAATGCCATTTCTGCTCAACTCTTTGATATAGGCTTTTAGGTATTGAGTTTGCAATCTCTAGAGGGGCTTTCTTAAAATTGGCCATCATGGCATATATTCCCTCCTCAACTTGATTCTTTTCAACTTTTCTAGATTTTCAAAGTCAATGCAAGAAAATCTTGACAAATCTGCATTATCCTAACATTTTCACATAGGTTTTCTAGATCTGAAGATGGATTATGACTCATCACTTAGAATTGGCTGTTGTCATTAGATTTTGTTCTTTCCTCATCAAATTCAGCTTGAGCAATGCATTTTATCCTTGGTCTTTTCTGTGCTCGTCCTTCCTGATCTGTATGTTTGGCTTTCTCTTTATCCTTTTATGCAATGACACATGCACTAGCCCTTGTGGTAGGTGTAGTAGGTTTGGGTTGGCTTGATTTAATGATATTTTTGGGTCTTGTTACTACTTGTGCCTTAGCCTTTCTCTTCTTCTAATCAGTAGGAGTGGGTGCTTCCTTGGCTTCTTCTTCCTTGACAGCTTCTATAGTTTTTGTCTTATCCTCTTTCTAATCTTCACCCTATCCTCATTTTAATGCAAGTGGTGCTTGAATTTGACTATCTTCTTCATCTTCATCCTCTTCCTCTTCCTCTTCACCCTTTTCCTACTCGACACCTTTATCAAATTTAGCTTTCAATTTCTTTACTAATTTCTCCTTCTTCTTGATGATAGAGGTAATCTTTAGTTCCATGGTAATCTTAGATTTGTCCATCTCATAATTACCAAATGCTTTGGCATTTTTGTCTATTTCTTATAAAAGTAATGTTGTTATTGCTATAGAGGCCTCATCTACATTAATTTCATAACCTAATGGCCTTAGCCATCTTACTCTTGGAGTTGCTACTTGAACAAATGTATAATTAGCATCAACTAGGAAACAAACATCATCATAATGTTTTTCCACTAATGATACTAGAATTCTAAATTTGTTCTTCATAGATTGATTGAAGTCATCAAAGTAACTGGTCATTACTGACTCAAAATTTTCACTTAATTGTTCAACGAACTCTCCTATTTGAACTGCAAAAGACCTATTTATCTTCCATGCTACAGTGACAAATGTAGGAAATGTGTTCTGAACATAAAAGAAGATACATATCAAAATAGATCCAAATTTTTGCTAAGCACTCTTTGCTTTCCTTATTGCTCCTAGGTTTTCAATCAATTATTGTGGCTATAGCTCAGCAAGATCATATGTATGATCATTCTTCACAATCTTGTAATCCACATCTACAATAATACAAGGTACAATGTTTGATCTACTTGACTCGTAAAACTTATGTGTAATCACCGTTTCTCCAAAGTCAATTAGAGGATTTGTGATGGTGTCTATGATCATTCTCCTCTTATTCCAAACAGTGCCTACATTCTTTTCAATAATCTCTTTTGACTAACTATAGTGAACTATCATGAATCCCACTCAATACAATCTTGATCTAGTCAGTTTTGAAAACATTTGGAAAATCTAGGGCATGAGTTACCCATTTCTTCTCTACAATCTTGAATTCTTCCCTTAACACACCATTTTCACATAGTTTGTTATATGCTTCCTATTATTTTTGTCACTGATACTCACAATTTTACAATTTTAACACTTTCTGACATCCTAAATCATTAGAAATTTCAGTGGCATCATGGATAATGCACAAGAGGAGTCTTGTTTATATGTAATGTTTGGAATAACTTTGAAAATACGTTATTTTACTTCATTTCTAACCAATCAAATATTCAAAACCTCTTTTCCCTCTACTTCTTTTGCCTTTGAAGAACTATATACTATTATGAAAAACTAGGGTTTATGAAAACAGAGATAGCATAGCTTGAGACATGATAAATATCTTGCTAAATTTGATGAAATTATGATGAATAGTTGTTTAAATCTTCTACAGTAACTTTGAATGAATTTCTAGATTGCCTCTAGCTCTTCTTATTTTCTCTTAATTTCAAATGATGTAAAATGAGCTTAAATCAATCAAATATGCCTTTGAAATACTACAATTATGTTGAGTGCTTAGACAATTGTATGCTCAGCATTAACCAATTTCAGGCTGACTCGGCATCCACTAGTCTTTTTATTCATTTGACAATCACTATGAGCTTGATAATAACTAGCATGTCTATTAGCTTGGTATCCTCTACCATTTCACTCAAAATTATAGGAAAGTTTTCATGTTTGACAATAACATGAAAAACTTAAAAGATTTTTCTTTGATTCCTAATAATGCCTTACATCTTTATTCATGCTTATGTAAACTTTTTAGTATGAAATCCTTTGGAACTAATGTATGATATAAATTTTGAATATCAGTCCCACATACCTCTTGATTGCTTAGTTTGATGAGGTGTGGTCACCTGGCCCATTGGGTAAAGTGAGCCTTTCTGCACTTGATGTGCCACAATCCTTCCTTTTCTTCCATGTCTTGTTCATTTCATTTCTAACATTTTCAATATCTTCCTCACCTTTTCCTTTACCTTTATTCAGCTCACAACTTGGTACCTTTAACCTTGTTGGACAATATTGACTGATGTGACCCATCTTCAAATGGCTAAAACATGTGCTTTAAGTCAACCACCTTTTGTAGTCAGTTTTGAAGTGTATTCTAACACAATTCTTAGGAACATGTCCATACTCTTGACAATAGTGACAACTATACCTTTTATTATAATCCTAGTTTTAAGAGTTGCCATTGTTTTGAATACCTTTATTCACTTGTTTGATGACCACATGGGTTTGGATCTGCACTCAAAAGCTTTATGTCCATACTTCTGATAGTTATAATAATATATGAGTGTCCATGGTCTTATTTCTTCATTCATGTGCCTGATGATCTTGTTTTTTGCACTTATGGCAGTGAACCATGCTCTTGTGCTTAACATTCTAATTTATAGTCATACTCCTCCACACATTAGTAGTATGTCCTTTCTTACCATAATTATGACAAGTAGGTTTGGAATTATTACCTTTGTTGCTCCCTTCTTCATTACTGATGTATCCCATTCTAGATGTATCATTAGTGGATCTAGGAGATCTCAACAATTGCCTAAAGTATTTGATGGCTTCACTAGGTTTATTAAAAAATTTAGGAATTTCCTTTTCCCTTGTTAGGTCATTATTCAATTTCTCATTCTACAACTTTAATGTTGTTATCTCAATTTCCTTGACATTCAACTCATAGTTGGCATTAATAATTTGGCTCAAAGTAAAAAATTGCATGTTAGTAATCTTAGTTAGCTCTGATGATTTCTCTTCTATTCTATTGGTTAGAACTCTTTTTTCATCTTCAATCATGGCTTTGTCTTCAGTAGCCTTCTTTTTCTATTCACTCAACTCACATAGTAGTATGGCTTGTGATTCTTACTCAAACTTGAGATTTTAGATTTCTTTAGCTTGGGATCTATTCTTCTCCATTAGATCTACAATTGCTGCATCAAATTCATTGGAGTCTCCATTAGAAAATAGCTTAGTAGCATCCATCTCTCTATATTGTGTGTCATTATCCTCGATAGTAATTTCCTTCCTTCTCTTCAAAAATTTCTTTAAATCTTCTCTTGCTTCATTCACTTAATGTAGAATGAGTTGTATTTCAATTCCTTGATTCTCAATGATCTTTTCCAAATTGTAGACTTCCATTTCCAAGATCTTTCCCAAAAATTGTAAAGCTTCCCTCTCAAAGAACATATCTCTGATACCAATTATTGGAATTACAATAGGAAATGTAAATTTGTGAGAGGGGCTGGGGGGGGAGGGGGGGTGTTTATGGTGAATCAATAGTTTAAATTTTGGGTCATAAAACATTCACCACAGATCCATCTCATACATTCAATAAATAAAATGAAATACCATGTAAAGTATATACATCTAAATCATGTGAGAAAGTAAACATTCACACATATATGAAACCAAATATGATTACCCAAAAACCCTCCAATGAGAAGGTAAAAATGGGGTGGGGATGACATCCACAAATCTTCACTACTATAGTAATAAGATGTATCCAATGAAGGTTACAATGTTTGATCACAAGACATGATCTACCTTATGAAAGGTATGTCATGTTAAAGGCCTACAAAGAATGTTAGGTCTTACCTTGTTAAAGGATTTCAACACCCTGTTAAAAGTGTTCCTTGTTAATGGACCTTAACTCACAATAAAGTAAGCACCTTGTTAGAGGATTTCAATATAGCCTGTTAGGACTACTTTGTTAAGAGATTTATATACCTATTAGAATGTCTCAACATTGATCCTATGGTTAGCACTTTGTCTCTTGATGATATATTACCTCTAAATTGATGTATTCTTTGATCCTTCTTGATCAGATGTCTCTCTACTGCTCACTATTTCCTTTGTCTATTCTCATTTAACTAATTTTTCAATAAAATTTCAATTCACAATTCCTTAGCCACCATGAATACTCTATTTTTGCATGCAAACTTCTCTCTTTCCCCTTTCCACATACACTTGATATTTTAGTGTTTGTCCTCCTTAACAATACCTAGGTGACTTAGTGTTAGGTATGAATCAATGATAGTGGTTCATCCATTTTGCCACTTAAGCCTTCCCTTTACCTAATTGGATGCATTCACTTCATAGCTATTCCAACTCAAGGTTCATCCTTATTACCAAAATATTGTAATTCAGTCTATAAGTTAGCTCAAAAATGGTTTACATAGTAGTTTGTGCCAATACAAACAACTATAAAAAAACTCTATTACTTGGCATCTGTGGTCTTTAATGCTTGACATATACTGATTTCTATACTATGACTCTACATCTAAATGAATTGGCATGCACTGCTTACTCAGCTTCTATATCACTTTGCATACACTATCTACTCAACACTTGAGTGACTTGGCACATGAGTGACTCAGTACTCACTATGGACTTGGCATGCTCTATCTTGTATGTGTGCTCAACATATACTACTTTTTTGACATGAAATAAGTAAATTACTTGAGTGTATAGACACTCTCTTGTAAAAACTAATCTGAGATCAACACTTTCTACAAAATTACATGCACTGCAAACTCAATAGCTAGATCCTCAATTCCATCTATGAACTTTCTTCAATCATTCCACTTACTATTTTTCTGATACTTAATAACATTTATTGTTGCACTTCTCATTGTCTTCACTCTATCTAGTGTGGGATAACAAGTAATTCGATGAACGATTACTTTGTTTATCTTTACCTATCCAACTTCAAAGCATAATTTCATGTCATGTACTCAACTCAATAATTCACAATTTCCAATTTCTACAATCTTACACATGTAGTACGATCAAACATCATGAACTATTAAGACTCTTATTGGAATCAATGACAAGGTACTAGATGCATCTCTAGTCATGACAATGTTAGGGTACACTATGAATTTGGGTGGAGGAAATTGATCATTCCTCACAATTTGTACATTTATTTTCTTTCACACCTCTTTTTAGGATGCAAATGCAGTGGATACCATATTGAAACTAGGGTTAAAAAAAATTCACTTCAACAATTTCAAAATTTCTTAGCTTGAGACTATAAACCTTGCTTAGTTCTTCAAATCTTGTTGATGAAGTGCTGTGATTTTCTCATTCTTTCACTTGAATCACCTTAATCACCTTTGAATCACTCGTGTGCACTTAAGTTTCTTGGTAGGTAAAAATCAATAGAAAAATTTAATATATACTTTCAATCTATCAAATTAGGTCCATACTAAATGTATTTTACTGAGTTAGGTACATTATAGCTAACATGGCCTTCAAATAGCATTGTGTTCACACTTCTTCCCTTTCAATACTCAGTCATTACTACTTCATGTGGTCAATATATTACCTTCGTTTGATATGAGCTTTAGTTTCATATGATATCACTTTGTCACTATAGACCATAACACTAATATTGAACATCCATTATGAATGCAAATTATTTTTCATAATTCATCCCTTAGATTTGTCCTAGTGCACCTTTTTTCATGCAAATATGAACCTTTAATCATATTTCTTTTTTGGAACTCTCAACTTCTACTTGATTTTTTTAGGTTTGATTCATCCCTTTCTTTGTTTTTTCTATATATACTTTTCCTTTTCCTCTATTATGTTCATTTCTTTGTGAAAGTGGTTGTCCTATAGTTCTTACTAATACGTCCAAGCTTGTGACAATTGAAATAAACTAAGCTTGCATTGAACCATTTCTTATAATTCCCTATGAAATGTGTCCTAATGAAATTCTATGGAATGTGACTAAACTCTCCACAATAATGATAATTATACCCTGTGTTATAACCCCAATTGTAAGAGTTACCATGCTTAGGTTCATGTGCTTTCTTCTTAGTGTTGGAAATACAATAGGAAAGTAAACTCTGAGAGGGGGGGTGTGTGATGAGGGTGAATCAGAACTTAAAAATTTCAAACTCTAAAGCTATTCACTACACATCCATCTGATAATCTATGTTGAAATACCAAATTAAGCATATACACCCAGAGCATGAATGTAAAATATTCAACACATGTATGACACAAGATATTTGGTTACCCATAAACCCTCCAAGGAAAAAGGTAAAACTGGGCTGGGGATGACACCCACAAATCTTCATTACTACACTAATAAAGTGTATCCAATGAAGGTTGCAATGTATGATCATGACACATGATCTACCTTGTGAAAGGTCTACCTTGTTGAAGGCTTACAAGACTGTTAGATCTTACCCCGTTAAAGGATTTAAACACCATGCTAAATGTGTGCCTGGTAAAAGGACTTTAACTTAAAATGAAGTAAGAACCCTGTTAAAGGTTTTACAATAGCCTATTAAGACTACTATGTTAAGATATTTCACTAATTCACTCATTAAAATGTCTTAGCAATGATCCTTTAGTTAGCACTCTATTGTTTGTTGTTAGATCACCTCTATACTAATGTGTACTTGATCTTTTTTGATCAAATGTATCTCTATTGTCCTTTGATTCCTTTCCTCTATTCTCCTTTAACCAATTTTTCAATGAAACTCAATTCAAAACACCTTAATCACTATGAATGCTCTATTTACGCATGAACGATCTGCTCAATTCTCCTTAGCATTTGTTAAAAAGTTTAGGGTTTTTCTCCCTTAAGAAGAGCTAGGTAACTTAGGGTTACATGGATTAATCAACGGTAATGATTCACCCATATTACAACTTAAACCTTCCTTTTTTCTGATTGGATGCATGTAATTCATTGGGATTCACAATTAAGATTCATCTTTATCAAAAAAGATCTTTAAAAATTCTTTAAGTTGGCTCAAAAATAGTTTGTACGTAGTAGTTTGTGCCAATACAAATGTTAATCTCAGATTTGTTTTGACAAGTGAGCTTTTATACACTTAAGTCATTTATTTAGTTTATGGAAAACAACTAAACAATGAGTGTTGAGTCACTCATGTGCCAAGTCATTCAAGTGCTAAGCAGATAGTATGTTGTGATGTGAATATCAGGATTTAACTTTGTGATTTTGAGTCAAACTCGATGACCCATGTTTCATGAATAGTGATTCAACATTAATCCATCTCTCATGAGAATAAATGGAACACTTAGCACTCATTGGATCTAGGTGATGCTCACAGGGGTGAAGCACCAAGACTTCTCGGGAGGTCACCCATCCTAGTACTACTCCAGCCTGCGCGCACTTAACTACAGAGTTTCCTCCACAACTAAAACCAAAGCTTGCAACCCCATTTGAAAAACCTTCACCAAGTGTTGTGCCTTATGAACCATTCATTAGAAAGCCCCTTAAGCTCATCAATTGATAAGTAGGAGATGATTTCCACAGCTAGTCAAATTGTGATGTGAATATCAAGATTTAACTGTGTGATTTTGAGTCAAACTCGATGACCCATGTTTCATGAGTAGTGATTCAACATGAATCCATCTCTCATGAGAATAAATGGAACACTTAGCACTCATTGGATCTAGGTGATGCTCACAGGGGTGAAGCATCGAGACTTCTTGGGAGGTCACCCATCCTAGTACTACTCCAGGCTAAGCGCGCTTAACTATAGAGTTTCCTCCACAATTAAACCCAAAGCTTGCAACCCCATTTGCAAAACCTTCACCAAGTGTATACCCTCAAGCATGATTCCAAATTCTTGTCTAGTTTGTTTCTTAGCTTTGATTTTAGGAAGCCCAAAGCACTGAAAACTCTCTCATCCTCCACCGAACCCAATATCATGGTTTGACATAGATCAGCAAGCTTGAAGTACTTTGAAATTTCTTCATGCAACAATGCGCTCTATTTTAGTTTTTTCCAAAGCTTTGTTGCCGAGCCCTCTTCATGTGGGTTACGCATTAATGATATTGTTGCTTCACGGTCCTTGCAAAGGTGCCTAATTGCTTTCTAAGAAGACCCTCTTCTAATATTCTGTTGATAGTCACTCCATTGAATTCTATAGATTTTCAAAATTCCTTTATCAAAATCAACAGCCTTCTACAATAATCTTCCTTATTGTTGAAGGACCAATATTGAGGAAACACAATTGCCATGGCCTCAAGCAGTTGATCATATGGGAATCGTGATATTATTTTAGAGGAAACTCTATAGGCTATGTCCCTTGTAGTAGATGCTATAGACTCAACGATCTTGGTAAACTCTTCCCTTGTAACTCTTGTAACTCACTTCTTTGGGGCACTGTAGTATATTAGTATCTAAAATCCCCTTACACAAACACATAAATCTCCATTTTCAATGATCTTTAAATAATTATTAGGATTGTCCAAATCTATTAGTTTTCGTCAGTGATTAAATCTATCATCAGATAAATTTAGGTCAGTATGATAGAGACCATCGAGGGCTTGGCATGACATTTTACGCAACTGAGCATATTCTGCAATATACATGGTTCTTTGCTGGGCTTTTTTCATAATTAACCTCATTTCTTCTAGCATGGGAAGAAGAGATGCCAAAGTCAAAAGTGTCTCTATATTGCTTAACCTTTGAAGTAGGTCGCCACATCTCTAATTTTTTGCATTGTCTTGATTTTCGTACATCAGTCCAATCAAAGATTGTTATTCGAAAAATACTCAATGCGATGGTCCATCCAAAGAGATCCATCTGGTATCAACATCTTTTAGAAGCTTGTTTCTATCAATAATTCCATCAGCAAAGTGTTGAAATTTCCTAAAACACTTGGGACTTTGACAAAAATATGCATACAACTCTCTTACTAAATATTCAACCTTGTTTACTGGAGGAAACTTCTTCACAACTCTAAAAGCAAGATTCATCCTATGGGCCATATAGTGAATGGCAAAAACATTTGGTGAACAAGAAGCCTTCATCTTTGTGCAAAGACCATTCCTTTGACCTTGCATTACTAAAGCTCCATTTGCTCCAACACAGACCAACTTCTTCGCTATTGTCAATTCATCCATAGCTCCATATTCAATTAAATTCCTCTTTACTAACTGAAATAAAGTTTTTGATGTCGCATTATCTCTCAATTTAGTAACAGATAGTAGATTTGGTTGGCAAACATTATTCTATATAGTATAAACATGCATGCATACCCATCATGTATTATCTATTGCCATAACTTTGTCTAAGGACAATGCAATAAAGCTTGACTCTTTTATTTTTCTTTGTACATCCTCTATTTCAACCTGCGCAATACAACTTGCCCATTCCCATCCAGTGTTTATTGACCAATGATTGATAGGATAGTTAGGAACTTTCAGAAAGTGTAAAAAACCACTTATTTTTGGATAGTCTATCATTGGACGCCATCTGCTCAAAATATAGAAAACATTACTTAATTGAATAGCTTTTCCATGTTCTTCTACTTCACTTGCTTTTGCAGAAATAACATTAATAGAACCTTGAACTTCACCAGGCTTCATCTGAAATTTTTGAAACATATAATATTCTTCAGCATTCCTTTTATGTTGACATTACTCCTTTGTTTTATATCTTACCACTTTTATTTCCTTACCATCTATAGTTGATGTTTTGTAAATCTTACCAACATGTTTCTCTATGGTGTCTAGTTTAAGTTACAACCGCTTTTCCTTTTTATACTTCCAACTACAAATTGCACATCTACATTCTACTGGTGGCTCACCTACAATTGGATTTTCCATGGGCTCAATAAATGGATACTTTGCTTCCCAATCAAATTTAAATCTCCTGGCCATCTCCCACTGACGATCAATTTTTTCTTTTGATTTTCCTCTCCCTTTAGTGTCACTGTTACTGTTAATTGCACCATCATCATCACCGAAGTTGATTGATTCATCCTGGTACTGGTTATTTACTGGATATTCTTCTTCAAGGTCATCTTCATTAGAGATATTAGGTTCTGCAACTCCGTCACCAGATTTATTAGGCTCCCCAATTTGTTGAATGGACTCCTGTATAGGTTGAGATTGTACAGGCTCCTCTGATGATGTACCTTCCTTACTTTGACCAACACTGTTGCGTCTACCCCCGCCAAAGTATGAAGATATATTTTTGCATTTCGTTGACCTCTCTTGGACATCTCCACCTTCATTAGTCCTACTCCTCTTCCTATTTAAATTTGACTGTGACATCTCCATCAAATTAAGGCTGCAATAAAATACTATGGACTCGTAGTTGTAGTCATTCTGATTCTCTATTGATTGCAATACTATGAAGAAGGCTCCTTTGGACATGTTTCAATAATGAAACTCATGTCTTAAATAGACAACTACAAATAAACTGTTTTTATTTTGTCGAATGGGCCGACCGTTACATATGATAAGAACTAATATTTGGCGAAGCTCGCGTAATTTCAAGTAATCGAGTGGGTGAATAGGGCAGGAATTTGGGACCCCATTGTGTGTGATGCATGGCAAATTGGGTCCTAGGACAAATAGAAATTTCACATAGGAAAATGGGAATTTGGCGAATGATGATCGTCGAAAGAGACACTCAATTAATTCCGTGGCGAATAAGAGTAAACATTAAAGAGAAATATAGGAAAAGAACTCGACTACCAAACTGAAATTATGTAATAATAGTGGCGAAAATTTTGATTACTATATGAGTATTTTATAAAATCTGGGCGAACCGGTCAACTAGTATATGGTATTTTTTCCACCAATTTCTATAGCCCGATTGGGACATATTCGCCATTTGGCGACTAATCGCCACTAAAAAAATCCCTGGCTAAGACCATTAAGATATGCGATCAATGTTAATGAGGCCTCTACAACAATCACATCATTATTTGCAAAAGAATTTGATGAGGAAGCCAATCCATTTGGTAATTATGACTTGGGAAAATCAAAGATCACCATGGAATTGAAGACTGCCTCTATAATTGGGAAGAAGAACAAATTGGTGAAGAAACTAAAAGAAAATTTTGGTGAAGGAGCTAAGGAAGAAGAAAAAGAGAAAGATAAGGAAGAAGAAAAAGACACACAAGCTCAAGCACCATTGGCACTAACACAAGGTTAGGGAGAGGATCAGCAAGAGGAGGAAGTAGAAACTACAAAATGTGTCGACGAAGAAAAAGCTAAGGAAGCACATATAACTACTAAGATGAAGAAAAGAAAGGAAATGTATCAAGAAATGAGAACACCAAGGAAGGTTGCAAAACCTAATCAGTCCAAACCTAAAGCACCTACTACAAGCACTAGTACAAGAGTCATTGCATCGAAGGCTAAAGACATAGCCAAACCTAAAGGGCAAGAAGGTGCAGCACTGAAAACACCAAGAAGAAAGTTTGTTTCCCAAGCCAAATTTGACAAGGAGAATACTAAATCTGATGACAAGAACCAATTCTAAGTGGTGAGTTACAACCCCTCCTTAGACCTAGATAATTTTAAGAAACATTAGAAACAATGCTCTTTCTCTCACATTGAGTTTGATAATCTTGGAAAGATTGAGAAGAATCAAGTAGAAGAGGCAATATATGCCATGATGGCTATATTTAAAAAAACTCCTCTAGAGCTTGCCAACTCCATTCCTAAAAGACTATCTGATAGAGTTGAGAAGAAATTGTGCTATTGTTTAGACACAGAGAAGCAAATTAGGGAGATAGCCCTTGCTCAAGTTATGCTAGAACGTAGCAAGGTAGAAATGTCTAAAGCCATTAAGAAATCTGCTATTAGATTTGTGCCAATGTATGGGGCATTTAGCATATTACAACACAACATAGAGGATGCTGTACAAAAGTCCAAACAAATGTAGAAGATTACATATAGACTATCCATAGCTAAAGAAGCTGACCAAGAACCTATTAACATAGGAGATGATGAAGAAGATGATAATGGTCAAGGCACAATAGAGGGATGCACTAATATGAATATTGAAAATTTAGGCACCGGCTGAGAAAGAGAAGCAACAAGAATAAAGTGTACAGGATACACTAATGCCAAGTGCTAGACCTCCACAAGAGACAAGTTTAATCATTGAAACTATCAAAGTAAAGGATGTTTTTGACACTATTTCTTAGAACATCAATCCACTTATAGAGGAATATTTGAAAAGGATACTTGTCCAATCTAATCTCCAAGCAAAATTTTGAGACAACCTTGTATTGGTAAGTTTTAATGAAATACAAGAGACATAATCTTTAACTATAGGGGAGGAGATAAAAACAAAAGAAACATCTACAATCACTCCTCAAGTCACAAGTGTACAACCATCACAACCCATTTTTGTTTATCAAAGGAAAGAGACAACAAGTTTCAGTATCAGTACAGTAATGTAAGACACTCTAGTCTCAAAAAATGCATAGGAAGCTAAAAAAGACAATGTTGAGATAGTTGGAATAGACAAGGTTGAAACACTAAGTAATGCCAAGTAATGATGGGACTCTAGGCCAATCAGGTTAGGTAGATATACTTGCACCTCCAACACTAGATCAAGGTACAACTAAAACCAAAGAGGTAGAAAAGTGCAAGCCTAAAGAGACTAGTTTGACACCCAAGCCTAAGGAGCTATTGGCAATTCAAGCACTAGTAACATTACTAGAATCTAGTACTCCTTCTAGTCAAACTCTTTAGAGGCCAAGCACAGATGCTACACCATTGCAATACTCAATGCCAAGTCCTAGCTCATCTAAGGCAGAAGAGGTAATTACCTATGGAAATGTTAGCCTAGATAAAGAGATTATATTACCAAAATTTGACTATTGATCAATCACAATTGAGCAGATGGGTATACTATAAGAGGCCTTAGCAAAGAAGAAACATTAAGAACTGCTCAGAAGGGAGCATAGTTAGAAAAAAGTGTTGATTGACATTAAATACATTTTCTTGGATGCATTTAGTCTACCTACTCCTAATGAAATGAAGCCCATAATTGAACAATTGAACAATATAGTAGAAAGGGTTAGTGACATAGACCTGGATACTAATTTCAAGTTATTAGAATGGTCTAAAAGGAAGTTTCAAAATAAGGTAAGTGAAAAGATATCCAATGGTATTGCACTAACATAGGTTGAGCTAGAAACCAAGATAGAGAGTTTGAAGACAGTACTAGAGAACATTTTCTCTTTGTACACCAAACTGTGTAATCCTAGTCTCTTCACAAGAGAAATAAGGAATCACATCCTAAGTTTGGAGAGCCAAATGTAATCATCTATGCTTTATTGTCCAAGTCTCTAGCTCAAAGTGAGAAATTTTTTAGGACCCTCTTACAATCCCAAAGTCAATTAGCAACATTACAAGAAGATGAAGCCAACATCAGGGCTAAACTAATCAACATCCAGTCTACATTGACTCCTCATATGGAGATTTTACACTAGGAGCTAGGCTATGCAGAAACACTTATGAAGAAAGACCTCAATATTTCTACATTAGATGGCTCAATACACCTTGCTTTGAAGTTGGCCATCTAAATTAGGTCTTTGGAGGTAGCTTGTGATAAATGGGATGCAACTGTTAAGATTATCCTTGAGGTCCATAAACCTTTTTTGGAAAAATACACTATAAGTACACAACCCATTAACACCAGTGTCAAAAAGGGGGAGTAAGTGCAATGGGGGAGAGAGAATGAGAGGAGAAATGAGATATCTATACAAAAGGGGGAGCAAGAAATAGAGATAAGTGTAAGCGAACAACAAATTGTAAAATAAGGAATAGAGAAAGAGTATCTATTGATAACAGAGTATAGTATAGAACCAAATCAACAATTCAGGGAGAGTTATAAAATTTTGAGGTATAAGTCATGTTGCAAAATATTGATATTTTTAAATTTTGTATAGAAGCCGAATAGACATATATGATATGCTTGTAGGAATAAGATTATTAACATAAGACCAAGTGTTTTTGACCCTCATGTCAGAGGGGAAGATTGTTAATCTCAGATTGGTTTTGATAAGTGAGTGTCTATACACTTAAGTCATTTAATTAGTTTATGTCAAATAAGTAACATATGTCAAGCACAACATAAACATTAGTGTATGTCGAGTAAATAGTGAGTGCTAAGTCACTTGTGTGTTGAGTCATTCAAGTGCCAAGTAGATAGTATGTGCCGAGTGATTCAAGTGTTAAGAAAGTAGAGCATGTTGAGTCATTTAGATGTTAAGTGATAGTATTGAAGTCACAGCTGGTGCTGAGCACTAGGGACTTTAGTTGTTGAGTAACATAGTTTTAACATAGTTGTTTGTATTGGCATAAACTACTATGTAAACAAGTTTTGGGCTGACTTAAGAATTGAATTATGATATTTTGTTAATAAGGATGAATCTTATATGTGAATCACTATGTTTTTCATGTATCCAATTAGATAAAGGGAAGGTTTAAGTCAAAATATGGATGAATCATAGTTATTTATTCATACCTAATCCTAAGTCACCTAAGTCTTCTTAGGGAGGACAACACCCTAAATGTTCTATGTATAGAGTATGAGTGAGAAGGAGAGTTTGCATGTGCAAATAGGAAATTCATGGTGACCAAGGTATTATGATTTGAGATATATTACAAAATTAGTTAAAGGAGAATAGAGGAAGGAAATAGTGAACAACAGAGACATATGATCAAGAAGGATCAAGAATACATCAGTATAGAGGTGATTTGAGATCAAGAAATATAGTGCTAATTATAGGATCATTGTTGAGACATTTTAATAGGTGAATTAGTCAAATCTCTTAATAGAGTAGTCTTAATAGTCTGTATTGAAATCCTCTAACAAAGTGCTTACTTAATTGTGAGTTAAAGTCCTTTAATTAGGCACACTTCTAGTAGGGTGATGAAATCCTTTAATAGGATAAGACCTAATAGTATTTTTAAGCTTTTAATAGGGAAGACCTTTCACATGGTAGATCATGTTTCATGATCAATCATTGTAACCTTTATTGGATACACTTTATTAATGTAGTAGTGAAGATTTGTGGGTATCATCCCCACTCAAGTTTTATCTTCACATTGGAGGGTTTCTAGCTAATCATATCTTGTATCATATATGTGTGAATTCTTACTGATTTACATACTTTAGATGTATATGCTTTACATGGTATTTCAATTTACTTATTAAATTATGAGATGAATGTGTGTTGAATGTTTTATGGGTTAACTTTTAATGCATTGATTCACCCCCCTCTTAGAGTTTATCTTTCCTATTGTAATTACAACAACAAAAAAATATGTTGAAACTGTATTACATGGCATTTGAAGTCTCTAGTGCTCAAAACTAACCATAACTTCAATGTTGTCACTTAAAGTCTGAATGACTGAACATACGCTACTTGCTCAATACTTGAATCACTCAGCACTTGAGTGGCTGAGTACTCACTATTTACTTGGCATGGTCTATCTTATATGTTATGCTCAAAATATATTACTTGTTTGACATGAACTAAGTAAATGACTTATAATGACTTAAGTGTATAGACACTCATTTGTCAAAATGAATTTGACATCAATAATCTTCCACTTTGACATGAGTGTCAAAAATTTTTTGTCATGCATTAATGATCTTATCCTTACAAGTATAACTTAAAAATATCTAATATCTATTTTGCTTCTATACAAAATATCAAAATATCAAAATTTTGTGACACGTGACTTATCAGTCGTACTTCAAACTTTCATAACTCCCCCTAAGTTGATTGTTCTGTTATATACTCTATATTTGAATGAAAATATTTCTCCTATTGAGTAGATTTGCATAAGGTGAGAAGATACTTTATTTCTATCTATTTGTCTTTGTCTCTATTTCCCCCATACTCTTTCTCATTACTTTTTCTCTTAGTCCCCCTTTTTGACACTTATGTTAAAGGGTTATACACTAATAGTGTGTTTGTCCAAATATGATTTGTGGACCTCTAGTATAATCTTTAGAGTTGCATCCTAGTTATCATAAGATACCTCCAATGACTTTATTTGGATGTCCAACTCAGCAGTAAGGTGTACTAAGCCTTCAAGTGTAGTTGGATGAAGATCTTTCTCCATGAGAGTTTTAGTGCAGGCTAGTTCCTTGTGTAGTATCTCTACATGTGGAGTCAATGTAGATTGGATGCATATCAGTTTAGCCCTAATAATGTCTTCATCTACATGTAATGTTTTTAATTTACTTTGGGATTGTAGGAGGGTCCTAAAGTGTTTCTCACTTTGAGCTAGAGACTTTGGTAGAGTTATGCTGGACGTTTGCATAATGCTTTCCAGGTTTGGGAGATGACTCCTAACTTTTCTTGTGAAGAGTGTAGTATTATTTAGTTTTGTATAAAATATTCTCTAGTACCTTCTTCACACTCTCTGTTTTGGTTGCTAATTCAACCTATGATAGTGCAATAACACTTGACATCCTTTTATTAACTTTATTCTGAAACATTATCTGAGACCCTTCAAGTAATATGACAATTTTATCTAGGTCTATGTCATTAACCATCTACACTATATTGGTTATTTGTTCAATTATTGGCTTATTTTCCTCTAGAGCTAGTAGTTTGAATACATCAAGAAAAATCTCTTTGATATCAATCAAGGCCTATGTCTGCCTATTCTTCCTTATAAGTAGTTCTTGGATTTTCTTCTTTGCTAGAGGTTCTTGAAGAATGCCCATCTACTCAATTTTGATGGTTGGAAGATCAAATTTATGCAATACAATCACTTCATCTAAGATCACATTACCATATCATGTTATCTTGTCTATCTTAGATGTGTTTGGACTTGGCCTTGAGCATTGTAATGGTATAGCTTCTATGCTTGGCCTCTAAAGAACTTTCCTAGGTGGAGTAGAAGATTTTGGTAATGGTACTAGTGCTTGCATTGCTAATTACTCCTTTGTATTTGTTGTCAAACTTGACTCTTCAATCTTGTCCTTCTATTTCTATGTATTCCTAGTAACACCTTGATTTAGTGTTGTAGCTGTAGGAGTGACATCCTAACCTATTTGAGTTTGAGCTCCATCTTGCTCTACTTTTTTAATCTCATTATTCTATTCACTGGATGTTTCAAATTTTTCATTTGTCTTTGCAGGTTCATCTCTAATGACTAGAGCACTATGTACTATTGTACTATTAGTGGAAATTTCTTTCTCCTTTCTATGATAAACCATAATAGGTAATGGTGGTTGTATCATGATAGATTGAGGAAGGGATGTAGATGTTCTTGGTTCTTTTCTTTCCTCCCCTGTAGATGCCTTATCTACCCTTTCAATCTCATCAACACTTACCAAGACATGATTCTCACAAAGCGTAGCCTATGTAGTGGATCTCATCAAAATATGTTTCAAGTCTTTCTGTAAGAGGGGATTGATGTTTTGAGAGATAGTCTAAGAAAAATCCTTAATCTTAATAGTTTCAAATCCAACTCCAAAGATGCCCAAGATCACCTACATGCAAAAACCTGTCAAAGGGAAGCCAAGGAAGGAAGAGCATGGAGCAAGGGAAAAACCCTAAATGGACATGAGAGAGAGAAAGATATTGCAACACAAGAAAAAATATATTTACTATATGCAAGAATGAGATATGAAATACAATGAGAGAGAGGCTTCTTATAAAGGTCTCGTGGAAGCTTGTAGAACTAGTTGGAAGGTGGTAGAAGATAAGGTTGATAACCAAGCACACATCCACAAAAAGGTGAAACATGCTAGAAGGGAACAAACTCCCATGTTGTCATAACTCACCACAACATGCATTGAATACTAAATATTAAATAAATGCATTAACCTAACTAAGCTTAAGTAAATAGAATAATTAATTAATTATTTACTCTAATACCCCCCCTTAAGTGCAACTTAGGGAAATGCCTTAAGCTCACAAAACTAATAAATGCAGAAATGGGTCCTAACAACAAGGCCATGTTAGGTACCCATGTACAATGAAAAGAGATGAAACCTCTAAAAATAGGGAAAGAGATAAAACCACATGGGAAAAACCCTCCCCCAAAAAGAGGTAAGAACCTAGTGAAGAACTGAAGAAGCCTCCAACTAGGGAAATGTCCCCTAAAATAGGAACAAGGAGTGATCATGAAGAGCATCACTTAAGCATCAAGAAGCTAAAAAATCTATCATAAAAAGGAAACTACTAATCTAAAAAACCTCCATGGAAGAAGTAGGCATGAATCGAGCATGTCTATATGGTAGATGATCCAACTCACCAAAATACATAGGTAGCCAGTCACTGCAATCACCTTGTATATAGGATCAACCACTGAATACATAGCTCACACTATCGAACCATCAAACCAAGGATGCATTAGAAAAATAGCATAACCCCCTCTTAATACAGACAGGGTGAGATGATAGGCAATTGAGAAGGTGGGCCAAAGTCTCCTGCAGATGAACCAAGAAAAATGAGAGAAAAAGAGGTACAGAAACCTATAAAGACACAGCCATAATGATGTTGCATGGGGCTAATGTCATGGAATGGACACTCACTTGATAAAGGGAGAATGCCTAAAATAGCAAACAACTATCTCCCCCATGGTGCTTTATATAAATAGTGCATGTACAACTGACTCAAAAACAACGTTCATGAACCCATAATGCAAAAGTGATACTTTATCTCAGTGTGATACATAAAAGTTCTTACAAATGATTTCTACAATGATCAGAGCAAGGAAAAGATGACAAAAAAGAAAGGACAACCCAAAACAAAAGAACCATGCCAAGAAAATGATCCTCAAACCTAAAACACCCAAGATATCCACCATAGAGAAAAAAATGTGCAAAAAATGATAGCAAGAGCATGGGCCAAAATTCAAGGAAAAGGACCATATTTCTAAAAAGGCGACAGAACCATCTTTCCAAAGATATAAGGTTTTCAAAAAATTGACATGGGATGCAAAAGATATGCATGTTGGAGTCAAAAGAATGACTTTGGACTTCAACTGAGAAAAGGGCAATAAAACTACATCAAAACCTAAAAATACCTACACCAATGTCTCTGTCTCAAAACTAGCTTTTTGACACTTCTTTCAGATTGGAAAAATACCTCAGTATGCTCAAGTTATGGCCAAAAAATTGCAAGTAGGTCAAAAAGACATTGGAGAGGTGAAAGAGGACGATGTAAGTGAAGTCATGGTGATGTCATCATTTCACTACATTAAAATTGACGTCTTGTGGCCCGTCAACACAAAAAAAGAAGCCACATGGTAGATCCACGTGGCAGCCACATGACAAACTAGCTGACATGGCAGGTCCACAATGGCAAGGTGCCATGTGGCACCCCAGCCACGTGTCACTCGTGCACTGGCTGACTACACCTCAAAAATTCAATTGTGTAGGATCCACATGTCACTAAGTCTATAGAATTTACACAGTGGCACCAAGGAGGAGAGTGGGCAGTGCAGCTAGCCTAGGTGGGGTGCGGGCTGTGAGCTGGCAAGGCCATGGTGGCGGGGCAGTTCTGTAGTGTTGCATCGGTGGAGGAGGCTGGGGAGAAGAGTGGGGGTAGTGCCACAGTGGCCTGAAGGTGGCCACTAGGTGGTGCACCCAAATTTATCTATTTTTTATTTTCATTTTTCGCTGAAAAATCCATACGATCCATATAGAACCTCCTGCAAGTAAAAAATTTTTGCCTCCCAGAGCCCTGTCTCCAAAATTGAAAAGTTTTATATGAATCCTAACTCCAAATGGCCTTTCATATCCAATGGTAACATCCATTTGGGCTGAAAGTTCTCTGAAGATTTGTTATTCCCCCAATTCGAAGAAAAATGCATAAACAAACTAGTGTTTGTGGCTTCAAATCATAGCTTCAAAAATTCTTCAACCAAGTAGCAGTAGGAAGGCTCCGATACCATGTTAGAGTTGATGAAATCTAACTCTGAAGATGCCCAAGATCACTTGCATTCAAAAACCTATCAAAGGGAAGCCAAGGAAGGAAGAGCGTGGAGCATGTGAAAAGCCCTAAAATGGACATGAGAGAGAAAAATATATTGTAACACAAGAAAAAATGTATTTACAATATGCAAGAATGAGATATGAAATAAAATGAGAGAGAGGCTTCTTATAAAGACCTCATGGAAGCTTGTAGAACAAGCTGGAAGGTGGTAGAAGATAAGGCAGACAACCAAGCACACATCCATAAAAAGGTGGAACGTGCTAGAAGAGAACAAATTCCCGTGTTGTGAACAACTCACCACAACATGCATTAAATACTAAATATTAAATAAATGCATCAACCTAAGTAAGCTTAAGTAAATAAAATAAATAATTAATTATTAATTAATTATTTACTCTAAAAAATTGCACTCATCTCTTATTGAGGACTCTCACTTGATACTTGTGTATCTGGTACACTTTGTTCTATTTTCTACCCATCTACAGTTGGTGCTTGGGTGTTTATGTTCATGTTCGTGCCTCCCTCAGTTGTATCTTGTTCAATGTCTTCATCTTTTTCTTGTTCTTGTTCCTTGCCTACTTCAATAGGTGTTTGCACAACTTCCTTAGATGTTGATAGTTCATATGTCAGCTTCCATATTTGTTTGGACTCTAACACAACATCTTTAATTTCATTCAAGAATATACTAAATGCCCTATACTTTTGAACAAATCTTCTAGTATATCTCTTAATGGCTTTTTCCATTATGGCCTTACTCATTTTTGACATTACTTGTGTAAGTGTTGTCTCTAATATTTTTCTTTCAGTATCCACACAATAGTGCCACTTCTACTCAACTCTATCATACAAAATTTTGGGTACGGAGTTGGTAAGTTCAAGAGGATCCTTTCTAAATATTCCCATCATGGCATATATTGCCTCTTCAATTTGATTTGTTTCAATATTCTCAAGATTTTCAAACTTAATGTGAGAGAATCTAGATAAATCAACATTGTTTCTAATATTCTCATTGACTCACCACTTGAAATTAGTTTTTGTCATTAGATTTAGTCTTCTCTTCATCAAATTCAACTAGGACAACATATTTTCTCCTCAATCTCTTTTGAGGCTCTTCACCTTTACTAGCTTGACTAGCTCTCTTTTCCTTGGGCTTGGCTAATTCCTTAGCCTTTTTTGTAGTGGCTCTTGTGTTAGCCCTTGTTTTAGGTATTGTAGGCTAAGTAGGTTTTGCAACCTTCTTTGGTTTTCTCACTTTTGGTGCTTTAGCTTTTCTTTTCTTCTTTTCAATAGCTATAGGCGCTTCATTGGATTCTTCTTTCTTAACACCTTCTATAATTTCTACTTCCTCTTCGTGTTGGTCTTCTGCTTGACTTCAGGTGATGCCAATGTTGGAGTTGATAAAAGCCAACTCCGAAGATGCCCAAGATCACCTGCATGCGAGAACCTGTCAAAGAGAAGCCAAGAAGGGGAAGACTATAGAGCAAGGGAAAAAAACCCTAAACGGACATGAGAGACAACATGAATGCAAAAAAAATGAAAATGTATTTACAATGAGAATGCCTTGTGTGATGAAAATACAATGAGAGAGAGCCCGCTTATAAAGAGCTCATGGAAGCTTGTACAACAAGCTGGAAAGTGGTAGAAGATAAGTGTGACAACTAGAAGGGAACAAACTCCCGTGTTGTCAACAACTAACCACTACATGCATTAAATATAAAAGTATTAAATAAATGCATTAACCTAAGTAAGCTTAAGCAATAGAATAAATAATTAATTATTAATTATTTACTCTAACACCTCCCCTTAAGTGCAACTTTGGGAAATGACTTAAGCTCACAAAAATAAGATGAATGCATAACGGGTCCCAGCAATGAGGCCATGTTAGGAACCCAAGTACAATGCAAGAAGATGCAACCTCTGTAAATGAGGAAAGAGAGAAAACCACGTGGGAAAAACCCTCCCCCAAAAAGAGGTAAGAACCTAGTGAAGAACTAAAGAAGTCTCCAACTAGAGAAATTGTCCCCTAAAATAGGAACATTGAGTGATCATGAAGAAGCAACATCACTGAAGCATGAAGAATTCACAAATCTACCAAACTACTGATTTGAAGAACCTCCATGGAAGAAGAAGGCACGAACCGAGCATGTCTATATGGTAGATGATCCATCTCACCGAAATGCATCGGTAGCCAGCCACTGCAATCACCTTGTACATAGGATCAACCAATGAATACATAGTTCACACTATCGAACCATCAAACCACAGATGCATTAGAACAACAACATAACCCCCCCTTAATGCAGATGGGGTGTGATGATAGGCAACTGAGAAGTTGAGCCAAAATCTCCTGCAAATGAACCAAGAATGAGGAGAGAGGAAAAGAGGTACAGACAAGGATAAAGACACGGTCTAACTGACTCTGCATGGGGCTAATGTTGTGGAAGGGACACTCACTTGACAAAGGGAGAATGCCTAAAACAGCGAACAAATAATCCCCCCCATGGTGCTTTATGAAAATAGTGCAAGTACAACTAACTCAAAACAACGTTCATGATCCTTGGAATGCAAAAGTGACACTTTATCTCAGTGTGATACAAAAAGGTACTTCAAAATGATAGCTACAATGATCAAAATCCATGCTATAAAAATGATCCTCAGGCCTAAAACACTCAAGATATCCACCATAGAGAAAAAATACCAAAACTATGATAGAAAGAGCAGAGACCAAAAAATAAGGAAAAGGACAACATTTTTGAAAAGGTGACAGAACCAGCTTTCTATAAATATAAAGTTTTCAAAAAACAGGCATGGGACAGAAAAGATATGCATGTTGGAGTCAAAAATAGGACTTCAGACTTTAACAGAAAAAAGGGCAATAAAAAGCATCAAAATCAAAAAATACCTACACCAAAGTGTTCATCTTGGAACTAGCTTTCCGGTGCTTCTTTCGGATCAGAAAATACCTCCGTATGCAAAAGTTATGGCCAAATACCAAAGGTAGGTCTAAAACCAAATCAAGAGAGATGCAAGGCAGGGTCTGATGATGTCAGCAAAATAGTGGTTTAAAACTGATGGCCCGTCAGCCATCGCGGAAAAAAAAGGGGGCCACCTGGCAGCACCACGTGGCATGTACAGCTGAATGACGTGGTAGGGGCCACGTGGCAATGTGCCAACTCTGAAGACGCCCAAGATCACCTGCATGCGAGAACCTGTCAAAGAGAAGCCAAGAAGGGGAAGAGCATGGAGCAAGGGAAAAAACCCTAAACGGACATGAGAGACAACATGAATGCAAACACAATGAAAATGTATTTATAATGAGAATGCCTTGTGTGATGAAAATACAATGAGAGAGAGCCCGCTTATAAAGAGCTCATGGAAGCTTGTACAACAAGCTGGAAAGTGGTAGAAGATAAGTGTGACAACTAGAAGGGAACAAACTCCCATGTTGTCAACAACTAACCAATACATGCATTAAATATAAAAGTATTAAATAAATTCATTAACCTAAGTAAGCTTAAGCAATAGAATAAATAATAAATAATTAATTATTTACTCTAACAACCAAGTGGTGTTTGGACAGGTGGATTCTCTTCTTCTTTATCATCATCATCATCATCTTCTTCTTCTACCCCTTCACCAAATTTCTATTTCAGTTTCTTCACCATCTTATTCTTCTTCCTAATGACTAAAGAATTCTCCAAGTCCATGGTGATTTTTGACCTAGCCACATCACAGTTCCCAAAAGTTTTAGCCTCCTCGTCTACTTCTACAAGTAGTGTTGTGATTGTTGTAGAGGCTTCATTAACATTGATTTAATATCCCAATAGTCTTAACCATCTAACTCTAGGAACTGATGCTTGGACATATGTAAAGTTAGTGTCAACTAGGAAGAAAACATCATCAAAATGCTTCTCCACTAGTGAAACTCTTATCCTTAGTCTTTTCTTCATTGACTACTTAAAGTCTTCAAAGTATCTTGTCATAACTAACTCAAAATTATCACCTAGTTGCTCAATTGATTCACCTATTTTCACTATAATAGGTTTGTTTACATTCCATGTAACTTTAACAAAAGTAGTAAATATATTATGTACATAAAAGAATATACATACAAGACTAGATCCAAATTTCCATTCTGCACTTTTGGTCTTCCTTATGCCTCCCAAATTCTTAGTTAATTGTTGTAACTACAACTCGAAAAGATCATAAGTATGATCTTTCTTCAGTATCTTTTATTCCACATCAACTATAATACATGGTACCATGTTGAGCCTACTAGATTGATAGAACTTGTGTGCTATAATCCCTACTACAAAATCAATTAGGGGATTTGTGATTGTATCTATTGTCATCCCTCATTTATTCAACACAACCCTTGTATTCCTTTCAATTACCTCTTTTGTTTCACTTCTCATTGTCTTGGGCTGATTTATAGTTGGATACTTTACAACTCTATTCATAATTTTATTGGTATTTTCAGAAGTCCATTCTCTAACCATACAGAATTATCATGTATTCCGCTCAAAATTATCTTTATCCTTTCTATCTTGAAGACATCAGAAAAATCTAGGGCACGAGTTAACCCTTTCTTCTCAGAAATTTTGTATTCCTCCTTCAACAATCCACTTTCAAACAATTTCCCATGTCTCCCTAATCCCTATATCTCCTATTCTTCCAACCTTACATGTATAGTAGCATCTAATATCTTAAATAATTAAAACTCATGGTGGTACAATTAACAACGCACTGGATGGATCTTGTTTATAAGCTATGTGTGGAATAGCTCTAAAATTTCTTTTTTTAATCACATTTCTTATCAATTTCACATTGAAAAATTCTTTTCCCTCTATAGCCTTGGCTGTTCAAGAACTAAATGCCATTTCATAAAACTAGGTTTTGTAAAAACTTAAAACTAGGTAGCTTAGCACATGATAAATACATTTTTAATCCTTCTAAGATGGTGTCAAACAACTGTTAAATCCATTTGTAAATTCTTACGACAATTTCTTCAGTTTGTATTTAGCTCTTTGTGCTCGCCTTAAAATTAGAATGATATCAAATGAGTAGAAATTGATCATAACGACCTCAAAACCTTGCAATTAATGCTTAGAGCTTACAGTTGTGTAAGCTCTAAGCATTAATTGCAAGGTTTTTAGGTCTTTATGATCAATTTCTACTCATTTGATATCATTCTAATTTCTTAATTTGAGAAAGTGTGCTCACTTAACCAATTGGGTGAAGTGATCCCATCTACACTTGATGTGTTACAATTTTCTTTTCTCTTCCATGTCTTGTTCACTTCATCTTTGACATTCTCAACATCTTCCTTTCTTTTTCTTTTGTTGAACTCCTAGCTCGGTGCCTTTGACCTTGTTGGAAAATTCATGCTTATGTGACTAGTCTTCAAATAGCTAAAACATGTGGTTTGACTTAGGCATCTATTGTATTCACTTCCAAAATGTTTTCTTATGCAATTTTCAAAAATATGTCCATAATCTTGATAGTAGTGACAACTATACCTTGTATTATAATCCTAATTATAAGAGTTTCCATTGTGCTTTGCCCTTTTTTCTCTAGTTTGGTGACCATTTAGACTTGGATCTGCACTCATATGCTCCATGCCCATACTTTTGATAGTTATAGTAATATCCTTCAAATGTTTGTGTGCTTGTGGTTTTGGTTCTACATCTATGTGCCTAATGTCCTTATTTATTGCATTTGTGGCAATGACCCATGAACTTCTACTTAGGATTCTGATTTATAGTCTTGCTCTTGCAAACATTAGTAGGATGACTTATCTTATCAAAAATATGACAAGTAGATTTTTAGTTATTACCCTTGTTACTTCTTTCCTTTGCCACTTTTGGATGATTCTCCTTCTTTAGTACTAGTGTAACCCAATCTAGAAATGCCATTGTTGGATCTAGGGGATCTCACCAAATTTTCAATGTATTTGATGGCTTCACGAGGTCTGTTGAAACTACCAACAAACTCCTTTTCTATTTTAAGATAATTTCTCAATTGTTCATTCTACAACTTTAGTGTTGTGATCTCAATATCCTTTGCATTTAGTTTATGATTTGCAATCATCATTTGACCCAAAGATTCCAATTCCAGGTTAGCAATCCTAGTTACCTCTGATGTTGTCTCTTCCAGTCTATTGGTCAAAATTATTTTGTCATCTTCAACCATGACTTTGTCTTCTTTAGCTTTCTTTTTCTACGTGGTCACCTTACATAGTAATAGTAATTGGACTTCTTGTTCTGGTTTGAGATTTTTGACCTCTTCAGTTAGGGTTCCATTCCTTTTCATTATATTTGCAACTATTGCATTAAATCCATTTGCATTTCCATTATCAAACAATTCAATAGTGTCAATCTCTTGGTATTGTGTGTCATTCTCTTCAATATAAATTTCCTTCCTTCTCTTTATTGATATCTTTAAATCATTTCTTTCTTCATTCAATAGATGTACGGTGAGTTGTATTTCAATCTTTTTGTTCTCATTAGTCTTTCCCAATATGTAGACCTCCATCTCCAAGATCTTTCCTCAAGGTTTCAAAGCTCTACTTTCTAAATACAATAAGCAAGTAAACTCTTTGGGTTGGGGGGGGGGGGGGGGGGGGGGGGGGGCAGTGAATCAATACTTCAAAATTTCAACCAATAAAGCTATTCATCACACATCCATCTCACAATCTATGCATGTAAACTAAAATACCAAACTAGCCATATACATCCATAGTATCAAACTAAAATATTTGACACATGTATGACACAAGATTTTTGGTTACCTAGAGACCCTCCAAGGAGAAGGTAAAACTGGGGTAGGGATCACACCCACAAATCTTCACTACTACAGTAATACAATGCACCTAGTGAAGGTTACAATGTTTGATCATGAAACATGATCTACTCTGTGAATGGTATGCCGTATTGAAGGCTTACAAGATTGTTAGATTTTACCCTATTAAAGGATTTAAACACCCTACTAAAAGTGTGCCTAGTACAAGGACTTTGACTTAGAATGAAGTAAGCATCCTACTAAAGGATTTACAATAGCCTATTATGTCTACTCTATTAAGAGATTTATTTGATTCATCTATTAAAATGTCTCAACAATGATCCTTTGGTTAGCACTTTGTTGCTCGATGTCAGATCACCTCTATATTGATGTATACTTGATCCTTTTTGATAATATGTATCTCTGCTACCACTAATTCCTTTCCACTATTATCCTTTAACCCATTCTTCAATGCTACTAAAATTATAACACCTTAATCACCATGAATGCTCTGTTTACACATGCAAACTCTCTTCAATTCTCCTTAGCATTTGTTAAAAAGTTTAGGGTTTGTCTTCCCTAAGAAAACCTAGGTGACTTAGCATTAGGTATAAATCAATAATAGTGATTCACCCATATTTCTACTTAAACCTTCTACTTTTGTAACTGGATGCATGTAATGCATAGGTATTCATAATTAAGATTCATCCTTATCAACAAAGATTGAAAAAAAATCCTTAAGTCAGCTCAAAAATGGTTTACATAGTAGTTTGTGTCAATACAAACAACTATGTCAAAGCTATATTACTCGGCATAGGATATCCTTGGTGCTCAACATCTAAATGACTCCACATGCACTACTTGCTAGGAACTTGAATCACTTGGCACATACTATCTACTTGGCATCTAAGTGACTCAACAGTTGAGTGGCTTAGCACTCACTATTTAATTGGCATGCTCTATCTTATATGTTATGCTCAACATATATTACTTGTTTATCATGAACTAAGTAAATGACTTATAGTGACTTAAGTGTATGGACACTCATTTGTTAAAACCAATCTAAGATTGACACTTAGATGTCGAGTTAGATTTCATCTTGGATCTACATTCTTGAGCTTTATGTCCATATTTCTAATAAATTTAGAAATTTCCTACAAATCTATCTATAATAGGTACTTCACTTGCCTTTGTCCTATAGTCATGTTCTTGGTGCCATTATTTCTTACAGTTAAAACACTTACTAGTAAACTTGGGTTTAGGATTTTTCTTACTAGTTTTTCTCCTACAAATATTTTTTGTGTGTTCCAACTTTCCATAATGATGACATGTAGGTTTTCCTTTAGGCTTTTTGTTTATTTTTTCTCCACTCTTGGATGATTCACCTTCTTGAGTAGATGAGTAGTGCTCAATTTTTCCTAATCTAAAAGTGCTACTAGATGACCTTGGTGATAACATAATTTCCTCAAAATATCTTACAGCTTCACTTGGTTTTCCCATCCTCTTTATTAGTTCTTTCTCAATTCTTAGCTTAGTTCTCATTTGATCACTTTGTGATCTCACATTTGCAATCCCCATGTCCTTTTTATTTAGTTCTTGATTTGTAAGAAAAAATTGATTCATCATTTCTAACTGAGTGTTTGTATGTCTTTACACATCATATGACCATTCTTCAAGTATGATAGCCATTTTTCTCTTTTCTCCTTCAGTCATGACTTTTTCTTTTTCATCTTTCTTCTTTTGTTCAATCACTTCAAATAGCCTAACTAATTGGATTTCTTGTTCTCTATTCAATCCTCTAAACTCTTCATTAAGAATGATGTTTTCACTAATAGGTCTACTATTGCTCCATCTTTGTCACTAGAATTCCCATTGTTAAACAATCTTTTAGTGCCAACTTCTTGATAAAGTGTGTCATTATGTTGGATGGCCATTTCATTCCTTCTATTTATGGACTTTCTCAATTCTTCTCTTGTTGCTTCAAGTTATTGCAGAATGATTTAGGTGTCAATCACCTGATTCTTGATAATCTTTTCCAATTTATAAGCCTCCATTCCCAAGATCTATACTCTCAAGCTATTAAAATAATTGAAATATTACTTAGCTCTAATACCAATTGTTGGAAGTCTTTATTTCTAAGAAAGATACTAAGAAGTTTGTGGGGGGGGGGGGGGGGGGGCTGTGGTGGGGGGTTGTGAATCAAAATCTATAAAATGTTTTACTTCTTCAACAAAAGACCAGATTAACTAGATTCACTCCTAATCCACCTCACATCTAAATGATTTACCATGTACTATAAAACTAAAATATATCTAACTTTGCATGACATTCATCAACATGAAAATGTAAACTTATAACAAAAAGATTTTGGTTACCCAAAAACCCTCCAATGTGAGGGTAAAATAGGGGTGTGGATGACACCCACAAATATTCACTACTAGAATAATAGTTTTCCTACTAGAGCACTACCTTGTAAAGGGTCCACTGTGTTATAAGCATTAGAAGACTATTAAGTATACCTTGATTAAAGGATTAAAAATTATAATGAAGTAAGCATTGATATGTTAGGATATTTAACTAGGTCTATTAAAACCATTCTATTAAGAGATTTTCCCTTATACACTATTTATAATGTCTTGGTACTTGATCCTTCAATTTTCTCTAATGAAGTTGATTACAAATCTTTTCTCTTTAATGTCTAAATATGATCTCTTTATTTGATTTTCTTTATTCTTCCCTTCATAGCTAGGTTTTTGCATCTAAACAATATATCAAACTTTTCCTTGCTTTCTTTTTCCTTAGCCTTTTCACATATTCATGATACTCCTTCTCACACACATATGATTTTAGGGTTTGACCCCTTCTTAAGCAGAAAATAGTTGAAGGTTTTTTATCATAATCAATGATCTAGAATTCATTATTTTGCCTCTTAATCCTTCTATTTTTTGATTTTTTAGTCTTCCTTCCTAGGGATTGATGTTCTCTAACAAAATACAAAATTATCTCCTTAGTTGTCTCAAAAATCCATAAATAATGCATAGAAGTTGGCCAAAAATGGTTTACATAACTGTTTGTCCAATTAGAAAGACATATGAGAAAACTAGTTTACTTCAAAATTTAATAGCTTCATGCTTGGTCATAACTTTTATTCATGTTTTCCCTTGGCTTATATATACTTGGCATGTACTGATTCACTCAATATAAACTATCTTTACTTTGCTCAGTCTCTAGATGATTTACTCAACATATATTGTGATTCGATACATATTGGGGTGCTTGAAAACATTTGAATTTTTCAACATGTAGTATAATATATATAGATAAGTCCATATAGTTTGACCTTTATTAGATGGCTTGGTTGCAGTGATGACCAACCAACGCTACCTAGAAAATGACTAAGTGGTTGACACTAATAGACAACAAGGAATAGATACCAACAATTACATTCCATATTACATCTACCAAACTTTCTATTCTAAGCTTCTTTAGAGTATCTCCTTGATCACTACTAAATGATCATCCTTCTAAGACTCAACGCACTACATATATATCCATCAAGACACACAAGTTAGCTTAAAGATCACAATCTCCATTATAGGAAATATGTATTACAATATAGAATTGACCATCAAATAATTAATAACTAAACACATAATACACAAGATAACATTATGTGGCCTGGGGTATAGGTTTAGGCATTAACAAACTACCTACATCTAAGAGTGCATAAGCCAACTCTTAAATATCAGACCTCACCAAACTAGATACATTTCTCATATGAGGAACAATATAGGAAATCGATCCTTGGCTCTAAGCTTAAAAAGTCCTCATTGAATCAAATACAAACACAAGGAGGATTAATAAAAATTATTAGGATTGGAGAAATTCAAGTTTTCCCCTGAATAACACTTTAGTTGCGAGTCTACCAAAAGTGAGAAAAATCACACAAAGAGGAAGAGGCCACAAGACAACATTGGAAAGAAATCTGTCTCTAGCCCACCTAGTCCTTCACACATCTCAGATACCCTCAAAGTCATCCTATCCTTGACTACAAGTTGGGAGGAGGACATTACCTCCCCCATGAAAGGAACTCCCAAAGGTGAGGGGAAGAAAGGGAAAAATAGCCATGGAAAGATAAAAAAATTGGGCTTGGCTAGAGAGGCTCAAGCATTCAATGAGGGAGATGGTAGATAAGCACATTGGTATTTTCCAAAAATTTGACACCCTTGCTGAATTCTCCACAAAGGTTATGCATTCAGTTGCCATTATCTATATTTCCTATAGGTGAATAAGGATGACAAGGATTGGGTCAAGGAGAGAAAAACTACTCACTCCATTTATGACTTCCTAGTGGATGATTAGTTGAGGACACTCCTAGACAAACCTGTCAAAGAGAAGGGGGTGGATGTAACTAGCTAAGAGCTTGAGTAGAAGAAGAATGAGGAATGAGTAACAAATGCATGTAGGTAACCCTACTTATTTATTTATATATATATAGTTTTTATGTTTTCAAGCATTAGATAAACTTGGTTCCCTATGGTGTTTTAACTTATATGTATATGTTCAAGTACTGGGATGATTGCAACAATATGTCCCCTTGCTATTGGTACATTTTTCTATTCTATTTGCTAGTTAGTAACATGACTGATGATAAGGATTGATGTGTTTTGGAGCTTGTCTTTGTTTTTTTTTTGAACTATAAAAATTGTATCAGTTAGATAATAGGGAGGTAACCTCTAGCTAATCCTTCAACCTTTTTGTACTCCGAGTTCAGTCCCCCTTTCTTTTGGCTACTATCTAATGCTTCAAAAATGTAGGAAATCAACATCCAATTAGATGAAGCATAGCTTCTTCGAGTTCCCACATTAAAATTTTATGAACACAAAAAATTTATCCATAATATATGCACAATATAAATCCTGGCTCATAAAATATAGAGAAGACAAACATGAGTTCACCAAATCAGACTGTTAGATAGGTAACTTTAAATAGAAAGCAATAACTATCTTTTTGGGTGATCTAGGATTGGAAAAAACTAAAGGATTCTCATGCATTAGTTAATAATTAAGATTATAATTGATATTCATTAATTAATAAATACCTAAAATGACTAATATTCATTTTTACGTTTTATATATGCTTACATTATTATAATATCATAATTTTTATTAAGTTTGGAATAAATATGACATTATAATTACAATATGATTTATAGTGTCAAAAGTATCAATTGACTTGAACTCATCTTAATAATTATTTTGCTAACAAACATATTTAAATATAAAAAGGTAAAAAATTTCTTTTTAAAATTTAGGACAATGCAACTCGACAATATATAACTATAAACTTATAACCAAATTTTCCACTTTTCCTATTTTCTTTATAAATGTTGATGGGGAAATATTGATGTAGTTCAAAGATTCATTTTGAGAAATTTATTAGTTGAACATCAGTTAGTAGGAGTCAACTAATTTAGACAAATAGTTTTATTGGTATTTTCCATAGCTTAAGGTAAATTGTCATTGTTGAAATTTGATTGAAAAGATCACTATTGAAGAAGGGAGGTTGTTGATAAAGAATGTTTTTAACCATTGTTTTGTCACTGATGCCAAACCTGCTATTTTTTGGAATGACAATTGGTTACAAGATCCAAGTACTATCACTTAGTTGATTGATGAAGAGTATTTAATCAATAAGATGTAACAAAAGAACCTAAGGGAAAGGTTGAGTTATGGTTTTGTAATGAAGTATAGGGATCAGCTAAGAGAATGGTAAAATGATGTATTGATAATACACTTGAAGATACAAAGGTTGGCTACACCTAGAAACTCTAGAAGAACAAGTTGTAACAAATTTTTCTACAAAGCTTGACTAAATTCACTAGTGGGTGTTGAGCAAGTTAGTTCATGCCGAGCAGATTATCAATAAGTGTCAAGGTAATGCAAAATCTAGTGTGTGCTAAGTGAAATAGAAGGAGCCAAGCAAGTTCAGGTGTCAAGCTAGAAAAAATGCAATAGGTGTCAAGCATTACTAAAACCTAGTTGATGTTGAGTGAATTCATAGTAGGTGTTGAGTAACACGGTATGTGATGAGCATCAAAAAGTCAATAGTGTTGAGCTATTGCATTATTTGAAAAGTCAAAGATTAACTTGATTTGACATGATAAGTTTGTTACCTCAAATTTTGTGAACTAGATGGAAGATAAGGATGATGAGTTGGTGGTACAAAATTCTAGGTAAATCATTTTTAGGAGAACAGAGGAGGATTCTACAGGATGTTTCTAGAAGAAACAAGATTAGAGGAAGATTCATTGTATCTTACCTAATCCATTCAAACCCAAAAATTAGAGTAAAAATGGTACTCCAAACTTCTATTTAAGGAATTACAGGTCAGGAAGAAAGAGTGGTTGAAGAGAGTGTGTGGTTTCAAAGAGAAGGCATTGAGAGGGAAGAATACAGCATAGAGAATCTACTTTGATAGGTGACCACAGAGGTGAATGCATTGGCACAATGAGCATGGGGACTTAGGGATACAAAGCTTGAAAGGACGATAAGCTGTTAGAGTTGTAGGGACTAAAAGCTAGGAAAATTTGTGAACTGAATTAAGATATGAAATCTACAAGTTATGTTGTGAGTTATATAAGATCAAAAGCCCTTATTGTTACTCTCTAGGAATTGTATCAGTTAGGGAAAAATCCTATGGACTTAGGTTGGTTTAACAACCATTTTGTAAATCCTTTATCAGGGTGACATTCTAAGTGAACCTTCTAAAGGCCTTTAACTAGGCCCATTTCTAATAGGGTGGTTGAAATCCCTTAATCAGGTCACATTTAACTGTGTGTTTTTGTTGCCTTTAACAGGGCAAGCCTTTCACAAGGCATCACTTCAAAAAAGTTCAAAAGGAGTAGCATATTACTAGTGGTTTTTCCCAAATTTGGTTTCTACGTAAATCACCATGTTATGTGTTGATTTTTTCAAGTCTTATTCCTGCATGTTGATTTATCAGTAACTTTCTAAGAAATATGTTTAACTTGGATGCATGGTTAGTTTAATGGGCTCACTAAACTTAGTCAAAAAGTTTTATTAGGACATTTGAACCTTGAGTAACTAATTCACCCCCTTGCTTAGTTATTCTAAATCATTTCTAATAATTGGTACTAGAGCCATCTACTATTTTGGTTTAAAGGTAATAGAAGTAGAAAGATCAAGATGTCCAAGAGAGAAGTTCCCAAGCTGAATAGGGATAACTTTGCTACATAGTGAAGTTTAATGAAGTTGCACCTTAGATCAATAGGTGATCATGCACAAACCTCAATTGAAGTGGAACATGTTGATCCAACAAGTGTCCCTACTACAGAAGATATGAAGGAAAAGAAGGAGCATAATCAAGCAATGTTCGAGATTGCCTTTGCTCTTAGCTATGCTAAATCTGGTGACATCAAGCATTGTACATTTCCATTCAAGATGTGGAAAACCTTGACATATGTTTTTGGAGGACATCAAAATGTCCAAAGAGGAAAAAGAGAAATCCTCAAAGGAAAGTTTGATAACATGAGAATGGAAGAAGGTGATAACATTGCTCAATATGTCTCTAGAATAAAGGAAGTAGTAAGTGCAATAAGAAGTGCAACTAGTCATTTAGATGATGAAACTATTATTAGCAAAGTCTTAAGAACCTTGATCCCCATCTATGTTATTAGAGTATCTGCCATCCAAGAGTTGAGATGCATACCAGGAAACAAACTAACTCTTCAAGGAATAGTGGGAAGACTTACTAGTCCTTGAATCTACTTTCAAGGCCAAGATGTTCTTGAAAGACACTAAAGAGGTGAAACCAAAGAAGAATAATATTAAGATAAAATATGCCTCCTATGATAATAGTACATATGAAGAAGATGTGGAACAATTGGAAGCATTGCTGGCCAGAAGATTTCATAGAGGTAAAGGTAAATTCAAAGGTAAGTTGCCTATCATTTGTTTTAATTGCAATGAAGTAGGACATATTGTTGCAACATTCACATAGAAAAAGAACTATAGAGAAGGAAACAAGCACAAGAACAAAAGAGAAGATGATAGCAGAGATTACAAAGACAAAGGAAAAATGTGCTACATTGTTGAAGAAGAGAATTCTAATGAAATTGATGATGAGGTAGTCTATGCAGTCATGAAGGATGATTCAAATGAGGATGAGGCAACAACACTAGTAACCTGTGTAAACAAGAATGACAGGTGGATCATAAACAGTGGATGCTCACATCACATGACAAGAGACAAAAGTAAGTTTGTTACCTTAACTCAGTATGATGAAAATAGTATTAGATTTGGAAATGATGCTTCATGTTTAATCAAAGGAAAATGTTCAATTAAGATTAAAAAGAAAATTTCATGTGATAATGCATATTGTGTTGAAGAATTGAACTACAATTTGCTAAGTGTGTCATAGTTAGGCAATGTAGGATGCAAAGTAGAATTTGAAAACAAAACTACCAAAATCATGACACTAATGGAAATCTAATAGAAAAAGAAGACCAAACTATGAGTAATCTATTTTACCTAGATATGGAGGATGTTGCACGTCTTATTGTAAGAGTCGATGATGTGTGGTTATGACATAAAAGGCTATGTCATGTCAACTTTGATAATCTGATTAGCATCAAAAAAATGAAGAAAGTCAGAGGTTTGCCTAAATTAAAGGAGCCTAACAATACAATGTGTAAACAGTGTTAGCTAGGAAAGATGACCAAGCCAAGTTTCAAAAGAAAAATGTATACTTCCAAAGAAGTACTAGAGTTAGTCCATACTGATTTATGTGGCCCAATAGAAGTGCAAAGCTACACAGGAGACAGATATATCATTTTTTTTGTTGATGACTACTCTAAGATGATGACTATCATGTTCTTAAAGAAAAAATCTGATGTATTTCAAATGTTTAAGTGATATTCAACCAAGATTGAAAAGGAAATAAAAAGAGTCCAAAGCGCGTAAGATCAAATAGAGGAGGGGAGTTCACATCAAAAGAATTTGAGACATTTTGCAATGATAAAGGAATTAAGAGACAAACATCAACACCTAGGACTCCCTCATAGAATGGAATTGTAGAGAGGAGGAATAGATTAGTGATGGACTATGCCAGAACACTAATGATGGAGAAGAATGTTGCTCTAAAGTACTAGAGAAAAGCTATAAGTACAATAGTCTATAACATGAACTGAGTACAAATAAAGAAAGGTACAAATGCAACACATTTTGAATTATGGTATGGTCACTCACCTAATGTAAAACATTTCAAAGTGTTTGGTGATAAGTGCTATATTCTTAAAGATTTTAGAAATGGAAAGTATGATGTAAAGAGTGATGAAGGTATACTCTTAGGATACTCCACTAGAAGTAAAGCATATAAGTGTTTAAATACTAACACTAAAAAATTTGAAGAGAGTCCAAATGTAAAATTTGATGAGAATATAGAAGTTCAAATTGATGAATCCATGAAGAAACTAGAAGTGTATAGATCCTTTGCATACTTCTATGAAGGAATGCCTACTGAAGAAGAAGTTGCCAATCAAAGTGGGAATCAACAACAAGTTTTAGTATAAGACGAGTCACAACCAGAAAATACTGAGTTGCATTCGCAAGTTGAGTTGTAGAATGAAGAAAATGCACATTATAATTATGAAGTCAGTACACATGAAAGAGATGATGAGCTACCTGAAACAGAAGTGCATAGTGATTTTGAATATGAAAGATCAAACATGGAAATAAGGAAAGAACCAAGGCTATCCAAGTATGTGAGAAGATACTACCCTACTAAAAAAATCATTGGTGATAAGGAAACCAGACCAATGACAAGGAAAAAACTAAGGAATGAATCATGTCTACTAAGAAAGATTGTACCCAAAATAGTAAAGGATGCACTACAAGATGATAATTGGTGTAAAGCTATGGAAGAGGAGATTGAGTAGATACAGAAGAACAAAACTTTGACCTTAGTTCTAAGACTAGCTAATCAGAATGTGATTGGTATCAGGTGGCTATTTAGGAACAAGCTAGAGGAGAATGGTGAGATCACAAAAAATAAGGCTAGACTAGTCTGTAAATGTTATGCACAAGAAGAAGGACAAGATTATGGGGAAACATTTGCCCCTATTGCAAGAATCGAAGGAGTAAGAACTCTACTTGTGTATGCTACTTACAAAGGTTTTAAAGTCTATCCAATGGATGTAAAGTTTTCTTTTTTGAATGGTATACTAGAAGAGGAAGTCTACATAGAAGAACTAGAGGGATTTTTCGATGATAACAACAACAATATGGTTTGCAAACTACATAAAGCACTCTATGGTTTGAAACAAGCACCTAGAGCATGGTATGAGAGACTTCATAAATATCTTGTGAAGATAGAATTTGAGAGAATAGATGACAACAATAACCTGTATATCAAGATAGAAAAAGGTAAAGACATTCTAATATTAGAAATCTTTGTTGATGATATAATATTTGGAGGGAAAGATGCATTATGCAAAGATTTTGCTGATCAGATGGAACATGAGTTTGAGATGTCAATGTTTTGAGAAATCAAATTCTTTGTTGGATTGCAAGTATATCAACTAAAACATGGCATATTTCTGACTCAATTAAAATATATCAAGGAGATACTTAAAAAATTTGGCTTAGAGGAATCAAAACTAGTTAGTACACCAATGGTAACATGAAATAAGTTATCCAAAAATTATGAATCAGCTGACGTAAATCAGACACTATATAGATCAATGATTAGAAAGTTACAATATGTTGTACATGGTAGACCAGACATTGTATTATCTAATGGAATAGTGGCAATATTTTCTACAAACCCAAGAGAAAATCATCTTATGGCAGTAAAAAGAAATATAAGGTACCTAAAAGGAACATATGACTTTGGTTTATACTACAACAGGACTGAAAAGTTTAAGTTGAATGCCTACAATAATGTAGATTGGGGAGATAATATAGATAACAAAAAGAAAACCAATGGAGGAGCACTCTTCTTAGGTAAAAGATTAGTCACTTGGACTAGAAAAAAGAAAAGTTGTACCTCACAGTCCACAACTGAAGCTGAGTATGTTGCTACTACCATCAACTACACCAATATTGTATCGATTAAGAACTTGTTGAAAGGTATGAAGGAAGAGATAATTGAACCTATGATACTCTATTGTGATAACACAAGTGCTATCAACATATCAAAGAATCCTACAATGCATGCCAAAACACAGCACATTGCAATTAACTAGCAGAAGATAAACAAGTGAAGATGGAATATGTCATCTCAAAGGAACAAATTGTTGAAATCTTCACAAAACCATTACCCAAAGATGCATTCAAGTATTTTAAAGGTAAGTTAGGGCTAATACCCCTATCCAAGGCCGTTTAAGTAACAACAAGACTGCCTTGCATCAAATGAGTTGATTGCTGAAATGATATAAATTGATGCAGAGGATACTTTCTTTAGGTTTTACCTGAAGTAAATAAAATACTAAAATTTCAAATCAATCACAAGAAATGTGACAAAGGGAGAAATAGGAGTTCCTACAAATGCTACACTTTCATGATAAGATGTTGACATAATATGTCTTTGGCATTGTTATCAAAGAGGGAGAAATAGAAAAAACTAATCAAATCAATAGGATCAAATGTGTAAAGGGAGAAATAGTAGCTAAGAGAGAGAAAATAGTACAAATATAAATTAATTAGGATGACAAGATCAAAGAGGAAGTAGAACAAAAAGTGAAGATAGTGTATTGGCAAAAGAGATATCCCTAATACTTTGAAAGAGGGTCTTACACAATTTAGAGGGAGAAATTCAAAGTTTCTCAGAATTCAGAGGGAGTTATAAGAAATTTGAAGTTGTTGATAGATATAAATATCTTTTGGATAAAAATTTTTCTTTTTGGCATTTGATTTACTGTTTTAACCTAGTTATCATTTTAGTAACTTGGTTAATTAGATTGGTTTGCCATCAATGCCAAAGAGGGAGATTGTTGATAAAGAATATTTTCAATCGTTGTTTTTCCACTGATGTCAAACCTGCTATTTTTTGGAATGATAATTGCTTACAAGATCCAAGTACTATCAATTAGTTTATTGACGAAGAGGATTTAATCCATAAGATTCAACAAAAGAACCTAAGGGAAAGGTTGAGTTATGGATTTGTAATGAAGTACATGCATTAGTTAAGAAAATGCTAAAATGATGTACTGATAATACACTTGAAAGAGGTTGGCTACCCTTAGAAACTCTAGAAGAATAAGTTGTAACAAAGCTATCTGCAAAGCTTGACTAATTCATTAGTGGGTGCAAACCAAGTTAGTTCATGTCAAGAAGATTATTAGTAAGTGCTAAGAAAATAAAAAATCTAGTGTGTATCGAGTGGAATAGAAGGATCTAAGCAAGTTTAGGTGCCAAGCTACAGAAAATGCAATTAGTGCTGAGCATTAGTAAAATGTAGGTGATATCGAGTGAATCCACAATAGGTGCCGAGTAACACAGTATGTACCAAGAATTAGAAAGTCAATAGTGCCAAGTTGCTATATTATTTGAAAAGTCAAAGATTCACCAGATCTAAGATGATAAGTTTGTTACCTTGAATTTTGTCAACCAGATGGAAGATAAGGATGACAAGTTGGTGGTACATAATTCTAGGTAAACCATTTTTAGGTGAATATAGGAGGATTCTACAATATGTTTCTAGAAGAAAAAAGATTAGGGGAAGATTCATTTTATCTTACCTAATCCATTTGAACCCAAAATAAGAGCAGAAAAATTAGAGTGGAAAAGGTACTCCAAACTTCTATTTAAGGAGTTACAGGTTAGGAAGCAATAGTGGTTGAAGAGAGTGTGTGGTGTTAAAGAGAAGGCATCGAGAGGGAAGAATAGAGCACAGAGACTCTACTTTGATAGGTGACCATAGAGCTGATTGCATTGGTAGAACAAGCATGGAGATTCAAGGAGACAAAGCTTGAAACGAGGACAAGTTGTTAGAGCCATAGAGACTGAAAGCCAAGAAATTTTTTGAATTGAATTGAGATTTGAAATATGCAAGTTATGTTGTGATTTATATCAAATCAAATGCCCTTATTTCTACTCTCTAGCAATTGTATCAGTTAGGGAAAAATCCTATGGACTTAGGTTGGTTTAACAGCCATTATGTAAATCCTTTAACAGGGTGACATTCCAAGTGAATGTTCTAATGTCCTTTAACCAGGCCCACTTCTAACAAGGTGGTTGAAATCCTTTAACCAGGTCACATTTAATAGTGTGTTTTTGTAGCCTTTAGTATGGTAGGCCTTTCATAGGGCATCACTTCAGAAGAGTGAGAAAGGAGTATCATGTTATTGGTGGTTTTTCCTAAATTGGGTTTCCACATAAATCACTATTTTATGTGTTGATTTTTTCATGTCTTATTCTTGCATGTTAATTTATCAGTAACTTGCTAAGAAATATGTTTAGCTTGGATGCATGGTTAGTTTAATGGGCTTGAAATACTTAGTGAAAAATTTTTATTAAGACATTTGGACCTTGATAACTAATTCAACCCCCTCTTAGTTATTCTAAATCATTTCATATAGTCATATTCATAGATTCTACATATTTTGATAACTTTTTTTTTAGCAAATTTTCTACTTTTAAAGTGGTTTTATGGTTAGTTTCGGTTAAGTACCTAGTGAGGGAATCTTTAAAGAAAATAGAATGATAGTTTTGGGCTAGTTATGCATTTTTGTTACATGCATTTTAGTTATATCCAAGGTTCAGTTCCTTATTTAGAATGGGATCACATAGATTAGATTGACTTTATTTTTGATATGAATTTAAGGTTAACCTTCCTATAAGGTTAATTCCTTAGATTTTTTCTACGTTCTTTCTGATTCTCAATTTCTACTCATTATGAAAAGTGGAATATTAATTCTAGTTCAATGTGATTTATATGATTTTTTCCTTGGTATTTCCTAGATAGATTTTCGTTCCTTGCCTTTTTTTTTAAATGTTTGATATTGATTATGAGTTTCACCATTTAAATACTATGTAGATGTCTTTAGTTGATTAGTTTTCCTTTTATTTTTAGATGCCAAATATGATGTTTCATGTTGCACTTGTTTATTATTGTATCATTAATTTAATATATAAAAATACTTAGTTTTCATTTCTAATGATTAAAATAATAGGGTCTTTTGTAGAGTTATTATTGCAAAAATTGTCCAATTGATTTGTGAACCCTAGGTTTTTTATTTGTGGGTACTTTGAGAAGTTTTCACTATTGCAAGTCATATCTTTTTTTGTGCATTAATTGAACTATAAAAAAAAATTCATATATATTTCTATCCTTTTACTCAGTTAAAGATAGTTTAGGCAATTCAATGGGTAAGCTAACCCATAATCTAGATATTGACTTTCAAGATAAGCATACCCATAGGCTTGTAAGTATTTTCGTATTTAATAGGATTGCTAGTTCTAATAACCAATATTTTGGGTGCAATCCTTTAATAGAATAATTTTTAACACACCTAGTGAAAAATTTTCAAACTAATTTGGGCTTTTACTAAGGTATTATTCACTACTATTTTCATGTGAGAAAGATCTATTACACCCTTTTTGAAGGTATTTACATGCATGTACATACTATATTTTTGGTTTCAATTAATATATTTCAGTTTAAAAATTAATGGATTGTGTGAAAAAGCGATCAACAAAATGATGATTTTCATTTTTAAGATCTTGTAGTTGTTAGAGGTAGGGTTTCAAGAGGTACGAGGGGTGCTAGACTACCTAGCAAGTGTGGTATATAAACAATTAAGAGTTTTCATCCATTCAATGCAACTATTGGAAATATACTTTTTGGAGAATAAAATTCTCAAATACCAAAGTAGATTATATTTCTAGGTAATTTTGAATTTATTAATAATGAAAATCTTATTTTTGAAGAGATATTGGAGCCTATTGTGTCAATTCTCTTATTAGTCATTGTTAGAAATATAAGAGGAGTAACTAATAGGGGAGGGATGAATCAGTTACTACTAAAATAAATCCTAGGTCCCTTAGATGTCAAATAAAATCTAGACTAATAAAACTGATTATTGCTGATACTCGATAAGCATACAAAAATTGATGTAGCTCAGTAAATCCAGTTTGTATTACTTTAGTAGATCTTAAGATGTTATTAGTAATTTACTTGTAAGAATCAAAGAAATAAAATGAACACATAAGACACTAGGATTTAATGTTGAAACCCAATTTGGGAAAAACAACAATTTGTAACTAGTTACTATTTTTCACTCTTTTGAGGTGAGCCTAGTTAGGAGCCAATCCTGTTAAAGGTCACAAAACAAACTGTTAGGCGTGACCCTGTTAAAGTATTTAATCACCCTATTAGTAGTGACCTTGCAAGAGGTCTTGAGACAATTCAATGGAATTACTACCTTATTAGAGGATTTACAAATGGCTGTTAAACCAACTCTGTTAAGAGATTTCAAATCATTGCTACAATGGTGTGAGAGTAACAATGAAATGACCTAATTCTGATGCAACTAAATTGCTGATTATAGATCTCTATTCTAGTTCATATTTGATCCTTCCTAATCTAATAACACTTTTTTTCTCCATAATGATACCTTCTTATCCTTCAAGTTTGCTTCTTCTCTTCTTATCTATTTTCAACTCATTCAGCTTGCATATCACACACTTTGAAATCTCAACTTGGCCTTTTACTTATACCTTCTAGATTGTCAAATCAGCTTAAATACAAATTAAGATAACCAATATTTATCACCTTAGTTAGCTAGAATCAATAGGTAAAATAATTAAGCTTTACATACCAAAATAAGAAAATGCTTTGGTAGTCGACCCAGCTCTGTAGAAACTAATTTTGAAGTGATTTCCTATGTTAACCAATAGAAGCTTAATTAACACTGTGAACTTACAAAATTCTTTTGGTAGCCATGTGAACTTGATTAATACTAACTTTGTTCAACTTTCCCTTCATTAACTGAGTGAGCTCGGTTAACACTCTTTTCTACATAACTTCCTTCGATGCCCGAGTGAGCTTGGTAGATACTACCTTCTATATAGAGTAAACTCAGGAATGCTCGATAGACAAGGAAAACTATCTTCACTAACCAAGTGAGCTTGGCATGCACTAACTATCAATTGATATGACATATTTGTAATATCAAAGACAACACACGATTCATCTATTGTATTCAACAATCTCCCTTATTGGCATTGATGGCAACACAACATGTCATAGCACAATGAAATTTTGAGAACAAGACTCCCTCTGTCAGAAAGTTTCTCCCTCTTTGATTTTACATAGAAAAGGTCTTCTATAGTATTCTCCCTCTGTGAAGGAACTACTTAACTTCTCCTTCTACAAAATTTCAGAAAGATATGATACTAAACTTCTCCCTCTTTGACAACACATGCCAAAGACAATTCCGATTAGTGCCAATGTACTTTGAGTATAGATTAATCTACAATATGTCCTAGTCAATATTGCATCAACTAATTGATCTTCAACTTAGTTCTTGTTGATGCATCACTAAATTTTAGTTAGTGAGCTTTAGATAGGGGAATGAACCCGAGCTTACCTCTTAGATACAAAAATGCATCCTTAGGTAATGGCTTTGTGAATATATCTACAATTTGTTCTTTTGTATGCACTTATTCCAACCTTATTTCTTTGTCCTATACTAATTCTCTTACAAAGTGATGTTTTATAGCAATGTGCTTTGTTTTGGAATACATTACTAGATTCTTTGATATGTTGATTGCACTAGTGTTATCACAATACATCACTATTGGCTCTTTGATTTCAACCTTCATTCCTTCCAACAATTGTTTGAATAAAAAAATGTTAGAGAAATTTACTATTGCTACTACATATTCTACTTTTTCTATGGATTGAGATGTACAATTTTGCTTCTTGCTTGTCCAAGATACTAGCCTTTTACCAAGAAAGAATGCTCCACCACTTGTGCTCTTTCTGTCATCAAGATTTCCTGCCCAATCAACATTAGTAGATACTTTTAGCTCAAGGTTGCATCCAAGTTTGTACCATAAGCCACAGTCTTCAGTATCTTTCAGATATCTCAAGATTCCTTTTATTGCCATCATGTGGTTTTCTATGGGTTTAGCTAAGAATCTTGCTACTATCTAAACTACTAAGGCAATATCAGCTCTTGTATACACTACATACTCTAATTTTCCAATCATTGATATGTATAAGATCTAATCTACTTCTTTGGAGTCATCATCTTTTGTAAGCTTAAGTCCAGTAAACATGGGGGTTCTAACTAGTTTTGAATCTTCCATTCCAAATTTCTTGAGTATCTCTTTGATATACTTAGATTGAGTGATATAGATACAATTTTTGTTTTGTTGTATCTGCAATCCAACAAAGAATTTCATTTCACACAACATGGATATTTCAAATTCTTTATTCATTTGTTCTAAAAATGCTTTGCATAAGTCATCATTTCTTGTAAATAGAGTATCATCCACAAATATTTCTACCAACCCAATCTTCTTATCTAGTCCTTCCTTGACATATAAGCTACTATTATCATTTTTTCTTCTAAAACCAATCTACATCAAATAGTTATGTAATCTTTCATGCTAGGCTCTAGGGGCTTGTTTAGACCATATAGTGCTTTGTGTAATTTGCAGACCATGTCCCTTTTTTCAGGATCAATAAAACCTTTTGGCTCTTCAATGTAGGCTTCGTCATCAAGAGCTCCATTCAAGAATGTAGATTTAACATTCATCGTATATACTTTGAATCCTCTATGAGATACATATGCCAGTAATGTCCTAACACCTTCTAGTCTTGCAATAGGGGAAAAGGTTTCACCATAATCAATACCTTCTTCTTGAGAATAGTCTTTATACACCAATCTTGCTTTGTTTCTTGACACTTTTCCATATTCATTCAGCTTAAATCTAAATATCCATTTTGCACCAATCACATTCTTATCTTTGGGCCTTGGAACAAGAGTCCAATTTTTATTCTTCTCTATTTATTCTATTTCTTCATTCATAGCCTCAATCCAACTTTTATTTTCTAGTGCATGTTTAAGAGTTCAAGGGTCAAATTTGGCAAGTAAACATGTACCTTTTAGTTTGCTTCTTTTCATTATTCCATCAGATTTCTCTCCAATGTTCTGATTAGGTTCATGATGCCTTCTAACATATTTAGCCGATACAAGTTCTTTGACTTTTGAATGAAGTGTACTATCTTCATTTTGAATCTCAACTTTAGACTCTGGTCCTTCTATATGTGATTTAGGTTCTTCAAACTTAGTATGCACTAACTCAGTAGCTTCTAAATGTGACTTTGGTCCCTGTGAGTTAGTTTGCACTTCTTGCAACTTAGTAACTATTGGAGACTTGGAGAGCTCGGGAGATGAAATCTCCTTTTTTTCAAATGTGTTTAGCAATGTATCAGGTTCATAGTAGACAAATCTTTTGTAATCTTCTAGCTCCTTTCTTCTTTCTTCTTCACTCTTTTCTGCAAACTCATTAATTCTCACATGTGCACTTTCTATGATTTGGTGAGTGGAAAAATTTAGACATTTGTATGCTTTACTTCTGCAGGAATATCTTAGAAATATACCTTCATCACCTTTTATATCAAATTTTCCTTTTCTAGATTCTTTCAAGATATAACATTGTGTTTGTAGTCATACCATAGTTTATAGGGAGTTTTATTTGAGTCCTTCTTCAACTAAACTTGGTTCAAAGTATGAACTACAGTGTTAATAGCTTCCTTCTAGTACTTGATAGCAACATTTTTCTCAATCATTAGTATTATTGCACAATCCATGATGGATCTGTTTCCTCTTTTAGCTATTCCATTATGCTCAAGAGTACCAGGGGCTGATACTTGTCTTTTGATTCTTCTTTCAATGCAGAGATTGTTGAATTCATTTGAGATGAATTCACTACCTCTATCTAATATTAAATATTTAAACCTTTTTCTAGTCTCTTTTTCTACTCTAGCTAGATACCATTTGAATTTCTCAAAAGCTCCTGATTTTTCTTTCAGATACATAACATTCTTCATTCTAGAATAATCATCAACAAAAAGAATGATTTTTTTTCTCCACTATAAGTTTCCTTTCCAATGGGTCTGCATAAATTTGTATGCACAATTTCCAAGACATCTTTTGACTCGTAGTTTTTTCTCTTAAAGCTAGTCTCTCCCATTTTACCAATTTGGCAATTTTTTCATAATTCAACAATAGGTTTCTTCAAACAATGAAGACATCTTACTCTTTCAAGTTTTCTTATCTTGACCATATTATCAAATTTTAGATGACATAGTCTTTTGTGCCATAGCTCGCTTTCTTCTACTTGAGCAATAAAACATGAACAATCACCAAGATCAAGATAAAATAGGTTACCTTTTGTTTGCCTACCTAATCCAATCAAATTTCCTTGGTTATCTAATAATCTTGCCTTGCTATTCATGAACTCTACCTTGAATCCAATGTTGTTCAACTATGTCGCACTCAATAAATTATGTTTTCGTCCTTCAACCCAATAGGCATTGTCATATACAAGTTCATTAGTTAATGAGATTCAAACTTTTCCTTTTATACGACAAGGTTCATTGTTTCCAAACCTTACACTACCCCCATCATAGTGTTCAAAATGTTCAAACTTAGTTTTATCTCCAATCATATGATGTGAACATCCACTATCTATGATCCATGTGTCATTTTTGCTAACATGAGAGAAAAGTGTCATCTTATCTCCTTCATCATTAGATTCATGTTTTAGAGAAATATACACTATTTCATCTTCACTAATATTAGAATCTTTAGCCATAAAACAAGTTTTCTTACCTTTGTCTTTGTAGGATTTGTGACCTTTAAATTCCTTCTTGCCTTTGTACTTGTGGCTTTTCTTCTCTTCCTTTCCTTCTTTGTTAGACTATTTCATCTTCACTGTTATCAAAATCTTTAGCCATAAAACAAGTTTTCTTACCTTTGTCTTTGTAGGATTTGTGACCTTTGAATTCCTTCTTTCCTTTGTACTTGTGGCTTTTCTTCTTTTTCTTTCCTTCTTTTTTTGGAAACCTAGGAGCAATATGACCAATTTCTTCACAAGGAAAATAGATTAAAGGAATTTTACCTTTGTACTTTCCTCTGCTCCTAGAATATTTCTTTGTAGGTAGAGCTTCAATAATTTCAAGATCACTATCAAAACATTCTTCAATTTCTTCCTCATTTTCTAATTGATTATCTTTTATTTTCTTGCCCTTTTCTTTGAGTGAGAGTTTAGCTTCAAATTCAAACTCAATATTCTTGGAAGTAGGAACATAATTGTCAAAGTTGTCTAGTTCAAAAGCTATCAATCTTCCTACTAGGGCATACAAGCGTATCTTGTTATTTGGATCACATCTCTTTTCTTGAATAGTAGACACTCTAATTGCATAGATGGGAAGCAAAGTTCTAAGCATTTTAGTTACAACAATTCCTTCTTTAATTTCTCCTCAAGATAGTCTAAGTATACTAACACTTACTTTAATTCTTTCCACATATTTTGCAACATTTTCGTCTTCCTTCATTCTCATCTAATCAAATTATCCTCTAAGGCTTTTTGCTTTGGCTCTTCTTACATTGTCATCTCCTCCATAGATTTCTTTTAGTTTGTTCCACATATCAAAAGTAGTTTTACAGTATTTGACCTCATCAAATTTAGCATAAGTAAGAGTAGATGCAATATCAATCATCTTGATGTTATGGTTCTTCTTCTTAGCAATATCTTCAGCTAATAATGTTCCAATGGGAGTTTTATATTCTTCATCAAGATATTTGCATCCTAAATCATTGATGGTAGCTAGATGAAGCCTCACAAGTCCTTGCCATGCTACAAGATTTTCTTTGTTTAGCTTTGGAATATCTCTTTTGTAAGACATTCTAATCTTTAGATTAGGTCCTTGAAACCTTCTTTGCATGTACCAAAAGCTCTAATACCAATTGTTGGAAATATAAGAGGAGTAACTAAGAGGGGATGGGTGAATTAGTTGCTACTAAAATAAATCCTAGATCTCTTAGATGTAAAATAAAATCTTGACTAATAAAATTGATTACTACTGATACTCAGTAAGCATACAGAAATTGTTGTAACTCGATAAATATAGAGTGTGTATTACTTTAGAAAATCTTAAGATGTTATTAGTGATTTACTCACAAGAATCAAAGAAATAAAATGAACACATAAGACACCAGGATTTAGTGTGGAAACCCAATTTGGGAAAAACCACCAATTGTAACTAGTTATTATTGTTCACTCTTTTGAAGTGAGCCCTATTAGGAGCCAACATTGTTAAAGGTTACAAAACATACTATTAGGTATGACCCTATTAAAGGATTTAATCACCCTATTAGGAGTGACCTTGCAAGAGATCTTTAAATAATTCAATGCAATTTCTACCTTATTAGAAGATTTACAAATGGTTGTTAAACCAATGCAATTAATAGATTTTAGATCATTGCTACAATGGTTAGAGAGTAACAATTAAATGTCCCAATTTTGATGCAATTGAATTGCTGATTATAGATCTCTATTTTGGTTCATATTTGATCCTTCTTGATTGAATAACAGATTTATTCTCCACAATGACACTTGTTTATCCTTCAAGTTTGCTTCCTCTCTTCTTATCTCTTTTCAACTCATTCAGCTCACCTATCACACACATTGAAATCACAACTTGACCTTTTACTTATACCTTCTAGATTATCGAGTTGGCTCAAATACAAATTAGAATAACCAATATTCATCACCTAAGTCAGCTAGAATCAATAGGTAAAATAATTAAGTGTTACATGCCAAAATAAGAAAATCCTTTGGTAGCTAGCCCAGCTTGATAGAAACTGATTCTTAAGTGATTTCCTATGTTAGCTAATAGAAGCTTAATTAACACTGTAAACTTACGAAATTCCTTTGGTAACTAAGTGAACTCAATTAATACTAAATTTGTTCAACTTTCCCTTCATTAATTGAGTGAGCTTGATTAACATTCTTTTCTTCTTATATTCATGTGATGCCCAAGTGAGCTCGGTAGATGCTACCTTTTGTATAGAGTAAATTTAAGAACACTCAGTAGACAAGGAAAATTGTCTTCCTTGATGAATTGAGCTCAGCATGCACTGACTATTAATTGATATGACATTTGTGCAACATCAAAGACAACATATAATTAATCAATTGTATCTAATAGTGATATGGTGAAATAAATTTATAAAGTGAACTATGATGATACACAGAGACTCACATGCCCATAACACTTAGAGTATCGGTCACGTAGGCCACTTGTTAGAGAAGAAAATTTTGGTGTGGATGGTAACCATAAATTATTCACTATAGTAGAGAAATGTTGTTGGTTAAGGCTTAGAATATGTCACCCTTGGGGAAACTCATTGAGTAAGGAGTGACTAGCACAATATGAGTTATATCCATAGTGTTATTAGGATTGCTATGTTACAAGATTTTTATATTTCTTATATGGAATTCACCCTATTAAATGGTTTCCAAAAGTTCTTACAATGAACTCAAAAATCCTATTAGGAACTACCCTATAAACAATTTAGAATGCCTTGTAGAAAAATTTCTAGGATTCCTTAAGAGATTATTGCCCATTTTGTGCTTTGCTCCAAATCCTTTCCAATTGTTCAATATTCTTTTATTCCTTCATCTATATCATTAATTGACATAGCAGTTTTAATTCTTACTTTCTCTATTATAGATTCATTCTCCATTCTCCTTTATCCTTTACTTATTGATGCTTTAGTTTAGCTTCTTGTATCTCTTATTCTTTGAGATGTAGTAGTTCTTTCTATTATATATCTTGTTGTTCTTATTGATGAATCTTTCTCATCTTTCTTATCAGTAGCTTTCCTATTATCTATTTTTTCTTTATCTCAACATATGTTTTAGGTGTAGCTATGGATTTCTGTCTTCCTATATTACTATTTTCTTCACCTTTATAATTTTTTTATTTCTTTTGTTTTATTGTTATTATTGTGTACACTTCTTCATATTTTCCAAATGTAGTAGCTTCGATGTGCTTATGCATACATGGTAATTGTGAAATACTTGCAATTAATTACTTTTCATTAATTCATAGTCTAGAGGATATTATCATGGCATTCTTGGCTCTACTTCTTTAATTGTGAATAAATGTGTACATCCTATAAAGAATATGGAATATCTACATTTTCACCTATATGAGGTGGAATCCTATATCTCCAATACATGTTCCTCAAAATTAGTTGAAATAACACAACATGAGTGTGTTATGACTTGCTCCCAATTTATTAATGTACTTATTAATGTAATAATAAAAGGCCTATCTAATTTCCAATTTACTTTAACCTATAAAATAGTGTTGACCATAGAGATAAATACATACAAGTAATGCTCTAGATATCATACCTTTCTTATAGATCTTTATTAGGTTCATCACTAGTTTATTTCTGATCATTTGTGCTAGATCATATTTGTTTTCCTTCTAGGATAATTTCATTTGCTACTTGGAGTGCTCTGCCTAATGACTCATTTTACGAATCATTAAATATGATTATTCAACATGATTTTGTTTACCAATGTTTACTCAAACATCAATAATAACCTACATTGTAATAGTTCACCTCTTTTAATGTTATGACACTACAACAGTCAATTTTTTCTTGCCTCTTCTTCAACAGTCTTCTTATCCCCAATGCATCCATTTATGCTAATGGATATTTGATCTCAAATGTTCTAAGGGGTTCATTAATAATTTTAATGTAGTTCAATTTCCCTAATCATTTACTTACTTTCTTAATAAATGAACTCTCTATGTTAGTGGATACGAGGACTTCCATTGACTTTGCATCTACCTTTTAATTTACCCATATTTTCTTCATTTCCTCTTACTTGTTCTTGATTCACAATTCTTTTATTTATTTATTGTCTTTTTTGGTAGAGAACTAATATCTACAATTATATGTTGTATGACCAAATTTATAACACAAGTAACATGATAATCTCATTGCTCTCAATGGTTCAAATTTTTTCTATTATCTCACATTCTACATTCAAATGTCAAATGTCCTACTAATTGGTCCATCCATACACAATAAATTGTTACCTATTAGGAAAATGTAAACCTTAAGTAGTAACTAACATTCAGTATGAATACACAAACATAGAAATGTTGGAAATATAAAGTACGCAAGGTTACTGAGAGTGGAGGGGTGAATCAAGAACCAATAAAATTGTTATCTTACTTCACTAATTAATCCTTCATATATATTATTCTGATCTAATTGCATGGACAAAAATATGAAAGAAATAAAAAATTCATAATACTTTGACACAAGATATCATGATCCAAAAAACTTCCAAATAGAAAGTAAAATTGGGGTAGGGATGATACACACAAGCTTTAGTATTGCAATATAAAATTAACCTATTAAGGCTTACAATTGACCACTTTTGGTGATCTATCCTATTAGGAGAAATAAGGACTATGAAGTTCACCTTGTGAAAGGATTTACAAATATAAAATGAAGTATGCACTCAGTTAGGAGATTTAGTAAAAGGCTATTAAGTCTACCCTATTAAAGGATTTGACTGATGCACCTATTAGGATGAACCAGTGGCTAATCTTTGGTGTACAACTCTAATTTGTTGAATGGGATTATTTGCATTGTAGTGATCAGCTGAGTATGATAGATAAACCTTTGTTGTCACTTATACTTCTTGTAGCCTTCTTTAATTTTCATTATTGCTCATCATATTATATTTCAAATTCCATATTTGGATATGATACAATGTATTACATATATACCAATCCAAATAATTACCTTCTAGAGTCAGCTACAATACCAATTTCATCATAATTCCTAAAGTTAGCCCAACTATTATAACTCAAGTTTAGATTACAAACTTGGTGATATTTTGATCTATAAAAAACACTATCAACACTTGAAAATCTTTGGCACTTAGTTGAATTTGAAGCTCATTCCATACTAATCACTTTCTAGTAGCTCCAACTTAGTCACCACCGTATGACTTAGTGAACATTGAGAAACTCAGTAGCTGTTGAATCACTCGGTTGACATTGCATAACTTTTTCAACATCAGATTCACATTGTTAACACTGGAAGCTTAGTGGGTATAGTAGAATTTGGTTAGCATACCACAAGTTTGTTAACACTATGATCTTCTTCACTTTCATTGAATAGCTCAATAGCCTCTACTATGCTCAATTTTCACTATAGATTGTCTTTGAAGCTTAGTAGACATTGTGTATCTTGATAAACACTATAAACTGACTCAAGTGCTTGGTAGACACTGCATTTTGACTAGTTGGCTTAGGAACAACTGAATCACTTGGTTAACAATGTAGGATGAATGATAAGCCCAATAGCAATAGGAGAGCTTGGTAGAAATGTAGCCATTTGACTAAGTGTTGAGTCATTGTTAGACAAATTGACCTTAATATCAACAATATCCCCCTTTCACATCAGTGACAAAAACACTTATCAAAGAAAAAAAAATGAAAATTCAAAACTATAAATCAAAAACTTCCTTTTTAATCATTGTACATCTTCAACTCAGTTTTACTTCCTGCTATTGTAGCTCGGTAACATGGGTATGTATAGGATCATGGTGTGCCAAAAAGTGGCAATCTGAAAAATTTGTAGTTCTAAAATATCTCAAACCATTTCAAACTCTATTCCAACTTTTTCCCACCCACCCTAATACTAAATGAAAAAAATTAATATATTTATAAAGTCCACTATATCTTTTGATACCAAACCTATATGGTCAACTTTAAAAACATCCTAAAAATGTGATTTTGGCCTATTTTTATGTGATTTTTACTTCAAACATGTGTAGTTGACGACTTTTCTTTCACCAAAATTTGATGAAATGAAAAGGGTTTCTTAAGAATGTTCTTATCTTTCCATAGATGTAAGGTTTGTCAAATTATGAGTTTAGTAAGTAATTATTACTTATTTTCTAATGAAGTTATGTATAAAGTGTTGACTGACATAGTACTTGAAAAACAACTATAACTTTCAAATTGTACAACATTTTTTAAATCCAAAAAAAGCATCACATTATATATTTCTTCTACTATATGGAAAAAAAATGAAAAATTGAATTTTGCAAAGTTTTTAATTAGTTAAGGTGGTCAAACACAAGAGTTTTTTCATTCCAAAAATACTAAAGTCAAAAATTAATCATTAATTATTTATTTAGAATAAAGATACCCAAAAATATGTGTCACATTCGGGCATGAGTCTACTACTCATATATCTAGAATATTATTAAAAAATGTTATCATTTGATTTTGATTAAGGTGGTTAGACATACGTCTACTTCTTGTTTTTTAGCAATATTGCATTAAAATTCAAAATTTTGACCAATCAATTTTTATTTTTTTGAGATAATTCCTAGTAGTTTAGAAACTAGATTTAATGTGATAGAGATTCTTTTCTCTCAAATTTTTGATATAAAGTTAATAACAAGTAGAGAATTGCACATCAAGTTGACATAACCTTGATTTCCTAAATGTTTATTGCCATTTAAGAGCATAGTTTGGTTGACCATTATCCTACACATACCTAAATACTCTAATTTTTTAATTTTTAAACATTTCTTTTGTAAAGATATTTTATGCTTATTTGAACAAGTATCTACATAATACTATACCACTCCCCAATACATATATCTCTCCTATATACATACATCTAGAGTATAGTATACTTTTCTCCCTTTGTCAATATCTTATCCCCATATTAAACATATTTACTTCTCCCCCTTTTTGACATTAGTACCAAAGGTATATAATGTCTATATGTTTTTTATAAGAAAAATAGGGTATAATATCTATATGTTAATACCAAAATGTGACAAGAAATTAGAATGTACCTTTAGAATTGGTATCATTGTCTTGCCCCAATTCTCTTGTAATATCTCACTTGCATGCAAGGAAACCTAAAATTTTGTTGATAATTCCATCATGTGATCAGCAATGGAGAAGTTGTCATGGATAAGTGTGTTTGCATGTGAAATGTGTTTCTTCAATGTATCCATATTTGGAACAATTGTGCACTAAATTTCTAAAAGTATGGCCCTAATTTTGGCTTCTCCCTTCAATAATTTTTCTTATAGATTTGTCAGATATTTGATCTTTGTGTGATGTGCAGAACTATGACTTGTGTCAAGTGATAGCTTGTGTGCACTTTCCTTCGTATCTTCATCTATCTTGGAAAATTATTCCTTGATATCATTTTGAAGATAGATGTGTAACTTAATTTGATGAATAATGAAATTCCATTAATTACAAATGTTTCTAGTGAAACAAGATTAGTGGATAAGGGTATGTGCAGGATCATGTTGTGTCAAAAAGTGGCGATCTAAAAAATATGTAGTTCTAAAATGCCTCAAAGCATTTCAAAATCTATTCCAACTTTTTTCCCACACATCCTGATACTAAACAAAAACAATTAATACCTTTATAAGGCCTACTATATCTTTTCATATGAACCCTATTTGGTCAAGTTTAAAAATGTCCTAAAAATGTGTTTTTGGTCTATTCTTGTGTACTTTTTACTTCAAACATGTAGCCGATGACTTTTTTTTACCAGAATTTGATGAAATTATAATGGTTTCTTAAGAATGTTCTTATCTTTCCATAAATGTAAGGTTTGTCAGATTACAAGTTTAGTAATTAATTATTACTTACTTTCTAATGGAGTTATGTATAAAGTGTTGATTGACGCGCTACTTGAAAAATGACTATAACTTTCAAATGTTATAACATTTTTGAAATTCAAAAGATTCATCACATTCTATGCTTCTTCTACTATAAGGGAAAAAAAGAAATTTCTTTTTTTTATAGAGTTTTGAATTAGTTAAGCTAGTCAGACACGAGAGTTTTTTGTTCCAAAAACACTAAAGTAGAAAATTAATAATTAATAATTAATTTAGAATAAAAATACCCAAAAATATCTATCACATCCAGACATGAGTCTGCTTCTTCTATCTAAAATATAATTTAAAAATAACATTATTTGATTTTGATTAAGGTGCTTAGACATATCTCTACTTCTTATTTTTCTCCTAAAATTTTTGCACTATTGCATTAAAATTCAAAATTTTGACCAATCAATTTTTTATTTTTTTTTCAGATAAGAAAAAGTAGTTTAGAAACTAGATTCAATTTCCTAGAGATTATTTTCTCTTATCATTTTTATATAAAGTTTATAACAAGTAGAAAATTGCATGTCAAGTTGAGATAACTCTGATTTGTTGAATTGTTTTTTCCACTTAAGAGCATCATTTGGTTGACCATGATCCTACGCATACCCATAACTCTATTTGATCTATTACAATTTTCTATGCAACTTGTTCCAACACTCTATTCTAAAATTTTCTTTCATCTCTTTATAGTATTTTGTCATGTCCAGTCAAATCTTCATTAAATTTGTGGACAATTTCAACTAATTGGTCTAGAATAGGTTGTTTTTCCATCAACCTGAATACTCAGAGCATCAATATATATGCTCTCTATATCCTCAATAATTTGATTTTCTTTCTTCCTATCTTCTTAAAGCTTTTGTTTCTTAGCTCTCTTCTTCAATATTTCACCTATGGTATCTATTTGATTAGGGGTGAGGGTAGAGGTATCCCAATTTGGAATAACAATGTCCTCATCTAGATCAATTGCTTCCCCTTTCCACTTTTCTTTTAGAATCCTAGAAATAATTTATTTATGCTTATTTGATATTTTAATGCTCATTTTAGACTGGTTCTCAACTTTCATTGCACTAACTATGGATACATTTGGAATTGAAAAAATGTAGAAATTAATGGACTAGAAACAAATGTAAAAATTGCACTAACAACAAAAATACCTCGTTGTTGCTCGTTAAAACCTGATGAAGGAGGACGTTGTTGCATGGTAGATGAAGTCTTGGGCACTTCAGTCAATGTTACACTTGGAAAATATATCTAAATATTGATTGGGTGCCTTGTGTAGTAGTGGTATCCACAACCAACTTAGTAGAAGCTTTCTCTGCACCTAATTGCACTAAGGCTTTGCTTAGAGAATAAAGGAATGAATCCATGATTGCTACTACAATTTTATTTGCATCTATTTCCTCATTGCTTTATATCTCTAGAAATTTTCTTCCAGTACCTTCTTGTTCTTCCTCCTCACCATCAAGATTGACATCATCTACCTCATCATCTTTTATTTCTACTTATTCTTCCTCATCTTCACTATCCTTGTCATCAACATGCATAACAAAGTTAGTAGGTTGATGCAACTAATAGATGTTTTTCTATGTAGTAGTAGTTTCCTTCACCACATATCAATATCGTTAAGAAATATCATGTAATTTTTTAACTTGAGAGTGAACTTCTTCTAATTTTGCTTCAAGGATTCCTTTACTTCTCATTGAGACTCAACATGGGTTGACTCAAAGTTTGTTCAAAGATGTCCTTTGCAGTCTTCTTTGTAGTTCCCCCTCTAGGTTTTACTTCCTTCATGAGTTCATTAGGAATTTTCTATGAAATTTCATTAGATGAATGCTTCCATTTTCCCAATCTAGTCACAAGAGTATCCTCAATCTACCTTTTCTCTTTCTCATTCCTTGTCTCATACTTGAGAAAATTAAAATATGTCGTGCTAGTTCCTTCTTCCATTTTCTTCAATCTTTCTTGGAATGTAGTTGCAGATATTTTGCACATAATTTGGCCAACTTCATCTTCACCTAACTTCAATCTCTTCTTAGATTTTTCTACCTTTCTTGTAAATACAATAGGGGAGGATTTGGCAGGTTTTGTTATGATGACCTTCCCTTTCTTCTTGTGAGGCTCTACCTTTTCATATTTAGATTTTGTTGCTTCATCCTCTTCATCATCATCTTCTACAACAACTTCATTTTCTTCTACTAGCATGAGAGTAGAACTTTCTTTCTTTTTGTTTTTCATTAGTTTTTTTGTTATCTTCCTTCCTTTTTTCACTACTTGAGGTAGCTCAATCTCAAGCTCAATTCTTTCCTTTTCTTCATCATATGTTCCAAAATAGGTGGCTTTGGAATCCACAGGTTCATTTAATAGATCTTCAATGATATTCTTGGTTTCATCAATGTTAACCTCATAATCTAAAGGTTTAACCCATGCCACTATAGGTTGATAACCTAAATATCTACTTTGTCATAGTCCACCATGAAACATATATCTTCCTCATAGTCTTCCACAAGACACATGGGTATCCTATGCCTATTTTGCATCTTTTCTTTGAAATTTTTAAAATAATTATCCATGATGCTATCAAAATTCTCACCCATTTCTATTATATATTTATTAATTTGATATAAAATTGGAACATCCTTCCTCCATACTACTAAAAATTTGGAAGGGAAAAACATCTAAAAAAAGAAGAATATACATGTAAAAAGGGAATCAAACTTATATGGGTTATTCTTTGACACTATGATGCTCTCCATGTTCTTGTTGAATTGGTTCAACAACAACACTGTGAAGTTGAAGGATGGATTATTCTTTAGCACATTGTATGCAAGATCAATAGCTTCACATGATACACTTTTCAACTGACTAGAATTGTATATTTTGTGAGCTATCACATGTATTACAAATTTTGTCTGCATCTCTGTTATGCCACTAGGCTTCATGGCTCTTGCTGTACACTCGACAAGATTTTTCTTGATTAGTTCAACCCAACCTAAGGTTTTGGTTGTCTCAACTTTATTTATCATTGGTAGTCTAGTGATTCTGTGAATTATTTTCTTTGTAATCTAAATGGGTTGATCCAACCATAATTGCCCATTGTGAACATAGCTTAGGATAACTCTAATCTATTTGACTTAAAAATTCCTTGGCATATGTGAAATATGTGTCAAACATTTAGTCTCCAAATCTTCAAAACACCATCCACACAAAATTCATTGAATGCCTCATTCACTTCTAGGGTTTTGAGATACTGAATAGAAAAGTGGTGAAATGAATTGATGGTATGCACAAGTACTACCTTAGGTGATATTTGAGATTGTCCACTAGTTAGGTTGAACACTTCTATAATCGTTGGACTCAACTTGAAAGCAGGTGCCTTATAGTCGACTCCATGAACCAATATTTTAAAACCTCTTGAATTTTTTGCTTGATAACGCAATTTCTCAATAGGGTTTCTAAAAATGTGAGAATTTGTTAATGAAAAATACTCAAATCACTCAATTATTGTGAATTCACTCTTCACAAATGGCTCTAAAAATTCATAGTAAAATGATATAATCAATTTCTTTCTTTTAAAAAATTTCCTCCTTTTATTCACCATTAATTCTTCATACTTGATACTCTCTCGATGACATCTTGTCCTACAATCAATTTAGTCTTTAATGCTCAGAAGATATCTACAACTTGATAGAGTCACCATCACTCAGTAGGAACTATGAAATCTATGTTTGCAACTAGAAATAATATGCAGACTAACTTTTCTTGGTAAGATCTCCTTCTTTCCATCATGCTCAGTGATCCCTATGCATCTTAAATTTTGATACGGATATGTCCACTTATTCGATAGAAGTGATGTTAGATGACTTCTTCTAAATCATAGTTCTACTGATCTCCATAGGGAAATAAGTTGAAATGATTGAGTCACCCAACTCATTGACTTGGGTGTCATTCACTTCATGATTTTTTCTTGCATTATATGGAGATTTTGGTACCCATTTCTACCTCATTTATTTACTGATATTGTCATGTTTAACTTTCTTTTCATCTTCAATTCTACCCATGTTCATATAGTTCTTGGCAAGATGTCCAAGTTCTGTACAAATAAAATATCTTTTTGTAGTATCTCTTTTCCTCATGTGATGTTTCACACAATTAGTTCCAATGTGGCCAAACTCACCATAGTAATGACATCTACATGATGTATTGTAATACCATCCAAATATTGCTTTCACAATTTGTTTTGTTGGGTTCAACTTCTTGGTTTTTCATTTTGAAGATTTGTGTACTTGTTTCTTGCAATTGTGACATTTACCTTCAAAATTAGGTTTCTCTTTGCATTCATTTTCTCTATGAGCATGCCTATGGTAACTATAACAATTTCTATTTAATTTTTCTTTACCATTGCTACAACATTTTTTTGATGTATAACCTATCTTACCACAATGATTGCAAGTAGTCCTTTTATTCTTTTGACCTCCTTGCTAAGATGATTCACCTTCATTTATATATCCTATTCCACCTTTTCCTTTCCTTCTATACTAACTTTGATCATTCAATTAATTCATGCTTTCATGAGATTTTATCATTCTTTCATTAGTTTGTTAAACAATGCTGAGATCATTCTATAGAATTTCATTCTCTCATCTTTGATTCATAAGCTCTTCATTTGTACTAGTGAGTTGATCCATAAGTTCTACTTGCTAAAGGGATAGTTGTTGAACTTCATTGTACTTTTATTCTATCACTTCTTTGGCTTTGTCTTTTTCTTCCATGACTTCACATAGTTTGACTGATTGGATTTCTTGCTCTCTTTCTAGCTTTCTAAAATCTTCTTGAAGATTGGAATTCTTTTCTAATAGGTCTTTGATTACTGCATCAACTTCATTTGAATTTATTTTTGGACATATGTCTTAGATTCTTTCTTCAGTGTAGAGATTTTGATTCATTTGTACCATAAGAACTTTCCTTTTTTTCAATGATTAAGAGAGTTTCTCCTTTTCTTTCTTGAGTTGTCCAATAGCTAATTCTAGATCCAACTTTTTATTATCAATAGCCTTATCTAGCTTGTATACCTCCATTGCCTCTAATCTTATCTCAAGTTTTTAAACTTTTGATGTGAGAACCAAATGCTCTTATACCAATTGTTGGAAATATAAGGTAGGAAATGTTACTAAGAGGGGAGGGTTGAATTAGGAGCCAATAAAATCTTTATCATACTTTACCAATTAATCCTTGATATATTGTTTTGATCTAATTACATGCATGAAAGAATGAAAGAAACAAAACATTAATAGCACTTTGACACAAGATATGGTGACCTTGAAACCTTCCAAATAGAAAGTAAAACTGGGGTACTAAATTGAACCTATGAAGGCTTACAATTGACCACTTCTGGTGATCTTTCCTATTAGGAGCAATAAGGATTGTAATGTTCACCTTCTTAAAGGATTTAAAAACATAAAATGAAGTATGCACTTAATTAGACAATTTAGCAAAAGACTATTAAGCCTACCTTGTTAAAGGATTTGACTGATTTACCTACTAAGATGAACTAGTGGTTGATCTCTGATCTACAACTGTGATTTTTTGAATGAGATTATTTGTATTGTAATGATCACCTAAATTTCATAGATAAATTTGTGTTGTCCCTTATACTACTTGTAGCCTTCTTTAGTTCACACTGATGCTCATCATATTATATTTCACATTCAATATTTGGATATGAGACAATGTATTACATATATAAAAATCAAAATCAATATGATCTAATACATGGAAAAAATTTTTAATGCTCGACAGTCTTTGGCACTTGGTTAAACTTGAAGCTTGGTCCATACTAATCACTTCCAAGTAGCTCAAACTCGATCAACACTATTTGACTTGGTGAATAGTGAGAAAATTGGTAGCTATTGAATCACTCGATTGACATGGTATAACTCGATCAACACTAGATTCATATTGTTAACACTAAGAGATTGGTAGATACAGTAGAACTTATTTTACATACCATAGCTTAGTTAACACTATGATCTTCTTCACTTCCACTAAATAGCTCGATAGCCTCTGCTATGCTCAATTTACATTGTACATTGTCTTTGAAGCTCAGTAAATACTGTGTAACTTGGAAAACATTGTAAAATGACTTAGGTTCCTGGTAGATAGTGCATTCAGACAACTTGGCTCTGGAACAACTAAATCACTTGGTTATAACTACAAGATGCATGATAAGCTCAGTAGCAACTATAGAGCTCGATAGTAATGTAACCATTTGACTAAGTGTTGAGTCATTGATAGAAAATTTTACCTTAATGTCAACAAGAACATTACTCAGTATTATGTTCTCATATATTTTTCTTTGTTTGAGGGAAAAAGTATAGTGGGGATGGTACACACAACTCAGTACTGTAGTTCTAAGGTATCTAGTTAAGAGCTTGCAATAATGTCATCATCTCAATCTCTTCACATTGTTAGGGTTGACTACTACATTGTTTGAAATATCTATATTCTTATTAGAGACTAATCTGAAAGGGTATTTATGTCTCTCTTATCTAGTTTTCAACCTATTAAAGGATTTATAGTAAGTTCTAATATACAACTGTGTGTATTAGAGAAACTCCTTGGTGCAAAATTCATAGGAGCTATTGACTATGTCAAATGGATATCAAACATTATACTAGTTTCAAAACATGAAAAAACCATACTAGTTTGCACAGATCTTTGAGATGTTAATAAAGCATACCCAGAGGATGATTTTCCACTTCCTAATATACACATCATAGGGGATATGACTATGGGTTATGATATTTATTACTTAATGGATGGTTTTTTCGAATATAATCAGATTAAGATAGCTCCTAAAGATCAAGAAAAAACTTCATTCACTTGTGCATGGGGTACCTATTGCTAGAATGTTATGCCTTTTGGATTAAAAAATATAGGAGTCACCTATCAATGAGGTATGACAACTATTTTTCATGTTATGATGCATAAAATTATGGAAGATTATGTGGATGACACCTTGGCCAAGTCTATGAAAAGAGATACACAGTTAAATGATTCTAGATCTCATGGAATAGTTTCAAGTAAGGTTAAATCTTAAAAAGTGGGCATTTAGAGTCACCTCTGGAAAATTACTAGGATTCATTATATCAGCAAGAGGAATAGAAGTGGACCCTAAAAAAGTTCATGCAATCAAGGATATGCAACCTAAAAAAATTTGTCAAATGAGGAGTCTTCAAGAGTGTCTTCAATATATTTAAGGAGGTTTATTTCATAGTTGGTAGATAGAGCTCAACCTTTCAACAGGAACTTACACAAATGAGTCAAATGTATATGGAACGAAAAATGTTAAAAGAGCATGGATTAGATCAAGAAATATTTGGAAAATCCTCCAATTTTAATGCCTCCTATCCTAGGAAAACCACTTATCATATACATTTCAACTATAGAATCTACCTTTGGGACAATATTAGCTCTGCTTGATGAACATGGGAAGGAAAGAGAAATATATTACATTAGATGTACTATTGTTTGATATGAGGTTAATTACTCTAGTATTGAGGAAGTTTTCCTTGTAGTTGTGTTTGCTTCCCAAAATTTGCGACATTATATGCTTGCGCACACTATACACCTCATAGCAAGAATAGATCCACTCAAGTACTTACTAAGTAAGGCTACCCTTATAGGTAGACTTGCTAAATGGATGATGATCCTTTCAAAGTTTCACATTGAGTATATTGAGCATAAAGCAATCAAAGGACAAGCCATAGCAGATCAATTGGTTGATTTCCCACTACAAGATGATGCACCTATTCAAGTTGATTTTCTAGATGAGCACCTCATGTATATGATTGAAAGAACATGGAAGATGTTCTTTGATGGGTCGTTTATGCAAAATGGTTTAGGAGCTAGTGTGTTGTTTGTTTTTCCTCATGGGTACACGATTCCTAAATCTTACAAGTTATTATTTCCATGTACAAACAACATTGCTAAATATGAAGCTTTAAAAAATGGACTTAAGATGGCCATAGAATGGAAAATTACAGAGTTACACATTTATGGGGATTTTCAATTGATAATTAACCAGGTCAATAATGATTGTCTAACAAAAAATTATAAATTGGTACCTTACAAGAAAATGGTTAATTCCTTGAGACTGTACTTCACATTCATCTCATTCCAACAAATCCCTCTAGTATAAAATAAGGTAGCTAATGTTATGGCTACACTTTCTTTTCTTCAATTGGAGCAACATGAATCAAGATTTGAATTCCTAGTGGAAGAGCTACATCACCCTATCTATGATTCTCAAGAAAGTCATGTTATTTGCACACTTGTTTGTCATGATTCATCCTATTATGGTGCCATTTACTCATTCTTTCATGATGGAATTATACCTAAAATCTTTAACTGATCTAAATGCAAAAACCTTATTCAAAATGCCTCTTGCCATTCCCTTATCTCTGGTGATTTGTATAGGAGGGGTCTAGATGGAACACTTCTTAGATGCTTAGAAAATAGAGAATCTAATCAAGCATTAGTTGACGTCCATGAGGGTATTTTTGGAGGACATTCTAATGGTCTTTCCATGGCCCAAAGGTTACTTAGGGCAGGGTACTATTGGCCCACAATGCAGACTGATGCAGTAGCTTTTGCATAGTCATGTGAAAAGTGTCAAAAACATGGTAACCTGATATATACTCTAGGTAGCAAGCTCATTCATTCTATTTATAATTGGTCATTTTAGAATTGGGTCTTTGATCTTGTTGGGCAGATTCATCCCAACTCATCATGTGGACACAATTTTTTTATCACTACCACTGATTATTTCACTAAATGGGTAGAAGTTGTCCCACTTTCTATTGGCTCGGGCAAGACAATTTCTCTATTTATTTTTAATCATATTATTTGTATATATGGATTGCCTTCCAAGATTATCACTGACAATAGAGGTCAATTTAAAAATAAGGACCTTAAGCAACTTTGTAAGAAGTTCAAGATAAAGCAACATTGGTCCTTTATTTATTTCTCGCAACAAAATGGTCAAGAAGAAGCATCAAATAAAATGATTCTTAAAATCTTGCATAGAATAGTTCATAAGAATCGTAGGAATTGGCATTTACAAATAAATCTAGCTTTGTGGGCCTATAGAATGAGTATTCATACTCCTACTGGGGCTACTCCTTTTGCCCTTACATATGGTGCTAAAGCAATGTTACCTTTAGAGGTTGAGATTCCTTCACTCAAAGTTTCCCTCAAAGGTCTAGTTATTGATGAAGACTACCATGTCATGAGGCTTCAAGAGTTAGAACTTCTAGATGAGAAATGCCAAGCATCATTTGACCATATGTGTGTCTATCAAAAGTGCATGTTAAAAGCATTCAACAAAAAGGTTCACCCTAGAGAATTCTAGGTGGGAGATCTTGTCCTACATGAAAATCCTAAGAATCAATAGAATAGAGATCAAAAGGGTAAGTTTGAACCTAATTGGCTTGGACCTTACATTATTACAGTAGCTTTTGGGTCTGGTGCCTATTGCACCTGAAGAAGTCCTATCCAAAATGCCTGTTCTATTTGGGAGCATTGTATATTATTGTACATATTTATTGATCCTGAAAAAATACAATAAAATGATATATTTCAAAAATCCAAAAAAATGACATATTGTGAAAATTCTAAAAATTGGAAAATTTCTTGAAAAAATAATCATCTTAATAGTGAGAACCTAGCAATAGGTGCTTTAATGTATCTCCAAAAAAAAATTATATATTCCAAAAATACAAAAAAATTCAAAAATTCAAAAAAAGAGAGGAGAAAGTGCCTTGGTGAAAACCTAGAAATAGGTGCCTTGGTAGCAATTTTTTTTTTTAAAATTAAAAAAAAAAAAAAATCCAAGTGGTGAAAACCTAGAAACGGGTGCTATTTGAGGCCTATGCACCCATGTTTCTTAGCATGCATCCTTGACACTTAGGCTTTCTCCATAATTCCTTGTCTTTGTTGCCTTGGTTTGGAATTGGTCTTTGTCTAGGGGGCATAATTGTGTTAGCTTTGGTCTCTTGGTTGTGTTAGTTTTTAGGACACCTCCCAATTAGTGTTTTTCAACACAATTCCAATTTTATTTTTCAATACAACCCCTAACCTTGAGTGTTTTTCAACACTTATTGGTTTTGTCTTACCCAGTTTCATCATGTGATCTTACCTACTTGCAAGGATTGGATACTTATCCTCAGAAATCAGTATCAGTTAACACACTTAATTTTTTTTAATGCTTGACTTATTTCATGATCGTTTCTTTGTGTGTTGACTATTATTGATTTTTGTTGAGTGTCCTGGTCTGATAAGTCTCTCTAGGATGCATAGCTAGAGGACTTGCGGCATGGGGCATACTTTTATTTATTTTCTATTTGTGGGTGTGGTCTTTAAACTCTAGAATGTCTTTTGTTGTCCCCTTAAAATACTTAGGAGATTTGAGCCATCATCCTTGACCATTTTTGCACAACCTTTCTTCTGGTCATCCTAGCATCTATGCCTTGATGCAAGCATGGTTTTGCTACATTAAATTGGGTAAGCTAACATTTCAGTCATCTTAACCTTTATGTCTTGGATTCTTATGTTAGAATATTTCCACATTCTTATTTGATATAAATCACATTCATATTTTCATGGTTGCGCTTGTGATTAGTGATGATTGTGTGACTTTTTGACGTCCATTAATAATAGCCCAATGATGAGAGTAAGTTCCTTTACATTCTCTAATGAATAATGAAAACACAAATCTTATGTTATAGTTGCTCTATTGCAAGTACACCATTGCATTTTCATGTAGCTTGCATTATTAGACTTCATGTTAGTTTGCATTTTTAGGCTACATTATGAGTTTGAGATGGTTTTTCCTTCATCTTTATTTTGGAATTTTAATAAATTATGGTCATGTTTTGATCTTCATTTCCTTATCTTCTTTCATGATCTCAATCAAAATTCCTATCTTAAATAGTTGATTAATTTTTTGGCTTTATCTTTCTTCTTTTCGTTTCTTTCCATATCTTCCAAACTTCTGTCTTCCATTTTCTTTTAGCCCACTTCTTTTCTTCTAAATCACCTTTGGGGCATAATATTTCATGCTTGATGATCTACCTTGGTTTTGTGATTCTTATATATTTCATCTTACATCAAGAACTTTATCTTTTGTTTGATTTGATCAAATTTATCAATTTGTTGTTTCTCCTCTATCTCATTTTGATTTCAATCATGAGGGGGTAGTACTTATCAAACTTCAATCCTTTGCATCATTCTCCTCCAGATTTTGGTTGTTGCACTATTTTGGGTATGTTTATATGTTAGTATTTGTATATTTTTTATGTTTTCAAAGAATGTTTCCATGTTAATTTAATATTTTTATTATTTATTTATGTTAGTTTATTCTATTAATTTATTTTTTATAATTTTTTTGTATTTATTAGTTATATATGACTGCTATTAGAAAATACATTAGAAAGTTTTATTTTTTAATATTAGTATAGAAATATTAGAAACATATTACAAAATTTTAAGAAAACATTACAAAATATTAAAAAAATGTAGTGTAGAATATTTGAAAAACATTACAAAATAATTTAAAAATGTTAATCTAGAATATTAGAAAAATATTAGTATCACATAAATAAATTTAAAAAATATTAGTCTTATTAGAGAAATATTAGAAAATATTAGAAAAATATTAGCCTAGAAAATTAGAATTTTTTTTAAAAATAGTACAAAATATTAGAAAAAAAATAGTGTAGAATATTAGAAAAATATTAGTTGAAATATTTAAAAATGTTAATATACAATATTAGAAAAATAAATTAGTATAACATTAGAAAATAAATTAGTATAGCATTAGTAAATATTAGAAAAAACATTACAAAATATTAGGAAAACATTATAAAATATTTTTAAAAACATTATTCTAGAAATAGATTTAGAACAATATTTGAAAAAAAAACATTACAAAATATTTGAAAAATATTAGAGAAACCAAAAAAAAATTAGTCTAAAAAATCATAAAATATTAGAACTCTATCTCCAACCCTAACCCTAACGCTAACTATAACTCAAACACTAATCTAACCCTAACTCAAACTCAAACCCAAATTTCTAACCCTCACTCAAACTCTAATACTTATCTAAAACTAACTTGAAAACTACAAGATGTAACCCTAGAGTTCCACAATTGAAACCCTAATCTAAACATGGAAATATAACCCTAATCTAAACCTAATCATAACTAAGACCCTAAATCAACCCTAGAACTCAAAATCTAATCTAATCCTACAACTAAATCCTAATCTAACCCTAACTCAAACACAAACCCTTATTTAACACTAACCATAACTAAAGTTACCCTAATCTAACCCTAGAACTGTAACTATAATCTAACCCTAACTTGAAAACTCAAACCCTAGAATCTAAGCCTAAGCCTAATCTAACCCTAACAAAAATTATATTCTAACCATAGAACCATAACACTAATCTAACCATAACCCTAGAATTCAAACCCTAATCTTTTACCCTAACTGTAACTCAAACCCTAATCTAACCCTAACTCAAACTAAAACTCTAATCTAACTCAAACCCTAATCTAATGCTAACTAAAAGCTCAAACCCTAATCTAACTCAAACCCTAATCTAAATCTAACCCTAGAACCATAACTATAATATTATTCTATCTTGAAAACTCTAACCCTAGAATCTAAACCTAACCCTAATCTAACCCTAACAAAAACCCTAGTCTAACCATAGAATTGTAACTGTAATCAAAACATAACCCTAGAATTCAAACCCTAATATTTAACCCTAACCCTAATTCTAACACTAATCGAACACTAACTCAGACTAAAACCCTAATCTAACTCAAACCCTAAACTAATCCTAACAAAAAACTCAAACCCTAATCTAATTCTAACTGAAAAATTAAACCCTTATCTAATCCTAACTCAAACTAAAACCCTAATCTAACTCAAACACTAACTCAAACCCTAATCTAATGCTAACTAAAAACTCATACCCTAATCTAATCGTAACTAAAAACTCAAACCCTAATCTAAATGAAACCCTAATCTAACTCAAACCCTAATTTAACTGTAACCCTAGATATCAAACCCTACCCAAACCCTAATCTAACTCAAATCCTAATCTAAATCAAACCCTAATTTAACACTAACCCTAATTAAAGTTACCCTAATCTAACCCTAGAACCATAACTATGATCTAATCCTAACTTGTAAGCTCTAACCCTAGAATCTAACCCTAACCCTAATCTAACCCTAAGTAAAACCCTAATCTAACCATAGAATTATAACCCTGATCTAACCATAACCCTAGAATTTAAACCCTAGTCTTTAACCCTAACCCTAACTCAAACCCTAATCTAACCCTAACTCAAAATAACACACTATTCTAACTCAAACCCTAACTCAAACCCTCGTCTAACTCAAACCCTAATCTAAATGAAACCCTAATCTAGTCCTAACTAAAACCCTAATCTAACCATAGAACCGTAACCCTAATCTAACCATAACCCTAGAATTCAAATTTTAATCTTTAACCCTAACCCTAACTCTAACCCTAATTAATTGTAACTCAAACTGAAACCCTAATCTAACCTAAACCCTATTCTAACTGAAACCCTACCTTAAACCCTAATCTAATACTAACTAAAAACTAAAACTCTAATCTAATTAGAGCCATAATCTAATCCTAACTAAAATCTCAAACCCTAATGAAACCCTAATTTAACTCAAATCCTAATCTAACTATAACCCTAGAAATCAAACCCTAACCAAACCCTAATCTAACTCAAAGCCTAATCTAAATCAAACCCAAATCTAACCATAACCCTAGAAATGAAACCATAACCAAACCATAATCTAACTGAAACCCTAATCTAAATCAAACTAAAAACTTGAACCCTAATCTAACTTAAACCCTTACTCAAACCCTAATCTAATCCTAGCTAAAAACTTGAACCCTAATCTAACTCAAACCCTAATCTAAATGAAACCCTAATAAAACCCAAATCTAATTCAAACCTTAATCTAACTCAAAATGCGCTTAATTTATGTGTGTGTGAGAGTGTGTGTGTGTGTGTGTGTGTATTTACAATACATATTAGCTCCATCATTGTAGCTATGACTTCACATGATTAGCTTGCTCATCATCCTAAGGGTGATGAGGCTCTTGTGGCTCATCCTACTATGGCTCCTACTACAACTCATGGTGTAGTTCACGGTGCTAGTCATGGTGGCACTTATAGTGGGGCTCTTGTTGGTGCTCGTGGTGGGGCTCATGTTGTGACTCATTGTGGGGCTCATGGAGGGGCTCATGTTATGGCTCCTGATGTGGCTCCTACTATAGCTCCTAGTGTGGCTCGTAGTGCAGCTCTTGGTGCAAGTCTTGGTGCAGCTCCTAGTGTGGTTTCTATTGGAGGTCTCGGTGTGGCTCCAGTTATGGCTCCTACTATGCCACCTCCATGCATTGATATTGATGCATTATTTTTATTTGCAGAGAAAGAGGTTGTTAGATTAGAGTAGTCTATATTGTCCTCTGATGAAGGTTTATATAGAGACATATGTGTGACCATATATAAGACTTTACAGGATCTTATTGCTAGATTTAAAGCTCACCATTCATTTACCCCTGATGTGTTAACTACCATATCTAGGGATCTTAGAGGTAAGATTTCTAGAGATGCATCTTTTGATGATTTCAAGAGGGTGGGCCCCAAAGACATCATCAAATGAGATTTCTTTTCATCATATAAGGGTACACAGGGCAGGGTGAGAGGCTATCAAGTGACATGTTGCAAAGACCCTATTGTCACTCGTATGATCTATCCTTATTTGTTAGTTGCACATGGTCATTATCCTAACAACAATCAGATCCATCTTTATTTTGCATAGCAATTGTATGCTAAGTTCTGTATGGGGCTCACTGTCAACTACTTAGATATTCTAGATTATTACTAATAGGGGCATGCTCAAATCATAGATCATGACCAGTATCACAGTGCGTAGCATCTACCATCTCCAAATGTTAGATAGTTCATTGGACAAAGACTTCCTCCAATGACTCCAAAACTTGCACCTATTGCAGATAGAGTTTTCATTGCTTCCCAGAGGGTAGCAATTGGTATTATTGGATACATTGCATCTACAAATGCTAGTATCACATCTTACTCTCTCGGTCACTATATTCACACTCGATAGAGTCATCCAGGTGGACCATCCTCAAAGACATCAATTAGCACTTTAGGTACCTAACCTGATGAGGCATATAGAGCTACTAGACTACAAATACCAGGCGATGTTCGTGCTCTTTCTTGATAGCACACACATATGGATCTAGTGCTATATATTTTGGAGAATCTATTGTAGGGTATCAAATATATTTTTGATACATAGGGGATACTAGTTCACTCAGTGATGGATGCAATTAGACAACATCAAAGCCTTATAATTCCATAGGCATAGACCACACTAGTGACAGTCACCACACAACACAACTCACAATATTTTGCACTAGGCTCATGACACTCTACAAATGACCCAGGCATACGAGTTTGAGATGTTAGGATCATAGCTAAGGGCCTTGATGATTTTGGTGAGTAGTTACAAGGGCTATCTAATATTGATACTCATCTGAGGGATTTTCATTGTACATGGGCATGTTATTCCAACAAGGCACTGATTCTACACCATTACCCAGTCAATTACACATGCTACTTCACTCATCATTACTAGTAGTTGGAGATCGTGGCACCGAGGGTGGTTTAGTAGGTTTTGGAGTTTCAAGGGATGATGTTGGTGTATTAGGATGAGATGTTGACACTAGAGGTGCATTAATAGATGATATGATGGAGTCTGATGATCATCCTCCACCTCTTGAGACCCAGGTACACACACACATATAATATTTTTAAATTTAAATGTATAAAATTTAAAAATAGTTTAGATAGATATTTAAAAGTTATAATAAATCATTTAGGCATAGGTCACCAAGCACATGATTACATCTAGTGTTGGGTCAGGGCATGTACATCAGAGAGAGGATTCTACTAAGACACCTAGAGTGCTTAGGTATTTTGAATAATTTGTAAAGTTATTTATGTTTCAAACTATATGCACTCATATTCATGTACAAATGTATATATGTTTAGATAGTTCTAATGTATATATATTTGTTAGGCTCGATTGTTTTGCCTCGGCCACAAGATGTATAGGAGACTCGATCAAAGGGTCATTCTATTTGTATGTGTCTTGAGGGGTCCCTCCTGTAGTAGTTGATTTATATATGTTTTGATGCATTTATGTATTGGAGACTTTGTATATTCTAGAGACTTACATACATATTTATTTTAGTACCTCAATGGCATGTACATTTCACTATTTATTTGACTATTTAGTACTTCAATAGTTGGATGACATGTATTTGACTATTTATATTTGACAACATATATGTTTATTTGAGGCTTACAATTTTCATACATGAATTTCAATAGAGATAGTAGATATAGATGTTTATTCTCGAGACATATGTATGTGTATATTTTTGTATTTTAGTAGAACATTCTTCATGAATTAGATCATAGATTTAAACTTTAGATTTGTTTGTGATCATTACAAAATAATATAATTAACTTCTCTTTACTCACTTCAATAGTTAAATATGAAGAAGTTCCAAATTGATCTATGAACCTAATTTATAATTTTGAAAAATAATAATATACGATGATTGAATTGAATTAATATAGGTGCTTAAAACTACTAAATTAACCCAAACGATTTAGATTACAAATTTAAAACATTATATTTATTTTTAATCATTATAAGATAATCAATTAGTAGGACTAAAGATAAATATTTGTTTTATGTGGATAAAAATATGCTAACTAGATAAGCCAATATATTATTTTAAATTTTTTTAAGAAAAATATAATATTCTTAACAACCTTCATCCATGGTAATTAATATTATTAAAATGTATACATTTAAAGGTCCTAAAATTTGATATATCAAGGTAAACAACTTTAAATTAATTCAAATTATTATAAAATAAACCTTACGACGAACTAATATCTATTTAAGATTATATTATTAAATTAATATAACATTCATACCTTCTAATTTTTAAATCAATTATTAGAACTAAAAATACATATTTTTTTTATGTGGATAAAAATATCCTAGTAGGTAAGCCAATACATTATTTTACAAAACTTTTACAAAATATAATATTCTTAACAACCTTCATCCATGGTAATTAATACTTCTAAAATATATACATTTAAAGGTCCTAAAATTTGATATATCAAGGCAAATAACTTTAAATTAATTCAAATTATATAAAATAAATCTTTTTAAGAACTAATATCTAGTTAAGATAATATTATTAAATTGATATAACATTCATCCCTTCTAATTGTCTACATTTAAAGGTCCTAAAATTTAATATATGAAGGCAAACAACATTAAATTAATTTAAATTATTATAATTTAATTATTTAGATGAACTAATATCTAGTTAAGATAATATTGTTGGTGTAAATAATTATTCACTATTTACACTTACATAAGTTTACTTAGGTTAATGCATTATTTTATTATTATGTATTATTTTATTATTTTTTAGGCGAGACACTTAGGAGTTCACATACTCTTATGAGTTTTCATGTTGACAACACTAGAGTAAGCAAATCTAATTCAGCACATGGTGACTACAACATTGGAGTTTGTATAATTAACTGAGTTGTCATGTAGACAACACAGTTATTCACACTCCTATTTTAGCACATAGTGTCTACAACATTATTTTGCATGCTACACCTTTGTAGGCTTATCCTAACATCATCACACTTACTCTTGTGCTTAATGGAGGATAACCCACACCTAGTGGACATGTGTCTAGTTGTATGACTTATCATGTTGCTGATTTTTAGGCATTCTAAAAGCATTCCAAAGGCCTTTATATACAAGCACTCCTAGTGTACCTTCTTCACATTGAATTGAATACATATCGTTATTTTGATCATACTCTTTTGGTCTACTATTGTGATTGTGCTTGAGTTCCTATATCTTGGGTGAAATTTTCCCTAAGATATATTCTTACATAGTATTAGAGCTTGGGGAGATTCTCTGCACATAGTTGTTTGAGATCATTCTTGCTTTAGCACCTCGACCCAAATTGAGAGTATCTATAGATATTAGAAGTGTCTATAGTCAAAGAAAACCTTGCTATTGTGTTTAGAATGTTGATTCAGTGAAATTTGACTATAAATTTTCCTACCTTAGGCCATAGTAAAAATTGAGGCAATTTTTTTTTTGTGAACTGTAACCCAAAGGTCCAGTTTTCGAAATTGGTATGATGATTTCAGATCTCTACATTTAATTTTAGATCTACATTTCTTTTCACCTACTCTCTATAATTTTTTTAGATCTGCATTTTTTTTGGAAAATTTTTGGCCATCAGGCTAGTAGGAGAGATTTTTGTAGGTGATGGTTGAAGCTTGCTGGTGCAAATCAGACATTTTCATGACATTCAAAAGGTCAAAAAACCCCCAAATTAAATTTTATTTCATCCAAATCGAACATTTTAGGTAAAATCTAGAGCCATTTGATTTTTGGAGGCACAATGGTGGCAATTTAGGAAAAAATAATAGTAGAGGTGATTTTCAAACAGCGATATCTCCCTCATATGGACTCCTTTTTGCAAGCATTTTTTTTTTTGTTTTAGGATAGAATTTCATGATCTACACATTGGTGCAAGTGGTTTGAGATCCCTATTCCTGAATTTTTCTACAACTCATAAATTCCATTTTTTGGCACTTCAAATACTTAGTACAAGCTCATCTAGAGACATAATTAGGTTCCTTTTTTCTTGAAAGTGCATTTTTATGGTCCACTTTCCAGATCTATAATCAGATTATAGGTTCTATGGATGGAAATACTAATTTTAGAAATATGCCCTAAATTGGCTATTTTAATCACACTAAGTATAGAGTTCCCAAATCATACACTAAGGGGGGTTGATTGATTATTTCTATATTTTAGGGGGTGCATACATTTATTGATCTCATGGAGTCTTGTCAAATATGCCAGTCTAGTATAAGACCAAAGTTGACATGGAGGGACTATAAGAAATGGAGTGCTTTAAGGCCTGATCATCTAAGAGAACATCACAAAGTGTTTCCTTATCTCTACTCGAAGATATTTCCACCTAATCCTAATTGGGAAAATCATCTTCATCTTCTTATTCTCTTTATGTATAATAGTATAAGTAAGGAATCTTTTGCTCCTCTTAGAATGACAAGTTTTCCTCATGATGTTTGGATGGCTCTTTGGGAAGCATATGGAGATCCATGAGTTCCTCCATTTCTAGAGGACATTCTATCTTTAGTCACTTTAGGCATGCTTCCTTCACCTCCAAATGAGATCCCACCTCCTAATACTCCTATTGATTCTACTGATCTGATTCTAGCCATGGATGCTCCTAGTTTAGTGTAGTAGGAAGGTAAAAGCACAAACCTGTGTCACCTTTTATAAAGAAACATGATATCAGAATTTGACAGTTCAACATTAGTGACAAAAGAAATGGTATTTGTGTTTAAAATATGAAGATGATGTAAATTGATGAAATGTGTAGAATTGGATGAATTTTATGCCTATAATTTTTATAATTTTTTGAGTAAGAATTTATTCATTTTATTCTATTTTGAAGTCCCTTTTTTAACTATAAAAAATATAGGGTGTAGTTCCCATCAAACAAGTATATGCAAATCATATTTTTTTGTTCTGATTTGAAAGTATCTTATAGATGACATGTATAGCTAGTGTACAAAAAAAGAAATAATTATTTTTTATGTATATTTTCTTTCTTATAAGTACTCAAGTTTGATCTTATCAGAATCCAATAGTTTTTTCCTCCCGTCAAAGCTTTCCTATGAAATCTATACCTTCTTGAAAACAAATTACATATTTGTGAAGAGGATTCTCTCCTCTAGAGATAAATGTAATTTTAAATTTTTTTTGATATGATTTACTATTTTTTTCCTTTTTCAAGGGAGCATCTTTTGAAATGTTGAAATATTAACTTATAATACTTTGAGATTATAACATATTATAACTAATCAAAACACTCAAAATTTTATATAATGATGATATTGAATCTAAGATCTATAAAAGGGTATTTTTAGTTTTTGAAAAAAATTGAGTTTATATAAAGAAATGAGATTTGACCAAAATAGGTTTTGGTATCACAAATGGTGACACAGATATGTGCTTTTACTCAGGAAACACCATCACTTCCTACTTTAGCTTCATGGGATGACTTCCTTCCATATATTGCAGGTCTATTCATGGAGTCTCACATTGAATATGTACAGGACATCATTGATGATACTCATCTTTTCTTTGTTGAGGTGAATACTTCATCCATAGACATAGTGATAGGTCTAGTATAGTAGGGTACACCTAGTCTTCTAGCTCCACCATTAGTGGATGACTTCTTGATAGACATTGAAGGTTTGTTTGGGGAGTCATATATAGTAGATTTAGGAGACATCATTGATGATATATATCTTCTCTTTTATGACAATGGTCCTTCTTTAGTTGTTGTGAGGGCTCACTTTGACCCTCTTGTCCATTCTCTACATGATCCATCTTCACAAGTTGATATGATTGTGGATCTATATGTCCAACAATTACAGAATGTCTCTTTATCATTTGATGAGATAGTTGGTTCTTTGGGATAGGTTTTGCATCCATCCTTGCTAGATCTACACATGTTCTTTTTCATAGTATTGGAAGGAGCAACCATCAGCATCGACACAAGGACAATTGAGTAGGTTTGAGAGACACGGTACATCTTTAGGATTCTTTCTACACATAGGGGAAGCATCTCACCTATAGCTCTGCCATTGTTTCCTCCAAAGGGGAGAAACATTACTCAGTGATCATGGATCAACTTCTACATTGGAGCAACTATTACTAATCAGGACACTACATTTAAGTGGGGGGGGGGGACTACCATGTCTCCTTCTTCTCTTTTATGGGGGGGAATTTTTCCTCTTATAGGGTTTTTTCCTTCTTCTCTTTTGTATATACTTGAAGTATGTTGTAATGGGGGGGACTTGATTACTCCATCTATCCATGCATCTTCTTTTCCATCTCTCTTTTTGGGGGAGGGTTTTTCCCACAAGGTTTTCCCTCTTTCTCCACTTTATGAGAGATTGAATTGCACTTTTTTACATGGGTACCTAACATGGCCTAGTAGCCAAGACCCATCTTGCATTTCATCTGAGCATTCGTAAGCTTAAGTGCATTCCCCTAATTTGCACTTAAGTGGGGGCGTTGGTGTAAAAAATTATTCACTATTTACACTTACTTAGGTTTACTTAGGATAATGCATTATTTTATTATGTTTTAGGTGAGAAACTTAGGAGTTTTCATACTCTTATGAGTTGTCATGTTGACAACATTGGAGTAAGAAGCTCTAATTCAACACATGGTGTCTAGAACACTAGAGTTTGCATAATTAACTGAGTTATCATCTAAACAACATAGTTATTCAAAATCCTATTTTAGCACATGGTGTTTACAACATTATTTTGTGTGCTACACCTTTGTAAGCTTATCCTCACATCATCACACTTACTCAAGTGTGCTTAATGGAGGATAACTCACACCTGGTGGACATTTGCCAAGTTGTATGACTTATCATGTTGCTAATTTCTAGGCATTATAGAAGCATTCCAAAGGCTTTTATATATAGGCACTCCTAGTGTACTTTCACATTGAATTGAATGCATATCATTATTCTAATCATACTCTTTTGGTCTATTTTTTTGCTTGTGCTTGAGTTCGTTGATCTTTGGTGAATTTTTCTCTAAGGAAAATTCTTACAAATATTATTAAATTAATATAAAATTCATCCCTTCCAATTGTCTAATTTAAATGTCTTAAAATTTGATTTATATTAAATTATCTACCATATCAAAGGTCTAGTCTCTACTTGCAACATACACGATTAAATTTGACTGGATGTAGGAAAAGCCTGGTAGAAACAACTAGGTGGTTGTATTGTAAAACCTTGTTGTAAGGTTGATAATCAACAAAGTGTATTCCATGTTGGACTATTTTGTTTTTCTTGAAATATGTTCCCTGTATCACAATAGAACTTGCACACAAATTTAAATATTTTAAAATTTGATAGACATAAAGTTACCTAGATATATAGAAATTCATATATGTATGTGCACATATATGTATAATACCTATGGGGAACAATATTGCATCACTTTATTTAGGATCATATAGCTTTTTCCTCTCTATAGTACATTGCAATAAATAATAATTGACACCTTCATGATTTCTGGGCTCAACAATCATTGCAAAGACATCTCTTGCACAAAACATATACATACATGTGTACATTATATATAAGACAGTTCATTGATAATTAAAGTTAAGATTATTTTTTATGATACTTACCCACTTTTACCAATTTAGAGATATGATTATAATCATCAAAAATCAATGGAATATCATTAAAATTTTCATCATCTTTATCAAATGTATTTGTAACATCAAGTGGTACTAAAATCCATGTACTTGTATATCCACATGTTTGATCGATGCATTCTTGATAGTGTTGATCGATGCAACTATCACAAAAACATGAGTATTCTCTCATCTTCAATGTCCAATTGCAATTATCTGTACTCATGACCGAATATAAGGAACTTTTCTTTTCTATCCTCTTGCATCCATGCATATTTTTTCTATTAACATCTGAAAGTTCATTACATTGAAAATATGGATAAATTAAATTTAAACTTCGACAAATCAAGATTAGGTGTGAGTTTCCACTTCACCTCCTATCTTTTAGTTCTCTTGTCCTTTTCCTTTACCTTGCTATTGCCTCCTTCTTAAAGATCTCCCCCCTTCCTTATCAAGAAATTTTCTTCATAAAGCTATTAATTTTAATATGTCCATAAATCTTACAATAGGTAACTCCTCTTCAACATATTCCAAAGTTTTTGTCTCTTTCCCCAACTTTGTTTCATTCTTCACATACTTGTAACTTTCGCAATACAATTTTTTTTTTTAAAATCAATATTTTCAATTTCCAAAGAGAATAGAGCCAATTCATCACATGTTTCACATAATCCTTTGATGCAATTTATTTAACTAGCTGGATCATCTATTTTGTCACATAGAATGGATGATATAAATGTCAGTATTAAGTCAAGTTTGTTATTAGTGACAACACTTATTCAGATTTTGTATTGTCACCGAGCTCTTTGATCAGTCTCCAGTGATTGCCATGTAATTCAGTGGTTACCAAGCTTCACAGTTCCTACCAAGCATTCTAGTGGTTACCAAGTGAATTCAAGCAATGTGAAGTCCAACAGTTCTTACCGAGCAGTTCAGTGGTTACCAAGCTTTTTAGTTTCTATCGAGTCATCAGTTCTTGTGAAGCGATGTTAGTGTTAACCGAGTGATTAGATGATTAGTGTTTATCGAGTGTAGGCATGGTAAACATGGAATTCAATTTCTACCAAGTGATATTGTATCTATCGAGTCACCAGTGTATACCAAATTTGAAACTACATTGAAGTGATTAGTATGGACTGAGCCTCTACTTCTACCAAGTTCATGACAATGCCAAGTAATGACAGTGGACGTTGTGTATCAGAAATTTACCAAGTCAGCTTTCAAAACCCAAGTTTCTACATTTGGGCTAACTTTGTAATATTGGTGTTAACTGGTGTATTGGCTGACCTTGTAATTATGTGAATTGGGTTGGTATATTTGTAATGTATTGTATCATACCCAACTATAATATTTTTGACAAGAGAGAATTTGAATGTAATGAAAAGCATGTGAATGTAAATCAATAGCAGAAAAAACTGTATTGCAAGGTCATATCAGGAGCAATAGAGTTACATCTATCACATAGAGGTGATCAATATGTCAAGGATCTTAATCAATAATTCAGTTTTAAGTTAGATCTATTGTTTCATCCTAATAGGTGAATCAACTTCAAATCATTTAACAAGGTAGACTTAACAATCTTTTCTTTAAATCTCTTTACTGAGTGCATACTTCATTGTATGTTTGTAAAACCTCTCACAAGGTGTACCTAGCAGTCCTAATTGCTCCTAATAGGGAAAATCATCAAAAGTGATCATTGTAAGCCTTAATAGGCCAACTTTATATTGCAGTATTGAATTTTTGTGGGTACCATTCCACCCTAGTTTTACTTTCTATTTGGAAGGTTTCTAGGTCACCAAATATTGTGTTCAAAGTGTTACATGCTTTCAATTTCTCATGCATGTAGTAGACTAGATCTATTAATGATAATTTGATTATGTTATTAAGTGTTGAAAGGGTTAAAAGTTTTGGGGTTACTAATTCACCCCTCCCCTCTTAGTAACCTAGCTAGTCTTGATTATTTCCAATAATTGGTATCAGAGCATTGTGGTTCTCAGGATAAAGTTTGGCAGCTTGAGCAAAGATCAAGGATAATGGAGATATTTAGACTTGAAAAAGCTATTGACAATGAGAAGCTAGATCTAGAGATGGCCATAGCTCAACTCAAGAAAGCAAAGGAGCATCTTTCTTAATCCCTAAAATGAAGGAAGGAAATTGCAAAATAGATGAATGACCACCAGTATGTTGAAGAAAAGACTGAAGATTTTCTCCCCTCAAGTAGTTCAAATAAAACAAATGGTGCAATCAAATAACACCTAGAAAAGAATGGCTCTCTATAAGAAGAAGTAAACAAATTCAAAATAAAATGAGAAAATTGGTCAATAAGGTGGTGTGAAATCTCAAAATAGAGAAATAAAGAAAATGAAGTCTTAGAGGTAAGGAACAATGAAATTCAAAATCAATCCCTTTAGCAAGAAAGTCTTATCAATCAGCTCTCCAATGTAAATGAAGAAATCATGAGTCTGAGATCTAAAAATGAAAGGTTAAGGAATGAATTAAACATTGAAAAGAAAATCAATGAAAGGATGAAAGTTGATCTAAATTTTGAGAAGAAACTCAATGAAAGAATAATGAAATTCCAAGCAGACATGGATCAATTGATTCAGCAAAATGAGAAGAATCTTTATAGGAAAAAGGGTAAAGTAGGACTTGGGTATAAAGAAGAAGGTGAATCCTCCAAATAGGGTGCTCAAAGGAATCAAAGACCTACTTATAATTATTATGGAAAGATAGGTCATACATCAAACAAATGTTTGAATAATGGAAAGGAAAAATTCAATGGAAAATGCTATGATTGCAGTCAGCATGGTCATAAAGCTAATGAATACAAAGAAAAACCAAAGTTTGAGGGCAAGTGTCACAAATGTAGGAAACAAGGTCACAAGGCATCTGAATGCAGATTTAAACCATTCAATCCAGCTAAAAAATTTGTAAAGGAAATATTTGGTTGGGACTACAATACTTTCTATAAATTTCATTACTATGGAGAATATGGACACATTAGCATAAATTGTGTTAGACATCACATGACAAGAAGGGATACTACCATAAGATGTTACACTTGTACTAAAATTGATCATATAGCTAAGAATTGCATGAATATAGATAGAGTTGAAGATGAAAAGAAAGAAAAAGTTGATAATATCAAGAAGTAGATGGGAGAGTAGTGGATTCCTAAATCTACTGAGCAAGCTAGTTCAAGGGATGATAGTCATGTCACTCAAGAAGTGGGTGACTCCACCATTTCCAATTAAGCTCTTAAGGAAGAATTGGAACTATATTTTCAAGGTCACATCTTAAATAGTTCCAATTGAAAGGAAGCAAGGATTCATATCGATATTCCAGATAAAGAAGAATCATCAGCAAGGTTGGATCACGGACTCTACCAAGCAAAGTTGAGAGTAACATGGTTATGTTTAGTTGTCGAGTTACAAGCTTTCACCAAGAGATTTGTATAGATAGTGGATGGCAAGCTGTCACGCACTATGTCATTATGGCTCTTATCATACCGAACATTAATGGGAAGTTTTTATCAAAAGGCAACAAATTGGCTTCATTTCCATTGTAAATTCAATATATTAAGAATAGAGCAATTTGCAGAGCATACCAGCTATCTTGAGCAGAATTTGCGAGAATTTTTTTTTTGAGGAATTTCCTCAGTTTACTGAGTTATCATGGCATCTAGCAGCAATAGCAAGGTGAAGAAAGGATCTAAAATGTTGGTGTGAGGTGTTGAGTGGAAAGCTCCTAACATCAAATTGGTCCTAGCAATCACTAAAACCCTTGACCCAAATGGAGCTTAGTCATAGATACCACCTAATGTACTTCTTATTAATGACATTCAAACTCATTTTAAATGTGCGGTTTAGGATATAGTAACACTTGAAATGGATAATGCCCTAAGTGAACTTTGTGTGGATGGAATTCTTAAACCTGAGCATAAATAGTAAGAAGAGAAAGGTTTAACCCATATTCGTGACTTGCTACAAAAATTTCAAATCAAATGGATTAGGTATATCTTAAGTTGAGTTCATAATGGTCAACTATGGTTAGAGCAACTAGTTTTGATTACAAAGAAAATGATCCATCACATTACTAGTCTCCCTATGCTTACCAAAGCTAAAGTCACTAAAATCGTAGGTTGGGATGAGTTACAAAAGAGAACCCTAGTTGAGTGGGATGGAAAAGGAATGAAAATTAGCAATGTATTTGATACAGAACTTAAATTTAGCATCCATGTGATAGTGCATAAGATTTACAGCTCAAGTCAACTCAATAGTGTGTTGTGTGAAGTAGTTGACTTAGCTTATAAGGTTGTTAAGAAGAATTTGTCATATGGCCTAGACGATTTGATGTTGAAGTAGCTAAACAAAAATATGGAAAGAATTAGAAGATCAAAGAATAACCCATGCAAATTTGGTTCATTATTGACATGCTTATTTTTCTATGTTCAAAAGTTTTTCCCCTCTAAAGGCACAATTGTATGGAGAAAAGACACGCTAGTCTTATATCAGATCAATGAGTTTATAGCTGAAATGGGAAAAATAATTGATAGTATCATGGATATTTATTTTGAAACTTTCAAAGAAAAGATGAATAACAAGTTCAAGATACAAAAGAAGTTGGTTGAAGATTATAAGAATGATGTTTGTTTTATGGTTGATAGTTATAGAGTTTACATTTAGACAATAAGGCCCAGAATTGTGTGGGTAAAACCTCTTCCATATGAGTTTAATATTGATGAGGAAAAAGAAATAATTGAAGCCCTAGTAAATGAGCTTATAGATCTAAATAAACCTCTCTTTGGAACCTATGATGAAGCTAAATCAAGAATTGAACTTGAGATCAAGCCTCCACAGGCAGTGAACAAAGAAAAGAAGAGGATATAAAAGTTGAAAACAACTAGTGCCCCTCTTATGATTACTAAAGGAAAAGGTGAAGATGTGGAGGAATCTCAAAATGAAGAGGAATTAGAAAAGGAAGAAGAACCAACAAGGAAGAAAGGCTAGGTGATTATCACCAAGCCACCCAAGCCCTCTGCTACAGTACTCACAAGAAGATCCAAGATAAAAGTAGGAAAAGGTGGTAGTGAAGTTGTGTTTAGTAAGCCTCCTCTCACCTTCAAATAATGATTGAAGCAAATGGAAGAAGGTTTTGGGATAACCAATTACAAAGCATTAAAGGATGAGACCATAACAGAGGCTGAGAAGATGCAAATTGAGGAGTTGGTACTAACCAGGATGGGAAAATGGAAGTGTTCCCCTAAGCAGATAGCACCTAAAATTTCTAATGTACTATTAGAAAGGTTGAAGCCAAGATGGGACTCAGCCATGCAAACAAAAAAAGACATATATGAACAAACTCGAAGACAATTGTTACTGAGCATTACCAATGCTGAGGTAAAAGATGCTATGAAGAAATATGAAGACAAGATGACTATTAGATTTCATACTTGTTTAATTTTGGTAAAATACATAGAGCAATTAGTCAAGGATGTACATCTATGTGGAAGAATATTTATCACCTACATAAACGAAGTGAAAATCCTATTGAGATCAAAGATGATGATGATGATAGTGACAAGGATGAAGAAAATGATGTAGACAATACTCCTTTTGTTACTATTGATGGTAAAGAATATCAAGAATTGATGAAGCATGATGAAGAAAAAGAGGAAGAAGATGAAGAGAAAGCCAGGCAAAAAGAAGAAGAGGGTGACCCAGTCAAGATAGCTATGGCTGTCATAGCCTTGCTTCCTCACTCTCGAGCAAAAACAACAACATCGTCAAGCATGTAGACAACTTTAGCAGCTTTGATTGTGACAAATTTCCAATCACTCTCTTCTACCTCTCAGCTCAGTACATCACAGATAGAATTGTCTACCACTTCACCTACCGAGCTACAGAATCCTTTAGTTACCAAGCTAGCTTCAACAATGGATACAAAGTGTTCCACTATTTTCAGTTCTTTAGCAGTAAGTATAGTTTTAGATTCTTCAATTTTGGCTACTTTAGTAAGTACTTTAGTTACAAATACTTTTGTCAGTACTTTAGCTATAAATACATCAATTTTGGAAAGTTTGGCAAATACATCAGTTTTGAATTCTTCAAGTATTCTAGTAAGTATTCTACCAGTAGGCACTATACAAGTTTTCATTGCTAGCCCTACTATTTCCACTATTGTTTCTATTCCAAAATCTAAAGTATTAGTTTCAGAAGTTGAACCAAAGACTCAACCAAGACTTTTGATTAGTGGAAAGGAAATAGAGGGAGATATAATCTAGATGAGGATATTGAGATTCCCAAATTAGATTTTGAAAATGCCACTATAGATCAGATGAGATTAGTCAATCAACTCCTCCAAAAGAAAGCCAAGCTGAAGCAATTAAGAGAAGAGAGAGACAAAGAATTCAGGATTATAGTAAGTGCTAAAAATATCTTGACAGAAGATATAGGTGTTGATGTTGATTCTTCTCAACACATTTTGTCACAATTAGAATAGGCAATTAGAAAATTCAATGAAGATACTAGTGGTCAAGATAAGGTGATGGAGAAAGTAGAGAAGAAGTTTGATAACAAAGTGCTTGAGCACATTTCTCAGCAAATAGCTATTTAGCAGATAGAGCTTTCTTCAATTTTTTCAAATCTTGAATCCTCCTACACAAATGTAACATCCCATTTTCCAAAGTTATGTGATATTATCGAGCATACTAAAGAAATGATGAGAAAATTGAATAATATTGATGAAGATCTGAAGGCTAGTGCATAGAAGTTGCAGCTTGACCCCAATTCAAGCTCTGCACATCACATGAAGATCAAATTTTTATTAGATATGCAGGAAGAATTATCGAGAGAGGAAGCAAGGATCTAGTCTACACTCATAGATATCCAAAATATGATCATTCCTATCATGGATACAACGTAGAAGCACATTTCTTATTCTAAAACATTGATCCATGACACTAATTTCTCAATTATAGATCATATGATTGAGCTTTCTGTGGAAGTTCAAGTTCCTCTTCAAACCTATAGAATTTTGCAAGAAAATTGGGACAAGACATTGACTCTTATTCTTAAGGTACATTCTAAATTTCTTTCACATTTTGGTGTCTCTATATAAGTAGATTGTGTATAAATCTTTGGCATTGTTGTCAAAAAGGGGGAGAGACATGTATATAATCAAGGAGGAGAGATATTTGTATATATCATGAGAGAAAGATTCCATACTAGGAGATACACTTAGTATGACACAATATGTATATTATATGGGGGAGATATATGAAAAATGTATACACAACAGAGTTACAAAGACAAATTTTAGAAAGTCTCAAAAAAATTAGCATGCCATATCAAGTAAGTATCACACTATGGTGTACTTAAGTTTTGGCTAATAAGTGTTGTTGGCACTAATGTCAAAGGGGGAGATTGTTGGCATTAAATCAAGTTTGTTATTAGTGACAAAACTTATTCAAATTCTATATGGTTATCAAGCTCTCTGATCAGTCTCCAGTGATTGCCATTTAATTTAGTGGTTATCATGCTTCACAATTCCTACCAAGCATTCCAGTGGTTACCAAGTGAATTCAAGCAGTGTGAAGTCCAGCAGTTCTTACCAAGCAGTTCAATGGTTACCTAGCTTCATAGTGTCTACTAAGTCATTAGTTCTTGTGAAGCAAAGTTAGTATTAACCAAGTGATGAGATTATTAGTGTTTATCAAGTGTAGGCATGGTAAACGTGGAACTAAGTTTCTACAGAGTGATACTATATCTACTGAGCCACCAGTGTATACCGAGTTTGAAACTACAATGAAGTGATTAGTATGGACCAAGTCTCTACTTCTATAGAGTGCATGATGATTATGAGTAATGAGAGTGGATGTCATGTATCAGAAATTCACCAAGTCAATTTTCAAAACCAAAGTTTCTACATTTGGGCCAACATTGTAATACTGGTGTTAACTTGTGTATTGGCCGACCTTGTAATTATGGGAATTGGGTTGGTATATATGTAATGTATTGTATCATACCCAAGTGTAATTTTTTTGAGAAGAGAGAATGTGAATGTAAATCAACAGCATAACAAAATCTATTGCAAGGACATATCAGGAGCAACAAAGTTACATCTATCACATAGAGGTGATTAGTACTTCCAAGATCTTAATCAGCATTTTAGTTGTAAGTTATATCTTTTATTTCATCCTAATAGGTGAATCAGGTTCAAATCCTTTAACAAGGTAGACTAAATATTCTTTTCTTTAAATCTCTTAACCATGTGCATACTTCATTGTATGTTTGTAAAATCTCTAACAAGGTGGACCTAGTAGTCCTAATTGCTCCTAATAGGTCAGATCCTTAGAAGTGATCATTGTAAGCCTTAATAGGCCAACTTCATACTATGGTATTGAAGTTTTGTGGGTATCATTCCCACCCCAGTTTTACTTTCTATTTGGAAGGTTTCTGGCTCACCAAATATTGTGTTCAAAGTGTTACATGCTTTTAGTTTCTCATGCATGGAGTAAATTAGATTTATTAATGATAATTGTATTATGTTATTAAGTTCTAAAAGTGTTAAAAGTTTTAAGGTTACTGATTCACTGCTCCCCTCTCAGTAACCTAGCTAGTCTCAATTATTTCCAACAATAAACTCACTTCTCCTACTAGGAGGAGCAACACGAAAACCATATGTGTCTTGTAAAAAATTTCAAAATACCTAATAGTGGAGATCAAACTCAATATGATGACAATAACAACATGTTTCAAATACTCTTTTTGAGCTCACAAAGTATGACTTCAATTTTTCAAACAATGTTTGCCCAATTTTTACATTAGGATGTTCACTATAAAGTGACACATATAACTCATGCTATGTTGTGTCCAACCAATGTTTTGTATGATGTTCATATTGACCAAATGCAATCCTATGCCTGATAGCATATCTACTATTCGATGAAGGATGAGTGTTATCAATCATTTTTGAATCCCTCATCAATCCTATTAGAATGAGGTGCTCTACAAATGTTTTCCCAATTGCCTTCCATAGTACTGTGATCCAAAATTAATCTTCTCTTAACATATTCTCTCATTGTTTTCCTACTAAAACCCATTTCAGACAAAATTAAAGATATTTGCCTATTTTGGGTCATATTCTTATTTACAATAGACATCAATATCACTTTTCTTGCCATGGACTTATCTTTAGTTTGATACTACTTTCCTATGTTTCTCAAACCTTGTTTAACATTTTCAATCACATTGTTTTGCATGTTACAAAATATTCTCTTCTTTGATATTGTGTCTACACCTAAAAATTTCAATGCCTCTTGAAAATTATTTTGTGTAAGCAGTAGTGAAAGCAACTGAGCTTGTTCAAGTGTTTCAATGTTATCAAATTGAGTCATTATTTCTCTTATTTTCTTATTTATTAACCTTTTCTTAGAAAAACCTAAGGGTTGAATAGTAGTTGCAAGTGTTCTCAATTTATCCACATCCATGTTAAGTAAATGATCTAAATTTTTATGAGAAACTCCATTCTTTATAGATTGGGCAATATTTAAGAGTTCGACCATACTAGTTCTTGCACCTCATCCCAACCCTTCTCTAACTTCTATTATTGGAATTTCTACAGGGTGCAATCTTGAGCCTTCACCAACATTCATTGTTTGAGATTCTGTAGGGAATTTTTTTTACCCTTCTCCAACTTCAATTACTTGAACCTCTATATAAAGTGATCTTGAACCTTCTTGAATATTCATGTTTTGAAATTCCATAGGGAGCAATTGTGACCCTTCTCCCATATGCACTTCTTCTACTTCTATTGAGCCTCCTTCAATATTTTCTTCACCTTCACCTTGTTCATTATCTAGAACAATTTTATAAATAAATCAAATTAGATAAAAAATAAGATTGTGATAGATAATTAAATTCAAGACCATGAAAATAAATAAATTATATATATATATATATATATATATATATATATATATAATTATAATTATAATTATAAACCTTGTTTAATTTGATGATAATGTGGCAAAGTTTTGTAAAGATTTCTTTATTATGCTTCATTAGATCTCTTCCTTGCATCTTTTTTGTCTTCCTTTCTTGTTTCCCATCAAAAAATCATAAAAATAAAAAAATTTGTCATTGCCTTCAAAAATAATTATAAACCTTGTTTAATTTGATGAAAATGTGGCAAAGTTTTGTAAAGATTTCTTTATTATTCTTCATTAGATCTCTTCCTTGCATCTTTTTTGTCTCCCTTTCTTGTTTCCCATCAAAAAATCAAAAAAATAAAAAATTTGTCATTGCCTTCAAAAATTCACAATAACTTTATAAAATTTTCACAATAACTTTATAAAATTCGGCTTCACATTCAATCTTTGGTCCTCACTACCCAGGTGATGTCAACATTTATCTTTTGGCATGTTTGGGCAAACATAAGCTTTTTAATATGTTTACATGAATACATCAAATTTAATATCTAACAACTGGAATGTTTTTTCTTATGCTTTCATGGGAATATGTGTTTGTGTGAACAAAATTTTGGGGTTGTTTTCTTAAAAAAATTTGAAATTGGCCCTTTCAATCCCTAAAATTGAGATCAAATCATCTCCTACTATGAAATTAAAATGACAAGTTATGTTGCTTGGAGAAATCTTTCCAAGAAATATAATTTTAATACATATTATATTCATTAAGACTTTCAAGTATGAGTTTAACTCATTATAGGTTCATTAATGATTGAACATCAACTGACTTTGACACTTTAGGAAATTTTTTTAATTAGGCCAATTTTATTTGAAACATATTTAGGAAATAGGTTGTTGAGATAGCTTTCTATTAAAAAAGGAAAGTTTATTTATCATAAATTGAGTTCAAGTTATCCGTGTCAAAATGCATGTATGTCTAAATTACGATTAATGTCACTTCAAAACTTCATAAATTATACAATACTCAACCAAATTGAATCAAACCAAATTCATCCTCTAGATATTGATGTTACCAATCCAACACTCAAAGAATTACCTCATTATAATTTATACAAAAAAAATTTATGCTCATCAAAATGAATGTCACTCTTTAAAAATATTGAATTTTCACATGTACCACTTTTAGGGGGAGAAGAAAAATTTCACTTAAATAATAATTATTTTTTAATTTAAAAATATAGTTAAAAAGTAGGAACAAAGTACTAGAAATCACTGGTTTACGCCATCTTTAAATTATTCATAGTTTTAGATACATAGTCACTCAAATGTGAGGCTTATTTCAAAAATATTGATTTTCATGTCAAAATTGGTCAAAAAGTGGCACCCACTATTGTGGGATCACCCAACTTCTAAGTCTCTTTAAAGAATGCTAGGTTAGAGGCTGTCACACTATTTTTTCTAATATATTAACAAATAAACCAACAAGAGGTTTCACCTATGGACAATTTCTGCTAAATCTTATCAAATTCTTTGTTCTTCTCCTCTATTATATAATTTATTTCTTCTTTAGTTCTATAACTTATGTTGTTCACCTCTTTTTTTGATGATATATAATAACTTGTAAAAGCAATAACTTTTCCTTAATTTCCTTGGCCACCTTTACATCCTTCCTACCTATCTTAATATTTCCTTAAATCCAATTAGCATTTTATAAGAATTCTTCTCAAATCTTCCATAAACCATTTTGACTTTTGATATTTCCTTGGATAAAAATTTTTCGTATTTGCTAAATCTTCCTCAAATTTTGTATTCAAATCATTTTCATTTTTTCTATGAATCATTTTGAATGACTCCTTGATGTATTACCTTCACTTATTCTATCCATATTTAATGAATTTATTAAATCATGATGATCATTGCTTTTATTTGTCAAAATTATTTCTTCTTTAACTTATTTTCCATGCTTAGAGTTTACTGATGGTGTATCCTTTAATTTAATAGTATTCTATACTTCATGTGTACTAATAACCATATATTTATTTGATATTTCTTATTCCTTCTAATAATGACTTATTTTCTTTGATAAAAATTCTCTTGTTGACCTTTTAATTTTCCTTTATGATTTACCTAGTTTATGTGATTTTTTAGCAATGACAACCATATCAAAATATTCATTTGTAATATCTAGAGGATTTTATCAAGTAATAATTTTATTTATCTCAAAATTGTGCAAATGAACTTTGAAGAATTTATACTATCTTAATTGTGGATGATTTCTTGTCATTTTTTAAGCGGGTAGAATTTTGAAAAGTCCTGTCCTAATCAAATTTTACATCTATGTGGGTAACTATTTTTCTTAGGAAATGAGCATAAAATTAAAAATAAAAAATTTCACTATATCCCAAAAGGTTATCCATTCTCTATAGTTGGTTTTAATTGTTTTATTTTCTCCAAATTAATGTTCCAATATATCAAGCATCCAAAAGTGTGAATACAAACCAAATTTTGTTTCTTACTACTAAATGCATCTTCTCGAGTTAATTTACCCATAAGAATCATAGAAAGTCTTGATCATGAAGCATGGCCTTCGCCTCTCCACCTATAGCATTGTTCTTCCACCCAAGAAACCCATTTAATTGAGGATTATATGGAAATATTAAATATTTCTTGACACCCTCTTAAGTATAGAACTATGTTGACAAATTTGAGGCATATTCATCTCTCTTATAAAACCTTAGTATCTTTATCTTTCTCCCCATCTGGTTCTCCACAAGGGACTTAAAATATTTTAACTTATTAAATACCTTATATGTTTTCTTTATAATATATATCCCTTACTATAGATATCATAAATGAAAGTAACATAATAATCATACACATGTAAGGATCATGTTGACTTATTCCTATATACATTTGATTAAACAAGATCTAAAACCCATTCAAATCTATTATTACCATTTCAAAAATTGGTCTTGGCATATTTCCCAAAAGCATAACCCTTGCACACCTTATAATTTTCTTTCTTCATATTCTATGTCCCAATCACTATTTCCTTGAGCACATTCAATGATCTATGGTGAAGATGAGACATCTCGTTATGTAATAATTCTTCTTTCCCTCAACAACTACTTACAAATGTATGTGATATATAATATATAATATATATTATATATACATTAAGTATTGGGTATACATGTTTGAACATAAAAATGTATCTTTCTTTAAGTTCTAAGTATTATGATTTTTATTCATTTTATAGTTTTAGGAAAAATTACCATTCTGTTCTATTATTTTCTTTCATTAGTTTTCTTTTCAATGTTGAGATCATTCTACAATCTTTCATTCTCTCATCTTAGATTCATAAGCTCTTCATTTGTAGTAGTGAGATGATCCATAAAGTCTGCTTACTGAATGGATAGTTGTTGAATTTCATTGTCCTTTTCTTTGATCACTTCTTTGGCTTTGTCTTTTTCTTCCATGACTTCAAATAGTCTGACTGATTGGATTTCTTGTTCTCTTTTCAACTTTCTAAAATCTTCTTGAATATTGCAATTCTTTTCTAATAGTCTTTGATTGATGCATCAACTTTGTTTAAATTTCTTTCTAGACATATGCCTTTAACTCTTTCTTTAGTGTAGAGACTGTGATTCATTTGTACTATAAGATCTTTCCTTCTTTTAAATGATTGAGAGAGTTTCTCCTTTTCTTTCTTGAGTTTTCCAATGGATCCTAGATCTAAATTTTCATTGTCAATATCCTTATCTAGCTTGTATACCTCCATTGCCTCTAATCTTATCTCAAGTTGTTAAACTTATTATGTGAGAACCAAATTCTCTGATACCAATTGTTGCAAATATAAGGTAGGAAATGTTACTTGGGTTGGGGAGGGGTGGTGGTGGTAAGGGGGTTTGAATCAGTAACCAATAAAATCTTTATCTTAATTCACCAATTAATCCTTCATATATTATTTTGATCTAATTGCATGCATGAAAGAATGAAAGAAACAAAATATTCATAATAGTTTGACACAAAATATGGTGATCTAGAATCCTTCCAAATAGAAAGTGAAACTGGGGTGGGGATGATGCCCACAAGATTTAATACTATAGTATAAATTTAACCTATTAAGGCTTACAATTGACCACTTCTGGTGATTTTCCCTATTAGGAGCAATAAGGACTATGAGGTTCACCTTGTTAAAGGATTTACAAACATACAATGAAGTATGCACTAACTTAGGAGATTTAACAAAAGACTAATTTAAGGATTTGACTGATGCACATATTAGTATGAATTAGTGGCTAATCTTTGATCTGGAACTCTAATTTGGTGAATGAGATTATTTCTATTGTGATGATCACTTGACTATGATAGATAAATCTATATTGTCCCTTATACTACTTGTAACCTTCTTTAATTCACACTGATGTTCATCATATTATATTTCACATTCCATATTTGGATATGATACAATGTATTACATATATACCAATCCAAATCATTACCTTCGAGAGTTGGCTATAATACCAATTTTATCATAATTCAAAAAGTTGGCCAAACTATTGTAACTTAGGTTCAAAATATGAGCTTGGTGATGTTTTGATACATGAGAAATACTATCAATGCTCAACAATCTTTGGTTATCACTTGAACTTGAAGCTTTGTCCATGCTAATCACTTCCAAGTAGCTTGAACTTGGTTAGCATTGTCTAACTTGGTGAACTCTGAGAAACATGGTAGCTATTGAATCACTCATTTAACATGGCATAACTTGGTCAACAATAGATTCACATTGTTAACAGTAGAAGCTTGGTAGATATAGTAGAACTTGGTTAACATACCATAGCTCAGTTCACACTGTGATCTTCTTCCCTTCCACTATATAGCTCAGTAGCTTTTGCTATGCTTGGTTTGTACTATACATTTTCTTTGAATCTCAGTAAACATAGTGTAATTTGCAAAACATTGTAAACTAACTTAGGTTCTCAATAGATAGTACATTCTGACTACTTGGCTCGAGAACAACTAAATCACTTGGTTATAACTATAGGATGAATGATAAGCTTGATAGCAACTATAGAGCTCTGTAGAAATATAAAAATTCGACTAAGTGTTGAGTCAATGATAGAAAAATTGACATTAATCTCAACAAGAACATTTTTCAGTATTATGTTCTCATATATTTTTCTTTGATTGAGAGAAAAAGTATAATGGAGATGGTACCCACAACTCATTATTTCAATTCTAAGGTACTCGATTAAGACCTTGCAATAATGTAATCATCTCAATCTCTTCACCTTGTTACGGTTGACTAATACATTTTTGAAATATCTATAGTCTTATTACAGACTAATTTGTAATGGAATTACATCCCACTTATCCAATGTTCAACCTGTTAAACATTTACAATAAGTTCAAAAATACAACTTCTAAGTCTCTTTAAAGATTACCAAGTCAGAGGATGTTACAATATTTTTTCTAATATTTTAACAAATAAACCAACAAGAGGTTTCACATATGGACAATTTCTCCTAAAGTTTATTAGATCCTTTGTTCTCCTCCTCTATTCTATGATTCCTTTGTTCTTTGGTTCTTTAACTTATGTTGTTCGCCTCTTTTTTTGATGATATACAATAACTCATAAAAATAATAACTTTTCCTTGATTTCCTTGGTCACCTTTACATCCCCCCTACCTATCTTCATATTTCCATAAAACCAATTAGGGTTTCATAATAATTCTTCTCAAATCTTCCATAAACCATTTCGACTTTTGATATTTTCCTAGATAAACTTTATTCTTATTTGCTAAATCTTCATCAAATTTTGTCTTCAAATCATTTTATCTTTTCTATGAATCATTTTGAATGGCTCCTTGATGTATTAACTTCTATTATTCTATCCATATTTAATGAATTTATTAAATAATGATGATCATTCCTTTTATTTGTCAAAATTCTTTCTTCTTTAACCTATTTTCCATGCTTAGAGTTTACTGATGGTGTATCCTTTAATTTAATAGTATTGTATACTTCATGTGTACTAATAACCATATATTTAGTTTATATTTATTATTCCTTCTAGCAATGACATATTTTCTTCAATAAAAATTCCCTTGTTGGCCTTTTTATTCTCCTTTATGATTTACCTAGTTTATGTTATTTTTTAGCAATGAGAACCATATCAAAATATTTGTTGGTAATCTCTATATGGATCCTATTGATATGTTCATACATACATTTGATTGAACGAGATCCAAAACTCCTTCAAATCTATTTTTACCATTTGGAAAATTTGTCTTGGCATATTTCCCAAGAGCATAACCCTTGCACAACTCATGATTTTCTATCTTCATCTCTTGAGTCCCCATCACTATTTTCTTGAGCACATTCAGTGATATATGGTGAACATGATACATCTCCTAATGTAACAATTCTTCTTGCCCTCTACAACTACTTACAAATGCATGTGATATATAATATATAATATATACTCTATATTATATATAGATTAAATCTTGGATATACATGTTTGGACATAAAATTGTAACTTTCTTTAAGTTTGATGTATTATGATTTTTATTCATTTTATAGTTTTAGGAAAAGTTACCTTTCTATTCTATTATTTTCTTATCATTTTTCATTTGTCCTTTTTTTTTTTTTTTTTCAATTATGTTTTTTATATGGGTGTTGCTTATCCTTTCCCCTCGCTCCTTTCTTTTTATTAATCCTGGGTCTACAACATATTATTTCTCTACATTCTTAGCTCTCTCATTCTAAAGATGGATTGTTGAGTATGATTTAAAATGTTGATACTGATAAACTCACACACAATCTCACTGAGAAGGATGAACATCATATCATATATTGTAGAAATGTGATGCAATTAATTCATAAAATTTTCAAAATTCACATGACATAACCTTTTGTGCCATAAATAAACATCTTCTTGTTGTTCAAACAAACATGTCTCATTAAACAAGTCTAGATAGAACAAGTTACATCTTATCTGATCCCAACTCCTAGTCAAATTACCATCAACATGATATATCTTGACTTTTCTATGATGTAATTCAATTATGTATCATGATTTAATTACTTGTGAAACACTGAAAATGTTATAGTTAAGTCCTTCCTACCAGTTAACATTATCACACTTGAATTTTTCAGTCAATTGAATTTTATCTTTACCTTTCAAAACACATGGAATATCATTATGAAATTTAACACACCCACCTTTGTATGGTCCAATATCCTCAAATTTATTTCTATCTCCTGTCATATGATTAGAGCATACAATATAAATTATACATCTATCACTTTTGGTCACATATGAAATTAATGCAATTTTCTCATCTTCATCAAAATCTTCTTTCATAAAAACATAGACAACTTCATCATCATTACTTTCAGATTCAGTGTCAATTTTTTCTTCAGCAATATAGCAAGCCTTCCTACCTTTTTCATCCTTATTCTTCTTGTAGTCTTGGTCATCTCTCCTTCCTTTGTACTCACTTTCCTTTCTCTCATTATTATCTTCTTTATCAACGTATCTTAGCTATATGACCAACCATGTTGCATGGAAAACAAATAATAGGTAATTTAACATTGTATTTAACTTTGCCTCTTTCATATCTTTTTGCAATATGTGCTTCAAGTTCATCAAGCTCATCATTAGAAGTGTCACTATCACTCTGCACATGTTTTTCCTTTTTCTTCCCTAAGAACCAATTGTGACTTAAAAGATGACTCAATAATAGTAGGTGTGTAGTTATCAAAATTTGATATCTCAAAAGTCGTAAGCCTACTAATTACACCTTCTAAACTCAAAGTGTTACCTAGAGTACCTCTCAACTCATGTATTGCAGTAATCCCAAATGGAATATATATGAAGAAGAGTTCTCAATACCTTTATTATCACTATTTCATCTATAGTTACTCTATTTTCACCTTGAATAGCATTGACAACTTTCGTGATTCTTGTATAGTAGTGTACTATGTTCTCACCTTCCTCATTCTCATTTCATCAATTTTTCCTCTCAGGCTCTTTCATTTGACTCTCAAGAATTTGCCATCTCCTCGATATATGGTCTCCAGTTCATCCCACATCTATTTTGCATTGTCACATTATTTTATATCATCAAACTTGGCATAGGTTAGGGTTGAAGGAATCTCCAACATTGCCTAATTGTGTTCTTGATATTCTTTCAGTTGTTGAGCAATCAGAGGTATAGTTGTTATCTTCACATATTGATTGTCCACAAAGTTTATTGTTGCATTACTAATGTTGGCTATGTATAGCCTCATCAGTGTTTTTCATGTAGGAATGTTCTCCTTGTTCAACTTTGATACCTCCCTTTTATGAGTTGTGTTCTTTATCTTTAAGTACCTTCAAACTTCTCTTATAAACACAAATTGCTTTTCTACCAATTGTTAGAATGTTTGGAATATCTAAGAAAGGGGGTGAATTAGTTACTCGAGGTCCATTAGTACCATTTGAATAATTAAATAATAAACATTCTTTGTTATGTTTATCATATTGTAAATTTCCCTCTACTGCAAACTTAGTAAAAAAATTAAGTAGCTATTTATTGTCCTAAGATAACAGACTTTGTGAATGTAAACATTAAAAATCTAAAACATCGTAAAACATTCCACACAAGTTTAACACTAGGATTTATTGTGGAAAACTAGTTTGGGAAAAACCACTAGCAACATGTTGCCACTTTTTTATTCTTTTGAAGTGAGCCCTATTAGGAGCCAACCTTGTGAAAGGTTACAATACACACTGTTAAATGTTACCTAGTTAGATGATTTAATCACCCTAGTTGGAGTGGCCTTGTTAGAGAATTTTGATCATTCCATTAGAATGTCACCTTTCTAAAAGATTTACATAAAATGTTAAGTTCTTCAATGATTGTTAGGTCAACCTTTGATTAAAAGGATTTCAATACAAACTATTTACAACGATTGGAAAGAAACTACTAGAGTTTCATTTGTATGTTTAGAACTCACTTTGCAATTTCATATCTCTATTTAGTTAATGTGTTAATCCCCTGATAAGTCTTCCTTATCACATTTTTCTTTTATTCACTTGGCAACCCTTCAAGTAATCATCATTATCTTCACAAAAAACTTAATCCTTTTGCTTATATTTGCTTATAAACCTTATTATCTTTGTTTCATCTTACTGGAAACACACAAACACACACATATTCTTTGTTCCATCTCTTTGTGTCTCACACTTCATACTTATATGACCTTCTTCATGTTCTCTCTCTCTCTCTCTCTCTCTCTCTCTCTCTCTCTCTCTCATTAATTTGGCTTTGTACCTCTTTAAATAGGTAAATCTAGTCTTTTGTCATTTTCCATGATCACCATGGATCTTAAGGTTTATGATTTGATTCAACAGATTGATTGTATCTTTTCATCTTCCTTCTTTTCTAGAAACTTCTCATAGAATTTTTTCATTAGATATGATACCTAATTCTTGCCTTGAATTAAATGATGCAACTCATTATTCTTATCCTCAAGATGGTTTCCATAACTCATGAAATCAACTGAATTAGTTGGAAATCATGATTTACTTTAAGTATTCAAAATACTCTCACTAGGCCATTACTAAGCTCAGACACTAAGTCATCACTAAATTGCTTGGTCATTGTAAAAGTTATAGCTCATCATTGATACTATCACTTGGTCACTACTAATGCTTGTTCAAAAATGAATTTTCTCTACATTTACTGTGGCTCAATTACACTAGCATCACTCAGCATGAACTTCAAGATTCCTTATCTTTTACACTATTGGCTCAGTCAAGCTTTACATAATTGATATATCTCGACTTATATTGTAAAGAATTGAACATAAACATGATATAAATAGTCACTTTGTTTTGTCAAAGTCTAACTGATTAAATTTCCATTGTAGCTTCGTTTTCATAACTCAAACTTTCCTCTGGGTACCTTTTTATGAGAAACTTCTCAAATCCTCTCCATCAATCAAATAAATATCACATTTATATCAAATAGAAACATTTCTCATCACTAGATTTGATATCAATGACAATACACAAATTGTTCCAATTATAGTTTCCAATACAATTATCATTGCATGACCCAACTCTAAGGTTACCTTGGAAGCCTCTCTAGACTCTCGCCCCCTAGTGACTCTATGTGGGCATACTAACAAGGAAATTTTGCAACCAAACATCCTCTCTACTCACATCCTAGCATGTACTAGCACTAGAGGCATGGGTGAGGTAATACACTAACTTTTTTCAATTCATTTCAAACCTATTTAATGAAATGATATCACTTATTAATACAACTTACAATTGGTTACCCACGCAGCCTCTTTAGGGCTCTTACATCCATTACAAGCCACTCTCCAACATACATAAAGCTAACCTACCCTAAGCTCATAAAAAAGAATCTCATAAAGTCATAATCGCTACATCAATCCTACACAAGCAACTAGAAATCATATTAAATCCTTGCCAATACCTCAAAGGTTAAATCACATAAATCATGATATTTCATACAACATCATAAAATAATACCTCTGAAGCTTCTAGTAAATATATATTATTTATTTGCAAGTACAAGCCTACTATACAAATTTTTCTAGCCAGCCCCTTTTTTAATTTAAAACAATACATTGATTCTAAAATCCAAATATAATTTTTCAATCAAACCTTAGTTGGTTTTCTACAATCAATTTCTATCACTAGGGTTTTCAATTTGTTTCCATTCAAAAATGTTTTAGTAACAAAGAACAATGATCTTCAAAAAAAAATAAGGGTTTCAATTAAAAATAATTTTGAAAATAAGATGCATACTAAGACACAAAGAAGATAGAGGTAATTCAAAAGAATTTACTGTGATAATCTCAAAAGAATTCCTACCTCAATCTAATGCTAAGCGTAATGAACATTGAAGAATGCAAAGATTTTCGTCTCTTGAAACCCTTTCCACAAATTGTTCCTCCAACCCTATGTGTGGAGAAATGAGCTCTAATTTATTAATAAAAAAATTACTCCTCTTAGGGTTTTGGTTTCTTGAACATGCAAAAAGCCTTTTCTTTTATTATTTTAATTTATTTAATCCATGTGCATACATTTTTTCTTTCTTCAAATTAAAATAAATTTTATTTAAATTTTTCTCACTTTAATTTTATTAAAATAAGACTTATTTAGAAAGTATATTGATTAATTTAGCTAATAATAATATTTAGAGTTCATTATTAAAATGAAACTTCTCAATTTATTATTATTAAATTAAATAAATTTAATTTCGCCAAATTTGGACTTTTAATTAAATCTATAAATTTATTTCCTCTATTTAGTTAATTTCTCAATTAATTAAATAAAATAAGAAATTAATTTTTTCTTATAATATTTTTGTTAAATTAAATAATTAAATAATATATTTATTTGATATAATTATAACTAAACATCACAATAGACCAACAAACTAAATAAGAAAACACATCTAAAAGACAAAGTAAAAAGTCAAACTTTAGAGTCAAAATCTTGAATTTAGATCACTTGAAAAATTCAAAAGGGTAGATAACTCAGATACTTGTCATGTATTCTAGGACAATTGGCTCAAGGTTAGGATTGGTCTCCAGAACTAACTCCCATTTTTACCATTGAGATACTACAATACGGCACGCTCATCCTAGAAATTGAAGGAAGTTGATGCTTGGTACTTACAATCTACATAAACGTCAAACATGTACATATGCATATATATATATATATCTAAAATAAATCAACAATGGTGGGGAGTGGTACGTCATGTAGATCCTAACTAGAAGGTGACTATAATTCCCTTGCTCAACCACATCAGAAATGTCAAACCTAAAGTAAAACATACATGTACACCATACACATGCAAGTATGAGGTAATTAATCATAAAAACCATATAGAAATCATCCATTTAACTATCATCAATGAATACATTGAAATCACTATATGCTCATACAAAGCATCATCATTGAAAGAATAACCATGAACAGATGAAATAACCAAGTTTCTAGTAACTCATCAAATATATTACCTTTTAGTATGAAATAATATCAATCAAATCAAGTAATGAAATACCACTAAATCATAATTGAACCATAAAACTTGCCTAAAAGAATTTGACAATATAACAAGAAAAGTAAACTAGGGGTAGGCACTACATCCAACCGCCCGCTCTCTCCATTAGGCTTAGGCTTACTCCTAGAAACCTATAAAAAAGTAGGGATATAAATCTCATAATCCAAATGCATCCTCCTATGTATTTGATGACTCATCATTAGGGTCCCATTGGACCCTTATCTTCTCCATGGTTTGACTCATGAGGATCGAATCTCACTGTTGAAGAATGCTCATCAACTCCAAAGCTAGCTGCCCATCCTCCAGCTATAATACAATCCAATAAAGAACATGTGTTACATCAAGACTATATGGTCTAAGAAAATAGACATGGAAAAAATTATATACACGAGCTAAGTTGGGCAACAATGCAAGATGACAGGAAACTAAACCTATCCTCTCAAGAATCTCAAACATCCCCATAAATCGAGATGATAGCTTTGAACCCTTTCCATAATAGATTGGAATCTTTCCTGGATGCACTCTCAAGATTTTTTTTGCTCCCACTACAAACTTCTTATCCATCCTATAAGCATTGGCATACTTCATCTTCCTATCGTGTGTTGTAGACACATGCTCACAGATACACACTACGTATTATTCCATATCCCAAAGTCTCTTTGGACCTAACAAGATGTGATCTCCAAACTGACTCAATGGTATACAACAAGGTTGACCATACAAGGTCATAAAAGGTGTCATCCCAATAGAACTATAATAACCACTATTATAAGTAACATATACTAGATATAGATAATCCTCCTAAAGAGTTTGCCGATCAATAAAATAAATCCTCAACATATACTCCAGAACCCTATCCACTCTCTCAGTCTAACCATCTATCCCTAGGTGATATGTTGAGCTAAAGTTCAATTGTGCTCTAAGATCATGCTACGAGGATGTCCAAAATGTGGATGTGAATATAGAATCCCTATCTAAAATGGTCTTCTGGAGGATACTATGCAATCTCATAATATTATGCCTAAAGACTGAAATGTCCCTTTCTCTGATTTTATATGATATTTCAAGCCTCTAATCATATCTTTAAGATCAAACAACCAATCTTTCAAAGATTCACCAATTTCTCAATAAACCCCAAATCGGGTATGCTGGAAATAGTGCCAAAAACTTCACAGCTTCACATATTATTAGTAAATCTGAAAGTGGAAATTTTTATAGAAATTTCAGCAGCATAACAGCCCACAAAATGAAATTTTCATATTTGTATAACATTTACACAACAACTCCCAAACAGAGGATAAAAACAATGCTCATCGGGCTCCTGAAAACAACATAGAATAGCCCGAAAACATCACAAAAACACTAATAATATATCACAAAATTTTAACCACATCCCAGTAAATATATTCAGCTTTATTTTAACATCTTAAAGTCTGAAATATAGCAGCAACCCAAACTGATATGAAATACTCAACCTGAAACACCAAACTCTTACAAAAACACACCTGAAAACTCACAAATCTGCACTGTTCATCACAAAGGCAAACTCTGTATGAGCATGCACATGGAATAGCTTCAAACTCCCATCCTTAGACTTCCTAGAAACCTAAAAACTCCTATTCTTAGGTCTCACTAGAAACCTGCAAACTCCTGTTCTTGGGTCTCCTTCTCCACAGGTTTGGCAACCTTTGAAGAATAACAAAGAAATGAGCAAAAATCAAGTTCTGGAATGAGCCCAAAATGCCTCCAAAACCCCTTAAAAGAGGGAATAAACCTAACTAATGTCAAAGAGGGGTTAATAAAATATAATTTAATAATAATTTTTATTTATTAGTCCATTGGTTTACAAGGATTAGTCCCTTTTGACGAAACTTCACCTTTTTGGAGCCTGCCTGCCTTAGCAAAGTTTATTATTTTTAATTATTTGAAAAAGGGGACATGACAAGTCCTACCCTCCCAAATATTGCTTGTCCTCAAGCAATGAGGGTTGGAATTCTCAAGAATATGTTCTCCTTCCCAAGTTGCATCCTCTAGTGGTAATCCTTTCCATTTGACTAAATACTCTATGACGCTCTTGTTTCTCAATCTTTTCTCTCTTGTATCCAAAATCTCTTCTGGTATCAAAACTAATTTCCCTTCATCATCAAGAGGTGGTAATTTTGTAGATACTATGGTTTGCTGGCTTAGAACATTCTTCAGGAAAGATACATGGAAACTATTATGTATTTTATTGTTTGGTGGGAGCACCAATTCATAAGCTACCTCTCCTACCTTCTTGATGATCTTATAAGGCCCATAGAACCTTGACTTGAGTTTCTCTACCCCACTCCTCTTCAAGGTTCTTTTCTTATATGGCTACAACCTAACAAATACCAAATCTCCCACCTCAAAAGATCTTTCAATCCTTTTCCTATCAGCATATAACTTTTGTTGGTTCTATGCATGTTGTAGATTATCCTTGAGAGACCTTATTATGTCTTGGCTTTGCTTGACAACATCACTTGCTGCAGGTACTCTGCTGTCAGAAAGTATTAGATCAACAAAGGAAAGGGCATCATAACCATAAAGAGCATGAAAAGGAGGCATACCAATAGACATGTGATGAGATGTATTATAACAATACTCCCCTAGGTGTAACCATTTCACCCAAGCATTTTGTTGATTTGAAACATAGTTCCTCAAATATCCCTCTATCCATTTATTAACTATCTCTATTTGTCCATCTGTTTGAGGGTGATAGCTAGTACTGAGAGTGAGTTCAGTTCCTGCCAAATGAAAGAGCTCCTTCCAAAAAGAGCTAAGGAATCTACTGTCTTGGTCACTAACAATGTTTCTAGGCAACCCATGTAATCTAAAAATTTCCTTGAAGAACAATTCGGCCACTTGTGATGCCTTGAAATAAGATGTGATAGGAAAGAAATGTGCATACTTAGTTAGTCTATCTACCACCACATATAGGCAATCCTTACCTTGAACTTTGGGGAACCCAGTGATGAAGTCCATGGAAATACTTTCCCATTTTTGTTCAGGAATAGGAAGTGGTTGCAACAACCCTGCAGGAAAATTTTTTTGACTCTTGCTTTGTTGGCATACCATACATTCCTTAATGTATTTAAGGACATCCTCCTTCATACCTTTCCAGGAAAACCGCTCTAGAATTTTCCTGTATGTCTTGAAGTATCCCTGATGACCAGCCAAAGGTGTGTTAGGAAAGGCCCTCAATATCCTCTCCTTAGTTTTTGATCCTGGCACTAAGAAGATCCTGTTCTTGTAATAAATCAATTCATCAACAACTTTGTACCTGTTATCATCCACTAACTTATCCAAAATCTTAGTGGCAAAGGAATCTTTAGTATACTCTGAAATTATGGAGACTTTCCAATCAGCAGAGATAGATGTTAAGGAACACAAAGTGGGCTTTCTTGAGAGAGCAACAATAACCACATTATTCTTTCCTTTCATGTATTCAATATCAAAATCATAAGCTTTCAATTTTCTTACCCATTTTTGTTGATGATCATTCAAATCCCTTTGGTTCAAGAAGAACCTTAGGCTATTATGGTCTGTCTTTACAATGAATCTCCCACATACCAAATATTGTCTAAACTTATGAAGTGCATGCATGATTGCCAACATTTCCTTATCATAGATGGAGTAACCTTTCTCTGATTGATTTAATTTTCTACTCTCAAATGCTATTGGATGTCCCCTTTGAGTTAGGACAGCCCCTATACCTTCTCCAGAAGCATCACATTCAACAACAAAAGGTAAAGAGAAATCTGGAATTGCAAGCACAGGGCATGAACTCATTACCTCCTTAAGCTTATCAAATGTTTTTTGTGCCTCTTTTGTCCAAACAAAAGTTCCTTTCTTTGTCTAATCAGTCAAGGGGGTAGCAAACTGAGAAAATCCCTTGGCAAATCTCCTATAGTAACTACACAACCTGAAGAAACCTCTCAACTGTGTAAGATTAATAGGTGGAGGCCAAACCAAAATTGCCTGGATTTTTTGTTGATCAACCTGTACTCCTTTAGAACTTATAATATGTCCCAAATATAGGATCTCTTTCAAACCAAACTCACATTTAGATAGCTTAGCGTAGAAGGATTGCTGCTCCAAGATTCCCAAAACAGTGTCTATGTGCTTTAGATGCTCTTCCCATGTTTTACCTTAAATCAAGATATCATCAAAAAATACCAAAACAAATTTCCGAAGATGCTAGCTGAATACCTTATTCATACAAGATTGGAATGCTACAGGTACATTAGTGAGGCCAAATGGCATAACAAGAAATTCAACGTGACCATAGTGACATTTGAAAGTAGGCTTTTCCACATCTTCACTCCTCATTCGGATTTGATGATACCTTGATCTTAAGTCAATATTTGAGAAGTATATAGCAGCATGTAACTCATCAATGAGTTCATCTATGCGTGGTATGGGATACCTATTTTTTATGGTCTTCTTGTTTAGAGCCCTGTAGTCTATACACATTCTCATTTTACCATCCTTTTTCTTGACAAGTACCACAGATGATGCAAATGGACTAGAGCTAGGCCTTATGAATCCCATGTCCAGGAGTTCTTCAATAGTTTTTTCAATTTCTTCCTTATAGCCTCTTGGATGGTGGTATGGGGTTGTTCTAACTGGTTTGGCACCTTGTTCTAACTCTATAACATGCTTAAAACCTCTATTTGGTGGTAATCCTGGAGGCAAGTCATTGAAAACTATACTATGCTGATCAAGAATACATTGAGTTTCAAAATGGAAATTACCTTGATTCTTTGGAGAGCTTGTTGGATGGATCATGACTCCTGCTGCCCATGCTACTTGTCCTCTTCGAAAAGTCCTCTCCATCCTCTTTGCAGAGACTTCCTTAGGTGCTCCATTCGATAAGCCTCTCAATATGACTTCTTTTCCATTGGAATGAAATTTAAACTCTATAGTTTGATGGTTCATGTAATAGCCTCCAATAGAGTGCAACCATTGAACACCTAATACAAGATCTGTCTCCCCAATACCAACCGCATAGAAATCATCACATAACTCATAATCTCCTAAGGTCATCTTGAGTTGTTTCACCACCTGTGTGCAAGGCATAGTGAATCCATCAGCTATAGTAACATTGAATCCCTCAAAATCTTCTACTTTAAGCCCTCTTTTCATGACAAATCCCTCATCAATAAAGTTGTGAGTTGCCCCACTATCAAGAAGAACTGTCAACCTTTGCCCATCTAGTACCCCTCAAATTCGAAAGGGATGGTATCTTGGGACTCCTGATAATGCTGCTAAAGTGCCATCCTTACTGATTTCTTTTTCTTTCTCTTCTTCTACCTCCTCCTTAGTGTCATGAAATTCCTCATGCTCATCTGAATCAGATTCTGAAGCAACTTTAATATAATGCACTTGACCTTTCCCCAAACATCTGTGTCCTAGAACCCATGGTTCTCTACAAGTAAAACAAAGCTTTTTCCTTCGTAATTCACTCCTAGTCTCTTCATCTGCCTTCTTTTTTGCCACATTTATCACATCTTTTGATGGTAGTGTTGAGAAAGTCTTTTTTTGAAAATTTCCCTTATGTTGCTAAAGATTTGGGGGTTTTTGATTAGTGACTGGTTTCATAGGCACGCAAGTTTCTAGTTGCAAGCTTCTTTTGATGGCTTCCTATAAAGTTGAGGGTGAGAAAGCCTTAACCAAACCCTTAACAAAATCTTCTAAACCATCAAGAAAAAGATAAACAATGCTCTTTTCACTCATATCAGGTACCATAATAGCCACTTTTTGAAACTCTTCTATATACTCATTAATTGATTTGGTTTGCTTCAACTTTGACAATTCTTTAAAGTACTCTTCTTCATCCTTGAGGTCAAATCTATCTATCACTCTTTGACTGAAATCATCAAATGTAGTTACCTGATCATGAACTTGAGTAGTCATTCCATGATACCACCAATCATAGGCTGCATCTTCCAAGTGTAGACTTGTAAATTGAACATCACTCTCCTTCATGGGGTTAAGTGTGAAGAAAGTCTGTAATTTTTGTAGCCATGCTCTAGCTGAAATTTTATTTGTTCCATCAAAAGTAGGTGTTGTAAACTTGCTTATTTTATTTTTGAGCTCTCTTCCACTTATTTCATGCTCCCTCCTATTCTCTTTTTTGGGCATCAAAGTGTTCACCATATCCACATATTCTCTAAAAGGAACCGAACTATGAAAGTCATCATCTAGGCCATTGTAAGTAGCTCTTAATGCAATCAAGTTACCTGTAACCTCTTTCACGTGATTAATGGTTGGATTCGGTACTAGTGGCTCATCTATAAGCAAGAAAATAGTTTTGGTTGATTTAGATGGTGTGGATTTCAGATTTCTTGACTCCTCCGAAGTGCTCCCTTTCTCATTAATAGATGCAACTCCTTGTAGTTTTTCTGTCAATATTCGCAAAGTCTCTCTAGTTTCTGTCAAACTATCCACTGTTTCCTTCTAAGTATTTTGGATGTCTTGGAAGAATTTTTTTGCCATCTCTTTTGGATCAGCCATACTCTTCACTTCCTTGGATTTTGTACTTTTACTTTCAACTGGAGGTTTGATCAAAATTTCTTTATTTTTTTCTCGCTACAAATATCTTTTTTCTCTTTCACTTAGTTGCATGCGACCATAAATTTTGACATGTAGCTGATTAGAAGAAACTTACAAGCACCAAATTCACCAAGAACAAACATGCAAATGATTAGAAGTATCATGCAACCATAAATTTTGACATACAATTGATTAGAAGAAACATGCAACCATAAATTATGACATGCAAGATTTGGGTAGTTGTCAAAACTGACATGCAAACTTCTACAAACCCTCAGGCTAGAGATATCATGGCTCTGATACCACTAAAATGTCCCTTTCTCTGATTTTATATGATATTTAAAGCCTCTAATCAGATATTTAAGATCAAACAACCAATCTTTCAAAGATTCACCAATTTCTCAATAAACCCCAAATCGGGTATGCCGGAAATAGTGCCAAAAACTTCACAGCTTCACATATTATTATTAAATATGAAAGTGGAAATTTTTATAGAAATTTTGGCAGCATAAAAGCCCAAAAAATGACATTTTAATATCTTTATAACATTTACACAAAAACTCCCAAATAGAGGATAAAAACAATGCTCATCGGGCTCCTGAAAACAACATAGAATAGCCCAAAAACATCACAGAAACACTAATAATCTATCACAGAAGTTTAACCATGTACCAATACATATATTTAGCTTTATTTTAACATCTTAAAGTCTGAAATATAGCAGCAACCCAAACTGATATGAAATACTCAACCTAAAACACCAAACTCTTACAAAAACACACCCGAAAACTCACAAATCTGCACTATTCAGCACAAAGGCAAACTCTGTATGAGCATGCACATGGAATTGCTTCAAACTACCATCCTTAGCCTTCCTAGAAACCTGAAAACTCCCATTCTTGGTTCTCCCTGGAAACCTACAAACTCCCGTTCTTAGGTCTCCTTCTCCATAGGTTTGGCAGCTTCTGAAGAATAACAAAGAAATGAGCAAAAATCAAGTTCTGGAATGAGCCCAAAATGCCTCCAAAACCCCTTAAAAGAGGGCATAACCTTAACTCACATCCAACAGGGTTTAATAAAATATAATTTAATAATAATTTTTATTTATTATTCCATTGGTTTCCAAGGATTAGCCCCTTTTGCCAAAACTTCACCTTTTTGGAGCCTGCCTGCCTTAGCAAAGTTTATTATTTTTAATTATTTGAAAAAGGGGACATGACAAAGACATTGTGTATTGAAGCTACTATTTAGGATGATCTCATCAATGAGAAGTGTTCCACCATAGTCAATCAGTCAAAAGTGACCATGATAGCATCACATTGATGTGAAGTCATAGGTAATCCTAGAATGAAGTTTGTAGAAATAATATCCCACTTCCATGAAGGACTAAGATTAGGCTATAAAACTCTTCTAAATATTGGTGCTCTACCTTAACCCTCTAGCATGCAAGACACTTGGCCAAAAATTCATTTATATCATGCTTCATCCATATTCCAAATTATAATCATCATAAATATGCATGCATACACCTAGATGTGTCAAGTAAGATGCACGACGGGCCTTAGATAGGATCAATCTATAAAGCTCATTGAAAAATGGTACATAAATCCTCATTGTATAATGTAAAGAGCCATCTGGTTCTAGGACATAGCCTAAAAATTTTTCCTCTAGAGATATGTCTAAATCTATCTCAAGGCTCATCTCTTAATACCAAGTATCTATAGGAAGTGCCTAAAGTATACAGCTCCACAAATCCACACTAAGAGTCAAAACTAATGTTTCATGTCTCCCACAACTCAAAGCATTAGCTACCACATTCTCTTTTTCAAGGATATACTTCACCTCAAAGTCATACTCACACAGAAACTCCATCCATTACGTTTTCTTGAAATTCAGATTAGGCTGCATGAATATATACTACAAAATATGATGACCACTATGAAGGTCAAAATGATGCCCCAACAAGAAGTGTCTCTGCCTAACTATAGCATGAACATTTTCAGCTAGCTCAAGATCATGTGTGACATAGTTGAACTCATGATCCTTGATCTTGTGAGGCTCATAGGAAATTAAACATATGTCCTACATTAGTAATGCTCCAATTCCTTTTAGGGAAGCATCAATGCACACCATAAAATTACCTAATATAACCAATGTGCTATTCAAAATCTCCTTGAGCTTCTAGAATGCTTCCTCAAACTTCTCTATCCAAATAAAATTCTTCCCCTTTCTTTGGAGGGAAGTGATAGGGTATGCAACTCTAGAGAATTTCTAAACAAATCTACAACAATATCACATAAAACCCATAAAGTTGTGAATCTCAAATATTGTAGTGGCTACAAGCTAGTCTACCATTGCTTGGATCTTTGTAGGATCCACTAGGATACCATTTCCTAAAATGATGTGTCCTAAGTAGTGTACCTCAAACTGAAAGAAATCACACTTTGTTGAATTGGCATAAAGATAATTGTCTCTATGGTACTAAAGTACTAACCATAGGTGTTTCCATGGTATTCTTGAGATCTAGAATATATAAATATGTCATCCAAGAACACAAGTACAAAATAGTCTAGGTAAGAAAAAAATACTCCATTCATCAAGCACATGAATACTGATGGACCATTCATCAAACAAAATGGAACCAATGTAAACTCTTAGTGTCCATAATTAGTGTAAAAGGATTTCCTATGTATACCAACATCCTAAATGTGTAGTAGATGGTACCTTGACTTTAGATCCCTTTATCTAGTCAAACAAGTCATCAATGCTTTGTAAAGGATGTCTTCTCTTAATCATTACCTTATTCAAGCATTTGTAGTCAATACACAAGTGTAATGATCCATCCTTCTTCTTTATGAAGAGAATTGGTGCTCCCCATGGAGAAAGACTGATTCTAATAAAAAATTTAGACGAAAGGTCTTCTAGTTTCAGGCAAAACTCAATCAGCACATGAGTGGTTATCTGATAAGGAGCTCTAGATATGGTCTCTTCTCCAAGGATGAGTTCGATGCAAAAATCAATGTCCCTCTTAGGTGGCATACCTAAAATCTTGATCGATTAAACATCAACATACTCCTATAGGATAGGGTGATCTAGGATCTTCCCTTTAGGGCCTTCTTCCTTAAGTTCATTCACAATAATGAAAAACACCTAATAGCCCTTACAGATGCTCTACATCAACTACATAGTAGAGATCTTCTAGAGGGATATGGGTCTCGAGATGCCTACAATCTCATAGTTCTTACCCTAGTCATCCTTAAAATGAATAGGCTTCCTCCCACAAGTAATGTTATCTTTATATGAGCCAAGCTAGTCCATGCCCAACACTACATCATACAAACCAAGGGGAATAATTCAAATGTCTACTAAAGTAATGAAAGACTGCATAACTATCTTATTCAAATTGGTTGTCAAAGAACTAATGACAACAATAGTTTGTACATAAAGGAAGGACTAGATAATAAGATTGTTTTGGCAGAAATTTTTGTAGATGATACTTTGTTCAAAGGAAATGATTCTCTTTGCAAAGAATTTTTAGAACAAATGAAAAAAGAATTTGAAATGTCAATGTTTGGAGAAATCAAATTCTTTGTTGGTCTTCAAATTCATCAGAGTAAGAATGGTATCTACATCACTCAATTTAAATACATCAAGGAGATACTGAAAAAGTTTGGTATGGAAGATTGCAAACCAGTTGGAACTCTTTTGTGTACTGGATTGAAACTTACCAAGGATGATGAATCAAAAGAAGTGGATCAGACACTGTATAGATCTATGATGGGAAAGTTGCAGTATGTAGTGCACAAAAGACTAGACATTGCTCTTGCAGTGGGAATTGTAGCAAGATTCTCAACAAAACCAAAAGAAAATCACATGATGGCAATCAAAAGGATCATGAAATATTTAAAAGGAACTAAAGATTATGGATTATGGTATAAACATGGAATAAATCTAGATTTAAAAGTGTTCACTGATGCAAATTGGGTAGGGAATGTTGATGATAGAAAGATTACAAGTGGAGGAGCTTTCTTTCTTGGAAAAAGGTTGGTTTCTTGGACAAGTAAACAACAAAATTGTACATCCCAATCCACAACAAAGGCTAAATATGTTGTAGTAATAGTAAACTACTCAAACATTGTATGTTTCAAACAATTATTGGAAGGTATGAAGCAAGAAATCAAAGAACCTGTTGTTATGTTTTGTGATAACACAAGTGTAATTAACATATCCAAGAATCTAGTGATGCATTAAAAAACCAAGCATATTGCTATAAAGTATCACTTTGTTAGAGAATTGGTACAAGAAAAAGAAATCATATTGCAATATGTCCATACAAAAGAACAAATTGCGAACATATTTATAAAGCCTTTATCTAAGGATGCATTCTTGTATCTAAGAAGTAAATTAGGGGTCATTCCCCTATCTGAAGCTCACTAAAATATAGTTTTAGTGATGCATCAACACAAACAAAATTGAAGATCTATCAGTTGATGTAGCAAAGTAATGAAGACATTTCATATGAATCAGTACATTAGGTACAATGCTACTCATTTGATTTGTGTTGTCTTTGGAATGTGTTGTCAAAGAGGGAGAGTATATTGTCATATCTTTCTAAAATTTGTAAATATAATAAGAGCTTCTATAAGAAGGAGATTTTTGTAAAGTAAAGATCTATTTAGATCCATTTTAAAATTTTATTCTACTATGACATGTTGTGTTGACATCAATGCAAAAGAGGGAGATTGTTGGATACAATTGTTCAATTGTGTGTTGTCTTTGATGTTACAAAAATGTCATATTAGTCATTAGATAGAGTCTACCTAGATTAGTTGGTCAGAAAAGAAAAAGACAGAGTCTGCCGAGCTCATTTGGTTAGTAAGGCAAAAGACAGAGTCTATCGAGCTTAGTTGGTCAACAAAGGAAAAGACAAAGTTTACTAAGTTTAGAAAGTTAGTAAAGAAGGTTTATAGTGTCTACCAAGTAGACAGTTGTTACTAAGCTTTCAAGGTTTAATAAATAAATTTAGTTGTTACTGAGCTCACTGGGTCATCAAAGAGAAAATAGTGCAGGAAATAGTTGCTACCAAACTCTCATGGGTAGAAAAGGAATTTAGTCCTTATTGAGCTAACTTGGCAGCCAAAGGATTTTGCAACTTTTGTAGTGTTAACTAAGTTAAGATAGTTAACTCAAGAATTTATTTTTGGAAGCAGTATCTACCGAGCAGGGTCGACCAATGAAGTATTTCATTGATTTATGAAATAACATTTATTTGTTTAAAGTAATATCTGTAGCCAATTGATGTATGGTTTATTGGTAAATGTAACTTATGCATGAACCAACTTGATAGTCTAAATGGTATATATGAGAAGTCAAGTTGTGAATTCTAAGAGTAAGTGATGGATTTGATGTAATGTGAATGAGAAGGGAGACTGATTATTGTGGAAGAAAATTTGAAGGATGATCAGAGATCATTGAGGAGCAACAAAGCTATATTCGATTAAGGAGGATCTAATGGTGTAGAATAGGGATCTGTAATCAAAAAATTTAGTTGGATCCTATTTAGGTCAATTCATTGTTACTTTCTAATCATTGTAGCAGTGATTTCAAATCTCTTAATAGAGTTGGTTTAACAACCATTTTGTAAATCCTCTAACAAGGTGACAGTTTAGTTGAATTGTTCTAAAGACCTCTAGCAAGGCCACTCCTAACAAAGTGATTAAATCCTTTAACAAGATCACACCTAACAGTGTGTATTGTAACCTTTAATAGGGTTGGCTCTTAACAAGGCTCACTTCAAAAGAGTGAAAATTGGTAGCTTGTTACTTGGTGCTTTTTCCCATATTGGATTTCCACATTAAATCTGGTGTTTCATGTGTTCATGTTATTTCTTTCATGGTTGCATGTTAATCATTGCAAATGCTTAAAGTTAACATACGCTACATCTATCGAGTTACAACATTTTTATTCATGCTTATCGAGTGACCACAATAACTAGTCATTAAGACATCTAAGGGATCTGTGGATTTATTTTTGTGGTATCAGAGCTCTTGGTGCTTTTAGGAAAAGATTTCAAGGATCTAAGCCAAAGGTCAGGATGTCTTATAAGAGGGAAATTTCAAGACTTAACAGGGACAACTTCTCAACATGGCAATGACTGATGAGACTTCATCTGGCTTCTATTGGTGATTCAAGACTAAAGTACCTTGATGAAAAATATATAGAGCCTACTAGTACATTATCTGTCAATGATATTTTTTAAAAGAAGACTCACAAGAACATGATGATAGATATAGCATTTGCTCTAAGTTATGAAGAATTTGATAACATCAAGGATTGCAAAATAGCCTTTGAAATGTGGAACAAGCTAAAAGAGATCTATGGAGGAGATGATAATGTAAGAAGAGCCAAAGCAAAAAGTTTTAGAGGACAGTTTGATCAAATTAAGATGAGAGAGGATGAAAACATTGCAAAATATGTTGAAAGAGTTAAAGCATGTGTTAGTGCAATCAAAGCATCTGGAGGACATATCAAGGAGGAGATAGTAATAAGTAAAGTTCTTAGAACTCTACTTCCTATTTATGCAATCAGAGTCTCTGCAATTCAAGAAAGAAGATGTGAAGCAAATCATAAGATAAATTTAGAGGCCATAGTTGGAAGATTCACTACATTCGAGCTAGATAACTATGATAATTATGTTCCAACTACCAATAACATTGAATCAACATTCAAAGCCAAGCTTTCACTCAAAGAAAAAGGCAAGAAGATAAAAGATCCTCAATTGGATAATGATGAAGAATCAAAAAAAAATTCAAACAATGATCTTGAGGTGGTTGAAGCTCTACTAGCAAGGAAATATTCAAGAGGCAAAGGGAAATACAAAGGTAAGGTTCCTCTAATCTACTTTTCTTGTAAAGAAATTGGACATATTGCAGCTAGGTGCCCAAATAAGAAGAACAAGGATGAGAAGAAAGGTCACAAGTGCAATGGAAAGAAAGACTTCGAATCACTCAAGGATAAAGGTAAGAAAACATATTTCACGGCTAAAGATTCTAATAATTCTAATGATGAAGAAGAAGATGAAATTGTTTACATAGCTATAAAGGATGAATCTGATAATGATGAAGAAATGGCACTCATTTCTCATATGAGTAGAAATGATACATGGATTATAGATAGTGGTTGTTCTCATCACATGACTAGTGATAAAATTAAGTTTGAACATTTTGATAACTATGATGGTGGCAGTGTAAGATTTGACAACAATGAACCTTGTTGTATAAAAGGAAAAGGAAGAATCTCACTAACGAGGGAACTTGTATGTGATGATGCATATTGGGTAGAAGGACTAAAGCACAATCTATTGAGTGTGGCATAGCTACTCAATAATGGATTTAAAGTAGAATTTATGCATGGAAAAGCAAGACTGCTAAATGGCAAAGGTAAGCTGATTGGATCTGGCACTCAAAGAAAAGGTAACTTGTTTTATCTTGAACTTGGTGAATGTTCATGTTTTATTGCTCAAGTTGAACAAATTTGGTTATGGCATAGGAGCTTATGTCATGTAAACTTTGACAACTTGGTAAAAATAAGTAAATGAAAGAAAGTAAGAGGCATTCCTAACATAAAAAAACCTGAGGTTGGTTTATACAAGAATTGTCAAATTGGAAAAATGGGAAAGACTAGCTTTAAAAGCAAGAACTATCAGTCGAAAGAAATTCTAGAAATTGTACATACTAATTTGTGTAGGCCTATTGACATTGAAAATTATACTAGTGAAAAAAAATTCATTCTTTTTGTTCATGATTATTCAAGAATGATGATTTTCATGTACCTAAGAGAGAAATCATAAACATTTGGAAAGTTCAAATGGTATTTGACTAGAGTACAAAAGGAAACAATTAAAATACTGAAATGCTTGAGGTCTGACAAAGGTGGGGAATTCATTTCACATGAGTTCAATAACTTTTTCATTGAAAGGGGAATCAAAAGATAGGTTTCAGCACCTAGAACTCCTGAACAAAATGGAATAGCAGAAAGAAGGAATAGATCTATCATTGATTGTGCAAGAACTTTAATGATTTAGAAAAGCATTGCTATCAAATACTAGAAGGAAGCTATTAGTACTGTAGTTCATACCTTGAACCGAGTATAGCTGAAAAAGGATTCATTCAAAACCCTCTATGAGTTATGGTATGGCTACAAACCCAATGTAAGTTACCTAAAAGTATTTGGAAGAAAATGTTACATTTTGAAAGAATCTAGAAAAGGTAAATTTGGTGTAAAATGTGATGAAGAAATATTTTTGGGATACTCTTACAAAAGTAGAGCATATAGATGTTTGAATTTATCTACTCACAAAGTCATAGAAAGTGCACATGTGAAAGTTGATGAGTTTGTAGAAAGAATTGAAGAAGAAAGTAAAAGGGAACCTGAAGATTATAGAAGATTTGTTTACATTGAACCTGACACAATGCCAAATACACCTATGAATCAGGAATCTTCAACTCCAGAGTCTTCAGTAACCGAGTCACAGGAAATTCAAACTGAGCTAATACCTACCGAGTTGGAAGAGCCTGAGTTGCAAACAGAAGCTAACAACTCAAAATCTACCAAGCTCGAGCAACCAGAATCAAAACTAGAAGTAGAAACACAGAAGAATAACAATGCAAGTCATTCAAAAGGAAGGAGCCTATGTTAGCCAAGTATGTTAGGAAGCATCATGCACCAGATCAAATCATTAGAGATAAATCAGAAGGAACAATGACAAGAAGTAAGTTGAAAGGCACTTGTTTACTTGTTGATTTTGAACCTAGAAATGTCAAAGATGCATTAGAAAATGAAATATGGATTGAAGCTATGAATGAAGAGATAGAAAAAATAGAGAAAAATAAAACACAGACTCTTTTACCTAGACCTAAAGACAAGAATGTGATTGGAACTAAGTGGGTATTCAGAAACAAATTAAATGAAGAAGGTAAGGTGTCAAGGAATGAAGCTAGACTAGTATGCAAAGGATACTCTCAAGAAGAAGGTGTAGAATATGGAGAAAATTTTGCTTATGTTGCAAGATTGGAAGGTGTCAGAACCTTACTTGCATATGCTGCATGCGTATGCTGCATACAAAGGATTCAAAGTTTTTTAGATGGATGTCAAGTTAACATTTCTCAATGGCATACTAGATGAAGAGGTTTACATTGAACAGCCTAAAGGATTTTTTGATCTAGACAAGAAGGACATGGTCTACAAATTGCATAAAGCATTGTATGGACTAAAACAAGACCCTACAATATGGTATGAAAGAATGCATAACTATCTTATTCAGATTGGTTATCAAAGAAGTAATAACAATAGTAGTTTGTACATAAAGAAAGGACCAGATAATAAGATTGTTCTGGCAGAAATATTTGTAGATGATACTTCGTTCAAAGGAAATAATGATCTTTGCAAAGAATTTTTAGAATAAATGAATAAAAAATTTGAAATGTCAATGTTTGGAGAACTCAAATTCTTTGTTGGTCTTCAAATTCATTAGAGTAAGAATGGTATCTACCTCACTCAATCTAAATACATTAAGGAGATACTAAAAAATTTTGGTATGGAAGACTGTAAACTAGCTGGAACTGCTATGTGTACTAGATTGAAACTTACCAAGGATGATGAATCAAAGGAAGTGGATCAAACATTGTATAGATCTATGATTGGAAAGTTGTAGTATGTAGTGCACACAAGACTAGACATTGCTTGTTGTGACCGCCAGTCACCATTGCCCCAACCTGGGACCCCCTTTATTTTAAGTAGTATGCCAACTATTCCTAAAAATGTGGAGCGTAGGTCAGAAGGACTCAAGGAATGGTCAAATCCCTGACTGCATTAAAACTATGCCTTCCACAATCTTAGTGAGGGATTTGGCATTGGTGGGAAATATCTCACAAAGGATAAAATCCTTCATTCCATCAAAAGCCTGCTTCTTTCCTATTATGGAGTGCAAATTTGAGTTGATGGTGGAATGTTTCCCGTGGATGAAATCCCCAACTCCTTGAAAAATATGATGTCAATAGTCCATTCAGCGCAAGTCAATAGGATTCATGGAGTGTTTTACAAAGGATAAAATCCTCTAGTCTTGAAAAAGCCCGACCCCAAAAAATGTGGAGCACAAGTAAGAAGGAGTCAGGAAATATTGCGCTAGAAAAAAAAATCCTTCACTCCAAAGAAATCCCGCTTTCCATAAAAAAAAATATGAACTGTCATCTGTGTCCTGCATGCTATCAGAGATACTCTCACAGGCCACTCCATGCGAATACCCTCAATGGGAAGAGATTGGACACATAGAGTTAGCAGTGAAATCCAATTTTCACCTCATTATTTGTACTCAGCATCTTGGAGTGGCATGGGGTTTTCTCAATAGAAGGCACAAAAATATCGAAGGTCAACGACACCAAGTACTGTGCATAGTAATTCATTAGTGGAGAGCTTGTAGATTAAACTCTTGAATGCTTTGAACATGATGCTTCCCCAATGTAGTAAGATGGACATGCTAATTAAGTCTGTACTTGATGTTGTGTTAAAGAAGCTCAATTTGATCATATCAAAATATGGAAGATACACAATGCCTATCTTCATTAGCAATTTCTCTATGCAATATGTGTCTTCCCATCCAAATGAAATACAGAGCATATCACACTAAATTGCTAGAGGCCGTATATAGCATCAAAACCTAAACCTCTGCCCATAGTGGATAATTCAAATAGAGGGTGATAAATAGTTGTTAAAGATGTATATCCCTACATGGAGAGCCACATACCAACACAATGTATAAGCTTTGGTTTCAAGTATGGATTGAAACAATATGCTAACCACCAGAATAACCTTGTCGAGTATCCCTCTCTGTCTACTCGCACACTATGGTATTTTTTGATTTCATATGGGATGGGTGTCAATCTTGTTCAAATCGAAGTCCATTTTCCTGTTCTCACCACTAGTTTCAAAAGAAATTGGATTATTGCATGAAGGTGTGGAAGCCACAAAGTCTGAAGGCATGGAAGCCATAGATGAAGATTTGATGTGGCAATTCTAAAGCAAAGTGGTCTTCAATATTCATCCACATAGCATGGGTAATATATCTTATCGGCATTGATAGAGACAAAGTTTGAAGGAGTCACAAAATATTTTGAAAAGAAGAAAAATTTGCCAGTTCAGAAAAAGCCCGCTCTCTAAAATTTCGGAGCGCAAGTCTGAAGCAGTCACGAAAAAGACAAATTCCTTCATTCCTTCAAAATTCTGCTTTCCATAAAAGTGAAGAGCGCAGTTTTAAATCAGTGGGGGAAAAATATTAAATCTTTCATTCCATGAAAACCCTGACCTTGTAAAGCATGAAGCACAATTTTTGGATAATGAAGGAAATATTATGCAAAGAAAAAAATCCTCCATTCTGGAAAAAAGCCCACTCCTGTAAATTGATTGGAGCACAAGAATTTGTTAAAAAATCGTGAAAAGCAAGAAAATTGAAAATTTTGAGAAAAATTCAAAATTTAGAGGAAGAAAGTGAAATTCCTTGAGAAGTGAAAAAATTGGGTTAAGAAAAAAAAGCGAAAAAATGATTTTCCTTCAAAAAGTTTTTTTTGGATTTACATTAAAAATTAAATATTGGTAAAACTAATAGTTAATTTGATTTTTTGGAATAATAATCCAAAAAATAAAAGTGGAGAAAAAGTTGTAAATAAATTTGATTTTTTTTCATCTAAATATGGAAATTAATTAAATATTGATTTTTTAAATTGATATTTAATTAATAAAAGTAAAAAAAAAATCAAAATGGGTTAAGAAATACTTAGCTTCATCACGAAGTTAAGAGCATAAAAATAGCAACTTTTTGAATCAAACAGCAAAAAAGTGACAAGTGGCAAAAAAATGGAAACCTTGATGGTTAAGTAAAGCAACTGCCTAATTTTAGTCTGCAGCTTTAAAGGCATATTTTTGAAGAATGATTTATATAAGATACCCTCTCATTCATTCAAGCACACATAGAAATTTGAAGAGCAAATTGAGAAGAGGAGTAAGATTCGAGGAGTTCAAGGAAGCAAATTTTTTGGGAGATCTTCTGAAATTGTTGAGGAGCTTTTTGGGAATTCATGATAGAAGATTTTGAATCCTATTAGCAAGGAATTTTCTTTGCAATGAGTTGTGAAATTTCATATTTCTCGCGGAAGTGTTAAAAAGTGAATCTTGAAAGGAGTATGGAAATTTTGGCAAAAATCCAAAATCTTTGTCTTATGGACAAGTCATATCTATTGTTTTCAATATTTTCCTTGCATAGTCTTATGTATGTATGTTTTCTATTTTGCAGGAAAGGAAAATGGTAGAGCCTAGGGGAACAGGAGAAACGTGAGGAAAATTGATAAAGAATGAAAGGAGAGGATTCTATCCTAAATCCAAAATTATGTCCAAGTGGGTAAAAATTGGAGATACAAGTCTTGGCAGCCTTGATTTGAAATATTTTAACCGAATAATGCTCGGATATAATGACTATCACCCAACACACCTGGCTACAAAAATTGTTAGAAGTGGAACTTTTGCTGCAACTGGTTTCCCTCCTTTTTAGCATCCAGAGTTAATCGTGGAATGTACTAAGCACTACAATCCTAGAGACAGAACCATCTGAGATTCTGAACAAAATATTCTTGCAAATTTTTCTCTAGCATCCATTTTTGAAGCATTTGGAATTCCTTCAAATCCAAGGATGGTCACAAAAACACAAGACCAGGCACTGAGAATCTATACATCTGGAATCAATTTTTGTGAGGAAATAATCAACAAAAGATGGTTGAAAAAGAATAGACAACATCATTCCAAGATTCCTAAAGAAATAGTATGGCTCGACTTGCAGAGGGAATATAGTGATATGGTCATGATGTTGAGTCGCATATTTGGCATGCCTTATTCTTATAGGTTTGAATCTTGGATGTGGTATTTTGTTGAGTAGGTAATGGAGGAAGGCGAAAAAATAGATTGGGCTGGGCTCATAAGTGATAACCTAAATGAGCAGTTGATGAATCTAGAGCATACAAGGAGATTTTATATGAGCTCCTATGTCATCTACATGCTAGTATGGAGGAAAAATTATGATGGAATACGATTCAAAGGACCAATTGGAAGCAGAGGCCAACACCTCAAAGTCAATGAATGTTACCCATAGTTGCATTTGTATTCAAAGGATGATTACATGAGGGTTAATGATATATTTTCCATGCTCATAGTAAGAACATTACAAAAGAGGCCACATATAAGAATGTCAATGGGTGCAATGAAGTTGGTTGAGGAATATGGCGCTTGGTTCATTCAATTTCCTACCTTTTTATACATCCAAGTTCAAGGATTCTCCACAGAGTGATACAAACTTCCTAGGTATCCAACAGATAAGATGGTCTTGTTAGAGCTTACTCGACAACTTACTGCCTATGAAAAGATTCAGAAAGGGAAGAAGAAGTTGGGATTGTAGTTTCCAATTTCCATAGGAGAAGGGAAAATTGAGGCATGCCCATGTCTAAAAGCTGCAGAGAAATCATCAGATGAGCTCCACTTCTTTTGCCTTCCACTTTATCCGAAGAGGAATGATTTTGATCCTTACAACAAGATCTCATCAGTAGGAGGATCAAAGTACCAACACAAGGTTCACCTTGAAGACTTTTGGGAAAATGAAGCAGACGAGAAAAATATTAGAAAAAGGTTGCATTCAAGACTACCATTGAACATTACTAGAACATGCAACATATTCAAGGTTCCTGATCAAATGGAGGAGGACCCAAATGTGATGTGAAAAGGATTCAATCCAAAAATGACAACTCAACCATTTGATTGGAAGAAGAAAGAAATTACAGATCTCGAAGCCCTTTCAAAACTAGTCTTAGATTTTGCAAAGCGGTGGATCGAGCGTAAGCTTGAAAAATTAGTTGCACCAGCTAATAGATTCACATATAGGTTGCTTGGCCATAGACCACTTAGGGATGAAAGATCAAGACAAATTTTTGAAGAGACTATTGAAGAAAGGGGAACTCCATTTTAAGATGTAGGAACAAAGAAAGCAAAGGAGGTACCTTGAGAAAAGCATCCTAGGATTGAGGAAGTTATCCAGGAATCTCAAAATAAGAAGCAAAAACGTGGAGATGCTCCCTCTTCTTCGAGTCAAAATACAAGTGTCCAAGAGATAGAAACTTTTGAAAGGTAGGATGTAGGGACAAGTGTAAGGAGATTTGAGCAAGAAGAGAATTTGGATAGGCCAATTCATGATAGGTTGAGTATAAATGCTTATGAAAAGTCCATGCAGGAAAGAGGGAGAGATCAAGATATGGCTACAGAGGAAAGTCTCTCTACGATCTTACAGCTAGAAATGATTAATGATGGAGATGGTCCACTAGAGGAAGAAACTCCAAGAGTAGCAATACATCTTCCAAGTACTGAGGCCATAGTTTCTGAGGTTATGATGGATAGTCCAAGAGGTGAAGAGGAGATTGACATTCGAGCAGTCCAAAGGAAAGAACAATTGGTAATTCTAGGGAACCAAAGTATACCCATTATGGAATGGTTGAGGTAAGAAATTCAATTGTGTCAACAAAGGAAGGTTGATCCAGTAATTGAATTACAGGAAATTTTGGACCAATCAAACCAATCAGAAGACAAAAGGAAAGTAAAAAGATATACTAAATTCATTAGAGGAGAATCAGGATCCAACATCTTGTAGATTGTGACTCCCATAGTTGACAAAGGGAAAAATCAGATTGCTCCAGATGAATATCATGTTACAAAAGTAAATATTGGTCAGGCCTCCCGAGAGAAAATATTGGAAGAATTTGATGACTCCATGCAGGCTTTGAAGGATAGGCTGAAGAAAGTAGAAGAAGGGTATGAAAAGAAAAAAAGAGAAATTTGGGCCTTATGTCAATACATCAATAACTTGCCTCATCCAGTAAGAGAGGAAGGTCCATCATTTGTCCCTCCAACAGGTGTTTCTAGTAGAGTGGTAGGAGATATTGATAGAATCAAGCAGATTTCTTAGGGTGCAAAGATTTGGATCGAAGGAATTTAGGAGGTAGCCTTCAAACATGTAGAAGAATTAGTTCAAGTGCACAATAGGGCATTGGCTACAATCTCTAGGATCCAGTGCATGGAGGAATCATGGGTGGATGAGCATATTTACCAAGAAGAGGTGATTACCAACATTCAGAGTCTGATGGATACCACAAAGAAAGAATTTATTGATGGTCAAGTTATTAGTGAGGGGGATGTCTATAATTTTATTTGATGGTTTAGTGCAGTGATCATGGCTAAGGAAATGTTTGTGAGCTTTACCAAGGAATCTAGTCAATGGAAAAAAATTGTTGGTAACATCAAGAAAGGAATATCAAATGCAGTTGCATCCTTGTTATCACAAAGATTGGGGGAAGAAGAAATGACAATTGATAATCTGAAAGTCAAGTTAGAGGAATTCTTTCAGCTAAATGTATATGTAAGAGATGATTTTGAGAACTTCTCCATCTTCTCAAATACAATGCTCACTACTAAGGACTTACTACCAGATTGGGATGAAAGCTTGGGAAAAGCAGAAAGAGCAATTATAGTTCTAGAATTCAAGCAAGACTCTGCACCAAGCATCAATACAAAGGAGTTGGAAATAGTGTTAGATCGATTTCGATCTTTCAGGTGAAGAAATCAAGGATAGATGCATTAAATGCATAGTGGGTGTGCATAGGGATCATTTATTACACCCCACTCTTTAAACGAGCATGCATAGTGGGCATTTACTACCCACTATAGTAGTGGATTCCTTGTAGCATTAATGTAGATTCCTTTCCATTGCCCTAACCCTAATTAGGGCTGATGTTGCATGATCTTGGCCATCAGTTATTGTGATCATCTGGCCCACCCACTGTAATTGAGGACCTATATAAAGGCCTTATTTCTCATTTGTAAGGGGATATTTTTATGAGATTGTTGCTATGAGCTGCTGAGATAATAAAGTTTTCATTGGAGTTTGGTGAATACTTGACGTGTCTTAGTGCTTGCTTGTTCTCCTAAATTTCTTCAAGTAGATTAAGTTTAGCATAGTCAATGTGTGGTGATTACAATGGAGAATATGATGGTGTATTGATGAATTCCTTTGGTTCATACTTTTGACATTTTAGTGATTCTAATTCATTGTGTAAAGTTAGCCTGAAGACCTTTCATGCATATGCTCAACTTCTATCATTTGTATACATTGTTCTTTATGATGGTTTGTGCGATGATATGAAAATCTTTGGCATAACTCTTGAAGATTGCACTGGTTCATGCTTAGTTGTAGTATAACTTATCGAAGCAGAATTCAATAAATTGAGGAATTTTTCCACTAGAATACTATTTTTTGTTATCACTACCCTTAGGATTAGAATAGAATTCCTGAACCCCATCCTATTGAATTTCTGCATATTCTATGAAAAATCCAAAAAGTGCTTCATTGCAAAACCTTAAGATAGCTCCCACATCTAGTATGACTTGAAATGAATATGAATTAACACGTAAGGTCCCCTTGTGATCATCAACAAATCACATCAACCACCGATCTTATCCACAGTCAAGACCTAGCATTAAAGGAACTTTGAAGTCATTGTATGATCTTCTAGCAATCTTAGCATACACAAGACTTTATTCGAGAGAGGGTAAGATATTTTAGTATTTTGTTCTACTATTTGGTGAGTCATAAGCTAGACATCAACATTGCTCTTGCAATAGGAATTGTAGCAAGATTCTCAGCAAAGCCATAAGAAAATCACATGATGGCAATCAAAAGGATCATGAGATATTTAAAAGGAACTGAAGATTATGGTATAAACTTGGAGGAAATTTGGATTTAAAAGTGTTCACTGATGCAGATTGGGCGGGGAATGTTGATGATAGAAAGAGTACAAGTGGGGAAGCTTTCTTTCTTGGAAAGAGGTTGGTTTCTTGGACAAGTAAAAAGTAGAACTGTACATCCCAGTCCACAGCAGAGACTGAATATGTTGTAGCAGCCGTAAACTGCTCAAACATTGTATGGTCCAAGCAATTATTGGAAGGTATGAAGCAAGAAATTAAATAACCTATTGTTATGTTTTGTGATAACACAAGTGCAATTAACATATCCAAGAATCCAATGATGCATTCAAAAAGCAAGCATATTACTATAAAGTATCACTTTGTTAGAGAATTGGTACAAGAAAAAGAAATTAGATTGGAATATGTCCATACAAAGGAAATTTTTTTTTACACATTCACAAAGCCTTTACCTAAGGATGCATTCTTGTATCTAAGAGGTAAGTTAGGGGTCATTCCCCTATCTGAAGCTCACTAAAATACAATTTTAGTGATGCATCAATGCGAACAAAATTGAAGATCTATCAGTTGATGTAGAAAAGTAATGAAGACATTGCATATGAATTAGTACATTAGGTACAATGCTACTCATTTGATTTGTATTGTCTTTGGCATGTGTTGTCAAAGAGGGAGAGTATACTATCATATCTTTCTAAAATTTTAAAAAATAATAAGAGCTTGTGTAAGAGGGATAGATTATTATGAAAGAGGGAGATTTTTGTAAAGTAAAGATATATTTAGACCCATTTTCAAATTTCATTCTACTATGACATGTTGTGTTGACATCAATGCAAAAGAGGTAGATTGTTGGATACAATTGTTCAATTGTGTGTTGTCTTTGATGTTACACAAATGTCATATTAGTCATCAGACAGAGTCTACCAAGCTTACTTTTTTCAGTAAGGCAAAAGACAGAGTCTACTGAGTTCAATTGGTTAGCAAGACAAAACACAGAGTCTACCGAGCTCAGTTGGTCAGTAAACCAAAAGACAAAGTGTATCGAGTTCAGAAGGTTAGTAAAGAAGGTTTACAGTATCTACCAAGGAGATAGTTGTTATCGAGCTTTCAATGTTAAACAAAGAAATTTAGTTGTTACTCAGCTCACTCGGTCATCAAAGATAAAATAGTGCAGGAAAAAGTTGCTACTGAGTTCTCATGGACATAAAAGGAATTTAGTTCTTACTGAGTTGACTTGGCAGCCAAAGGATTTTGCAGATTTTTAAGTGTTAACCGAGTTAAGACGGTTAATGCAGGAAATTATTTCTTGTAGTATCTACCGAGCAGGATCGGCCAATGAAGGATTTCATTGATTTATGAAATAACATTTATTTATTTAAAGTAATATCTGTAGCCAACTGATGTATGGTTTATTGGTAAATCTAACTTATGAATAAGCTGACTTGATAGTTTGAATCCTATATATGAGAAGTCAAATTGTGAATTCTAAGAGTAAGTGATGGATTTTATGTAATGTGAATGAGAAGGGGGATTGATTATTGTGGAAGTGAATTTGAAGGATGTGATCAGATATCATTGACAAGCAGCAAGGCTATATTTGATCAAGGAGGATCTAATGGTGTAGAATAGAGATCTATAATCAGAAAATTTAGTTGCACCCTATTTAGGTCAATTCATTGTTACTTTCTAATCATTATAGTAGTGATTTTAGATCTCTTAACAGAGTTGGTTTAACATCCATTTTGTAAATCCTCTAACAAGGTGACAATTCAGTTGAATTGTTCTAAAGACCTCTAGCAAGGCCACTCCTAATAGGGTGATTAAATCCTTTAACATGGTCACACCTAATAGTGTGTATTGTAACCTTTAACAGGGTTGGCTCTTAACAAGGCTCACTTCAGAAGAGTGAAAATTGGTAGCTAGTTACTTGGTGGTTTTTCCCATATTGGGTTTCCACATTAAATATGGTGTTTCATGTGCTCATATTATTTCTTTCATGGTTGCATGTTAATCATTATGAATGCTTAAAGTTAACATACATTGCATCTACCAAGTTACAACATTTTTCTGTATGCTTACCAAGTGACAGTAGTAACTAGTTATTAAGACATCTAAGGGATCTGTGGATTTTTTTTACTGGTGATTGATTCACCCCCCCCCCCCCCCCCCCCCCCCCCCCCCCCCTCCTCTTAGTTACTCCATCTATAATTCAAAGAAGTCTATGGGTGTCTTCACTCCTAAATCTAGTTCTAATTTCCAACCTATGCTTTGCTTAACTGCCACAAGCTAACACTTAACAACAATAGAAGCTAATAGGAAGAAATTTGTATCACTTGAATCAAATAAGATGGAAAGAGGTATACCTCTGATCACTCCAATATTCGTAGATATCATATGTTAGTGATCTTCCTACTAGTGTTCTACTAGTGCAAAAAATCTATGTGATGATAAAGTCATGTAGACCATGGTAGAAATATAATAGTGTGTGAATTGAATAGTCCTAAGACACTTGTAAGTGCAATTCAAGATTAGCAAGTTGTAAAAGCCCTTGGTTGAACATAGATGATGATGATGCCATGATGAGGTCATTAGGGTCTAGGATGAGTTAGGATGATTCTTTTACCTCAGTTGAGGTCTTTTTTAATGTTTGGGAAGCATTGGAGTTCATTTGTCTAAGTTGGGAAAAACTTGTCAAAACGATGTAAAAGTTGTATTCACCAACTTTGTAACTTTCAAAAGTTTCTTGGGCAACATTGTCAAAAAGATGCAACTTTATGGAAAAGAGCCCTAAGGGGAAAATTACCATCTTGTAAAAGGTTTTCCCTAACCATGATGCAGGATTAGACACATATTGTATAGAAATAGAAGTTTTAACATTGGAGTTTTGATGTAATTCTAAGAAAATTTATGCATTTTGGATGACAGCAGGTGTGTGTGTGTGTAGCCTACATTTTTTCTTTATTTTTTATGGCATTACATAGGTATTTTGTGCACATTTACTTTCTTTTTGTAATTATATTTGGTTTTGTACTTTTTCTGGTCTTGTCCACATAGTTGGAAAAGACAAATGTCTAACTCACTTTCCCATCATCTAATATGTACACCCTTTTGGGAATAGTGATTAGAATCCATCTATATGAAATGTTTGAAAAATTGGGCCCTAAAATTCAAGGGATCCATTTTTAAAGTCTTTCCCTTGGTGAGCCAAAGGTAGACTAATGTGCAATCAACATAACTTGCAGAGATGGATAGCTAGAACCATGATTGTACTTGGAGATCGAAGATAAGATTCTTGAAAAAGTGTTTAAGGAGAATTTTTTCATACCATTCTATTTGATACCCTCACATTTCTCTACTTGCAAAATATCTAGTTAGAGCCCTAGAACCCCTAAATTCACTTGAATTATATTAGGGTATTGTATGGAAGGTGGTGACCCCAAGACCCCAAAAATCTGAGAGGTTGGCACATGATCCAAGAATCCTAAGAAAATTTTTAAGTTTTCTATGGAAGGATTGTGAGAAACTCCCTGTTTTCTCACTATAGGAGACATAGTTGGGGCTAGTAGCATTTTAGGCCTATTTGTGAAGAATTTATGAAATCAGATAAAAAGTTGAATCAAGTAAGACTTATAACACCCCTACATGGTTGAGTTAAAGTATTTAGTAATACCTCCATATGTCTACAAGGATTAGATTAATATTTTGGAGTTTAGAGTCTTTATGATTTGTGAAGATAAATGGCGAGTAAAGAAAGAATGCATCAAGTTTTGTCTTGATTGATGAATATTTTGTGGTAGTTAGTTTGGCTAGAGAGATCAGGTGGTACTTAGACATTTAAGGTCCTATAGGTGGAAAGTGGTCTGGGGAAGAAACCTAAAAGTCCTACAAGAGGACTAAGAGAATGAACTAGTGATTGGTTCATCCAACCTCCAGGCTATTGTATACCTTTCTTTGACATTGGAGTCAAAGTCTGCATCATGAAACATTTGTCCAAGGCAATCAACTAGTGCTCTACAACATATCTAGTATAGGTACTTTGGTGAAATGTTTGGTCTTGGATTTCTATAGGTTCCTCATCTACGCGGCCTTGGTTGATCGTTGTCTATCACCATGAGGATCTCCCTTCAAGGAATCCTACATCGCTACCACTCCTCATTTCTAACATGATGTGATTCCTCCTTATCAACACCCTTTGGAGGGGGTAGGTGCTCTAGGATAATCATTGTCATCTTCTTCAAATTGACCTCTTCTAGATCATCCTTATATTCTCCATTATTGTCCTCCATGTTCTCTTCCTAAACAAGATTCTCATGACAAGTCCCATGAAAGTTGATATCTCTACCTTGTCCATGGCCTCTACTTTGGCCTCTCAAAATTGATCTAGTCATGGACACCATCCTCCTTTAAAATCAAATAAAGAAAAATGAAATGCCAACAAATCAACAAGGGCATGGTAATATAAAGCATAATCATAACAAACATGTTTGGAAATCAAATCAGGATTTACTCAAGTTTTCTTGCCTTTTTTTATGTTTAGTTATTCAATCCTAAAGTTGAAGGTGTTCATATTGCAATAGATACATATAGTTGTTTAATTTTTATTGAAGTTAACTAGTTGTCATCTAATAGCATTCCAATATACCTAGAGCTCCCAATGTATAAACTTGGTCTTTGATACCAGATGTAATGCCTTGTCTAGGAACCCAAAAGAAATTAACTTATTATGTCACTAAGTTTTCCAAACAATTTTGTTTTAATGATTAAAAGGATAAAATAGCAAAAGAAATAACTCACAAACATATAAACAAATACAATAATAGGTACATATCCTAAGGGTTTCATGATGTTTAATCACATACAAATTTTTATTAAGATTAAATCTAATACATAACAAAGTCCACATCCTAGTATAACCATAAGTATGAAATCAAATGAAATAATATATAAGTACATAAGATTCCACATGGCATAATCCAACATGCATAATCATCCTTTGTACAAGTCACTAGGGATAAAATGCCAAAATAATGTATACCATGATAAGGTGCAACATCTCATAAGATCTCCAATAATCAAGGTGCAATAAATCACCATATAACCATAGAACAAAATTACAAGATGAGAAGAACAGAATAACTGTACAAGTACATCCACCTATGGGATCTCAATGGTATAAGAAACATGACCACCCAACCTCGTGGAACCTAAATAGCCTACTCCCACTATGCTGTGGAGATAATCTCAAGTTCCAAATAGATAACAATTTAAAGTCATAATAAGAATCTATGTCAAGAAAATCCTGATAGAAATATATCTCAAAGGTGCCAAGTACACAAATAGAATCTAAACCTAGAGGTAACAAATACACATAGGAAACCTACTATGTGAGTGTGTAACTATCATCGCATTAGCCAAATCTAAGGTTACCCTTGCAGCCTCTCTAGACTTTGGCCCCCTAGCGACTCTATGCTGAATGAGTATCCTTTCTTATAGATGAGTCATACTAATGAGGCCAAGTCACAACCGAGCATCCTCTCTACTCCCATCTTGACCACTTCTAGCACTCGAGGCATGAATGAGGTAATACACTGACTCTTGTTAATTCATATTTTACCCATTTAATGAAATGTTATCACTTATCAATATAATTTATAGTGGGTTACCTAGGCATCCATTTAGGGCTCCCACTTCCAGTGCAAGAAATTTCCCAATATACATAAAGATAACCTACCCTAAGCTCATAACATAGAATCTCATGAAGTCACAATCACCACATTAGTCCTATACAAGAAATTGAAAAGTACAATAAATATTGACCAATACCTCAAAAGTTAAATCACATAAATCATGACATTTCATACAACATCATAAAACAATACATCCCAAGCCTCTAGTAAACATACCAAGCTAATCAAAGTACTAGGTCTTCCAAATACCACCACAAGGTTAAAATCAAATCTGAAAGGACACATAACACAAGTGAAATTTTATGACCATTAAAATTTCTAATAAAATTTCATAACAAAATTGATTGAAAATAAAGTTTCAAGATTTTTCTTTCTAAATAGTCACATTCAATAAAGGTGTTCAATGTTGGATTGATTGAACTAAAAGTCTGAAGTTTATATCTTAATCATCTATATTATCCAAATTAATATATATTTAAATTAGTTCAATGATAACCTAAATTGGAAAATATCTTGTATCTAAACCTTATCCACAAAACCCATTTACTAATATTTTACAAGTCCCTCTCTATGAATAAATGATCATTTATTAAATTAATATTAGATTAAAAATGACAAAATATAACATTATTGGACTAAATCTAAGATTTAGTTTCCAAAATAATTTAATTTAATTATACTAAACCAACCTTTAATTATAACTATTTTAATTATAATTATATAAAACATTTTTAAAAAATAAATTAAATGACATACTAATAATAATATATACATATATTATTTTATTTATTTATTTTAAGGAAAAATATATTTTAAAAAATGTTTAAAATTTTTTTTTGTTAATGTTTTGACAACCCTAACAAAAGATTGGCTGGCTGTGGCAACCAAGTGTGGACCATGATAGCCTCAAGCCTACTAAGACAACTCATTAAACTATCTACAGTAGCCCTTGGGATGCTTGCAATAGCTCGTGATGCCGACAACATTTTAAGGGAAGGGGGGATCATGGCCCCACCTTCCTTTTTTATATTATTTTATTTATTTTTATTTGCATTCTATAAAAAATGCAATATATATATATATATATATATATATTCATTTACAAGTATAGGCCAAGTATACAATTTTTTCTCGGAGACCCGCTTTTTTAATTTAAAAAAAAATACATTGATTCTAAAATCCAAGCATAATTTTCAAATCAAACCCTAGCTAGTTTTCTACAATAAATTCCTATCATGATGGTTTTTAGTTCATTTCCATTTATAAACATTCCAGTAACGAAGAAAAATGATTGTAAAAAAAGGAGTTTCAATTAAAAACATGATTTCTGAAACAAGATCCATAAAAAGGCACAAAGAAGACAGAGGTAATTTGAAAGGATTTACTGTGATAATCTCAATAAAATTCTTACTTCGATATGATGCTAAACCTAATAAACACTTAAAGATTGCAAAGACTCATGTCCCTCAAAACCCTTTTCGAAAATTGCTCCTCCAAAAATGTTTGTGGAGAAATAAGCTCTAATTCCCTAATAAAAAAATTCCTCCTCTTAGGGATTCAATTTCATAAACATGCAAAAGTCTTTCCTTTTATTATTTTAAAGTATTTAATCCATTCACATACTTTTTTGCTTTATTTAAATTAAAATAAAGTTTATTTAAGATTTCCTCATTTTATTTTTATTACAATAAGATGCATTTAGAAAGTAAATATATAAATTTAACTAATAATAATAATAATATTTAGTGTTCATTATTAAAACAAAAATTCTAAATTAATTATTACTAAAGTAAATAAATATAATTACACCAAATTTGGAATTTTAATTACATCTTTGAATTTATTTCCATTATTTAGTTAATTTCTCAATTAATTAAATATAATTGGAAATTGATTTTTCCTTATAATTTTTTTATTAAATTAAATCAATAAATAATATCTTTATTTAGTTTAATTATAACTAAAAATAACAATAGACCCACAGACTGAATAAGAAAACCCATTTAAAAGACAAAGTATAAATTCAAACTTAATGGTCCTGAAAATCTTAGATTTACATCATCGCAAATTCAGAACGGTATAAAACTTAGATACTTGTTCTTTATTTTAGAACAATTGGCTTAGGGTTAAGATTTGGACTCAAGAACTATCTCCCCTCTTTACGATTGAAATATTGGAATTGGGCACACTCATCCTAGCAATTCAAGGAAGTTGATGCTCGATACCTACAATCTGCATAGATGTCACACATGTACATATGCATATATATCTAAACTAAACATGTAATGCCAGGGAGTGGTACTACATCACGTAGATCCCAACTAGCATGTGACTACGAGATCCTCCCTCAACCATATTAAAAAAATCAAACATAAAGTAAAAAATACATGTACAACATACACAGGAAAGTATGGGGTAAGTAACCATAAAAATTGTATATAAATCATCCATCTAACTATCATCAATGAAATAGCTAAAATCACCACATGAATGTACAAATCAACATCATTGAAAGAAAAACCATGAACACATGAAATAACCAAGTATCAAGTAGCTTGTAAAATATAAAAACTAAGTATGAAATAACATCAATCAAATCAGGCACCCAAGTACCACTAATTTATAACACAACTATACAATTTGGCAATATAACATGAAAATTAAACTATGGGAGGCACTACAAATATCAAGTCATCAACATACAAATACACAATCAAAATCTGATCTTCCTTGTTAGTCTCTACATACAATGTGGGCTCACTATTACTTCTATTGAAACTATGACTTATCATGTATGAACCAATCCTCTTATACCAAGCCATAGGTAATTTCTTCAAACCATAAAGTATCTTGTTTAATTTATATATACTTTTTTTTCATGCTCACAAACCTCTTAACTAGGGTTTTGTTTGACATACATTTTTTCATTTAAAAAATCATTCAAAAAATCTAATTTTACATCCATTTGATACACTTTCCTATTATTTTGTGCAACTATTACTAAAACAATTTGAACTATATCAAGTCTAGCAATTTGAGAAAATGTTTTGTTATAATCAATGTCATATTGTTATCAAAATCCTTTACAGTCATTTGTGTGGAGCCTGACAAATTTTTTAATGCCAGTGCTTAACAGAGGGTTTGTGTTGAGGTCGACCTTTCTAGGGACCTTAAGGAGTCTGTAGAAATTCAAATTGGTGCTACCACCTTTTCTCAAAAGGTTCTTTACATGAATCTCTCGAATACTTGTTTTCACTATCAATTTGCAAGTCACAAGATCAAGGATTATCTTCCTCTTGAGCACAATCACTCTCCATTGTAGGAACCCAAGCTAGCTCCGAATGTAAAAAAAGATGAGTGGATAATGGTGTAAGGAAACTTGGAAATAAAGAATATAACTGTTTCCACATAACCCATAATAGATCTAAAAATAAATACGGAATTAAAATCCACATGCAAGAGAATAGACAACATACCCACAAAATGTGACACAAGATATACCCTGGAAAACCCTCATTGAGGGAAAAACCCAGCCTCCAAAAGCATCCATCACCATGTATTATTCAGCAAAAAATACCATTGCCATACAACCATGGAAGCCTTCATGGCCATAGCCACAACCGAGAAAACTATGTGAACAAGCATGAATCCACACATCCCATGCAATGCTTTCAACTTTCACAAATGCTCCCTTGGCTAACCTGTCAAGCCTTGTCCCGCTCGACTCTTGCCTTTTGTCTTCTCCTTTTCACCCTCTACTCTCTATACAACAACTACCCTTGTGGCTGCTTATATAGTAACAAGTCCCACAAAATCACCAAGTGGTATTACATAAACCATGTGCTAAAACCATGTGCTAAAACCATGTGCTACCTAAACCACTGACCCCACAATTAATATTGGGCATTTAATTCTTTTCCCCAATATTAAATAATTACATGAAATATTATCACAATGTTACAATACAACTCATCAAGAATATTTCATGAGAATCTTTACATGTTGCACGTCCATCTAGGTACAACATTACATAATAAAATAAAATAATAAAATAACAATATTATGCAATGTGTGCAACACCCATTATCTCAACAATCTCCCACTTGTTGTATACATTGCATAAGGTCAATCCATAGCCACATAAATGAACAATGGAACAATCCCTCCCAGCACATCCACCATCATGGATCAAAATACACCGAGTGCTCCATCTTGGTACCCGCAACAAAATAAATGTATCCAGCATCTCGAACATGAATGATCTCACCTCCTATTATGCCACTCCCACTGGACATACGTAGAAGCCATCCAAAGAGAAAGCCACCCAACCTGTCACATTAGAAGATCATAAAATCCTGTACCAACTTAAATGCCAAGCACAAAAAACTTGATCCAAAGGTAATCACATGTATCCGTAGTTGTCAAAATATCCATAGCTGAAATAACACCCACAGCAAAGTGCCAAACCCATCCAACTATCCATACCTCAAAGGTATAACAAGTGAATCTCATATCATCGACATATCCAATCTACAACCTGCAATCACAAGCCTCAAGAGCAATACCTGCCACATATATACCAAGAAGCTCCCACTGCAAAAGATAATGTCAAATCTATAACCAATCCACTCAACACATCTCAAAGAAGTGAATCCATGTAGTATCAAGGAAATCCACAATACATAAACTAATATCCTGCAAGAACAACTCTCATAACAAGTCTCCAATGCACTCCCAAGTTCACCACAACCAACAGAGGAAAGAGAAAGAAATAACCATGTGATCTCTCACATGACATACATGAGCACAAACCAGTGATCACAATCTCTAACCAATCTCAAATCCAATGTAGTCAAAACTAAACATCCAGGAAGATAACCAAGATCAGAGAAACCATGCAAATCATAACCTGTATCATGTCCTTCTACACACACCTCTAGATGTAAACTGTGCAAGTTATATCTCCTCCATAAAACCCCAACAAGAAGCCTCATCAACACCCAAACCATACCATATAACTAATCATGGATGTAAGCCTCTCACAAGAAGATCAAACTCAATAAAACCATTCCTAGTCCAAGAAAAAATGCCCAATATAAAACCATCTCACAAACTCAACTACCATAAAAACATATGCACATGGAGATAACCAATGCTTAACCATCTCTCAAATGAACCCTCCAGAATAACTCATGTACCATAGCTCAAGATCCATATCCATGAAAGATAAGCATAAATATAATGCAACTGAGAGAAACAATGGGCTATACCTCTCAAGTAGCAAACTGCCGAGTAGACCAAGAGTGGGGAATGAGAATGCTCATCAAGATACCCAAGTCTCCAACCAAGACTCATCTAAGAACAATCTCCTCTCAAGTCCATATTAGGTGACTGCCCCTCGGACTTCCTGCTGAAACCATCAACTGTCCCAACAAATACTTCTCTAATCCAAGAGAAATCAGCGTCACCACCGCCTCTAAGTATCCATGAGCACCTGTAACCAATCAATCTATGCCAACTCCAAATGCAACATAGCAATATCATGAAGTATCTAGCTTATGATCAGTGTACTCAATACCAAGAAACTAAACCAAGATCAATGTCAAAGTTCCAACCATGGCCTCAGGAACATAAACATGACAACATTATCTTACCATCTCAACTAAAGAGATAACATGATCCACATGAACATACTATAACATGTCACAACTCTACACGCGTATCAAGAGTATACCATGACATAATAATGAAACCATCCTCATACCAAGGATAACATGCCAAAGGAAAGCATAAACCACACCTTTGCCAAGAACCCTATAAGTCCTCAAGATGCAATCATCTCCAGACACCACGAAGAAACCATCTCCACATACTAGGAAGAATCATCTCCACACACCATGAAGATAACCAAGAACCCCATGAGTCCTTAAGATCTATCCATCTTCACACACCATGAAGATAACAAGTGCACCATGCAAATGTCAAAGATGCTTCTGTAGCAACAGGATCTAAGACAAACCTCCAACATCTGCAAAAAACTCAATAAATATATCAATGCCAACAAAAATCCCACTTAACTGTGGTACCAAGTCATTTGTGGCATCATAAAATCCATCTCCTACTTGAAGATCCAAACCAAACCAGGAACTAATCCTGCACTGTCACCCCATCACTATCACAAGCTCCCACTAAACCGTGTATCCAAGCTATCCATGACATCATGATGAAAAACCCATCCTCTAACCATGAGAATCAACCAAGGCATCAAACCATCAAAGAACTCAAAGTGCACATCATGAGCTCCTCAAAAGAAACCAAATAACCATGATCCTCTACCAAGAAGATATACCACCATAACTAAATCAGAAATCCAAGCTAATGAATATCAAGGATGTACCTGTATAACCAATCATGTCATGCCAAAATCCATGACATCATGATCACATCCATGAACCGAGCATCTAGCTCTCAATATGTCCAACCTGTCAGCATAGTCAACCACAATCCTCCACCATGACTATACCTGGTAACAACATCTCATCCCTTCTACATGAAGAAAATAGTAAATCATGTGACTTAGGGCATAGACAACCCAAATCCAAGCCACCAATCTGAATATGCATCAATAATGAAAGATCAATGGGCAAAGATAACCCATAACCAAGCTATAAATGCAACCTATAAGTATAGACCGCTTACAACACTACACAACTTGTAGACCCAACAAGTCATCATACATATCCAAACCAAACACTGATAACTATATCATCATGAGACCAATCTGAAATATGAACTGAGTATACAATGACATCAAATCGTAAATCTCCAATGCTATAAACTCACAATGTTACCATAGTCAAAATATATCTATAAACTGTTCAAATAAATATATCACCAAATAAATCATGCCAAACCTGCACCAAATTTGAACCAATGTGTAGAGGTCTCCAAGAGCTTTCTGTTGACTACTCGAAGTCCAAAATCCGATTCAGTATGCCCAAGTTATGCCCCAATCCGTGCTCAAAATAAAGAACATCTATCTTTAGGGCTCTTAAAACCTGACAAAATCTCAAAATCATAGAACCAAACCTACACCATGTCGTAGTGCTCTGAATTAGCTTTCCAACACCTATAAGAACTCTGAAATCTGATATTCTGAGAGAAAGTTATGGTCGTTTTACTAAAATTGTCTTTTTACCATTTTCAGTACGATTTTTCATTTTTAAATTTTTTCAGTGACGAAAATTCTGACGGGATTAAATTTGACGGCCATCATGGGCTGAAACCAAAAAACTCTTTCATTTTCTCTAAACATAGCCAAACTAGGGCATATTATATATCAAAATTTATGGAAATGTTGACCCGAATCCAATGGTGAGGTTTGTTTTTATCTAGGAGGTCATTTCTGCAAGCTACCCCCCAAAACCCTCATTTAAATGAAACATCTGAAAAAATCTTTTGGTCCAACAATTTCACATGTCCAAATCTTTTAACATCCGATCATAATAGCAAACCCAAAAACCCTCAGACCTGCAATAAATCATTCATATATCTTGCCCTTTCTTTTCTTTTATCCTCTCATGCATTCCCATGGATTCAATCTAGGGTTACAATAATAAAAACTACGCTCTAATACCACTTATAAAGAAACTTGGCAATAAAGAATATAATCGTTTCCACATAACCCATAATAGATCTAAAAATAAATACGGAATTAAAATCCACATGCAAGAGAATAGACAACATACTCACAAAATGTGACACAAGATATACCCTGGAAAACCCTCATTGAGGGAAAAACCCAGCCTCCAAAAGCATCCATCACCATGTATTATTCAGAAAAAAATACCATTGCCATACAACCATGGAAGCCTTCATGGCCATAGCCACAACCGAGCAAACTATGTGAACAAGCATGAATCCACACATCCCATGCCATGCTTTCAACTTTCACAAATGCTCCCTTGGCTAACCTGTCAAGCCTTGTCCCGCTCGACTCTTGCCTTTTGTCTTCTCCTTGTCACTCTCTACTCTCTATACAACAACTACCCTTGTGGCTGCTTATATAGTAGCAAGTCCCACAAAATCACCAAGTGGTATTACATAAACCATGTGCTAAAACCATGTGCTACCTAATCCACTGACCCCACATTTAATATTGGGCATTTAATTCTTTTCCCCAATATTAAATAATTACATGAAATATTATCACAATGTTACAATACAACTCATCAAGAATATTTCATGGGAATCTTTACATGTTGCACGTCCATCTAGGTACAACATTACATAATAAAATAAAATAATAAAATTACAATATTATGCAATGTGTGCAACACCCATTATCTCAACAAATGGTTGTCAAGAAAGGAAAGGGCATTGCTAAGCCAAACCTTCTGGGTGTACCACCGTCGACCATTTCAAACCATGCATTATAGGGGACAGCTAAGTTGGAGGTACAAGCTACCTAGGTTTGAGCACCTCAAGTAGCTTCTATGATTTCGTCTTTGTCTCCATGTCACTTGCATAGCCATGAAGGCAATAAGTGAAGAGCCATCACTTTGGGTGACTCTTCATTTGAACCCTCGACTTTCTTGCATAATAGTTTTTTGTCACTTGAGTATGAGGAGAATATTCAAGTTGGTTTATGATGAATTTTCCCTAGAAAGTATTCTATTTGTGATACTAAGTGTAGGCTTGGTAATATTGATTTTCTGTGTTTGCAAGAAGTTAAAGTCTCTGGGTTCCTTCTCAACTCAACTTGTTGTGTGATATGGTCAGATGGTGTTAGTTTTGCTTCCTAGCATCAAGTTGGTTGAAGTGGTGTAGTCACTCTCCTCTCTCCTTAGTTTTCTCCTTTTTTTAATTTTTCATGGTTCGGACCCCATTCAAAGAGTTGTTTGGATTTTGTTGTCTTTTCAAAATCATTCTTTTGGCATTGTCAATATATATGCTTCTAATGATGCAATTGAATACTCACACTTGTGGAGGTGGCTAGCTAATTCTTTGCCACCTTCCACCTGATTATTCTATGGGGATTTTAATATGGTCGAGTTGTTTGTTGATAAAGTGGGCCTTCTACCTTTTTGGTGGTCAACTGGTGAGCAAGAAGCCTGGTTCTACATGTGAAAAAAGTTGGGTCTTTTTGATCCCAATGCTCGTCGCCATTGGACTGATGGCATCTGGTACACATGGTCCAACTTTAGAGAGGGAGCTGATAGGGTCCTTAAGAGTTTGGACCATGACATAATTTTTTCTTAGTCATTTTTTAATTTTTTCTGACATGAGTCTGCTACCTGTCACTCCACTCCCTAATGTGACTCTTTCAAACCATTTTCCCACCCACTTATCCATTACTTGGCATTCTGCCCCTCCTCATAATTGTAAAACTCAATTTTACCTTATTAGTTCTATGTTGTCCCATCCACCCACCACCTCCAATATCTTACAAACTTCGAACCTTGAACCTAGGCCCCACTCATCCTCTAGGTGGATCCAATGGTGGAATGATGCCATCACCCATACTATTAGGTTTCTTTGTATTTATGGGAGGCAATTGGCTATGTACTGCAAGAGATCCTATGAGGCCACTATAAAAGATCTTTGTACAGCCACCAAAGGTCTTGCTATGAATCCATTTGATATAGATCTCTAGGTTTGGAATGCCAACCTTCTCCAAAAGAAACAAGTTGTAGACAATTATGTTGCCTGGGGAGCTCAACTCAAAGCTCGTCTTCACTAGCTGGAGGTTGGTGATCAAGCTTCCAAGGAATTTTTTAATGCATTGAGGGCATGCCACTCTATGGTGGGGATCAAGCACATTTGGGAGGGTCAGCATACCCTCCATGAGATTCTTGATATTCTTTAGGCCTTTGTTCACCACTATGAAAAAGTCTTCATAGCTCAAGGTCCCTTGGTGGTTAGGGATGAAGCCTTGCAGGCTTGTTTGGCTATCACACCTAAAAAAATTACTCTAGAACAATAAGAATTCTATGAGTAGAAGCTCACTCTAAAGGACCTCAAGGAAGCTACCTTCTCCATGGTGGATTATAATGCTCCTGGTTGTGACGGCTTCCCTTGTGAATTTTACAAGGCATTTTGGGATGAGATTGGTCCAGACCTGCACAAGGTTTGTATTGAGGCATAAAATTCCTATTCTCTAGGTAATCTTATTTACAAAGGAAATATTAAGTTTATACCTAAGCTGGGTGACCCTGAAGACATCCACAATTGGAAGCCCATCACATTGTTTAATATTTCCTATAAGATCATTTCCAAGGCTCTCTTGCTCAAAATTTTTCATCTTCTTCCTTAGATCATTCACCTTGAGAAAATGGGTTTTACCAAGTCTCATTATATCTTGGATAATATAATTTCTATGTGAGAAGGGATGAATGGGCTTTTCATTCCAAGAAACAAGCCATCTTTCTAAAAATTGATTTTGCTAAAGCTTATGATAGGATTGAGTGACCTTTCATTCTGGCCATGTTTCAAGCTCTTGCATTTGGCCCTATCTTTCTGTTGTTAGTCCAAATTCTCTTTGGAGATGAATCTACTTGCATTTATATTAATGGCCATAAGTCTCAAGCATTTGGGCTTTATCATTCAATTTTCCAAGGCTGCCCACTAGTGCCCTCATTATATATCTTGGCAGTAAAAGGTTTTGGATATTTACTTGCTAATGCCATCTCCCAAAGAAGTGTTTGAGGTATTTCCCTTATAGATTCCCTTGACTAGCATGTGAATGGTCATTTTGTATATGACACTTTCTTCACTCTCATTGATGATGAAGAGAATGTTGCTTCCACTTTGCAATGTCTTGACACATTCCATCTTGCTTCAGGGTCTGTCATTCATTGACACAAAACCCTTTGTTACAAATAGTCTTACCTTCCTCATCCTACTTGGCTTGACCAATAGCAATGGAAATGGGTTCAACATGGGGAATTTTCTCATTTTTTGGGTATCCCCTTCACTTTCTAGTCCTTAGCTATTGAGCTCTAGAATGTGGTTCTTGCTAGAATAGAGAAGAAGCTAGAATATTAGATCACCAAACCTCTCTCACTTGCAAGAAAATTCTATATTTGTTCTAAAGTGCTAGTCACCACCCATGTTTATTATTCTTCTTATTTGGCTTTTTCAAAAGCCTCGTACGTCAAACTTCAAAGCCATTTATGTGACTTCCTTTGGGCATCAAATGCTTCTCACTAGGGCTTTCATAGAGTTGCTTGGGATTTTTGTTGTGTTCCCAAGGATTTTGGTTGCCTTGGCTTGGTGTCCATCCAAAAGAAAGGTATTGCTTTATGTGCCAAATAGGTGATTGACACTCTTTCCAACAATGAAGCCTGGAAGATTATGTTAAGGCATTGTATTTCTTCAGCCTCTTTGGCTCAATGGCCAGCCTGTAAGGGTATTAGGTTTTAAGCTATTCTGATTACCCCTGAACCTATTCAAATTCAGGGTACTTTTTTTGCCAAGAGTATTTGGAAAGACTAGGAAGCAGTTAAGCCCTACCTTCACTAGGTTGGAAATGGATTCAGAGATGGGCTTTCCTTGAACTAGCATAATCTCTCGTGGTCACCTTATTTTCTATATAAGGTGTTCCCCTAGCTAAGGCGCATGGGGCTAATGCTTTTCATTTTTTTAAGCATAGCGTAAGGACCCCTAAAGACCTTTTGTCTAGAGTTACTATGAGTGTGCAGCCATGGGAAGACATGTGAGTGCAATTTTGACTCACTCATCTAGATCAATAGACTTTTGATCTTATATCTTCTGTGGTGCCTTCACATTTTTAGACAAAGTGGGCATTCAGTTTTCTTGCCCTTGGTGGAAAGATTGGAATTGGTATCTAGCCACTCTGATAACTAGGTATAAACCTAGGTTGGGTTACTAATGGCTACTTCCTCACCTGCCCATGGTTGATGTTCTCAACCAACATTGGTATTTGCATTCTTTGCATCATACTTGGAGTCATAGGTTTTCCACTATGTGGCATGCCATTATTGAACCCAAAATTAGACACTTCACTTGCTATATTCTTTTCCAAGGCTTGCCTTTGGGCTCCCAGCAATGGCATCTAGGAGTTCCTAACCCTCATTGCCCTTTTTTTGGTCAACTAGAGTCCTTTTTGCACATTTTTTGGGTTCTGTAGATAGGCTCAATGTTACTAGAAATGGATCCATGATCTCTTTCGCCCCTTTTTCCTAGAACCTTTTTCTTGACATATGGTTCTTCGGGGTGATAATACCTTGATTCCCTTAAAATATGCCCAGATATGGCATGCTTTCAAATTAGAGATCTTACTTACCATTTGGAAAGATCGTAATGTAGTCATTTATGCTCACAACACACTTGACATTAATGTGGCTATGTACTCTAAAGCATGTATTTATAACAATGTCATGTTGTAAATTCAAGTACAAACAGATAAAGTAGCTCTGGAGGCGGCACACTTACAAGAGCTTTTGGCTCATTTGGGAAATGCCCCTATATGGTTGCTTTTGTTTTGTTGGAGTTGGCCTCCAATGACTGTACTCCTCCTCATGGTTGCCATTGAGGATGTAGTAGTTTTTCTTGCCACTCTCACATGCCTTACTCACAACAACATTGCTCTCCTATTGGTGGTGGTTTTTGTCGATGCCATGTTTCTAGAGGTTCTAGTGATCAGCACTACTCAGCCTCGCCTCCATAGAAGTCTAGTTCAGGGTGGTCCCCAATGGCTCCTCCTACTACTCCTACTACTGGTTGGCCTTCTACTCACCTAGACTGCAAGTGGGTGTTTCCCCAGCTAGATTTAGCCATTTCCCCTCCTAGGCCTGAGGGAAAGAAAGAAGAAGACAATGTTGCTATTGTGGATGATGGTTGGGATCCCCCTAAGCCATCTTCTCCCCCCACTTTAGGGTGGGGCTTTGATGATAAGGATCATCCTTCCTTGGCTGGCACTGTGCTAACAACTTGAGGATTTCTTTGTTTTCTGTTGTTTTTTGTTGTTTTTTGATGAATAACTGATTTTCGGCCAGTGGCCATATGAACTCATGGGGTGATCCTATGTTCTCTCGTCCCTTTTTTGTGAATATGTAACTTTACTGTATTTTTTTTTAATATAAAGAAGGGACTATTCATCAAAAAAAAAAAGTTCGTTACCAAATAGCCTTGCCTTATGTTTAACAATTTTACCTTCTGCATAAAATTTAATTTTATAGACCCATTTATCTCCTATATAGTCTTTTCCTTTAGGTAAACTCATTAATTATCATACAATATTTCTTTCAATAGAGTCAATTTCTTCATTCATTTCCTTGATCCATTTATCTTCTTCAATTGCTTCTTGAAAATACAATTTATCATAAGAAAATACAACAAAAATTGTGAATGTGTCTACGTTGTCTTCTTATTGATCATATATCTCTTAAAAGCTTCATATTTTCTTACCTACGTACCCTGGTTTGAGAATGTAGAGTATAATTCGTAACTTATATTTGAATTTGGAGGTGATTCTATATGTAGAAAATTCCTTGATGGAGTACTATGTGGTGTTTGAGTACATTATTCCTTTGAGTCATCTTCACTTTGAAATATTGGCTCTCCTCTAGTGACTTTTTTGTTATCATTTCCATCCTATGAATCTTGTTCTTCAAATTTAACATCTTGATGATCAATTTCTTTGAAATAAGGTTATACAATCTATTAGCTTTTGATTCTTCACTGTAACCACTAAAGATACAATTTTCACTTCTATCATGTAATTTTCTTCTCAATTCAAATGGAAAGTTAATGAATGAATAACACATCGAAAAAATCTAAAATGGGACACATTATGTTTCTTACCATTCCATGCTTCCTATGGAATTTAGTTGTCAACACTTTTTGTAGGACTTTTGTTCAAGATGTGTATAGCAGATGTTAGCGCTTCTGTCTAAAAATCATTGGATAGATTGTGTTCCTTCAACACACTCCTTTCCATTTCTATTACATATGGTTATTGTCTTCCCCTCTAGTACACCATTTTTTTGTGGTCTGTACCTTTTGGTAAACAACTTCTTAATTCAATGACATCTGGAAAAGTCTAGAAACTCATTAGAATTGAATGCACCACCTCTATCAGATTGCAATACCTTGATGTGTAGGCCACTATTTTTTTCAACCAAAAATTTGAAGTCCTTGACTTTTTCAAAAGATTTAATCTTTTTTTTGAGAAATTATGTCCAAGTCTTCCTGCTAAAATCATCAATAAATGTTAGGAAATATAGACTTCCTCCAAAATATGGATTTTGCATAGGCCTGCATATATAAGTGTGAACTAATTTCAAGTAGGAAGTATGAACTTCCTACTTGAAACATTTCTCTATGTTGTTTTGCCAATATACCACTTTCACATGAACTTGGTGGTTGTACTATTTGAGGTAATCCTTTCACCATATTTTTATTTTGCAACAAGCTGAAAGCATCAAAATAAAGATGGCCATACCTCAAATGCCATAACCATGACTGATTCGAGAATATTGTCTTGAAATTGACTTCTTCTGCTCCTTCAATATAATGAGTGTATAGGGTGAACATCCATTTTTGTGTCATGGTGACCCTTACAATTAACCTGCCACTAGGATTTCTATGCAAGATTGTGCAAACATCATTATTGAAGAAAATTTTGTAACACTTTTTTATTAGTTGACCATCACTAATGAGATTTTCTTTTAATCCAAGCACAAAATATATATTAGGAATATCTCTTTTTTCTCCATTTTTTATCAAGAAATTTATAACATATTTTCCCATTATAGACAATTTACTATAATTTCCCATCTTTACTCTAGATTTTATAGAATCTTCCAAATTAGCATAAAAATCTTTATTTTTGGTCATATGATTACTACATTCACTATCTATGAACTATATATCACTAAAACTTTCTTAAGAAACATTGCAAGGTATGAATAAACTTCTTGAATTGTTATCAGATACATCTAATTATTTATCACCACATTTATTTTCATTCTTTTCTTGTTTCTTTCTATATTCACTTGCAAAGTGACCAAATATCTTATAATAATGATATTAAATTCATGATTTATCAAACCTTAGTGATGGGTATTGCCATGGAATTCTCCCACATCCTCTATTGAAAATATGGATGGATTAATTTTTCCTTTCTTCTTGATTTGGACTTACACTTCCATATATGCTTCTACCTCTTCCTCTTCCTCTATAGTTGATTTTCTCCTTTCTCTGCCAAAAAGTACATGTGATCTAAACACATTCTCCAAAGAAGTGTTGTTATTTCTTTTCATTCTAGATTGATGACATAAAAGTGAATCCATTAACTCATCAATGGATAGTATTATTAAATATTTAGATTCTTCAATGGCATCAATTTTTCTAGAAAAAATAGAAAGTATCTTTTCAACAACCTTTTGATCTATCAAATCATCACCATATGATGTAATTTGATTACCCACAATCATTAATTGATTGAGAAATTGATCAAGAATGTTTCAATCCTTCATATAATTCTTTTTAAATCACACCTTAAAGTTTAAAATTTGGCAACATAAATTTTTGATGTACCTTTTCATGTTGTTTCTAAAATATCTCATGCTATCTTACACTTTTTAGCTGTAAAAATCTTAGGAAAGATATATTCATCTAAAGATTGCTTGATTAAAAATAATGATTTAGCATCCTGTTTCCTATTATCTTGTAATTTATCTTTTCCATCTTGCAATAATCTAGACTCATCTTGTGGTTGATTAAAACCCTTTTCAATAAGATCTCATATTCCTTGAGAACAAAACAACATTTTCCTTTTTGTAGCCTAAAATTCAAAATTTTCACCACAAAATATAGGAATTTGTGGTTGATCTATATTAACCCTTGATACAATATTAATCCACATAGCTCACAGTTATAACTATAGTTCACAATTTGATTTTTCTTTACAAAGAAATAGTACTAAGAAAGTCTAAGCCAATGGAGTATAGCTTAAACAAATGACAATAGAATACTTTCTTTTTTTCTTTTTAACACTTCTCTTTGCATTGGACCTCATCCTTTGGAATCAAATTCATACCTTCTCTCAAACATTAAACTAGCACCCTCATCTTGTCTAGATCTTCGTAGCAACTAATATCAAACTTTAGAACCTTTTGATCTATAATCATTAAAACATTAGAAAATCCATGTCATTGGTATGCCAATTATAAATATCAACAATGATTTTTTCTTCCTAGTACCATCTTTTTATGCTCTAATACCAATTTGAAGGCAAAGAGAAAGACAACCATACACAAAAGAAATATTGATTTTATTACCTTGCAAAAATACATCACACAATAGTGTTTGGTACATTTGTTGGATATAATTGTTCAATTGCATGTTGTCTTTGATGTTACACAAATGTCATATCAGTTATAAGATAGAGTCTACTGAGCTCAGTTGTTAGCAAAGAAAAAGATAGAGTCTACCACGCTCAATTGGTCAGCAAAGCAAATTACAAAGTCTACCAAGTGTCCCTAAATGTTACTTTGTGGAAACAACTTCTATCAAGCTCACTTGGGTGTCAAAGGTTTTTTTTGGCAGAAGTCAATTTCTACTGAGCTCACAAGGTCAGCAAAGGAAAGTCACGGTTTACTGAGTTCACTCAGTCTCCAAAGGATTTTGTAGAATTCAAAGTGCTTATCAAGCTTCAGTTGGTTAACACTTGAAATCATTTCTGGAGTAGTGTTTACTAAGCAGGGTTGGCAATTGAAGGATTTCATCTTTTTGGAAAATTAAGTTTAATTATTTCATGTAATGATTGTAGCCAACTGATGTAATAATTATTGGTAATTGTAACTTGTAAATGAGCTGACTTGATAATTTGTAAAGTGTAAATATAAGGTTAACTTGTGAATTTTAAATAGAAATGAGCGAGCATGCAAGTGAGTTGATTGTGTAAAGAAGAAAGCGTAAGTGGATTTTGAAGAAGGATCAGTTATCCTTGAGGAGCAACAAAAGTGTATTCGATCAGAGAGGATCTAGTGAAATAAAAAAAAGATCTGTATCAGCAAAGTTTAGTTGCATCTCATTCAGGTCACTTCGTTGTTACTTTCTTATAATTGTAGTAGTGATTCCTAAATCTCTTAATAGAGTTGGTTTAACAACCATTTTTTTAAATCCTCTAACAAGGTGGATAGTTCTATTGAATTTTTCTAAAGTCCTCTAGCAAGGTCACTCCTAGTAGGGTGAATAAATCCTCTAACAAGGTCACACCTAATAGCATGTTTTGTAACCTTTAACAGAGTTTGCTCCTAATAGAGCTCACTTCAAAAGAGTGAAAATCAATAGCTAGTTACTTGGTGATTTTTCTCATATTGATTTTCTACGTTAAATTTGGTATCTTTTGTGTTGATGGTATTTCTTTTACACATGCATGGTAAATCTTTGTGAATGCTTAAAAGACTAGTAAGAAGTTATCATACATCTACCAAGTTACAACATTTTTCTATGTGGCTATCGAGTAATAGTAGTAACTAAGTTTATTAGACATCTAAGGGATCTGTGGATTTATTTTTGTGTTAACTGATTCACCCCCTCTTTCAGTTACTCCATCTATATTTCCAACAATTGGTATCAGAGCTTTTGGTGCTTGGAGAAAGGATTTGAATGATCTAAGCTAAAGATCAGGATATCTTACAAGAGGGAAATTCTAAGACTTAACAGGGATAACTTTTCAACATGGAAAGGTCTCATGAGACTCCATCTAGCTTCCATTTGAGATATAAGATTGAAATATATTGATAAAGCATATGTAACTCATTTTGGTACACTATCAATCAATGACATTGCTGAGAAGAAGACTCATAACACCATGACGATAGACATTGCATCTACCCTAAGCTATGAAGAATTTGATGATGTCAAGGACTGCAAAACTACCTTTGAAATGTGGAACAAGCTAAAGGATATCTATGGAGGTGATGATAATGTGAGGAGAGCCAAAGTAGAAAGTCTAAGAGGACAATTTGATCAAATGAGGATGAGAGAGGATGAAAACATTGCCAAATATGTTGAAATAGTCAAAGTAGTCATCAGCACAATCAAGGCTTCTAGAGGAGATATTGAGGAGGAAATAGTTGTAAGTAAAGTTCATAGAACTTTACTTCCCATTTATGAAATTAGAGTTTCTACAATTCAAGAAAGATATGAAGCAAATCATAAGATAAACTTAGAAGCCATAGTAGGAAGATTGACTACATTTGAGCTAGATAATTATGACAACTATGTTCTAGCTTCCAAGAACATTGAATCAACATTTGAAGCCAAGCTTTCACTCAAAGAAAAGGGCAAGAAGATAAAAGATTCTAAGTTAGAAAGTGAAGAAGAATTAGAACAATGTTCTGACAATGATCTTGAGGTGGTTGAAGCTCTACTAGCAAGGAAATATTCTAGAGTCAAAGGCAAATACAAAGGTAAGATTCTCCTAATCTGTTTTTCATATGAGAAAATTGGTCATATTGCTACTAGGTGCCTAAACAAGAAAAATAAGAATGAGAAGAAAGGTCACAAGTGCAATGGTAAGAAAGACTTCAAATCATTCAAGGATAAGGTTAAGAAAACATGTTTCATGGCTAAGGATTCTAATGATTCTGATGATGGTGAAGATGAATCTAATAATGACAAGGAAGATAAAATGGCACTTATCTCTCATGTGAGCAAAAATGATAAATGGATTATAGACAGTGGTTGTTCTCATCATATGACTGCTGACAAAAAAAAAGTTTGAATATTTTGAAGACTATGACAGTGGTAGTGTGAGGTTTGGTAGTAATGAACCTTGTTGTATAAAAGGAAGAGGAAGGATCTCACTAATCAAAGAACTTGTATGAGTTAATTCCTATTGGGTTGAACGACTAAAACACAATTTGTTAAGTGTGGCACAACTAATCAAGATTGGATTCAAGGTGGAATTCATGCATGGAAAAGCAAAACTACTAGATGACAAAGGAAAGTTGATTGGATCTAGCATAAAAATTAAAGGTAATTTGTTCTATCTTGAACTTTCTTAATGTTCATGTTTTATTGGTCAAGTTGAAGAAAGTTGTTTATGGCACAGAAGGTTATGTCATGTGAACTTTGATAACCTAGTGAAAATAAGCAAATTTAGGAAGGTAAGAGGCATTCCTAGTATAAAGAAACCTAATGTTGGTCTATGCAAGAATTGTCAGATTGGTAAGATGGGAAAGACTAGCTTTAAAAGTAAGAACTATCAGTTTAAAGAAATTTTGGAAATTATGCATATTGATTTGTGTGGACGTATTAGAATTGACAGCTATACTAGAGAAAAGTTCTTCATACTTTTTGTTGATGATTACTCAAGAATGATGACTGTCATGTATCTGAGAGAGAAATCAGAAGTATTTGAGAAGTTCAAATGGTATTCAGCCATAGTAGAGAAGGAAAAAAGTAAAAGGTTGAAATGCTTAAGGTCAGAAAGAGGTGGTGAATTCATCGGACAATAAATTTTGCATTGAAAGGGGAATCAAAAGACAGTTATCAGCCCCTAGAACTCCCAAGAAAAATGGAATAGTTGAAAGGAGGAATAGATCTATCATAGAATGTGCAAGAATTTTAATGATTGAAAAGAACATTGCTATCAAATACTAGAAGGAAGCTATCAACACTGCAATTCATACCTTGAACTGAGTACAACTAAAGAAGGACTCATTCAAAACCCCCTATGAGTTATGGTATGGCTATAAACCCAATGTAACTTACCTAAGAGTATTTGGAAGTAAATGTTATATTCTAAAAGAATCTAGAAAAGGTAAATTTGATGTGAAGGGTGATGAAGAAATATTTTTGGGATATTCTTGCAAGAGTAAGGCATATGGATGTTTGAATTTGTCTACTCACAAAGTCATAGAAAGTGCACATGTGAAAGTTGATGAGTTTGCAGAAAGGACTAAAGAAAAAAGAAAAAATGAACTAGAATATTACAAGAGAATTGTTTTCATTGAACCTGATACAGTGCCAGATACATCCATCAATCAGGAAACTTCCACTCCCCAGTCTTCAGTCACCGAGTTGCAAGAAGTTCAAATCGAGTTTTAGGAACCTGAGTCACCTTCAGATCCTACTAATCCAATGCCTACTGAATCTAAAGGACCCAAGGTAGAACAATGAAAAACCTAAAGTTAAATTACAAGAGGATGACAATGCAATTTGTTCAAAAGGAAAGAAACTTGTATTAGCCAAGTATGTTAGGAGACATCATACAGTAGATTAGATTATTGGAGACAAATCTAAAAGTACTATGACAAGAAGTAAGTTAAAAGGTACTTGTTTACTTTCTGATTTTGAACTTATAAATGTTAAAGATGTATTAGAAAATGAAAGTTGGATTGAGGCTATGAATCAATAGATAGAGTAGAGAGAAAAGAACAAAACATAGAGTCTTGTACTTAGGCCTAAAGATAAAAATGTGATTGGAACTAAGTGGGTATTCAAAAATAAGTTGAATGAAGATGGTACGGTATCAAGAAAAAAAGCTAGACTGGTTTGTAAAGGCTACTCCCAAGAAGAAGGAATAGACTATGGAGAGACTCTTGCTCCTATTGCAAGATTGGAAGGTTTTAGTACCGACCTTGCATATGTTGCATACAAAGGATTTAAGGAATATTAGATGGATGTCAAATCAACATTTCTCAATGTTATACTGGATGAACAAGTCTACATTGAGCAACTTGAAGGTTTTGTTGATCCAGACAAGGAGGACATGGTCTGCAAATTACACAGAGCATTGTATGGTCTGAAACGAGCTCCTAGAGCATGGTATGAAAGATTGCATAACTATCTTATTCAGATTAGTTTTCAGAGAACTAATCATAACAGTAGCTTGTATATCAAGGAAGGACTAGATAACAAGATTGTTTTGGTAGAAATATTTGTGGATGATACTTTGTTTAAAGGAAATGATGATCTGTGCAAAGAATTTTTAGAAAAAATGAACAAGGAATTTGAGATGTCAATGTTTGGTGAGATAAAATTCTTTGTTGGTCTTCAAATTTACCAAAGTAAGAATACTATCTGAATCACTCAGTCTAAATACATTAAGGAGATACTCAAAAAATTTGGCATGGAAGATTCTAAACCAATTGGGACTCCCATGTGTACTAGACTGAATCTTACCAAGGATGATGAATCAAAAGAGGTAGATCAGACATTATATAGATCAATGATTAGAAAGTTGTAGCATGTAGTCCATACAAGGCCTGATATTGCTCTTGCAGTTGGTATTGTAGCAAGATTTTCAACAAAACCAAGAGAAAATCACATGATGGCACTCAAAAAGATTATGAGATATTTGAAAGGCACCGAAGATTATGAATTATGGTACAAATTTGGAGGTAATCTAGACTTGAAAGTGTTTACTGATGCAGATTGGGTAGGAAGCATTGATGATAGAAAGAGTACAAGTGGAGGAGCATTCTTTGTTGGAAAGAGGTTGGTTTCTTGGACAAGTAAAAAGAAAAATTGTACATTCCAATCTATAGCTAAAGCAAAGTATGTTGCAGTAACAGTAAACTATTTCTAATATTGTTTGGTTCAAACAATTATTGGAAGGCATGAAGATGGAAATCAAAGAACGAGTTGTTATGTCTTGTGACAATACAAGTGCAATCGACATATCTAAAAATCTAGTGATGCATTCCAAAACCAAGCACATTGCAATAAAGTATCATTTTGTCAGAGAATTGGTGCAGGATAAAGAGATCAAATTGGAATATGTGGATACAAAAGAACAAATTGCTGACATATTTACAAAGCCATTACCTAAGGATGCATTCTTGTATCTAAGAGGTAAGTTAGGGGTCATTCCCCTATTTGAAGCTCACTAAAATGAAATTTTAGTGATGCATCAACAGATACCAAGTTGAAGATCTATTAGTTGATGCAGCATTGTTATGGAAACATTGTATATGAATCAATAGTTAAGGTACATTGCTATTCATTTGGTATGTGTTGTCTTTGGCATGTGTTGTCAAAGAGGGAAAGTATACTGTCATATCTTTCTGAAATTTGAAACTGTTTATTGTAAAGCTTACTATTTGATAATAAGCTATTAAATTTCTTCATAGAGGGAGATTGTTGTATTAGAGAAGTTTGTGGCATAAAATCTAAGAGGGAGAAATGTTCTGTCAGAAAAAAAACTTGTTCTCAAATTTTATTCTGCTATGACATGTTGTGTTTCCATCAATGCCAAAGAGAGAGATTGTTGGATATAATTGTTCAATTATCTGTTGTCTTTGATGTTACAAAATATCATATTAGTTATAAGACAGAGTCTACCGAGCTCAGTTGGTCAGAAAAGCAAAAGATAGAGTCTACTGAGCTTAGTTAGTCATCAAAGCAAATTATAGAGTCTACTGAGTGTTCCTAAATGTTACTCTATGGAAATAGCTTCTATCGAGCACACTTAGGCGTCAAAGGTTTTTTTTGGCAGAAGTCAGTTTCTACTGAGTTCACAAGGTTAGCAAAGGAAAGTTAGTGTTTACTGAGTTCACTCGATCTCCAAAAAAGTTTGTAGAATTTGCAGTATTTATCAAGCTTCAGTTGGTTAACATTTGAAATAATTTCTGCAGCAGTATTTACCAAGTAGGGTCGACCAATGAAGGATTTCATTGTTTTGAAAAATTAAGTTTAATTATTTCATGTAATGATTGTAGCCAACTGATGTAATAATTATTGGTAATTGTAACTTATAAATGAGCCCACTTGACAATTTGTAAGGTATAAATAAAAATTCAAGTTGTGAATTCTAAATAGAAATGAGTGAGCATACAAGTGAGTTGATTGTGTGAAGAAGAAAGTGTGAGTGAATTTTGAAGAAGGATCATATATCCCTGAGGAGCAGCAATGGTGTATTTGATCAGAGAGGATTTAGTGATGCAGAATAGAGATATATATTAGCAAAGTTCAGTTGCATCTCATTTAGGTCACTTCATTATTACTTTCTCACAATTGTAGTAGTGATTCTTAAATCTCTTAATAGAGTTGGTTTAACAGCCATTTTTATAAATCCTCTAACAAGGTGGACAATTTTATTGAATTGTTCTAAAGTCCTCTAGCAAGGCCATTCCTAGCATGGTGAATAAATCCTCTAACAAAGTCACACATAATAGTGTGTTTTGTAACCTTTAATAGGGTTGGCTCCTAACAGGGCTTACTTCAAAAGAGTGAAAATCAGTAGCTAGTTACTTGGTGGTTTTTTCCATATTGGTTTTCCACGTTAAATCTAGTGTCTCTTGTGTTGATATTATTTCTTTTATGCATGCATGGTAAATCTTTGTGAATGCTTAAAAGACTAGTAATAAGTTAACATACATTTACCGAGTTACAACATTTTTCTGTGTGGCTATTGAGTGATAGTAGTAACTAAGTTTATAAGACATCTAAGGGATCTGTGGACTTATTTTTGTGTTAACTAATTAACCCCCCCTCTCAGTTACTCCATCTATATTTCCAACAACATTCTCAATCTTCTCTTTGAATTTCTCTGTGAGAAGGAATGAATGAATGAGTTTCTTAAATAAGTCATCTTTTAGAAAATTTGTCTTTAAAGTGTAGGCTAAAATTAGGCAACTACTTTACCTAGCCACCAAGGTTCCTATTTATGTGCTACTTATCCCTTGTATTCCTTATTTTTCAAAATAGTTGCCATTTTGGCACTTTTAGCTTCATGATGAAGCTAAGTCCTAATTCATCCATTTTTTCATTTTTTTAGATGTAAATTAATTAAATATTAATTAAAAATCAATATTCAATCTATTTTTCTGATGTAATGCAAAAAAGTCAAATTTTCCTACAATTTCTTTTAGGATTACTTCTAGAAATAATCAAATTAAATATTAATTAAAAAATAATATTCAATTTTCCATGTAAATCAAATTTAATTTGGGGTTTTTTTCAAACTTAGCAAGTATTTTACTTTTCAACTTTTCCAAAATTTTCACCTTTTTTGAAGCCTTTCTCATTTCAATTCTAAATTTCTCGCCCTTGGAAATCTGAAATTTTTGGATTTTCAATATTTCCAAATTTTCTTAGATTTTCAAAATTTTCAATTTTTTTGGATTTTTCCAAAATCACATTCTTTGGATTTTGCACCATAGTTTGGGATTTATTTTTTAACCTTTCCATTATGAAATTTTTCAACTTTTATGAACTTTTCCAAGTGTTTTGGAACTTTTCCAAATTTTGAGAATTTGCTACCTTTCCAATTTCGACTTCAAAATTTTCACAAATTTGGATTTTCATGATTTCAAATTTATCAATTTTTCTTGAGTTTTAATTAAAGTTTTCAAATTTCTTTCCTTAGATTTTTGCGTAATTTTAGATTTTCATTATATTTGTTGTCTAGGAATTTATTAATTTTTTCGAATTTTCAATTTCTCAACTTTTACCAAAATCCTCAAAAGTTTTAGATGTTTTTTCGATGCTTGTTTTGCTCTTGATAGTTTGGAAATGGTTGGAATTTTCATTTTCAATTATTTTACTATCATGAAAAATCTATGAGATGCAATGGAATGTGTGAGGAAAAATATGGGTGTATTTCAAAGAGTGTTCCAGATTCCTCTATTTTGAACACTTTCCTCAATGCACATAAAAATATGGTGCGAAAAGGTGGAGTGCGCGGTTTTGACGGATTCATTAGCTTGACAATTCCTTGGCCGCCCTTGACTTACGCTCTGATGTTTTGGGAGGGTCAGATTTTAGGAGACTTGCAGATTTTTTATCCGTGACATACCTTCCTTGAGATGGAAAAATGTGCTCCGATTTTCAAGGAAAGCGCAGGTTTGCGGAAGTTGGAGATTTTTCCGAAGTAAAGGAAATCCTTCATTCCAACAAAAACGCACTGGAAGGAACGTGGAGCGGCGCAACTTGGAGTGGGGTGTGGAATTCAATTTGATGGAGAAAATCCATTTGCAGCGTGAATTTTGCGCTCCGTATTTCACGGCAAGCGGATTTTTGGATTGTGGAGGATTTTGTTTAACTTGATCTTCCGTGATGTTGGTTGACTTGCGCTGAGGAGAGTGGGGTTTTAAAGAGATCTTGTATTTCATAGGAGTTGGATTAAATCCACGAGAAGGTTAAATCTGCACCATGTAAATCATGGTGAGCGTAATTTAGTGAGTTCGGAGGATTTGGCAATGCATTACATTCGCTAGAGTTAGTTTTATTATGATTTTAATTATAGTTTTTGGGGACACTAATTTTCAGACAAAATATACAAAAGATAAAATAAAGTTAAACTTTGGTTTTTCAGATTCAAGTAATGATTTTTTTTCAACTTTTTTTTCGTTTTCAACTACAAACTATACAGATTATAAAGATCAAATGGTAAAATTTTCAGAAAAATTCATAATATTTTATATTTTTTGAAAATTAGTCAAATCAAGAATCAGTCGTGGTCCTACATATAGGGAGGGACCCAGGCATGGACGATGGATTACGGAAGGTCACGACAAAAACCTCCTAAAATATTTCCAATTTTAGACATGATTTGGCTATGTAGCATTTTTATGGGAAGATTAGCAATTCTAATCCATATATACATCAAGAAAATGTATACCGTAGAGGTGTCAAAGTTGGGTTTGCAGGCAAAAAAAAATAGAGAACGAGAAAAGCCTTGCAGAAAAATATAGTATCATTTAATAAACTATCTCATTTTAAGTTTTACGTTCAACATAAATGAATTTGTCCTGAGATCTGGTGGAACTTACGTAACCTCCGAAAGAACTTTTGACCTAGTGAGAGAAATGAAAATCCAAAATATGGTTGCCTTCCCGAAATGCATACAACTTTTTCTCCTTGCATCGTTCCCATAGGTTGGTGGAATAATTGTTGCTAGATATGAGATATTCATGATTGCACACAGCTTTGGTAGTATTAGTTTGTAGCCTTGGTTAAGGAGAGGCATCATTTTGGATCAGATTTTGAATTATCTTAGGGACTGTCTGATTGTGGGAATAAGAATATGAGAATAGAAATACACATTCTGGAATTGTTATTTTAGAATAGAAAATAAGAATACGTATTTCTATTCTTGTTTGATTCAGTCACAATTTGATGGGAAAATCACAAACCCAAAAATTTATGCTTTCTAAAATAAATAAAATTGAAATACATATTTCATTTCACAATTCTGATTTCATGCACCCAAACAAAAAATTTATAATTTTAAGAATTTACATATGCTTATTCCACTCATATTCTCAGTGCCAAATAGACCCTTATTTATGCAACCCCATGACACCTTATTTGCGCCAGATTATCACCCATAGGTTACATAATGAGGTACCTTCTCTGCGATTGTAAACCATTTTCCATTGTTCATGCTCTACTCGATATTTTTGAGGTTGGAAACCACTTCTTGTGAAGTATGCGGATTTAATTTATCTTTAAAAGATTGTCCTCCATTTAGATTTGTAGAATTTAAAATATTAAAACCCCTGTTGCGAATTTAATATGTTTTGAAATAAAATTTATATACTTTTGTATAGTCTTATAAGTTTTTAATTTGAATTATTTCAAATTCAAATATATTAAAGGAAATTAAGTTATTTTATTATTATTAATTTATATATCATATACACTTTTATTTATAGATTTAAATAAAGATGATTTAAATTGTAATTAAAGTTAAAATTAACTTAAAATTAGAGTTACAATTAATATAAAATTAGAGTTACATTTTTTATCTAAGATAAAACTTAATTATAATTAATAAATTATGTCTAAATTTAAAAGAATATTATTTTTGAATTTAAAAAGTAACAAGAGGGTGCTCACCCAAGGTACAAACAATGCATACTAGAAAATGGTTAAACAAGAAATTAATTGCACCAGTGCAGGACATCCATAGAGACATCAACTAAGGTCTACCTCTATAAAAAAAAGGTCTGAATGCAAAAAATCCACCAACCATATTCCATATTGCTAAGGATCAGGACGAGACAAGCCCTCATACTAGTTGCAATCTGAATCCAAAAACAAGAACAAAGGACCCAGGTGAGTCCTTTAAAACTAACAGCAACCATCTGGTCATAGGAGAAAAAATACACTAAGAGGGAGAGACAAACTCTTCCTCAAAAGGCCTAGAAAAAATCATGAGCAATGGGTAGCCTGTTCTTCTTACACCCTTATAGCTATAGGTCCACATCCAACAAAACCACTGATTCGAGTGATTCATCTCAAAAATCTTCAGTCCCCCCACAAAATGCCTTCCCAACTCAATAGCGAAGGGGTCCTCCTCAATAGAAGCAAGGGGAGGAAAGATCTTGAATTTAAAGTCAAGGGAGAGATACTCCCAAACATCCACATTATCTATAGTGGCCACCCAGGTTCCATCCCCTCTAATAAAACTAGCCTCTACCACCAAAAACACTAGAATCAACTCCACCTCTATAGGAGTCAATCTCGTAGTCAAGATTGTAGAGGACTCAACCAGCAAACTCCACATCTGCTTTGGAGGAACACTTCAAATCCACAAACAAAACTCAGAAGAAGTGAAACTCCTAGTATACCTTCCTTTCACCTTAAGAACAAGGAAACCCATGTCAATCAGGAGGAAAAGAAATGCTAAGAAAATCCTCTTCTAAAACAACTCTACCTTCATGGCATTGAACAAAAGAGAAGTGTTGTTCAACCAACTATCAGCAACATTCACACAACATATCAAACCTCATAGATGATATCTCCACCTCAATAATAGTTGTGCACATACTATACAACAACATAAACCAATCCTCAAACCAAAGCACCAACTGAAGGTTCATTTGAAACTAAAGATGATAGTTCATCTCAATAGAAATAACAACCACATGGTGACTAACAAGAAAGCCAAAAAATGAAGCCCACTTAAGAAACTGGTTGATATGCATCATGGAAGAAGTAGCAAATCTTGTTAAGGAGGTAGAGTGAAGAGATCCATAACTTCCACCCACTAAACCAAAAAAGAGCCCTAAAAATTGGTAAAACCAAAAGTAGAGCTCCCCTAGATGAAGAAAGAAGGAGCAAAAACCAAACTTCCCAAAAGATGAAATACCTTTAGGGATAGATCCCCACTCTTCTAGGGAACACCAAAAACTCCTATGCCAACCACTCCAAAGGCAACATGAGGATTCCCAAACCTGCCAACAAATAAACAACATTAGGCCCCCAAATCTAGGTAACCCAACAACACAACACTCCAAGATGCAACATGGAAAGGCATGAATCAAAACTTCCAAGCTAACAAATAGAGAAGCCATCACTAAGGGAAACACTCCATAGTCTTGAGGTGAACCCACCAATGACCAAACTTGATCCCTCTATACAAAGCAACATATTAGAGAAAATTTCATCCCCAAAGGGCTTGGAAGGAAATGACAACCAAGTCCCCCACTTTGCAGTTGGATCCATCCACTGTTCACAACAATGAACAATGACCCAATAATGGGCATGCATAAGAGAGGCCCTCCATCTATCTAGCTCAATATCATCTGAATTGTCACCATCTTCCTCACTAGATTTCATAGCATTTGGAACCCTAGTAGCACATAGCACCATGCTTCCACTCCCAATCCCTCTCATTTCAAGTTGCTTTTATTTTGTTAGAATTTTTTTTTCACCCTTGGTTTGTAAGCACTATAGGAAAGATGTCCCACTATTTCACCAAGTGTCAAAGTTAACAACTCTCAATTAAGAACCATAGTAGAGAGTGACCCTATGGAGACTTGAACATTGGTTGTAGGCGCTACAGGAAATAAGCCCCACCATTTCACAAAAGGCACAAGACAAAAAAAATTGACCCTTGGTTGTAAACACTACAAGCAAGAAGCCCCACTATTTCACCAAAGGTCAAAGTTAGCAATTCTCAATTAAGAACTATGGTAGAGAGAAACCCTATGGAGACTCGAACCTTGGTTGTAGGCACTATAGGCAAGAAGCCCCACCATTTCACCAAAGGCACAAGCAATACAAAAAAATATGAACCTTGGTTGTAAGCACTATAGGCAACAAGCCCGACTATTTCACCAAGGGTCAAAGTTCGTGACTCTCAATTTAGAACCATAGTAGAGAGCAACCCTATGGAGACTTGAACCTTGGTTGTAGGCACTACAGGAAAGAAGCCACACCATTTCACCAAAGGCACAACCCTAAAATAATATTGTTAATAACTACATATTTTACAAACTTGAATATGTGTGTGTGTGTGTGTGTGTGTGTGTGTGTGTGTGTGTGTGTGTGTGTGTCTTGACCAACATTGTTTTAATAAAATATAACATCTATTACATGCACATCAACCCCAAGATTTAGTGAAATCTATTTAAATTCCATATAAAACATATCTCCCCCTAGATGAAAAATAATAGAACTATACATTGACCACAATGAAAGATTAAAAGCACCCACAATATAATTTCCAGCTTGCAACCATAAAAAAGAAATGCACTGTAAGAAAAATATACTAACTAATACAACTATAGTGTAATAACATATATAAAATACAACCAAAAGAGATTATTAATAATCAAATATACATATGAAACCTTCACATAAATTGTATTTGACTAAAGTTTCATATTCAGCTAGAAGAGATCAAAGGCATCTTGAATTAATAATGGAAAAAACCATAAAGAGCTTCAACATATTTTATAGATTTAACAAATAAATTTATTATTACACTTTCTAATGAATTTTAAGGTCTTATGGATGTTGAATCTTGTTTTAGTTTGCTATACATTATAACAAGTGCCACATACTAGTTAGTACTTGCCATTAATAAATAGTTATGAAATATATTGTACATAAAAATTATATTTGTTGTAAATGAAAATATTTTAATTTAATTTTGAATATTAAATTACATTGTTGATATGAGACCAAGTGCTATAAGAATTTTGTTCTAGAATCCAAAACAATAGTTATGTCACTTAGAAACTAAAATAATATTCATAAGTAATTCATCTAATATATTTAAATAAGTAGCTCATCTAAAGACAAATAATAAAAAGCATGCAAAGAAAGATATATTCTTGCCAAAATGTTGGTAATCTTGCTTAAAATATGCTTGTAAATAAATGAGTTCAAAATTTAGTAATCCCTTTTATCCAATATAAATAAAATTTATAAATTACATAAGTTTATATTTATGGTAAACTATTTTAGATACATATATTTATTTATGAATGAAAGTGATGAGTTGAATATAATATTCTTGCAACAATTTTTTTGAATTAATTTTAATAATATTATTTTATTCATAATTAAATTCTATATATAAGAAATAAATTATAAATCTTAGTAGAAGTCAAATGTTTATTACAACACAAACAATAGGTTGTGAGCTTATCATATGACAGGTCTTGGGTTTGATTCTATTCAAACTTAACAAATAAAAACAATTAATTAGAAAATAATAATAATTAATCTACACTTTGATCTATTACTGATAATGATTAATATTTATATTTAAATAGATGCATATCTATTTTAATAAATATTTTAGAATCTTAATTTTGTTGAAGTATTTTTTTGTGTTAAAATCATTAAAAATCTCAAGTTTAAAATGTTGATAATGGATATGCTAAAAATTGATTTTTAAAATATATTTTTGTTAAAAATGAAATAAATTTATTTTAGGCAAGATACAAATATTTAGAATAATTCTATAGTTCAAGTCTATGGCAGCAACTAATAATAGCCATAATTTGTTCATCTAAAGACAAATAATAGATATAAATATTTAAATAGCATATTATAACAAGGCTGCAAAGTAGCATAGTTCCTCCCAAAATACATAAGTCAGTAGACTTTTTTACTGTGGCACACAATGTCATGAAAAAAATTTTACATTTGAAAATTATCAGATGTTGGTAGAAATATAGTAATTTGAAATACAAATTTACTTGTGACATTATAATTGTAAAGTTATTATACTTATAAAAATATAATATATCTTTAAAGAAAAGTTATAATATATCTTTAAACTATAAAAATAATGGTGGAGCACATTCTTTCCACACTTCTTTCAATCCAAATATCTTTACCAACTACGATCCACGTCCTCCTCCAAAATGAATGTATAGGGACCAAGTATAATGCATGTAGATGGTTTCCTTGTTCTTGGCTACATGTAGAAACTAATTATCCATAGCCCTTTAATTTAAGCTTTTGCCTCCATGAAATTTATTTAGGAATCTATGTTCAACATTTTCTCAACAACTTCTTCCCAATGATTTTGATTTTAATCATCAAAATATTTCCTCTTTCCTCACAACATCTAACAATGTATAGTGAGGTATTTTAAAATTTCAAATAGTGATTTCATAAATAATTTATCATTTTTTTTTAAATTACTATTTTCCTTATATCTATGAATCTTTGATAGATATTTTACAATTATTTGATTAATAGTTTTTTCTGGCATTAATGGTTTTTTTTGGCATAAATAATCGATCGGAAGAGCAAGCAATAGAGTTGAGCATAGACATTTGAACATGTTCTTGCTTACTTTGAGTAACATATTATGTAATAATGGAACTGGTTTATTTTATTTTATTTTTAAAATAAAATCCTGTAAATACAAATTCATTCCTCCCTTTCTTAATTATGGTACCTACCCATTGTTGTTCACCAATTATTGGTGGCATAGCAAAGCTCTTCCAAACTTGGCCTACTAGATTGATGATTTCTATATTTATTTTAATGTTAATTTTCTAGTGCGGAGTCCCTGACCGCAGGAGGTTGAGGTTATTTTCTTGAATGGGATGATGTTAGTCATAATGAATTCTTGAACCCCACAAATAATACACATGCTTCTTCACAATCATTCATTTGGGTGTGGAAAGTAATTTAGAGAACTTGAGAGGAAACCATGTGTTTCTTTTGTTTAAGAGTCACCACTTAAGCCTCATAGAATATAACAAAAAAAATTGCATGACTGTAACCATAGATTGGGAGACCCGATCAAGACCTCTATGTCTTCTCAGAGTTCAAATCCCCTTCCCTATTGTTAGATTGTACATAATTGTAACATACATATAAACAAGTAGTTGTAAAGCAAAAAATGAGTATGCTTATGTATAAACTATTTTTAGAATCTAAAGAATGTAGGAAAACTTCCTTGTTGCAGATGTTCAGATTTTACTATTGTGGTGGAGTTTCGAAGAATATGCTCTTAGAAAATGGCTAAGAAGAGTTCTATTTCTTGAAGATATTTTAACTGTCATGTTTAAAATGTTTTTTAACCAATCATAGTGTTGATGGTTCTCTTGCATGGATCAAAATCTAGAATAGATTAACACTAACCATGTCATTGAGATATAACTGCATGAAATTAATTTATAGTTTTTGCTTTCCCTCTAACAAATTGAGAATCTTAGTGTTATTGCAATGTTTATGATTAAAATTTATCAGTTTTATCATATTTATTGTTATTGCACTATAATAATTATGGATATAATAAAGCCAGTCTGATAATGATAGTGTCTAAGGAGATATAAATGATTCAATTCCATTATCCCAAAACACCCATTCATCGGGCTCTTTGTTGATTTGTTAGCAAAAAAATGTTATGTTTTTTGAATTTTAAATGTGTTCTTCTCATGCATATGCACATATGAAATTCCTTTGATTTACAAGGCCCTACAACATTTTAATTTATAGTTTGTTTGCAGCATAATTAGCACAACATAGGCAAAGACATAAAGCTATTTATGGGAAAGTTAGGAAAATAATTATTCCTTTGATTTACAAGGCCCTGCAACATTTTAATTTATAGTTTGTTTGCAACATAATTAGCACAATGTAGGCAAAGTGTAAAGCCCCACCAAGGAACCCAAAAGAAATTAACCTAAAGTTCACTAAGTTTGTCAAACATTATTTTTAAAGATAACAATTAAAAAGCAATAGACATTATATAGCAGAAGCAATAAATCATATACATACAACCATCATAAATAGATTACATCTCTTAAAGGTCACATGATGTTGAATCACATTTAAGTTTAATAAATATTAAATCTGATACATAACAAATCCACCATCAAATAATAACTACAAGTACAAATCCATTTAAATAATATACAATTACAGGATGCCACTTGACATGAATAGAACATATGATCATCCATTGTACAAGTCATAGGGTATGAAAAGCTCAAATAATATAAATCATAAATTAACACATCATCTCATAAGATCTCTAATAATCAAGTACAATACAATAGAGAATAACCATCCAACAAAAATACAAGATCAGATAGAAAGGATCAACTGTACAAGTAATCCAACTACAACATCCAACGATTTAATCTCAATGGTTTAAGAAAAATGCATTACCACTCGACCTCATGGAACCTAAATGGCCCACACCCACTGTGCTGAGGAGATAATCTCAAGTCCCAAATGGATAACAATCCACAAGTCATAACCAAAATCTAAGTCAAGGAAACACTTGAAAGAAAACTATATGAAAGGGTACTAAGAAACAAGTATCATCTAATCCTAGAGGCAAAAAAGACACGTAGGAAATTGACTATGCATCCGGGCAAGTGTCATCACATGAGCCAACTCTAAGGTTAGCCTGGCAGCCTCTCTAGACTTTGGCACCCTAGTTTTCTATGTAGCACTAGTATCCTTTTGTATAGACAAGGTATACTAATGAAGGAAGGCCGCAACCAAGAATCCTCTCTACTCCCATCATAGCCTATACTAGCACTCAAGGTATGGGCAAGGAAAAATACAAACTCGTATTAGTTAATTTTAAGCACATTTAATGAAATCTTATCACTTATTAAAAAACTTACAATGGGTTACCCAGGCAACCACTTAGGGATCTAGCCTCAATTGGAAACTACTTCTCAATGTACACATAGATTACTTGCCCTAGGTTCATAAAAGAATATCTCATAAGAATCACAGTTTTCACCTCAATCCATTACAAGTGACTGGAAAACACCTAAAGATAAATAACAGTAATCACCCCAGCCCTTTACAAGCAACTAGAAAGCACCTAAAAATTCAATCACAATATAACCTTAGTAGTATACAAGCAACTAGAAGAACCACAAGATAAATCACAATAATCACCTCAATCCTATACAAGCAATTGAAAAACATCCAAAATAAAACCAATCAAAAGATCAAAGGTTACATCAAGAAAAACTACCATAATCACCTCAGTTCTATACAAGCAACTAGAAAGTGTCAAAAGATAATTGATCAAAGACTCAAAGGTTACACCAGAAAAGTCAAACCATTCACCTCATTTGTACACAAGGAGTTAGAAAGCATCACAGATAAGCACTAATCATAACTCATCATAGAAACATGTGATACATCACCATGGTTAGGTATAAAAGATTATATACATAACATCATCACAACACAAAACCCCCAAGCCTATGGTAAATATTGTGATTGGTCAAAGAACTAAGTCAAACCAAAAACCCACCACAACAAAGCAGACATCATATAAAGTACATGCAAAAGTAACTTTCATAATTCCTCCAGTGTTTGTGAAACCACAAAAATTTAATCCATAGTGTTGATTTTTCAAGTATTATAGTTGATAGGGTTTTAGTTTTATTACCAAAACATCAAAATCACGAGGGTTTACATTTTCATTCCTCAAAAGTAATCATAATCGATAAAGTTTTCTTTTAAGTTCTCAAGGGAAATAAAAATCAATTTCGTATAAATTGAATCCAACTTTTTAGAATTAACACCTCCAAATCTCAAATGGAAATTTCTCTTAAAAACAAATAAATTGAAAACATGTCTAATCAAATAATTATGAATATAACACCATATACTTTAATATTATTATCAAAATTTACTAAGTATTATTAAATTATTAATACTACAAATTATTGAATTACTAATAAAATTATATATATATATATATATATATATATAATATTATTTATTAATAATAATAAATTTTATTAAATTAACTAATATAATAATATTAATAAAATAATAATATTTTATTACAGTTAATATTTAATAATAATCAATAATTTAAAAATTACTTAAACTTATAAATTTAACATTTAATATGTAATGAAAAATCATTAAAAATAATAATAATAACTACATTAAAAAATTTAATAATCTAAAAAAAAAATCACAACTTACCATTTACAAAGGACTATAGGCCCTTGTTGCTAATGAAAATGCTAGCTACTTAGGTAGACTTGGCTACTTCAACATCTATGTTGGTGTCGACAGCCCTAGCTACCTTCATAGCCAACAGTTGCAGCAAGAAAGGAAGGGGATATGGGCAGGTCACTGCCCTAATCTCCTCCTTCAATTGTTATATATACCTATACCTATACCTATACCTATACCTATACCTATACATATACATATACATATACATATACATATACATATACATATACATATACATGTATGTATGTATGTATGTATGTATAATAAACAAAAAGAGTTTACCCCCTCCCATAAAACAAAAACCATGATTATCTAAAACAATATATTATGTAATAAAAGTTATCATAAAAACATTATTTACTATGGCAATTTTTATTATCTAATTATTAAATTTTCTCAATAGATCTCATAGGGAAAGCATGAACTATCAATTGAATTTTGCATGTCAAAATTCCAATCTATTTCCAAACCTACTCAAATTGAAATCAATCAAATAAAAAATCTGTAAAATCTACCAAACAAGGTTTTCTATTCTTCCACTCATTTACAAATACTTTTGAAAATGAAGAACAATAAAAACACAAACAAGGGTTTCAACCAAAATAAAACTCTAAAAACAACTCCATCGAGACATGAAGAAGACATATATTTCCAATGAAAGTACTAATACACAAAATCCATAAAATCCTACCTCGATCTAATGCCAAATAGTAGAATGCATAGAACTTGCAAGCAATTCCCTTTTTTCCTTTGAAATCATCTTCTCATAAATTGGCTCCTCCAAACCTGTGTGTGGAGAAATGATCTTTGATTTCCTAATAAGGAGATTTCGCCCAAAGTAGGGCTTCAATTTAGCAATCATAGGAAACCCTTTTCCTTTACTATTTTTATTATTTTAATTTCATGCACAAATTTTTTGCAATTTAATTAAAATGTCTTTATTAGATCAATTTATTTCTCTCTCTTATTAAACTACAAGATGTTTTTAATAACATATTTATTAATTTAACTAATAATATTATTTAGATTTTATTATTAAATTAAATAAATATAAATATGCCAAATTAGAACTTTAACTATATCTTTAAATTTAATTCTTTTATTTAATTAATTTCTCAATTAATTAAATATAATTAAATATTGAATTTTCTTTATAAAATTTCATTAAATAAGATCATTAAATTATCTTTTAATTTGATCTAATTAAAACTAAAAATTACAACAAACCAAAAAAACCATATACAAAAACCCATAATAAAGTACAGAACACAAATTCAAACTCCAGGGTCAAAAACACAAATTCATGTCACTTGATGAATTTAGATGGGTAAACAACTCATATACTTGTCCTACTTTCTAGGATAGTTGATTTATAATTAAGACTTGGACTCAAGAATCATCTCACCTCTTTTACCATTGAGATAGTGCAATAGGGTATGCTCATTTTGGCAATCCATGGAAGTGAATGCCTGATACCTATAATCTGTATAGAACTAGAACATGTACATACACATATAATCTAAACTAAATAGACAATGGCAGAGAGTGGTGTATCATGTAGATCCTGGCTAGTAGGTGATTATGTCTCCCTCCCTCAACCACATCAGCAATATCAAACATAAAGTAAAACATACATGTACACCATACACATGAAAGTATGAAGTAAGTAAATGTAGAACTACATATAAATCATACATCTAACTATCATCATGAGATAAATGAAATCACTGTATGAACATAAATTTATCATCATAGAAATAATATTGAACACAAGAAATAACTAAGTACTCATCACATAAATTAATTGAGTATGAAATAACATCTAATAAAATTTGGTAACCAAGTATTGTTAATTGTAAGACATGAACATCAACCTACCCTAAAAGAATTCAGCAATACAACATGAAAAGTCAACTAGGAGTAGGCATTACACAAAGACACAAATCTAATAGTAGGAAAGTTAGGAAAATAATTATTCATTATTTTTCAAGGTCTCCATTGTCATATATTTTAATATATGACAATGTATTGAACTGGCATTATAGCTACAGTATTTACTGATAGCTTTCACCCAATCAAGTAAAAGTCATTTAGGTAACTATACTATAGATAAGAAGATTTTGAAATAAAAGTCCATGTCAATTATGTGTGGCCATACATACAATTAAATAGGATAATATAAATAGGTAGTTCAAGAAAATATATAAGTGGCCTCCTTTGTAGTTTGATAATGTTTTAGCATCTTGTAATATTGGAATATATGGGACTTGAAAGGGGTCATGGTTGCTTTTGAAATGTTCCATACATCAATAGATAACATCACAATATTGGATGATTTTTCATATAGCATGTAGGACTTGGAGGATTTTGTACAAGAAATGACCTAATAGATATTGACCTCCAGGGTTCTGCTTTCACTTGGTCTAACAATGGACTAGGAAAAATCTTGATCTAGGTTGGGCTAGATAGAGCCCTCATCTCTATTGGATATGACATTCTCCAATATACCTCCTTAAAGGTGTGTCTGAGGACCATTTCGGATCACTCTATGTTGCTTCTCTCCTAGGCACAATACCCAACTAGTAGAAGGCCTTTTAGATATGAGATGATGTGGCATTCACATAATGAGTTCAAAGACTGTATTGCACAGTGGTGGAGGGATCCAATGGAAGGCACAACTATGTTCTATATTGCTAGAAAGCTTGACATAATCTAAAAGGAGGTGAGAGAATGGAGTAAATCCTATTGCAAAAGTCTATCCAAAGAAAACAAGGCTACTGAAAAAAAGCTAAAAGCTCTCAAAAATTATAGTGAAAAATGATACACTAATTATGTAGTAGTAGGAGGGGGAGTGTAGAGACAAATGGAAAACCATACTAAATAGGGAGGAAGTCTTCTAGAAATAGAGATCCAGGGTATAATAGCTAGAGGAGGGAGACAAAAACATTACATTCTTCCATAGATCGCCCTCGACAAGGAAAAAGAGAAACACTAGCAATATGTTATTGGATGATAATGATTAGGAAAACACTAAAATGAAATAGATAGAAGAAAAAGTCAACTCCTACTTCTAGGAAATGTACAACCCCCTAGCTACCCAAGCTAACAGTATTTTACAAGATGATATACTAAGGTTGTTTCAACCAGTGATTAATAACCAAATGAATGATGAGATGATGACCAAGGTGAAGGAGGAGGAAGTCAGAATGGTTGTTTTCAATATGACTCTAGATAAAGCCCTCGGGCCTGATGGCTTCCCTCCTGCCTTCTTCTAGGAATTTTGGGACATTGTTAAATATGATGTCATCCATGTTGCAGGATACATTGTAAGAATGGGAAAGCTACTAAAGGAACCTAACAAAACCTTCATTTTTCTCATCCTTAAGACTGAGGACCCTCAAAGACTGATAGACTTTAGACCCATTAGCCTTTGTAACACTATTTGTAAGGTTTTGGCTAAGGTTATGGTGAATCGCATCAAGCCCCTCTTGGAAAAATTAATTGGCCTCTACTAGAATGGCTTTGTGACTGAGAGGAAAATTCTCAATGCGGTTATAACCACCCATGAGGTGATTCATTCTATGGAAAATTCTAAGATCCTAGGTATGGCCCTTAAACTGGACATTCCCAAATCTTATGATAAAGTCAAGCATTATTTCATCTTTTCTATACATGCGAGACTCGACTTCAATGAGAAGGTTAATAGAATGGAGGAGATGTCAAATAAGAAGCTATCATCCACAAACTATTAGATAACAGGTCAGGGGCACTGAGAAGCAAGTTTAATGTCGTTAATTCTACCAGAGTTAGTGAAGGAAGGGTGATCCCACAATAATGGGTTCCACTTTTTGACCAATTTTGACTCTAAAATCAATATTTTTGAAACAAACCTCACATTTGAGTGACTATATCTCTAAAACTATGAGTAATTTGAAGATGGTATAAACTAGTGATTTCTAGTACTTTGTTCCTATTTTTTAACCTTTTTTAAAAAAAAAAAAAAAAAAAAGTCAATTTTTTCTTCTCCCTCGAAAAGTGGTACATATGAAAAATCAATATTTTTAAAGAGTGACAGTCATTTTGACAAGCATCACTTCTTTTTTTTCTAGAAATGATAATGAGGTAATTCTTTCAGTGTTGGATTTGTAACATCAATATATCTAGCGGATACATTTGGTTTGATTCATTCAATTTGGTTGAATATTATATAGTTTACAAAGTTTTGAAGTGATATTAGTCATAATTCAGACATACATTCATTTTGACATAGATAACTTGAACCCAATTTATCATAAATCAATTTCCCTTTTTTAATAAAAAGCTATCTCGGTAACCTATTTACTAGATATTTTCCAAAATTTTGATCTAAATCACAAATTTTGCCCAAGTGTTAAAGTCTATTCATGTTCAATCATTAATAAACCTATAATGAGTTAAACTCATTGGAAAGCTTTCTCTAAGAAGCACAATTTGACATTTATTGATTTACAGTAGGAGATTATTTGATCCCAATTTTGAGGGTCAAAACACCATTTTTTTTCTTTTTTTTAAAAGAAAATAGCAAATTATTTTTTTAAAAATATGTTCGCATGAACATAGTGTTTGTATGAACCTATTTTATACATTCATGTGAACATATAAAATAGGTTCACACAAATTTTTTTTTTTTAAACTTCGCTATTTTCTTTAAAAAATAGAAAAAAATAGTGTTTTGACCCTCAAAATTGGGATCAAATTATCTCCTACTATAAACCAATAATGTCAAATTGTGCATCTCGAAGAAAACTTCCCAATGACTATAATTTTAATTGGTATTATCTTCATTAAGATTTTCAAAAATGAGTTCAACTCATTATAGGTTTATTAATCATTGAACATCAACTAACTTCAAAACTTCAAGAAAAATTTTAAATTAGATCAAACTTTTTTTGAAAAATATCTAGGAAATAGGTTACTAAGATAGCTTTCTATTAAAAGAAGAAAAATTGACTTTTGATAAATTGAGTTCAAGTTATCTATGTCAAAATGAATGTATGTTTGAATTACAATTAATGTCACTTCAAAACCTCATAAACTATACATTAATCAACCAAATTAAAACAAATCAAATGCATCCTCTAGATATTGATGTTACAAATCTAACACCAAAAGAATTACCTCATTATCAGTTCTAGAAAAAAAAACTATGCTTGTCGAAATGACTGTCACTCTTTAAAAATATTGATTTTTCATATGTACTACTTTTGGGGGGAGAAGGAAAATTTGACTTAAATAAATTTTTTTTCATTAAAAAATATGGTTACAAAGTAGGAATAGAGTACTAGAAATCACTAGTTTATGTTACCTTGAAATTATTCATAGGTTTAGAGATATAGTCACTTGAATGTGAGGTTTGTTTCAAAAATATTGATTTTAGTGTCAACATTGGTCAAAAAGTGGAAGTCATTATTGTGGGATCACCCTTCTTTAACGAACTTTGGTAGAATTAAGGACATTAAACCTACCTCTTAGTGCCCCTCACATGTTATCTAGTAGTTTGTGGATAAAAATTTCTTATTAGGCATCTCCTCTATACATCAAGCCAGAGAATGGAAGGATACCCTAAATTAGTATGTGTTGATCTCTAGTCAATGCATTAATTATCAGAAAAGAAAAGTTTATTTCTTCAAGACCATTGCTTGTTTGAGAGAAAAGGTGACAGATATTCTTGGTTTCCAAGAGGTGTCCCTCCATGATACTTATCTTGGCCTACCACTTACCACAAAGGAAGTCCCCAACCAATATTGGAATGGTCTAGCTGAATTCTTTTCAATTGAAGCTAGTAGGTTGGAAGGGAAAATTTTTGAGTAATGTTGGGAAACTATAGATTCTCTCTACATCTCTACAAGGTATTTGGGTGTATTTCCTCTAATCTTCAAAATCCTATGTATATTTAGAGATATTCTTGAGAAAATATAGTAGAATATTTTATGGCCTAGTACTAAAGAGAAGACTAGAATGAGCTTGGTGAACTGGGAGAAAGTTTGTTGTCCAAAAATATTGGCCACTTGACTAGGGCTCTCTTAACCAAAATTGGATGGAATTTGGTGAACTCTAAGGGTGGTTGATGCAATATCATATTAGCTAAATATATTAGAGGGTTGTCTTCTCACCAATTCCCTTAGGAACAAGCTCTCACCCAGGCGTCCAAGATCTAGAACAATGTTGTTAATACCCAAAAGATCCTAAGAAACTAGTGTCACTAGATTTTAGGGAATGGTAATTCTATTGACTTCTAGGAAGACCAATGGATTCATGATAACCCCCTTATGCAAACTAAGGTTTTACCTCTTTGGGAGGGATGTACTCTATTGTATGGCCCCTAGACCCAAAACTTTATCACTCCTAACAGATCGTGGATTACCATCCAAAACCTTGAGCCAAGGGAGTTGGGCCTTACTTGTGAGCTGTAGGACCTCCTTCACAACTACTAGATTCCTTTCACCCCTATGGAGGACTCCGTAGTTTGAAAATTCACACCGTCGATAGAGTTCATAGTTAAGTTTTCTTACCTCAGTGAACTAGGGGGAAGCGGCTCGAGCCGATTGACAAAAACCTTGGCACCCTTGGATCCTACCTAAGATAAACTTCTTTTGGTGGATGACCTTGCATGGGTCAATTCTCACTATTGACAACATCCACTGTAAAGGATGCCAACTTGCTAATAGTTGTATTTTATGTCTCCATGAAGTTGTGTCTATTAGACACTTGCTTATTCACTTCCCCTTTTCCACGAAGGTTTGGAGGGAAGTTTTTTATTTATGTGAGGTATAATGGTGTATGGAGAGAGATATAAAGAAATTCATTCATTGGGATGGCTCAGCTAGACACCCATACCTCAAAAACTTATGGTTGATTACCCCCCATATGTTTCATGGAATATTTGGAAGGAGGGGAACAACAAGATTTTTAGGGATCAAGCTACTACTAGCTAGTGGTTGGCCTAGCTAACTATCAGGCCACTAAAATAATGCAGTGGGATCTAGCATTAGAAGCCTCCCCCCCTCTGATCCCTTTAGGTGAGCTTTATATGAAATGGGCTTCAACATGGAATATTGGCCCAATAGTGTCTTAATTTGACAATTCCAAAGTTTTGGCTAGAAAGAAGATGGTGTGGCATCCCCCCTAACTCCTAGATCAAGCTAAACTTTGATGGTTTGAATGCGATGGGCAGCATAATGATAGGAGGTATCCTTGATAACAATATGGGAAATATGGTTTTTGACTACATGGGTAACTATGGAGGGGGCTCTAGCAATGAAGCTAAAGCACTAGCACTACTTTGGGGGGCCAAGAATTGTGAGAGCTCAGGGATTCAATAAGATAGAAATTGAGGGAGAATCAATGTTAATCATTAAGGCTACTAAAGGTGATAGAAGAAGAAATTGTTTGATTAAAGTTATAATCAATGAAATCTAAATGTTGATGGAAGATTTCCTAGAGATCCATGTTTCTCACATCTATCATGAAGGAAATGGTGTGGTGAATGAGCTATCTAAGTTTGGCCATGGTGTCATGCTCCTAGTGGAATGTGATGACATCAGATTGTTTGCATCATCAACTCAAGTTGTGATGGAAAGGGATCATACCTTTATAAATACCATATGAATAATCAAAACATGTGGCAGGCCTCCTTTCCTCCATGTTAGTGTGTGAATAGGATGTTTCATAAAGGAATTTATTGGCAGGATTGTTTACTAATTTGCATTGTTCTTTTGGTTGCTATGAGAATTGATTTTTTCCAAAAAAGGATGCAGAGGGTGGATTTGGCAAGATGTAGTGAACGATCTAGTAATGGCCAAAATGACATGTTATTAAATTCTCATACAGGATATAGCTAGCAATGGTAGTTTATAGATGGAAAGAGAACACTCACTTGTGTCATAAAGAGTGGTTTTTCTTTTCATGAAAGATTGTGGACTTATGATGGTCATGTAATGGCTTTTCAATTTATTTGCTAAAGTTCTTCAATTTATATCAAGGAACTTAAGAACCTATAACAAGGCTATGTTTTTAGAAGAATTAGTGGTTGATGTACATGACGACATGGGCAATAGCAATCACATTGAACTGGTGGGTGTAGAAGAAAGCATTCATATCAACAAGGTGGTTATGGTTTACTTGCAGGAAGGTGAACTATTATTGTATATGGAGGGTATCATGAAGCACAATGAGATTATATCGATGTAGTTCTTCAAGACTTGGAAGGATAGGAAGGTGACTATCAATGTGATGAGTTTCAATATTTTAGAGGAAACTATTGTGAGGGGTAGTGAAATTTCTATGGAAGGAAAGAACTAGCAAAGGAAGGTCAAGGTTAATGAGGAAGCTAGCCTATGAAAATTCTTCAAAGGAAAGGAGGATGTAATGCCCCACCAAGGGATCCAAAAGAAGTAACCTAAAGTTTTACTAAGTTTTTCAAACATATTTTTTTTTAGAATAACATGAATAATAATCATAAAGTAGCAGAAACAATAACATACAATCATACATAAGCAAGCATAACATATTACATTCCTTAAGGATCCCAAGATTTTGAGTCACATTTACATTTAAAATAACACTAAGTCCAATAAATAACACATCAACATGAAAGAATAACTACAAGTCTAGTCCATTTAAATAATATACATTTGTCCCAAAAGCCACTTGGCAATAAATTTGCAATGCACAATCATCCACTATAAATGTCACAAGGTATGAAGGTTAAAAGAATATACATTTATAAAATAAATTACATCATCCCTTTAAGATCCATGAAACAAATTACAATACAATAAGTAAAATCATCCATCATATAGATATAACCATCCATTATAATACACAAAGATAGAATGAAAGGAAATGTAGAACAAGGAACACCAGCCATAACATATATGGATGGATCCCAATGGTAAAAGTAAAAAGCACTACCACTTGACCTCATGGTAACCCAAAAAGGTCCACTCCCAGTAAGCTAAGGGGATAGTCTCAAGTCCCAAATAGGATATCAATCCCAATAATTAAAAGTAATATCTATGTCAAGGAAATCCCTAAAAGTAATCTAACTCAAAGGTTCCAAGATAATATGACATCTAGACCCAAGGGGAAACAAAGACACGTAGGGAATATACTATGTAAGAGGGCATGTGTCATCAAATGAATAAACTCTAGAGTTACCCTAGTAGTCTAACTTGACCTACAAGACCTACAAGACAAAATACAAAAACCCATCATAAAAAACCACATACAAGACCAAACTCAGGGGTCTAAATCATGAATCTACATCATACAATGAATTTGGAAGGGTAATAATCTTAGTTACTTGTCCTAATTTTCCAGGACAATTGGTTTAAAGGTTAAGATTTGGACTCAAGAATTTATCTCCCCTCTCTTACCATTAAGATATTGCGATAGGGTACACTCATCTTGGCAATTAAGGAAAGTCAATACTCAGTACCTACAATCTACATAAAATCCATGCATGTACAAACACATATATTCTAAACTAAATATGCAATGGAAGGAAGTGGTACATTATGTAGATCTCGAGTAGCAAGTGACTACGACTCCCTTCCTTAATCACATTAGAAACATCATACATAAAGAAAACACATAGGCACACTATACACATGCAAGTATGGGATAAGTATCTATAGAAAACACATACAAATAATCCATCTAACATCATCAAATAAATGTAATCATTGACAAAGTATAATCATGCATACATGAATATAACTAGTACCAAGGTAGTCTCATCATATAATCAACTGAATATTAAACAATATCCAATAATCTAGAAAACACTACTACTAATCATCAAACATAAACATAAACTGGCCTAAAAGAGTTGGACAAAATTTTTGGAAAAGTTAACCAGGGGTAGGCACTACAGAGGAACTGGAGAGAATGTGTGGAAGGTTTTCATGGGAAGCCCGTCCTAAGCCCTAGAATGTCATCTGCTATGCTATCATGTGGTATGTCACCATGGAGTACCATTTTCAGGTACTATATTACTACTATTTTCCCATCCTAAAATCATTTCAAGAATCTAGAACACATCTCCTTCCCATTTCTCTTATTGCATTCACTAGAGGATGGTATTTATAAGGCTAAGAGGAAACACAAGGAGGGGAAAACCATCTACCTCATCCACAAGGGGCTGATGAATAAACTTTATATCTAGCATCTTTCCTTGAATCTACTACTTTTATTTAACCCTCTTTCCTCAATCACCACCCAAGCTTCCCTTGACCCTGGCCTTGACCCAAGCCACAAGAAGTTCAAGAAAACCTCTGCCCTAGATGTCAAAATTAACACTGAGGTTAAAATTATCTCAATAGAGTCGAGTTCGAACATTAGGAAGGGTAAGAAAAGTGCTAGAAGGACCAACAAACACCTCCAGATGGAAAAATTTAAGTACCCCCATGCATGATTCCATCTTTGACTCCTCTGAAAGTGATGGAAAATTTAATAAAAAGTAGAGAATACCTTAGGACAAAAAACCTACCCCTAATCCTATAAGCCCCTCCCATGTCTTTGACACCCTTGAGGCTACCACAACTATACATGGGGGGGAAGACTCTTTTGTCCCAAGGAAAGAAACCCCCAAAGGTGTTGAGAGAAAAGGAAAGCATAGCCATAGCAAGGTGAGACTGGAAAGGCTAGAGAAATTCATGAGGGACCTAGTTGACAACAAAACTACTATCTGTCAGAGGTTCAAAACCTTGGTGGATTTTTCCACCAAGGTCATGCACTCAACAACCATGAACCTCTATTTTTTGGAGGAGAAAAAAGAGGAGAAGGACCTGGGAAAAGTCATTGAGAGCACTGGATCCATCTATTGGGTTCTAGCTAAGTATTGGTTAAAGATCATCATGGAAAAACTAGTTAACAAGAAAGGGGAAGATGTGGACAAGGATGTGCCACAGAAGGATGAGAACCATGGGCTAGAAGAGGGATGCTAACCTTGGGTCTTTTGTTTATTTTTATTGTGTTTATGATTACACCTATGAACTTGGTACCCCACAAAATTTTAATTTTTATGTTGTTTAAGGGGACTTATAGCAGTGATTTTTATAAGGGTTCTTGTTTTATTTTAGAGTATGTTATGCATATTAGTTTAAAGACTGAAAATACTATTAAGTTGACTATGGACATATTTTGTTTTTTGAAGTTTAAAGTTGGTATTGGTTAGTTCACTGGGAGGTTACCTCTAGCTAATTTATCATCCCTTTTGTACTTTAGGGTTAGCCCCCCATCTTTTTGGCTACTATCAACTACTTCAAAAACATCATAGGATGCTAGATTTGAAACTTCTTGTATTTGAATCTAGAAAAAATTGCCTTTGTTATTGGGATAGCATTTTACCAAGGGTAGAATAACTTGGGTAAAAAATTAATTAAGTCATAGATAGTTTGGATTAATGTTATAGTTGGAAAAATAATTTCAGTCATGAGTATTTTATTCTAACTTATCAAAAATCACATTTTCATGAAATAGGGATTTCATAAATAAGTTATCTTTTTTTTTTTTGGAATCACTGCTTTTCTTCTGTGTGTGAATTTTTGATAAAAAATTTACAATTCTTTTATTAATAGCATTTTTCAACATAAGTAGCTGATTAGAAGACGAAGTGATAGAGCTGAAAGTAGACATTTATCCCGTGAGTAACATATTATCTAATAATGGAACTAGTTTTTCTAATTTTATTTTGAAAATAAAATGCTCTAAATACAAAGTCATTCATCCCTTTCTTAATTAAGTTGTCAAAATGTATTAAAATTTTTGTAGGAAGGCTTGAACAAAGTTATACAATAGTATTTGACTAATTGGTGAGCTTAAATAAAATTAAATATATTGAGACCTATATTAAATATATTGAGATCTATATATGATATTTGTAATTGAAATTGTGAAAAAAAAACTATCTTGAGAGTAAATTTTATAATTCTATAAATAGGTAATTCAAGACTTGAATTATAGTCATGTCTTCTCATCATACTATTTTGGACACATTTTATATTTAGGGTATTGTGAGATATTTAGATTATTAAAAAACAAACTAAATTTTACTCTACAAAACAAGTAAAATTTATTGAAATTTAAGAAACATTAACTAGGGTAGACAAAATTACAATTACACTAATTTTAACTATATCTGTAGATTTTTGAAGAATTTGGCACTCCACCTGTTTACAAAAATATTAAAATTTTGAAATTACTACAAAACAGTAATTTTATCTAGAAAACTACCACCACCCACTACCAATAAGTAAATCTTTATCAAAATTTAAGAAACATTAACTAGGGTTAGAAAAACAAGGGTAGACAAAAATTAGAAGTATAGTAATTTTAACTAAATTTATAGATTTTTGTAGAATTTGGCACTCCACCTTTATTAAAAATATTAAAATTTGGAAATTACTACAAAACAATATTTTTATCTGGAGAACTAATTCTGAAGTCAAAGATGAATACATATATATTGTCTTATGACATAAGAATTATGTTATAAGTAATTTTTTAAAATTAGAAATAAATATTTTAAAATTGGAACAATAAGACACTATACGGATTAGGCTATTCAACTAATACTTATATGTATGTATGTATGTATGTATGTATGTATATATAAATATATAAATATATATATATATATATATATATATATATATATATATATATATATATATATATATATATATATATATATATATATATATATATATATATATATATATATATATATATATGTACATATATATCTATATGTATACATATATATCCATATGTATGTGTGTGTGTATATATATATATATATATATATATATATATATATCTGTGTGTGTGTAGATATATACATATATATACATGTGTACATATATATATGTACCTATACATATATATATATAGATATATGTATATAGATATGTAGATATATACATATATATATATATATATATATATATATATATATATATATATATGTACATATATATATGTATATATATGTACATATATAAATATATATACATATATATGTATATGTACATATGTGTATACATATATATATGTACATATATATGTGTACATATACATATATATCTATATATATACATATATGTATATACATATATATATATATATATATATATATATATATATATGTATGTATGTATCTATACATATATATATATATATATATATATATATGTATATGTACATGTATATATGTATATGTACATATGTATATACATATGTATATATAGATATGTATATATATGTATATATCTACATATATATACATATGTGTATATATATATGTACATATACATATATATACATATACATATATATACATATGTATATATATATATGTATCTATAGATATATATATACATATATATACATATATATATACATATACATATATATACATATATATATATATATGTATATATATATGTATATGTACATATACATATGTGTGTATATATATATACATACATAAGTATTAGTTGAATAGCCTAATCCGTATAGTATCTTATTGTTTTAATTTTTAAATATTTATTTCTAATCTTAAAAAGTTACTTATAACATAATTCTTATGTCAAAAGACTATATATATATAGGTAAAAAAATATTAAAATTTTGAAATTATTACAAAAAAAGAAAATTATCTAGAAAATAATTATGTATATAGTCTTATCTATATATAGTTTTATAACATAAGAATTATGTTATAAGTATTTTTTTAAGATTAGAAATAAATATACAATATATTACATATGGTATACATGTCTAATTACTAAAGATTAATGTAGATTTTTTCTTTTTCAATTTTCATGCCTCTATCTCTATTTCGTAATAGTTGTTGTAAATAAGATAAAATCTTAAATGTATTTATATTCACAGAATGGCGGGCAATCAACCAATTAACCCCTCTTCACCCACTAGTATAGAAATTTCAATCAACGACTATGAGGAAACCAATCCATCAATAGTTGAAGCCTTTGTGTTTGTGAAATCTAGAGGCTAGCCACATCTAATATTATTTCTCTTGCAGATATGATTCACAATAGTTGTAAAGAAATAAATGACTACATACTGGAGACTAGTCTTGGTACAAGCAATGTGCAGCCTATCAAAATTTCAACCATTGAAAATGTGAGTGAAACATTCCACGGTCTTTCAAAAATAGTTAAGGCATTTTCAATGCTTTTACAAGAGTTGTACTATGACCAGTTTTGCAATGAAGGAAGTTCTACAACAATTAAACTTACCTTCCAAAGATTTTTCTATGCTTATGGGTGAAAGAACAAACCTATGTCACCCTGTTGTGAAGGAAAAGGCTAACAAAAGTACAATTGTTCACCTTCAATGATATAAAAATGGTATTATTATTTATAATTTGAAAATGAAGTAAACTAATGAAATGTGTAGAAATTGATCAGGTTTTGTATTATATTTTTTTACAATTATTTGTATTAAGAATTCATATGTTTCCATAATTTTTATAGATAATTTTTTAGTTGCTAAAAAATGCTGAAATTAGGGATCTTGTTCCCAACACAAAACTATATGGAAATAATCTTATTTCCCTTTGATCTCAAACTATGTTATAGATAGCATATATAACTAGAACATTCAAAAATAAAAATTTCCTTTAGACTTAAATTTTCACTTTTATAATCATTCAAAGTTCAACTCATCTTGAAAATGATAGTTTTTATCTCCCACCACATTTTTCAAAACAAATCTATTATAACCATAATAAAAATTATACATTATAGAAGATGACTCTCTCCTCTAGAATTTTATATAAGTTTTAAATTTTTATGACATGATTTACTATTTTTTTCTTTCTCAAAATTGACAACTTTTCGAGTGTTAAAATATGTGCTTGTAGAAATTTTTAATTATATTATACTATATCTAATTAAACCACTATAAACTCTATATGAGAATATTCTTGACTTTGGGCTCTATAAAATGGTATTTATAAATTATTTAAAATGTATCATAAAAAATTGTAAGAGTTATTGAAACATCAGGTTTTTGAAATAATTATATTTCTTTAGTAATTGGATACAAACTAGTATGAAACAATAATTTAATAGACATTTCCAATTGGAAAAGTGCGATACCATATATAACTTATCTAGAATAAATTTATCTAGATCATATCTTTGAACAAAATTTATTTTTAGATAGAAATACTCAAATTCAGTCATTGTGATTAGTCAGCCTAAAAGGTAACACAACTTTGTACTTTTACCCTTATTTAGTTGTATATGATAACAATGTATGTACATAGTTTGACCATAGTGAACTTGTTCTATCATACGATAAGTTCAAGAATATCTCGATGATTGAAACCATGTGAGAAACCATAATTTGTCTTACAATAAGTTGTCTTAGATTTCAACATCCTCTCTCACAATAAGCTTGTCAATATCTCAAGAATTGAGACTTGTTTATGTATGTCAATTGAATCAAATAGATTCCACAAGTATCTATATCATGCATATATTTTAAATATGTTTGAATGCTATTATTTAAGTAAATGATTTTAAGTCTTATAATAAATTTGAGATTATCTCTATAATTCAAATTATGTGTCAAGAAGGATTTGAAATTCAATATTAATTAGCAAAAAAGAGTAGCTTATTATATTCTATGGGTTTTGTAGACATCTTTATCTACTATATCAAAGTTTAGTTGTGTCAAATGAGTCAAATAGATTTTATCAACATGTCTATCTATTGTATAAATTTCAACAAGATTTTCAATTTTAATTTTAATTTTTTTTTAAAAGCATCTAATTATAATCTAATGGGTTTTGTAAACATCCCTATCTTTTTTTTCAATGTTTGCATATATCACTTGAGTTTAATAGATTTTATAAACATCATTATCTATTGTATCAATGTTGAGTATGATTTTTCGTAGAAAAATGACAAGAGAGATATGATGCAATTATTCATAATTAAAGCTACTCTAGAAAACTAACTAGAATAAAAGAGAGTTTATTAATGATTTCACCCAAAATAAATTTTTTAGTTGATCCACAATTGAAAATTTAATTCTTCTACTTGTTTTATAGAAACAATAACACAATGTCCACAAACAAAAGTCACAATTAAATAATCAACACTCATGATGATGCGCCAATGTCAGACACCATGGCTCTACAATTGAGCCTGCATGCCATAACCAAGATACATAGTGGACAAATCATTAATGAACCAATTGTATAAATTATTGCCATCTCCAAATTTGGTGGCATGAATGAGAGAAATACATGATACAAGTTATATGTATCTGATGGTTTCCATAATCAAAGAGCATCAATACTGAGTAGATACAATCATTTTACACTCAACAGAGATATGGTGGTTGGAAAAATTATTCAATTAATAAAGTATAGTAGCCCACAAATAAGTACAAATAGGTTAGTACACCAATTCTTTATTACGTTACTATCATGTCATTATTCAATAGATTATTTATTATTGGAATTATACTCAATTAACAATGATAATTGTAATACATATGTAGGTGGATAGCCATTGGTAATCTTCAAATTGTAAACTCATAGAAGGTGATATTTGGCACACCTATTCCTATTGATCCAGATAAATGTGACAAAAAAAAAATGATCGATACTTTGGCCACTTCAAATTAGTTCAACATTTCTATGCCACCATTATCAGTGTCACACCAGAAGATATTGTTTGGTATACAATCCTCATTAAACAATCTTGAGTCAACAACTATGATTATACTTATAAGGAGTTTGAATCCTTATCAACCAAGGTGGACCATAAAAGGTCATGTCATAACATAAAGTAAAATACTACACTACAAGAACCCTGAAGGAGTGGGCTTAACTTTCATCTTTGACCTTATAGATGTCAAAGGAATAAAGACAAGAGTAACTCATTTCAATGATGCAAGCAATGTACACTAAAACAAAGTTCATGTAGGTGCAATTTATACACTTTCAGGTGGAACCATTAAAAATGATAACAAGAATTATAATAGGCTAAATAGAAGGAAAGTAGTTTTGTTCAATGTGCAATGTGACTAAAACTAATTGTAATTACACGTATATTCTACTAGTAAAGCTATAGGATCATAAAAACATAATGTGGGAAGTCGCATTTGATAAAGTAGAAGTACAATTAATGAAAATATCTAAAAAATATTTGTACATCTTACATTTCTCAACTCCTAAAGCAAATGAATGTGAACAAATAATAAGAGATACAAGTAATTGGGAATAGATTTTTGGCTTGTCCTACAAAAATGAGATGTATGACAATGAATCTCGACTAAAGACAATCACCATAGGGGTTCAAGAAGTCAACTTTTCTACTAAGAGTACTATCACACTTGCCAAAATGAAAAACATGATTCCTAATACACTAAATTTGGAATGATGTAAGATTTGATATAGATAGACACATCTTTCAAAACCTCCTCTTTTGGTAGTTTTTTATGACCTTTCTATATTTTTCTATTTTTCTCTTGATTTTATGCATAGTTATAATTACAAAATTTTATTCATATTTATCTTATGCATAAATAAAAAAGGAACATGTAAAATCTATTTTATGTTAGACACAATTAAAATTGCAAGGTGCAATAATCTACCAAAATCAAAATCTAACAATTGATTCACAATATACTAACTCTGAATGATGTAAACTTTGATATATACACAAACACCTATCTATCACCTCCTTTATAGGGAATTTAGAATTTTTCCTACATTTTTTAGTTGCAAAAATAATCATTGCTTTTAGTTTGCCAAAATAAAGTTTTTTCAAAACTAATATAATAAATAAGTTTGTATGTGTGCCATGTTGATTTCATTAGATAGTTTATATTCTTTGAAGAAAAATATTGTACTAAAATAATTATTTATACACACTTTTTGTCTTAATTTTATCAATCTAGTTATACAATGCATTATTACGAATAAAAAGATAAGTTATCATATACATTATACACAAGTTGAAAAGAAACATGTTAAGTCTATTTCTATCATTCACAATTTAAATTAGAGGATGTAGTAGTATACCCAATTTAGATACAGTTATGCTACCCATCTCATCGAAATAAAATTTGTATTGATATATATTTTATGTTTAAAAGTATTAAAAACTGTCAACTCCCACACCAAAACAATTTCCAAAAAATGCACCATTTGAAATTTAGAGGCATTAAAATAGAAAAAGGAATCGAAAATATTATGCGCATAATAAAGATTTAATAGATACTCATACACATGTTAGGTTGTTAGAGATACATTTACATCCACTGCAACAAATAGTAATCCATTGTACCACAGAAGTAGCCATTAAGAAACCAAATCAAGAATTAAAGATCCACCCATTGGAGGGTCAACAAAGTCCAATACAAGAAAAAAGCATCAGTCTCCAACAAAATCTACTTCTATAGCAATAATGAGACAAGGGAAAGAAAAGAAGTTGAGAATACTATACCTGTAATAAAGAAAAGATAACTATCCAAAGGTGTGCTAAAAGATTGAAGCAACTTAGAAATCGTATACAAAAAATGAAAAATGTTGAACAATTAATGGAACAAAAAATTTATTTGAATTCACAAGACCAACATTGTGGTTTTCAAAAAACAACATTACAAGCACAAAGGGATGAATATATGTGAACACAAGAACATACAAAATATACAATAGTACAAAAAAAGTTTTGACAATGAATTAATGCATTGAGAAAGTTAAAAATATGCACTATATGTAGAGAATTCTATCCAAGAATATGCATTCAATTATCAAACATAACTCTCACATGCAAATGATGCTACCATGAAAAAGATATACATCAATTTTCATTCTTAAATAATATGGATCAAGGAGACCAACCTCTTGTACTAAAATTATTAACCTAGGTTGAAGAAATGTTGATTGTTAGAGTTAACCTATTAATACAAGTTACTCAAAATTTTGGAAGTCAGTATAAATATCATGGCCATTTGATAAGATTTGCACTGGATATAAAAAAAATGGCAAGAATACTATGATGAAGAATCCAAGATATAAATATACTCATTGTTCAAAGATTTCATACAATAGGTAAGTCTTATGATTGTTATGTTTGTTGGAGTCATATTATAGATAAATTACAATATAAGATCAAATATGATCCCTACTATAAGGATGTCACCATTCACACGAATCATCTGGCTGAGATCCTTGAAGTAAGAACAAGTGTATAGAATATGCTTAAAATTATTGAGACAACTAAAGATATGTCACTAGAAATCAAGGAAATGGACATTGATGGAGATGATAATGAGATTAGCACAGCATACACAACATCATTTATTAGTAAGCCACCAAAATTATCTCCTAAGCTACAAATCATAAAACAAAGATTGCAACTTGTTCAATAAATTTAAGTGATATAATAAATGTTAGAGTAATTATTTGTTTGTACTTATTAATTAAATCACTTTGATTTAATTAATTAAGTTGCCTATTACTCTATTTTGCTTAAGCTATCTTGTAGATGCATTATTAATTAATTATTAATTAATAATGTGCAACCTAGCTTTTTATTTTAGGGTTTCTATCTCACCTTTATAAGGATGATAATTGTACTTTCTTCATTATCTCTTATGCATTTTTCATTTGAGAGCAACTATTCTTCTATCTCCATTTTTTAGCAAACCCTTGCCTCTTCTTGTCTTTTTCTTCTGTGACAGGTTTTTGCATGCAGGGATTCGAAGGCTTTGTGGATTTGATTGGCTTATTTGCTCAAATGCTACATGGTATCAGAGCCAGATCTGCTGTAGCTTGTTCAGTGTTTCAAGAAAAAGGGAGAACAAGAGTTTGGCGGATCAGATCTGGTGTTTTTTCAGGTTTTTTCTGAGAAAACAGGGGGTCACTAATTTTCAGAGCAGTTTGAGGCCAAACAGACCTCACGGATGGATTCAGAAGGCGTCAAAACCCCCATTTTGATATAAAATTTGTCCGATTTGGACAACGTTGATCTGGGGGGCAAATTTTTTTTGCCGTACAGGGCCGTACGGCCTCTGCACGCAATCCGAGACGCGAGAAATTGCAAAAAAAAAAATTAAAACACGGCACTTTTTGCCGTGGCGGTTAAAAAACCGCCTGCGGTCACTGAGACCGCTAGCGGTTAGCGATAACCGCCTGCGGTAAACCGCCGGCGGTCCGCTGACCGCAGCGGCTCCCAGCGACCGCTGCCGCTCTGCAGCCTCCGCCGCCGGTGGCGCCGCCCACCCACCACTGCGGCCACCAGCGGCTCCGCTGTCTTCCTCAGCTCCACCTCCACCCAGTGGCGGCGCCTTTTTTTAATGAAGTTTTTTTTGTTTTTTTATTATTTTTTTATTAAAAAAAAAAATTTTCATGCATTTTCAGAGGCCCTGTTGGTTTTTTCTCCGTAACTTGAGCATACGGACGTATTTTTTCAATCCAAAAAATGCGCCGGAAAGATGGTTCTGAGAAGGATATATTTGTGTAGGCTTTTTTGAGTTTTGATGTAGTTTGGTTGCCTGTTTTGGCAGTCAAAGCCGGATGTTCTGTTTTGCACTCCGGGAGGCGTATCTTGAGCATCCGATCTCCGATTTTGGACTTCTTTATATCACTGGAAAGCTCTTTCTGTGCTCTTTTCAGTGATGCTGGTTGTTGTTCCAGATTCTATTCCAGGCACATCCTATTCAGTCTTTTGCATTTTAGCATTCTGGTGGATATCCTGTTTGTTTTAGGTCCGGGGATCGATTTTGTTGCTTCAGTTGCTTCGTTTTGGGCTTTACCTTCTGTTGTTTCAGCCTTATGTTTTTTCTGATCATTGTTGATATTCATTGTAAGCATCTTTATGCAACGCACTGAGATAAAGTGCCACTCTTGCGTTTCGGGATCCTTTTCATCATTGTGATTTGTTGTACTCGCACTATTTTATAAAGTGCCATGGGGGGGATAGTTTTTTGCCACTTATAGGCCCTCTTTATCTTTTTTCTCATGCAGTGTCGATGACACGTGCCTTTATTGGTGTCTGTACCTCACTCTCGATGTGTCTGGTTCCTGTGTTGTAGGAGATTTTTTTTGGCCCACCTTTTCTGCTGCCTGTCACTTCACCTACCTTAAGGCAAGGTTATATTGTTGTTCTATGCTTCTTTGGTTGATGGTTCGTTGGTGTGAGCTACGTATTTAGTACCTGATCCTACATACTAGGCGATTGCAGTGGCTGGCTACCTATGCATTTCGGTGAGATGGATCATCTACCATATAGACACGCTCGGTTCGTGCCTTCTATTTCCATGGAGGTTCTACAGATCAGCATTTTGACAGAGTTTTGTGGTTCTTCATGCTTCAGTGATTCTCTTCTGATCTCTTTGTTCCTTCTTCTGGAACATTCTTTGCTATCTCTTTTTCGAGTAGGGTTTTTCCCATGTGGTTTTCTCTATTTCTCCTCTTTATAGAGATTATGTTGTGATTGGGTACCTGATCAGGCCTTGTTGCCGGGACCCAATTTTCCTGCTTTCATAGCTGTGCTAGGTTAGCTTACCTCCTGAGCTTTGCTTAAGGGGGGGTGTTAGAGTAATTATTTGTTTGCACTTATTAATTAAATCACTTGGATTTAATTAATTAAGTTTCCTATTACTCTATTTTGCTTAAGCTATCTTGTAGGTGCATTATTAATTAATTATTAATTAATAATGTGCAACCTAGCTTTTTAGTTTAGGGTTTCTATCTCACCTTTATAAGGATGAGAATTGTACTTTCTTCATTATCTCTTATGCATTTTTCATTTGAGAGAAACTTTTCTTCTATCTCCATTTTTTAGCAAACCCTTGCCTCTTCTTGTCTTTTTCTTCTGTGACAGGTTTTTGCATGCAGGGATTCGAAGGCTTTGTGGATTTGATTGGCTTATTTGCTCAAATCCTACAATAAATTGGCTAGAGATAGATTCATGTCAAGTAAATGAATAAAACATCAAGGGCTTGTTGGATATGGAATTTCTCACTCTATTTCTAAAAGGATCTACACTTTATATGCAACCTAGGATAAGGGAAGTTCATCTATGTGAATTTGCATAATACTTAATAAGGTTCTACAACAACAAATTTGGAAGACATCTCTGCTTTCTATATTTGTCTTCAATTTAATGGGTAGAGATCATAGCCAAGCAATTGCAACAATATTCAATAAAAGAAATGCAAAGAATAGTATGCCAACTATCATAGAAAACTTGCATGCACACCTACAAAATTTACTAGACAATCAGTTGGCACAAAAATTGATGCACTACAGTTCTTAAATATGAGGTACATGCCCATATTGGAGTAGTTGTCAAATAAATTTAATAAATATGATCAACTAGATTGGATTACCAACTCTCTTCTTCACACTTAGTTCAACAGACATATAATGGCTAGATCTACATCAGTTAATGCCAAATAATACTTCTTCAATGATGTTATCAAACAAACAACACATGGAAAACATCATTAATAAGCCTCATATAGTAGCATTATACATGCATTGCCAATTTATAATTTTCCTTGAAGAAGTTATTGCTCAAAAGCTTCTTCATGCAGAAAAATTTTGGTATAGAACATAATAGAAACATAGAGGAAGCACATATATACATAGAGTGATTTGGATAAAAAATACACTTGATATGGATAGACTTGATTGGAATAATGCAGATGAAGTTGAAAGAGAACAACTATTTTTTGATAGGTATGTTATCGCTCGGAACCCTCATGAAACATCGAATAGAAATAATACTGAAGTCTGTTGGATGACCCATGCTTGGTCAATATAGATGATATACTATTTACAAATAATGACCATGATTATGAAGAATTTATCAACAGGGTCCAATGTCATACAAAATGTAGATGAGGCACATGCTTCTAGAAAAGAGGTACAAAATTAGAGTGCCATTACAAAGCACCATAGAAACAAAAATATATTTCAACTCTAAGATGTGATGAGAATGGTAAAGAAAATATGAACCTGCAAGAAATGATGACACACTTAATATTCATAGTCAAGAAACATTGTCAATTTGGAGAGAAAACATAGATTGTCAACTAGTAATCTCACGAGAACTTATTCCCAAATACATTTCTAAGTATGCGTGAAAGGCAGAAAAAACATCTAAGATATACACTAACATGTTATAAATAATTTCTTTAGCCTAAAAACCTGACAATCCAACTCTTACAACATATAGCAAATTTATGACTTAAGTTGTAGCTAAGTGTGACATAGGTGCCCAAGAAACATGTCACATGCTTCAAAAATTGTCTCTTGTTGTATGCAATTGTCATTTTAAATATCTAAATGTTGGAAGAATTTTTTTTTAGTGGATAAAAAATATATTAGGAGACAATCAAATACTGATGAAGGGTGATCCCACTTACTACCATAAACACATAACAAAAACAAAGAAACAAAACCAAATGTGTAGACAAAATATAGACTTGTTATTTGTGTTGCAAACGTGGAATTATACAATTCACAAGTAAAATATGCTAACCCACATGGGTGCCTTTATTATAGTAATCTACAAGACTAAGTTGGGAATTTTAGCTCTTTCTTAAATAGGCAATTTTATGCCACCTAGGAAGGTTAAACTTGCCACCTGGGAAGGTTCTAGACATTGAAACCTAATACCAAGGGCTGAAAATCCCTAACAATACATATAGAGTCAGCCAAATACATTTTTGACAACTATTTTAGATATTTCAGGTAGCCCAATTTTGGAAGGCCATAACACTCAAACCATTGCTCCAATCGGCTATTAGAATCAGTTTTTGGAAATTTTGGCTCCTAATCTATTGGCACAAAATTACATTAGTGCCTTTCCATTAAGTTTTTGGACCTCATCTAGGCACTCTAAGGCCTCCAATGTTGAGCCTAATGATTTTTCTACAAATGTTTCGATTGAAAATCCTTAATAACTTCTCTAATACTTAAGCTACAAAAATTAAAATTTTTATGGTAGGCTTATAACTCTAAAATTAACCTTCTTGCAGAAAATGAGAACATTCCAAACTGATATGACAAACTAACTAATAATAGAAAGTTCTTAGAAATAGAAACTGCATTGTCTACTAGTCCTTATTAAAATAGAAAATAATAAAAAGAAAAATATTTTTTGGGTGATGCAAGATTTCTCTTATACCTAGGATGCTCCTGTATTAGAAACCCAGAGTAATTTGAGAAGTGACTCCATCACAACTCAAGTGTTCAAAGAAAAACCATGATAGTTAACCTTCTTCCTTGCTAGCCATGATGAATCCTTTATTGGTCCACCTTTCCATTTGACTAGGTATTCCTCGTAAAAAAAATTTCTTGTACTCTTTCCAACATGGCTATTCAGTATCTCCTCAATCTCCTTGGTAGCTGAATTAGCTGCTGGAATACTCCACTATGTTTCTGCAACTTTATCTTCACAACATCCTTCATAATGCTTTGTCAAATCTGAAATATTAAATTTTGATGAAATATTCAATTCATCAAGCAACTCCACTTCATAAGAATTTCTAGAATCATGCCTTTTCACTATCTTATATGGTGCAAATTTCTTCATCTTCAACTTATTATATGTATCTACTACAAAGCTCTCCTTTCCCAAATGAACTATGACTTCATCTCCAATGTAAAATTCCTTATACTTCCTTTTCACATTTGTTTTAGCCTTGTACTATGTATTCATCTTTATGATGTGTTTCCACACTTCCTCATGGATGCTCTTGAAATGTTCAATAAATTATTCTGCTTCAACACCACTTATCTCTCCTTTATCAAATTGCCACAATTCAGAAGCATTTTTGGGACTATTCCCATATACAATCTAGAATGATGATTTACCAGTATTTTTATTAGCAGAATTATTATATGCAAATTCTGTCTGTGGAAAATCATATCCCATCCTTTTGGCTTGTCTCCAACCAAACATCTTATCAAATTTCCTAAACTACTATTCACCACTTATGTTTGTCCATCAATCTATGGATGATTCAATGAACTAAACTTCAACTCCATCTTCAACTTCTTCCACAATGTACATCATAAATACCTAACAAATTTGGTATCTTTATTTGAAACTATACTCTTTTGCAGACCATGTAGTCTCACCACTTCTCTGAAAAACAACTCTACCCCATGAACACCATCACTAGTCTTCTCACAAGGAATAAAATGTGCCATCCTTGAAAACCTATCACCCACCACAAAAATAGAATCATGCCCACATTGCATCCTTGGTAATCAAAGAACAAAATCTATACTAAAATCCTCCCACAACTTCTCTAGTACATGTAATGGTTGATACATCCCTATATTCTACTTCACTCTTTTCACCATCTGACATACTCTGTAACTCTATAAAAACTTCTTCACATCTTGTTGTAACTATGGCTAGTAATATTTCTCATAAACCAAAGAAATAGTCTTATCTCTATCAAGATATCTAGCCAATCCTCCATTATGCTTCTCCTTGATGAGATTCTCTCTCATTGAACTTCTTGGAATGCATAACTAGCTTCCTTTGAACAACATACTATCTTGGATCATGAAATCCAACCACTTTGTCTAGTCAAGTGTAACAAGTTCTATACAAGCTTTCAACACTTTAACAAAATCAAGATCATCTGGATACAAATGTATAACTCTACAAAAGCTAGACCCACTTCAAATGCCTTTGGTTTAATTTTCTTTAACTATTCAAATATTGAAAATTTTAATGATTAGTATACAAAGAAAACTCCTCAGGAAGAAGATAGTGTCAAAACTTCTCCAATACTTGAATTATAGCATAAAATCCCTAATCATAAACATAATATTTTCTTTTTTCATCATTCAACTTCTTGTGCTAAAATAAGCAACAAATCTACATTTTTGGCTCAAAACAACTCCTACTATAGTGCCACTAGCATCACAGTCTACTTGAAATACCTTACTAAAATAAAGAAGTGCTAAAATAGGCTACTTAGTAACTTTCTATTTCAATAGATTAAAACTCTTATCTTCTCCTATAGTCCACTTAAATTATTTCCTATCCCCTCTCATTGTTTTAGTCAAGGGTCCACAAGTACAGCTAAAAGCTCTTATGAACTTTCTATAAAAATTTGATAGTCCATGAAAAGATCTTACCTCTATAACACTTATTGGAGTAGGTCATTCAAAGATAGCCTTCACTTTCTCTAGGTCCATTTTTAGACCCTCTACTGAGACTACAAATCCCAGGTACATTAACTCCTTTACAAAACTGCACTTCTTCAAGTTTATTAGAAGCTTTTCTTCCCACAACTTATCAAACACCTTGTGAATATGGATCAAATGCTCCTCTAATATCTTACTAAAGATAAAAATATAATGTAGGTAAACAATGAAAAACTTACCCAGAAACTCCTTCAACACCTAATTTATGAGCCACATGAAAGTGCTCGGTGCATTGGTTAGCCCAAAAGGCATGACTAACCACTTGTACAATCCTTTTTTTTTATTGTGAAAGTAGTCTTCCACTCATCACCTTCTCTGATATGAATCTAATGTTATCCACTCTTTAGATCTATCTTTGTGAAATACTTAGCTCCACTCAAATAGTCCATAATATCATCCATCCTTGGCAATGGAAATTTCTACTTGATTATGATCTTTTTGATAGCATGAGAATCTAACCACATCCTCCATTCTCTATTCTTCTTTGGTGCTAATATGGATGGTACAACACATGGACTCAAACTCTACCTAATCAATTGTTCTGATGTAGAGCCTAATCAAACTTGGAGGTTTATTCGATAGATTTTTCTCCCCATATTATTTCTATAGGGGTTTGGGGGTAGTGCCCCCAAGATATGGTCAAGGGGTAGCACCCTAGGTGTGCTACTATTATTCTATTATTTTAGCCCTAATTTTGTAAGTGGCAAAAAGTTTGTAAAAAAAGGCTTAGGGTTAGGTATTTTTGTAATGTGTGATGCAAAAAGTGGTTATTGCAGCAGTAATTGAGTTGTAAGGCATTGCGGATTGTAATTAGGTTGTAATCACTAAATAATAATAATATTATTATTAGTCTTATTGTTGGTGCATATAGCCCCGAGATTGGGTGAACCACATTATATCTTGGTCTCTTGTGTTATCTTATGTGCGATCTATTATTTTCTAATATTGGTTATATTTGCATGTAATTATTATTTCTATCTAAGGTTAGTCCTAAAAAGTGGTATCAGAGATAGATGGTTGTCATTTTCTTTTAACCAAACCATCATCATTTTTTCATTTTTTAAGAAATCCTTTATAGGAAAGTCTCATAGTTGAGTGCCAGCGATGGAAAATGAGGGTAAGTTGTGGGTTAACAAGTTTAATGGGTAGAACTTTCAATTATGGAAGATGCTTGAGTGGAGGACAATCTCTATCAGAAGGATTTATTGAAGTTATTGGAAGGAAAAATGAGGATCAGGAAACTATGAAAAATGAGGACTGGGAAATTTTAGATAGAAAGGCACTTGGAAGCATTCGATTATGCTTGGCACCATTAGTGACATTTAACATTACAAAAGAGAAGATGACAAAAGAGTTGATGGAAACCCTAGTGAAATTGTATGAAAAGCCCTCTACATCAAATAAGGTATTTCTCATGAAACATTTATTTAGTATAAAAATTATAGAAGGTGGATCTATTGTAGATCATTTAAATGAGTTTTTAATACTGTTACTAGTTAGTTATCTTTTGTGGGTATTAATTTTGATTAAAAAAAATTAGGGCTCTCTAGATTTTGTGTTGTTTTCCAGAAAGCTGGAATGGCTTAGTAATGGTTGTGAGTAATTTTATTTCTTTATCTAATACCCTAAAATATGGTGATGTGATCAATGTTATTTTGATTGAGGAAACTCTTAGGAAAACCTCAGGGGGATCTACATTAGGAAGTGATTTGAAGAAACAAAGTAGAGGTAGAATGATTGAGAGGAAATAATTCTAAAATCATGAGAAATCAAGAGGAAAGTGAAAAGGAAAGAGGTCTCAATTTGGAGGATTGAGGGATTGCTAGTATTGTGTTAAGCAAGGGCATAAGAAGAAATATTGTTGGACTTGAAAGAACAATGAAGGAGGAAAATGTGGTTAGTAACAAGTGCGAAGAGGATGTTTTGCTTCTATCTTTAGAAAGTATTAATGATTCATGGGTTTTAGATTTTGGTGCTTCATTTCATGCTACATCTCATAGAGGTTATTTTATTGATTATGTCCAAGAGGATTTTGTGCTTGTTTATTAGGGGGATAATGAACCCTGTGAGATTGTTGGAGAGGGAAAAGTTAAGATTAAGTTTCATATTGGGAATCATTGGCTACTACATAAGGTAAGACATGTTCCAAACCTAAGTAGGAATTTAATTTCAGCAGGGTAACTCAATGATGAGGGTTGTGTAGTTACTTTTAATGATAAAAATTGGAAGGTTTCAAATGGTTCCCTTGTAGTAGAAAAATGGTTACATTTATTGATGATGCAACTACAAAAGTATGGGTTTATTTCCTTAGATAAAAATCTAATGTATTTTAAACTTTTAAGAAATGGAAATGCTTGGTTGGAAATGAGAGTGGTAGGAAATTAAAATGTCTTAGATATGATATTGGTGGTGAGTATTGTAGTCATGAATTTGAAGATTATTTCTCCACTAATGGTATTCATAGACAAAAAACTATTCCAAGGACTCCACAAGAAAATGGAGTGGCTGAATGCATGAATAGGACAATAATGGAGTGTGCAAGGAGCATGAGGTTTCATGTTGGGTTGCCCCTAAACATGTGGGAAGAGGTTGTCAATATTGTTGTATATTTTATTAATAGAGGTTCCTCTACTCCTTTAGGCTATGGTATTCTAGAGGAAGAATGGACTAGTAAGAAGGTAAGTTATTCTTTTCTCCAAATCTTCGGCTGTGAATCATTTGCTCATATAGATTCTAAAAATATAACCAATTTGGACACTAAGTCAAAGAAATGTATATTTGTTGGATGTGGCATTAATGAATTCGGTTATAGGCTTTGGGATTTTTAAAATCATAAAATTGTAAGAAGTAGGGATGTCATATTCAATGAGAAAGTGTTGTACAAAGATCTATTGCAACAACATGAGAAGAAAGAAAATGATTATGTAGTGTTTCATGATTCTCTAAAAGATGATGTTCCAGTAGTTCCACATGATCTAAAATAATTGCAACAACAAATACCACACACCCTAGCGAATGTTAGATGGTAAACAAGGCTAAGTAGACCTCAAGAAAAAATTTCTCCTTCCTTGTATTCTAGTTTACTTACTAATGCTAGTGAACTTGAATGTTATGATGAAGCTATGTAGGTGGATACAAAGATTCAGTGGGAGTTTGCAATGAAAGAATAAATAGACTCTTTTCTGAAAAATTAAAAATGGGATTTATGCAAGTTGCCTAAGGGCAAAAGGTCTTCAGAGAATAAATGGGTTTATAGTTTAAAATAGGAGGATGCAAATAAGAAAAGATTTAAAGCCAAGTTCATTATAAAAGGATTTACATAGAAAGAAAGGCATTGATTTTGAAGAGATATTTTCTCCTATTGTTAAAATGACTTCTATTCACACTGTTTTAAGTATTGTGGCTACTAAAGATTTTCATTTGGAGTAGCTTGATGTTAAGACAACCTTTCTTTAAGGTGATTTGGATAAAGAGATATATATGGCATAGCCATAGGGATTTGAGGTCAAAGAACTAGTACATTTGTACTTGTTTTTCTATCAAAATTTTTGACCAAAGCTATAAATCCTTCTATTTTTGTTTTCATTCTTGTGTTGGTTGAAAATAAAAATTATATGCCCACTTTGGTCAAAATTTCAACCAAATTAAGTTTTCCTAAGTTGAAAATGTCCTAAGTTTTCCCAAATTGGTCAAATTTTTGACCAAGTTGGGTCATAACAAAGAAAAATTAGGCTTATAGTTGTATCATATCATGCAAAACGAATGTTATTTCATTCCCACATTAGGTGTCATGGAAATTTGAGGCTAATATTAGAGCTCATTTTGCAATGATTATAGGTAATATTGGGGCTTGTTTTGCAGTGATCGTGGGTAATATTGGGGTTCATTTTGCAGTGATTGATGACTGAAGGAAGGATCTACGTGTTCTTGTAAAGTCTAGCATAGGGTTTATGCCAATGATCTTCTTGGGATATCCATGTGATTTTCCATTTGAATGTTATAAGTTAGTGAAATTTTAATTGCAATTAGTTATCCATTAACTATTAATTAGTTTTAACAATCAAAATAAGAATTACAATAATTATTGATCTTCAAGTACCATTATGTTGCATGTATCTAATGAAGTGGGATCATACAACATAGTTGGTTCAATATCTTAGGAACTATTAGGTATATGCCTTACATATAATCCTTTACATATTTGTGATATCTCTAACAAGACCAATATACTATATATTTTCCTCCTCACCTACAATACTCATTGCTATGGACACCCTTGTCATTTTTTTCCCTAATCCACATAGGTCTGGCTATCCACACTATTACTCGAGATTTTTTAAGAGCACATATAAATCCTGAAGTAAATAATTCAAGGATTGTTAAGGGATCTTGTTGACTAAAACAACTTTTGCTGTCTCATTAATTCCATCTCAACATGGGGAATTGTCCATTGTAGATACTAGTTGGTATGTTGAACTCTAAGCTCATTTGTAATGGATTCTAATTTTTAGTTATGAAATATATGCAGAGCTCTAGACACATCTGGGAGCTCCTAGTTTTTGCTAGTATTTTTAAGATGCACATTTTTTTTTTTTGAAGCTTAGGACTCAATCCTACATTGATTATGACATAGATTGAAAAATTAACAGAAATGCTGACTAGAATAGGACCACTATTTTCCTACTGGGAATGTTATAATGGGCATTCTAGATGCTTTGGTGACCCTTGGAACCCCCACTTAGGGGATGTTTCCATAAGACCCCCCATAGTTTGTCATGCTCTATTGATATATTTTGCTAAAAACTGATCCTATAACAAACTTTTACTTGAACAACAACTACCTAATTCAAGACTTGTTTGATTCTATCTTCTAAGAGGATTCATCAGGGACTATTTTTTGTTGAAAACAATACCAAGCATTAGGTGAGCATGCTAACTTTTCAGATAGTTTTTTCGAAAAAAAATTTCATAGTGAGGTTCTTTATCCAAATAACACTCTCTTAATGTTTAGTCTTAAACATGTAGTAGGAGAATTTAAAACTTTCATCAAGAAATATAATAATTTTTTGAGTATCAATTATTCCATGGTGATTGTCAATGACTCAATTCAGCCCAAGAGATCCATTTCTATTGTCAAAATTGATTGAAGTTCTTAAAAGTACTCTCCATCAATGTCCAATAGAACAACCTCTAAGATTACTTAGTGCCTAGTGGACAATCTAAGAGGTTGAATTCTATTGTCAAATTTGTTATAAAAGTTCTTTAATAACCCATGTTCACAAAGGTTCTTTAATTTCTATGATGAATGATTTATTACTGCTATGGTATGCATATTTCAAAATGTTCTATAATAAAAATTTTCCTCCTATGTTTAAACATCAATCTTCTAGCATCTTATTGAAAATGGTTGTAAAGTACCCCAATATTGGAAACATTTTCTGTTATGCCATGCCATTCCTATCCTCGAACCTAGTGAAGCTTAGCTTAGCCTAATACCCTTTCAGATAAGGTTACTTTATAGAAGACCACTCAGAATATTATTCTCAGCAACTAATTTTTAGGGCTCATCTCTACTAATTGGACCTCATGATCAATTTTCTTGTGAGAGAAAATCCTTAAAATTCAAGACTTTTTTCATGAAGCTAACTTATACTATCGTATTTGTTTTAGATTTTCAATTTATTCATTTGGAAATGGTGGTAATTGCTATCAATTAAAGGTTTCTACATCCATCATAGGTTAATGTTCCTTCCAATCACATTCATGCTACTCCAATTGCATTTAAAAGCCCACAAATCTTTAACACTTTCCAATCAGGGCTCAAGATTTCATTGCTTCATAAACTACATAGAAGAGTGGGTATGTCTTCTCTATGTGTGGCAATACTAAACTTAATTCATAATTAGTTTTTCATCCTTGGTTGGATTCTTTCTAATTTTGGCGATAGCTCAATTTGCTTAGTAGTTCCTATAACCAATGCAATCACTTTCAGAATGACTGTAGGATTAGCCCTTGGTGAGACAATGCATCTTATGCACACTTTCCTTGGCCTTCCTCTTACTTTATCATGGGTTTGGTTATGTATCACTTCCTGATAGACAATTTCTTGAGGGGTTCATAGTTAAATTTTTTGGGAGGTTAGATTCATGAAACATTGAGAAAATATGAGAGCATGCAAAAGAAGGGATGAGAAATTAGAAATGCCCACTTGCCTTTATTAGAGCTTTCTCATTTGTTGCTCTTTCATGTCATATTGTTGATTTAGGGCACATAAATTTTACATGCTCATTGTCACTCATTCATATTGTTGATTTAGGGCATAGAAATCTCCCATACCCAAACCTTTGATATGATTTATCTTTGTTGTCACTCATTTGTATGATATTGTCAATATGATTTGTGATATGATATCTTTTTTTTTGTATATTTTATTGAATGTTTGTGAGTACTTTAGAGGAAGGTTGGGTAATTTTGATATGGCTAGTTTTTAGGCAATTTAAATATTTGCCTAAATTTAAATCTCTACCTAAAAGAACTTCTGAAGATGGGTTGAAATTGTAAAAGTTCCAAGTTTCAGCCAGTTGCTTATGAAAACATATCTAGTCAGTTTCAAAATCACTGATGTCTCTTGTTGTCACCTTTCATTCCAAAATACATAAAGTATATAGAACACATGATATCTCCTTGCTTTTTGGGCAAGTGACAATATGCATCTTTTTCAAGGGTAACTGTATTTTAACAAGGTTGTCTGTCCAACAATTTGTGTAAGCCTTTGCACTACAATCCTTTCCTTTGAAGGTAGTTTCATGCTTTGATATGCACATTTAACAAAATTGGTAGCATGAATGTTAGTGTTTATTTTTCTTAGTTTCTGATTTAATTGAGATTTGCTAATTTTTTTTTTTGATATAATTTATTTTGCTAATTATTTGGTTATCTATTTGAGTTTCAAGGAAATTTGAAGATGTGGTTTACCAAAGAACCTAATTTTATTTCTTCATTTCTCTTCTAAAGATATATAATTATCAATGTCTATTCCTTTCTTATAACAATAGAATGCATATGAAAATCAAAACATTTTTATGTAATGCACATGGGTTACATAGAGCTTATTGAAGCTAATCCATTATTCAGCCTTTCTATTCAATTCACAGCTATTTTGAGCTATCAATATAATGTCAATATCATTCATGTATGCAACAACTATTTTGAAAAGTAGATTTAATACTAGTATCATTCATGTAGGAAACCTTGTAACTACTAAAATACTAGAGGCACTTGGGTTACAATTTAATACAGTGGATCAGCTCATGGGGTAGAGTAGGTATGTCGAGGGAAATTTCATAGGCAATTAAACTATCTATAAATTCTAACTAATAATATTTAAAAATTCTAGCCTTCTACTTTCATTTTTAGTCCTTCGTGTACTTTCTTGTGCATTCCCTTTGCCATACTCAATATATTTCTTCAATCTTTCAACATCTCCTTTTTTATTAGCTCAAACTACTCCAAAATGCTTCCAAACTTCCACAACACTTTGCATATATTTGTTCTGAATTCAAGTGTGACATCTTTGATGGCTTCCATACTCAAGGAACAATTAAAATCTTAATTGCAATTTTATTATGCTGAATTTGTATCAGAACCTTCCCATGAGCTCGTCCTTTTTTGGAAAACTCTTTTTCTTAATCCTTCATCCATTCTTCATTATACAAGTTTACCAAGTCTGAAATGGTTTTGAGAATCAGTTTCAAAACTATGTGAAATAATGTGAGCTTGTTTGTTCTTTAGATGACTAGATGAATTAGTTTATCTATCCATGGATCTATGGATGGTATATAGTTGAACTATAAGTTTCTCTCCATTCTTCCTTCACACTACTAAAAATGTGTCAGGAAATTTGGGTCTATATCTCATGTTATACTATTAGATTTTCTATTACCTTTAGTGTAAGGTAGAGAATGTGTTATTTTAGAAATCCCTATGTCCTCTATAATTCAAAAGAAGATAGGTATGTTAACGAGAAAAAAAAGACTAATGTTATGTGAATGTTTTATTAGATAATAGATAATCTCATTTTGTGCATAATCATGTTGATCTTCATGGGATTACCTATCATCATGCCTGTTCAGGAAATACTATATACAATTTTTTATTCTTATTTTCCCACCTATGTCTAATGTCTACTATTTGGTCAGAGTCATTTGAGTTGGGGTTTTGTGTGGATCAATGCAAACCTAACAAGAAATGAAATACTTTTGTTATTTGAATATTTTATTACATATTACCTGTCATCATGTTAATACTATATACAATCCATCATTCTACTTCTCCTGCCTACTCCTAATGTCTTTTGGTATCATTTTGTGATGATGCTCCATAGAGTCATTTGAATTGGGTTTTTGTGTTAATTTAATGATGTTGGGAAAATAAGTTTTTAGTTAAAATTTCTACCATGTAAAGAGTTTTTGTTATCTATGGGCTTTAGATGCAAGGCTTCATCCACAATTTTTGTATTGCGCATGTTAGAGGTTCAAATTTAATATGAAAACTAGTTGAAGATTTATGGAAACCTAATCACAAAAATAGAAGCAGAGAAGGTATCTTTGAATCAAGCAATTTTTTCACATTCAATGTCTTTTACTACTTCTCATGCCTATATAATAGGACATATAGGATGTTTGTGATTATAAAATTTATCTTTCAGATGCTTCATTTGTCATGTTAACGTCAGCATTATAGGTTCTAATAGAACTAAACCACAATGCACACATGATACATCAACACAAATTCCATCTTCCCTGGGAGCTGATAAAATTTGCTACACCTTTAAAGATCCAAAATTATTTGCTTCCACATATACCATGAATAAAAAGCATTGGTATAAATCCATTCAAGTATTTTCAAATATAGGAAAGCATAAATTCATTTACAATTAACAAAGTTCAGAAAACTAATCAATTTAGGTGACATGTATTTATTCAATTCACCCTCCTTATCCCTATTACTCTACTCTATTTTTGCAAATACTCATAAACCTAAATCCTAAACCCTATTTCTACATTTACAAAGGCAAGTATACCTATCTCTATTTTCATATAGTTTATTAAATGTTTGTGACTACTTTAGATATTAGTTGGGCAATGTTCTATTTTAGGACTCAACAAAGTGCCAGACCACGAGATAGATCTATTTGACCAAATGATAGGAAAGCATGGGAGTGAAGAAGATTGTATACTTATTGATTTTTTTTATTAATAAGCAGCTTGCAATGACTCTAAATTGACTTCTCAAGAGCATACCAATAGAATGGATAAAGTTGAGTCCAAGGTTGATGATGATAGTGCTGAAGTTTTAGTGGAAAATATTGCTAAGAATTATGTCTCTTGTATAGGAGTTTTTGGTTTAAACGAGAGTACTAGAAAATGCATTAGATCAATAGATAGAAAAGTAAACTACTCTACAACAATACCATCTATTGATGATACAAGCTCTTTTCTAGTTGACAAAAATGACTTGCCTAGAATGGTCTTGTGTTTGGCACATGATGCAGAAGTTGCATGGGATGTGAAATGGAAACCATTGAGTGAGAAGGACCTATAGAACAAACATCATCTAGGATTTGTAGTAACTCAAGAGCATCTTTTTGTGTGACCATATGAAATGATCTATTGCTAATTTTTATTTTCTTTATATTGACATTCTACTCACTATTTTCAATAGTTGGTTGTTTTTTGTGCAACATTTTTGGCTTTGACATTGACATGACAATATTTTTCATGGAATTATCATAAGTTTGAATTTAATGATAATTTTGAATATCAGCCACTATTATAAAATTTGATTTCAATAATATTTTTCAAGATATATTATCCATGATTGAAGAGTAATTCTCTTCAACTTTTTGATATAAGACATGGGAATTAGGTTATAAAGAACTAGATCATGTTTATATTTTAACCAGTTTTGAATTGTAAGATCAAGTTTTTCTTGCTATTCTCTATCCACTAGCCTATTTATCTAAATATTTGAAGTCTCCATTCTAAACCTATAAAAAACTAAAGCCAATCAATGATTAAACAAGTTTAAATTATAAATTTAAACTTATTATACATGCAAACTAGAATAGCAACTTAATGAGTTTTGCAAGTTTGTCCTAAAGATATCAAATATGAATATGGAGATAAGTTGTCATAGCTAAAGTGGACAAAAGTAGTATCACATAATTGAATCATGATAATTTTAAAATAATTATAAAAAATGTTTAGTCCTTTGTTTGCATTGAGCCATTAAAGAATGGAAGATAGATACATATAAGTTAAAGAAGCCATGAAAAGAAATACCATTTTCCTTTGTGAATTATGAAATATTAAAATCTCACAGTTTTTTATAGTTTGCTGATAGGGTATTGCATTCAGTACATTCAATAATCTTTCAGTGATTTCATATTATATGGAGCACATCAAAGATTGCCACATGTTGAAACTTTGGTTATGTTGAATACTCCTCACTACTATTTAATATGAATAATCACAGGGAGAAGTATTTGATAAAGGGGAGATTATTATCATATTATATGGAGTAGAATGACAATGATTCAAATAAAAGGATGCAACCACCTTGAATATTACACCAACTCGGCGGACACAACAATGCTATATTATTTGGTTAAGTCAAACAAATTGTTATACATGATATATGTTAAAGGTTAATGAGAATCTATAAGGGATGCTAAACTATCTATTGTGACCTCAATAAGGGATGCGGGTAATAAACTAATTGATAAACTATACATTTATAACAATGGACACATAAATATTGGTCATCAATCAACTATTTAATAGAAAGAAGAGACATGCTAATAAATAGTGAATAGTAATTATAACTTTTGATTGGTGGGTGGAAGCACAAACATGTGTCACCCTTTGTGATACCTTGAGGCATTTTGGCCATAACCATTTCAACCATAAAAAATTTGACTGAACATACGTGGTGATATCCCATGCCTACGTGGATTGTACTGTTTTGGCCGAAATAGTTTCGGCCAGAACTGTTCTGGCCGAAACCCCACGACATAATAAAATCATCGTAAACCTCTTGCAGCTATCATTTTGACTATTGTGGTTCCTACATTCCTAAAGAGCAGCTCAAGTGTTTTCGTCGTAACTACTTAGTGGTTTTTTTCCCCCTATTTTTAAAAAAATTTAACGTGTTTTTTTATTAGTAAATGTTAATTGTACTTAAAGTAGTTATTTTATACCTATTTTGTGAGTGAAATATTTAGAATTGTTTAATTTTTAATATAAAATAATTATTTTAATTAATTAAATTGTTTTAAATTATTTTAGATTTTTTTAGAATGGTATTTAAATTAATTTGTTAGCAAAAATGTAGTTAAACATGAGATAAAAACATAGTAAAACATTAGTTAAAAGTGTAGAAAAACATTAGGTAAAAATATAGAAAAACATTAGGTAAAAATATCAAAGAAATTAGTTTAAAAATATAGAAAAACATAAGGTAATAATGTAGAAAAACATTAATAAAAAATGTAGCAAAACTTTAGGGGACATTGTTCAGTTTCTAACATAACTTGATGGATCTAGTTGAAACAGTAATCTCTTATGGTGAAATTAATTTTGACGTTAAATACACCTTCTAACATAACCTTATATTAACTACAATCATAACCTATACCACATTTAAACCATAACATTGGCACTTTCCTAACTGAATGAACTACACTTAGATATTCACGATGTTCATTTTAACAACTAGTTATTCTTAGGTAATAATGAGTCTTACATTACCAAACAACACATTAAGATCACTTAAATGATATGTTTTCAGGTACGTTATCCATGCATGTGTGTCTTAAGGGGACATAAGATTCGTAATAGGTCATACTATTTTTAATAGGTTCTAATAAGTCTTAATATGTATTATTAGGATATAATAGGTCTTATTAGGTAATGATGATTCTTACATTACCAAATGACACATAACGAACTCTTATGATACATTTCTAGGTATTTTTATCCATATATATGTTAACAGGACCTAGGGACTCCTTCTAGGTCATTACATCTGTTATAGGTTCTAATAGGTATTCATATGTTTACTAGCACATAATAGGTATTTTCAAGTAATAATGAGTCTTACATTACCAAACAACACATTAAGATCACTTATGATACGTCTTTCAGTACGTTATCCATACATGTGTGTCTTAAGGGGACATATGAGTTGTCCTAGATCATACTATTTTTTATAGGTTCTAATAAGTCTTAATATGTATTATTAGGATATAATAGGTCTTATTAGGTAATGATGATTCTTACATTACCAAATGACACATAATGACTTCTTATGACACATTTCTAGGTATTTTTATCCATATCTATGTTAAGGGTACCTATGGACTCCTATTAGGTCATTATGTCTATTGTAGGTTCTAATAGGTATTCATATGTTTTCTAGCACATAATAGAATGACCTTACTATCAACTTTAATAAAACTATATCCCATTTACTTTATTAACATTCTTAACTCTAATTCAAACTACTAAATTAAGTCACGAGATCTAAATTGTAAACTAACATTTGCTAACTAAACTCATTTACTTATCTAGTAACAAATTTTTCTATCCCTATGTCCTAACTCTCATCTACACTCCCCATAATCATCAAAGCATTTACATTAAAATCTAGAATTTAGTCAAGATTTATTATTTTTTATTGCATATACATGTGTACACTTAGCTATCATTTAGTCCAAAAATTTTATTTTTCACATTTGCATGAGCACATTACAATGCACATTAGATATGGTCTCTAAGATAATTTGTTTGAAAATACATACATGTTACATGATTGAATTTAGCACCATACATTTAATCTTGTGTATTTATATGTATGTGTGTTTCAAATTATATTTAACTTTTAACTATTTTAATTTAAATACACTTGTATGTTTATATTTGTATATATATGCATGTGCAGATCTCTAGATATTTATCACTCTTGTAGCTTCATATTCATATCCATATATTTATATTCATTTATACATTATGTCATCCATTTTTGGGGATCATGCTCCTGCATCCTTAGGGGATGCCAGTGTCTGTCATGGGGGTTAGAGTGCTGAGTTTGGTACAACACGCAAATTGGCCTCCTCCACTCAGGACAGACAACAGTTATTTAGAGATATAGTTGCGAGATTATCTCATGCTATGCAAGTTTTTGATACCTCACTTTCCTCTTCTACCACCTTCCCTAATAGGGAGAAGGTCACAACAATGTGAGAGGAGTTATTTTGTATGATTTAGACCATTGAATCATATAACCCTTTTGATGATATGAGCATTGAGACATTTTATTCTTCTTTATCTCACAGTGTCATTGGCACTATGAAGTACACATAGATTGACACTAAGGTTTCCACTGACATGGTGAAATCCATGTTTCCATCTTATACAGATCATCACAGAGTTAGAGGCCACTCTATGATGAAGTGTACTGATCCACTTGTCGCACCATTGATGTATCCTCGTTGGTTGGCTACTCATTATAGATGGCCACAGAAGGATGAGTTCTCTCTATATTTCTGCAAACAATTGTTTGCAAAATATCATTTACACTATGATGTTGACTATATAGATTATCTAGGGCATGTTGGGCAGGGTTAGGGGAGACTTTTTGATAGATTTAGACTCATGGACACTCTTGTGCCCATTAACAAATGAGAAATGGTGCGTCCAAACCTTTTGGTTATGCGGAGAGGTCCACAGATGGCTGTTGTAGGCAAGAGTGTTCTTGATGACACAATTAGGACACATATTTTTTCAAGCATCACCACCATCACCACACAGTTACACGAGATTTCTTCTTATCAGTGTGGTAGATATATGCTATGGTCTCAAGGTACTGCTCCCAAGGCTACATCATCTAGCACACCTATTGATGATGATTATGGAGTTGCAGGCATACCTTCTCCAGTAGACATTTCTATAGTCTTAGAGGTGGATGCATTGCATCGTTTGGCATCATATTTAGCATATGATCGTTTAGATGCATATCAAGAATTATCTACACTCTCAAGGATTCCACTTCATGACATGAGCTCTCAGATTAGTCATATTTTGTCATGTACAATAGTCCCAGAGGATTCACAAATGTAGGAAGACATTCCTGCACCTTCCACTTCTCCTGCTGATACACAGGCCCAGGCTATAGTACCAACCGGGCAGCTACCTAGGACCCTACAACACCCCCCCTACTTAGGATTTTAGTGCTAGATAGCCTGGTCTATTTACCTCCATGCTTTCAGATCAGGGCCACACTATTGACTTGGACACTGATACTATTTTTTCATTGCATGATTCAGATATCAGTCAGATGGACAGAGCATTACATAATGCTACGATAAATATTTCTATATGTTTAAATTTATTTTTATTATGGTAAATAATATGTCTATATATTTAAATTTATGTATATGTGTGTCTTTTTGTATGTGTTATAGGATTTGAGTGATAGTATGTTACATGTTGCTGATCTGCAGACACCAATAGATCCTACAAGTCGTGAGTCCTAGGTATGTTACAATATATATATATATATATATATATACATATATGTATATGTATTTATATACATATATGTATATGTATGTATATACATATATGTATATGCATGTATCTACATATATATATATATGTATGTATATATATACATACATATATATATGTATATATATGTATAGACATGTATATATGTATATACATATATATATGTATATGTATATATATATGTATATGTATATACATATATATATGTATATGTATATACATATATATAAGTATATACATATATATGTATATATGTATATACATATATATGTATATACATATACATATATATGTATATACATATACATATATATGTATATACATATACATATATATATGTATATATATACATGTATATATATGTATATATATACATGTATACATGTATATATATGTATATATACATAATACATGTATATATATATAGATATAATCTATATACATGTAGATCTTGATATAATTTGTCTATACACATAATTAAATGGTCCAAGTTATCATTTGACATAGGGTTTAGATGCAGCTGATAGACCCTTTTGGGGACAAGGCCTAGGATCAGGAGGGGGGATGTAGCTGATTATCATATGTGGCCTTTTATTTTATTACACACATGTTATGTCTAGATACATATTTATATGGACACTTTGATGTTTTATATCTTATTTCTAGATACATACATTTTATATGGACACTTTGATGTTTTATATGTTATTTCCAGATACATGTGTTTATATCATGGACACTAAATGATGTTTTATATGTTATTTCTAGATACATGTTATATGGAGATTTTGATGTTTTATATATGTTATTTCCAGACATTTGATACATGATCTATTTTTATACATTTGATATGGGTACATTATATTCTCTAGATATATGTGCATGTATGTTATTGATCTTTTAATCTGCACATGTGTATCATATTGATCTTTTAATGTCTTAATCTTTTATGTAACTTATGTATGTTTTATGAACATTTTTTCTATATATGTTATTCATCTTAATGCCTTATATTCATGTTTTCAATATTTTACATGTATATGTATAGTTATTCATCTTAATTCCTTAATCTAAGTGTAATTAACTATATAATTTTAATGTTCCATGTACATAAGAATATAGAATATACATGTACATAAGAACATATAAAGACTATGATCACCTAAAAATAATGCACAAACTACAACATTTAATTAATAAAAGTTAATATACGTATGTATATGTTTTCAATATTCATGTTTATACATACATGCTACTGTTTTTAATGCCTTAACTTAAGTTTAATTAACTATACTTAATTCCATGTCTTAATATAAGTATAATTAAGTTCTATATATTTAGTCTAAGTATAATTAACTATATTTAATGTCTCATGTATTAACTATATTTAATGACATGCCTTAATTAACTATATTTAATGTCTTAATTAACTCTATCTAATGACATGTCTTAATTAACTATATTTAATCTAACTATAATTAACTATTTATAATATAATTAACTATATTTAATGACATACATTCTTAATTAACTATAATTAACAACATTTAATTAATAAAATATAATGTATGTAATATGTAACATAGTTCATATAACATATACATGTAAGAACATATAAAGAGTATGACCTAAAGAATGCATGTTACAATATTTAATTAGTAAAATTTAATACATGCAAGAACATAACGATTATATACAAACATAAAGAATGTATCATATAAGAACATATAAAGATTATATGTACATAAATACATAACAACATTAACAATCATATGTAAGAAAACATAAACAATGTGTACATATAAATACATACAAATACTAAAGTGGTTGTCTTAAGAAGAGGTCAGGGAAAAGGTGGTACCAAGGGGATGTTCTAATAGGTGGTCTTAAGGGGAGGTCCTAAGAGATTGTCTTAAGGGGAGGTCCTAAGAGGTGGTCTTAAATGAGATATCCATGTCGAATTTAAATAAAAATAACAATACATGTCTAATTTTGCATATCCAAGATAAATGATCCAATTCACAAAAAATTATAAAACAACTATCCTATCAATATTAAATATGAAAGTATAAGGGCTATACAAGCATAGCTCAACTAGAGGTCCACAATAAGTACATAGGTAAACTAGAGCTCCACAAACAATGTATTGTTAGGACCCTCTCTACTTTTTATTATCTCTAGAAGTTTTTCATGTTCTTCAATAGAAAATGTCCACTTTTGATTTCCATGACATCCTCTTCTTTGTATTGCTTCAGATTGTAATTTGGTTGCTATAACATGGTTATTGTAGTGTAAAACCTTTCCTCCAGGCTTGTATTCAATAAATTCAATACCACTATCAATTACCCTTGTTTGTTTATAATATGTTCCTTCAATAACAACTGGTCCAATTGGATATGACTGTTGATCAGCATCTATAGTTCCTTCTAGCAACTTTTGTTTTGCTTTTTTGCATCTTAAAAGATAATAGTCCACATTTTTCGCATTATCTGGTAAGGCTTGAACTGCAAAAATATCTCCTGCATGTATATAAAAATATAGATAAATATAAAATAATTTAAAACAAATATACATGTATATTAATTTATATATATGTATATATGCACACAAACCTACAATAACTAAATTAGAAATACACTCATAATCAGCTGAATATAAAGGATCATGAATGTCAATGTCAATGTTAGCATCTTCAAAAGGAGGCTTTCTAACTATCTCCTTCAAATCCCAATGTGAAACATACCCGTTCACAATATTTTCACATGCACTCACTAGATTTTCCTTAATGCAGTCATCAAAAAAACATGTTTTCTCTCTTACTTTAATTACTGCAGGTTTATGGTTTCCTGTAGTCATCACTTGATGTAAACTTCTAATACCAGGAATTGTTTGACAATTGTAAGGATTAGATCGGTCTATATCTATTACGAATATAAAAAATAATTGTCATATTTCAAAATAAATATTTAATTAAAAACTCAACTTGATTTAAAAGATACATTAAAAATAAATATAACTTAGTTCACCTTTCACCTCCCAAAAGTAATGCTTATTGTATTTAGTATCTTGAGTAGCAAAATGAACTTTGCACCATTCAATAATTTGATTTGTGCTCTGTATCCTATTCCCTGTATGTACATACAATATGCATGTATATATAAAATTTAAAATATATGCTACTAGAGTATTAAAATGCACATTTAAAAAATGCATATATTTACCTGTAAGTTCATGTTGTCGAAGCGAATATTTTATACATGCTCCTGCTCCATAATGCTCCCCTTTTCTGTGTCCACTTTCAAAGAAATTCCATAAAAACCTAACATTGGTTCTAGCATTTTGCATTGCTAACCAATTAAATGGTTTTGCAGATTTGAATTGTCCTATGAACATGAAACATGATAAGTATCTACAATTAAACATGTATATATATCAAATAGAAATAGACATGTCCGAATAAGTATAAGTTAAAATAAAGTTAAATAAATGCGTAAGTACTTTGTGTATACTAACCTACACATCCATCAGACCAAATCCAATGCTCTGAAACATTTATTCCACGATTTTTGAGATCTTCAAAGAACATTGCAAAAAAATGAGCCACATAGATCCTATCATGAACTCTATCATCACTAATATAGAAATGAACCTCTTTGATGATGATGCATTCATTTTCACCCAATCTTTCTATCTGATCCACCTCAAATTGTGCATGTCTATAGGTCACTTGAACAAATATTGCAACTTGTTTAGACTGATAATATTGGCCTTGAAGCTATGTATGAGGTGCAAATGTATAATTCTCAGAAAAATCTACAACTGAAAGTATACAACCAGGTGGAAAACAATTTTTGGAATCAAAAAACTGTTTAGGTTTCCATCGTGCACCATGACAATGTTGGATATGTGGATATATCAATGGATGAAACTTGGTCATGAACTCATCATAATGAAATTCACTCTCCTTCAATACAATTTTTCTGGATTCATCTCCTCTCTTATTTTGGTATGTCTCATATTCATATCTCATCCATGAAACTGGTGTGGATTCATTAATATTCTCAACTTGCATAATTTTAGAAAATTTGTGTAAATCTCCACAATCGTCACACTAATTTTTGATGCATTGCACTTTGAATTTATCTGAATCTTCTAATTTATCACATAATATGGACCTCACAAATTGTGTTTTACTACTAGGGATGAACAAATTAGGATAAAGTATTGCCGTAACTTTTTTAAATGATTGCAAGTGTAGACCAAATTCAACATGATATATACAACAACAAGTTTCACGCATCTTATTTATGCATACAAAGGAAGGATGTAAACTCTCAAACATTCTCTGACATATTTTGAGATTTGAAAATTCTTGTTTGAAAGCTTGAAATAATTCACTTTGAGTTATATCTATGAAATTTTTTGGATGTTCAATTTTGGCCCCTGTTTCTTGATCTTTAATTTGTATAGTATCACGCCTATTGGAAGAAACACGAGAATGTGTGGTCCAAAATTCAATAACTTGTCTTTTTACATCTTCAAAAATCTTGTCTTTCCGAGGAACTCTACAAATATTGACCTAGTTATTCTCAATGTTATCATCTAGCATATTTCTCCTCTTGACGTATCTCTGGACAGTTCTTCTACATATATGTAGTACATCAAAAATTCCACATTCCTATTTTCTATGTGTCATTTTTCTACTAGATATAGTAGTCATCAATGCTCTACGTGCATTACTCAAATCACCTCCTCGAGTTGTGTTGCCAATTTTTTTATAAGCATTATGCAAGTTTTCAACTATTGTTTTATTAATATTATGCTCATGGCTTTTCCTATTATCAACACCCAACAACTCCAAAATTGGTCTCATATCTTTTCTCCTAAATAACTTGACAAATAATTGTGCTTGTCCAAATATATTTTTATCCTGAAATATTCATCCCACATGTTTTGACAATATTTTCTGATAGTGTTATCATTTATTATATCTTTAGATGGAATTTGGTTAAAAAGTAGTTCTTCATCCAAATCCATCAAATTTTTTATGCTTTCTAATTTTTCTCTATCAATGAAATTGTCAATTTATTCCTCTTCATTACTTTCATTTTCTTCTTGAATCTCATCCTATTCAAGAATTTTAGTAGGTTGGTTTTGATCATGTTTTGTATGGCCTTTCATTTTGTCATCTCTTATTCTATCATATTTCCTTGATCTTTTCCTTTCACTACCCATTGAATACTTCAATCTATAGAAACAACAATAAATAAATTTAGATTTCACTAAATATCAGCTAATGGTTCAATATAGAATACATAAAAATAAAACTAAGTAGATAAGAAAAAAAACACCTTCAAAATATTCGATCCTTTGCAATATTGATTAAATCCACAGAATAGTTGCTGAAAATTGCTTCAAAATTAATTGTCTTTCGAAAATCCTCTTCCAATTTTTGTTGTTCTATATATTTAATTTAAAAAAAAAAAGAAAAAACAACTTTATTTTATATCAAACAGTGACATTAACTGCTAGTAGTTTAATTGGCTAATAGGGGTTACGGCCCAAACATTTTCGATCGAAATAGCTTGTGTGGCATCCTATGTGGTAGCCAAACAAGCAAAAATTAGAACTTCTATAAATATCTCACTTTGAAGGCCAATTTGACCTACTAAATTGAAGATTTTTTTAAAACTAAAAATATACTTTTGTAGTTCTCGAAGCCACAATTATGATCATATAATTATTTTTTAATTTTGATTATGAATAATGTGTTATAATTTGAAAATATTACAAGTAGGTATCTTAAGATTCAGGAAGATGTCTATTCAAAAATAAGAAAAAAATAGTGAATCATGTTTAATTTTTTTTTTTAATGCTCCACTAGAGGAGAGAGTCTTCTTCAAGAATATGTAATTTTTTTTTTTTTAAATGTAGATTTGATGGAAAAAGTTTGACATTAGAAAAAAATTGTAAATTTCTGATAACTTTGACTTTGACCAGTTATAACTTCAAAAATATTAGCCGAATTTCAATTTTTGTTTGACAGGAAAAAAACTCTATATTTCTTGTATTTTTAAAAAATTAAAAAATACACTTAAAAAATTAAAAAATAAATAATATTTTCACTCAATTTTTTAAAAAAAATTGTAGACATAAACTTCATCCAATTTTACACATTTCATTAGTTTACATCATCTTCAAATTCTAAACACAAATGCCACTTTTATGTCGTTAAAGCTAAAGAGTTTAAATTTTGATATCACTTTTCCTTTATAAAAGGTGACACAAGTTTGTGCTTTTACCCTGGTTACCTCATGATGATATTAATTAACATCAATAATATTAGTCAAAGACCATATTAGTAAAGTGGTTATTTGAGAGGCATGATTATCTTGAAGGGATGTGATTTAGGAAGTGACATATCACTTGGACATTCAAGGGATGCAACCTTTAGTTTTTGTAGGATATATGATGGACATCCAATCCCTTATCCAATGATCATTGTGTATTTTTCTTTTGTTCATTTATCCTTTATGGATCTGGTCTGTTTAGAGCATTTTCCATTGATATTTTGGTGCAAGTTTGCATTGGCCATATTAGAGACTACATCATTGGATTTCTGAGATTTTAGAATTCATACCAAATAGAACATCAGAAAGTATATTGCTTTCAAAGTGATTAGTACTTCATACATTGCATGTATCCAATTGCATATCAAAAACAACAATCTTGTTACTATAAGCAACACAGTACTCTATTGCATGTCATATACTATAAAGAAAGATTAGACATAGCAATCTATATCACCCTTGATGATATCATCTCATTATTTGTTGCATACATAATCTTACTGATCAGATATTGCAGCCATTGCTAAAAGCCTAAAAGAAAAAATTATTTAATTTCATAATTAAAGTATATATATCAGTTATTTCATATCACTATAGGTGATAAGAATATCAATCGCATAGCATACTTAATAATAGATATATTAGAAATTTATCTTGATACACTAATACATATAATTGCACATAGGTAGAATGATTATATCAGGAGTTGCAATTGATTTTGATTTATCTTCCATTAATTGCTTAAATAAGTATTCAATTGATATAGAAGAAAGGGAGATTCAAGTAACTGTCCTGGCTTTTCTAACTTGGCCAAAAAGAGGGCATTACAAAATGAAAAGGAAAATCAAAAAATGTTCATTTACTAGTCCAGGGATGAAAAAAAGTCAGTCACAAATCAGTCCACCCATGCTGAAGTATGGAAACGATTGACTTACCACTTTCACAACAAGTCAACCCATTTCTAGAGTTCAAAATTATATTTTTGAATCTATCTTGTTACCATATAATAGTATTTCAATATTTTATAGAAAAGTCTCACTTCTCTTCCATTGGATACATCTAACATTGAAACAACACACCATAGGCAGTGAAAAAATACATGACAATTCTTGGGGAGATGAAAATTATTGTTAGTTTTAGTTGTCTTGTGATAAACTTGATCAAATATTATCTAAATTTCTAATATACCTTCCAATTAAAAATAATATCTTATGGAAGCATATCAAATACAAATTGAAGATAAGTCTCCTATCCATTAAGGTGGGAACTAAACTGATGGCCTTTTCCTCACCCTTTTAGATGATGTGGTTGCTTGTTGCTACATCTAAAATGTTTTCTAATGTGATGAAAATAGAATCCACCTTGGTGAATTAGAAGATCACAATATCTCTAACAACATGGAAACACTCTAGGCTTCTCATGATCAGGATGTTTCTCTACAACCATGGATATTTGTCCAATTACCAACCTTGGTTAATATGATGCATGAATATCTCAACTCGAGGAATTAGTGTTAGCTTTTTTTAAGGGCTACTAGGAATTCTTTTATGTTCTTCAAGGACTTGGTAACTTCTATAATATTCTCATAAAAAAATCTTTATTGTGTGCAATAGAGAATGGTTATAAATTCATAAATGTGTGGATACCATTTTATAGTTCTCTAGGTTATCAATTAGTATGATATAGTATTTTCCTTTTACTGATGCACATTTAAGTGACATTATTACATTTTGTAAATGGAAGTAATGACATGGTATCATGTAATAAGATTTTGAACTAGTTTTTGTTTAGGTAGTGACTTAACCTAGCTAAGACTTTGATTGTAGTCTTCAAAATTTAACATACTTCTTATGGTAAGTTCAAATATGGATAAAGTTTCTTCATCAAAATTGTTGGTGTAAATAAGTATTTACCTATTACACATATTTTAGTTTACTTAGGTTAATGCATTATTTATTATTTTGCATTATTTTTTTATTTATTTGTGAGACACTTAGGAGTTTGCACACCTTTTTGAGTTGTCATGTTGACAACACAAGAGTACGAAACTCTATTTAAGCACATGGTGTCTACAACACTACTTTGCATGTCAGACCCTTTTAGGCTTATCCTCACATCATCACACATACTTTCATGCTTAATGGAGGATAACCCATATGTGATGGACATGTGCTTGGTTCTATGACAAATCATGGTGTTGATTACGAGGCATTCTAGATGTATCTCAGAGGCCTTTATCTACAGGCACTCCTAGTGTACTTTTACAGTGCATTAATTATGGAATATTGAATACATTATCATTTTGATCATACTCTCTCTCTCTCTTTGGTCTATTGTGTGCTTGTGGTTGAGTTCTTAGTTTCTCGGTGAATTTTTCCCTTAGAGGTCACATTAGTCTAGTCCACATGCTTACACTGCCACAGTGAAAGGTCAATCACATCATGGTACATCTCATCTTCCAACTCTAGCTTCAGTTGACTTGGGAGATAGACTTGAGGACTTGCATCTTCTCATTGATGAAGGTGATCCTTCTAGGGTTGTTGCAAGGGCTTACTTTGACCCTCATGTCCATTCTCTACACGATCAATCTTCACAAGTTGGTGTGATTGTGGATCCTTATGAACAGCAATTAGTGGAGGTCTCTTTGTCAATTGAGAAGATAGATGGTTCAGTGGAACAGGTTCAATAGACATCCTTGACCGATCTACATTCATTCTTTTCAGCACAATTGGAAGGGGTGAACTTCAGCATCAGTACAGGTATACTTGAACAGGTTTTAGGGCCAACATACATCATTAAGAGTATACCTTTGTCTTTGTTTCTTCCTAAGGGGAGGAACACCTTTCTACATTATTGGACCAACTTCGTCATCGGAGTAGCTTTCACTTGTTGGCATTCTTCTTTTGGGGGGGGCTATTCTGTCTCTCTTCCTTCTCTCATTCTCTTATGTATATATTGGATGTATGTCATAATGGGGGGGGTCTTGATTACTCCATCCATCAATGCATCCTTATTTATCTCTCTTTTTGGGGGAGGGTTTTTCCGATGAGGTTTTCCCTCTTTCCCCACTTTATGGGAGATTTTCTTCTTCATTATGTACATGGGTACCTAAAATGGCCTAGTAGTTGGGACCCATTCTACATCTTCATCCTAGTTTCATAAGCTTAAGGGCATTCCCCTAAGTTGCACTTAAGGGGGGGTGTTGGTGTAAATAAGTATTTACTTATTACACTTACTTAAGTTTACTTAGGTTAATGCATTATTTATTATTTTGCATTATTTTATTATTTATTTGTGAGACACTTAGGAGTTTGCACACCTTTTTGAGTTGTCATGTTGACAACACAAGAGTGTGCAACTTTATTTAAGCACATGGTGTCTCCAACACTATTTTGCATGTCATGCCCTTGTAAGCTTATCCTTACATCATCGCACATACTTTCGTGCTTAATGGAGGATAACCCATATCTGGTGGACATGTGCTTGGTTGTATGACACATCATGGTGTTGATTATGAGGAATTCTAGATGTATCTCAGAGGCCTTTATATACAAGCACTCCTAGTGTAATTTTACATTGCATTAATTATGGCATATTGAATACATTGTCATTCTGATCATACTCTATCTCTCTTTGGTCTACTGTGTGCTTGTGTTTAAGTTCTTAGTTCTTGGGTGAATTTTTCCCTTAGGCAAATTCTTACAAAAATAATTTTAATGGCTCAAAAATTTGAGGCTCCAATCTAGCCCTAGTTTGTGGAAATGCAGTAAGAGAACCCAAACTATTAGGTTCAAATATGTGAATTAAAAGTAGATAACTAATAAAATATAATGTGGTACAAATTCCTAAGATAATATATGTACAATGTTGAGTTTAAGAATTGAAGTTCAGGAAAAAACTATTAAGGATTTTTAGTATGTGAGTTGTCAAAATTTCATCTTTCCTAGTGGTTGTCTTGTATTCAACTATCTGATTCTAAACTAAACTAAAGATAATTTTTTGACTCTTGAACCTATACATTGCTACTTATTCTTTTCATATATTACCTATCTCCTCATTCCTTGTTGTTGTGTTTCAGATGGAAGGTCCATGTTCTAGGTGCATTGAATATGTCATTCACTTCAACTAATGCTAGAGTTGGCTTGGATACTCGATTTATAAAACTAGACCCTATCTTTAAATGCTCCAAGCTTCAAAGTGATGGTCACTAGAGGTATGCAATCTATGTTAATGATTTTTGTGTTGTGTTATACTTCTCCACAATTGTCTTCATGATGAAATGAAATTTGTAACTGAATTTACATAAATAACATAAAATAAAAAATAGTTCTTTTAAGTTGGTAGTGGCATGGTTTGATGGTTAAGTTGTGGTGGTGTTGCTCTTGCCATAAAGGTTAAAACTCCAAGGAGGTGGTATTATTGAATATTTAAATGGGAATGAAGTCTTTGATTTGTTAACTCAATGATTCATAGCTTCGGGTCAAAAGTATTTAACTCTTTTTTAAAAAATGAGTTATAAACATAATTTATCTATAGAATTTAATATGCATGAAGCAAGAAAATCAACCTTGTTTTCAGTGCAAGAGAGGAAAATTCATTGTCCATTTTGAAGTCTAACAACATCTAATAGTATAGTGTTCCACAAAGGCCTCAAACATTATTAGTTGAATGACAAGTGATTTTAGAATAAAATATCCATCTTAAATTAGATACCAGATAGGCATATTATAGCCCATAAGAAATTATATAAATCTTTGTGCAATCATTAAGAATAAAAAGATATAGGCTAGAAACTATCATCTCTACCTACGGTAAAATATTACATGCAATTGTTAAAAACTCTTCACCATGCATACTCTCTTGAGATCAAGGTCTTTTGATAGGTTTAAGTTATCCATATAAAGTCTCATTAAGGCTATAGCCTTCCCTACACAATCTACAAAACAAAGACCACAATACAAAAGTAAAAATAATTAAAATTTTATTTCATAGTTTGAATTGCTTGCCTCACACAAAAAAGACATCAAAGATAATAGACCTATATAATTTCAAATAAGAGAAGTCATTTCAAATAATTTCAAAGATAATAAACCTATATAGTATTGTAGATGTGATTTCAAATGAGTTCATTTTAGCTATATAATTTGAGAATAAGAGACTGGTGAGGAGGTTGGAATTCTCTCTTTGTCAACCTTGGTATACATTTCTATTAGGAAGCTATCAACTATTCCTCCAAGCCAGATATGAGCTTCAAATTTTTGAAGCAAGTGTGAATAGATTTTTTTTACTTCAAAAGAACTACATTAGTTGCATAAGGAATTATGTTGCACAAGGAAGATGATAAAGATTTTTGTTGATTTAGTGGACAACTTTTAATTTATAACATTACCATTCCCAAGCATTGTGCTCCACCATTTGCAGCCATATGCATTTTTCCACTCATAGGATTGAGGGAACATCAAAATGTTGTTGTTATTGTAGAGTCCCCAGTCATGGTATGATTTATGTAAGGGATTTACAATATTGTACCATTTTACTTCTACCGATATTCTAGATTTTTAATTTTAGACTATTATTGTGAGTTATGTTTAACTATTGTTTGCAGATTTATGGAAATCTTTAGTGAAACATACTACATGTAAAAGGTTTCAACCATTAGAGTAGCATAAAACATTTTTTAACAACTACAGCTTTTTTGTTTTAACCCTAACTAGAGTAGATTTAGATTGTCGTAGCTACATGCGTAGGAACCATTTTTACTTGAGTAATCATCATCATGCTCATTTTTACATCAAATTGGTGTAGATAAATGAAGTGGAAAATCCATAGATCATCCTTAGGTCTTGTGAGAATTTGTGGATAGTTTTAGTTATCTTCACAAGCTTATGGAGAATTGGTTGCCTTCTATTTGATCCAAATTGGAGATGGAAAAGTAAAAAATCTAGACAACAGAGACATGTCAATCTAACTCAAGACATTGGCATGATGGCATTCCAGCATTGAGGTCTACATCATGCTCTTTGGCTGCCTCATCTAACAAAAAAGAGATTAGGTATGTGACAAAGTCTAGTGTGCGATGGCCAAATCATTGCTAGAAAATCTTTTCATTCATTGGAGGTCTATTAGTTGGCTTTGTTGAGTGACATTTCTATAGTTTTCTATACACATTTGAGGTGTGTGAAGTAGATTACTAGTGGACAATAGAATCTATCACAAGTTTTTCCTCTTTGGAGAGGTTTCCCAATAAGTTTTTGGTTAATTAATTTTTGAATTCTTTTATTGTGTGCCAATCAATTTTTGAAATCTTTTCTTGTGTACATTTTTTTTAAGACAAGAAAGATGAGAAATGATAGATTCCTAAAACACTAAATGCAAAGCATGAGGAGTAACTAGATTGAGAGGAATGAGAAAAGGCTTTTAAAATAAAGCCTTAACAAAGAAGCATCTGCAACAATTCTTCAAACCAAAAGTTTTTCAACATACTATAACATCCTACAGGTAAGTTTAAAGAAAACAACACAAGTAGAACATATGCATGGTACTTTTTCTATTACAATAAATATGAGATAAAAAAAGATTTGAAACAAATATACATTGCTTGGAAAGAGAAAAATCATCCATCCCATTCCCATTGATTCACTTTTGGTGCATCAGCCCCATTATGCACTTTCCTCCACTACCTTTGCCTCTCTCCTATTTCACTCTGATATTCACTTCTATATCTTGACCCCATGAGAAATATAGAACCTATACATTTACATTTTTAGTTAACTACAAAGATAGAAACCCCAGAATGCTTTAGCTTTAGTTTCAACCATTAAGGAATTGGACATGTCTACAATAAATAATTCTACCAATATACAAGAATGCTAAAAATTCTACTCTATATTATCAAAGACTAAATATATCTGTTTGCTCAAGGCATCCTTTAATCCATTTATTTTTCTTCTGTGTTGGTTTTCTGAACTTGTTTCTTGGCTTATGTTCTACTTTTGTAGGGTACAAAAATTAGCAGCTCTATTGATTTATTTGTGTTTTACTTCTTATCCTTCACCAAGCATAGATCACCTAAATAGTAGAGGTCCTATATTTGAAGGGATTTTAAAGTTTAGCCAAAGTTTTGATTTCTCAAGCAACATTCTTCCTATCTTCTATTTTGTTCACTTTCTGCTTTAGTTTTCAATGATAAAGCTTATTTTCCTAACTTAATGCTCCATTAAAATTTGTATCTGTAATGCTTAGATGTTTCTCCTACTACATGGAAGAGGCCTTAGGAGCATAACCAAGTGCAGAGCAAAAAACATGCAGAGAAAGTAGTTAAGTTCAATGTAATCAATTTCAGTTAATGGGAGACAAACTTTTTATTGTTGTTTGTATTTTCAGAAGAGCATTTATAGAAGATATCATACTTAGGTCTAATTTTTTTATTGAAGATATAATTTACATTTAAGATTAGTTTTTCGAGTGCAATCTAGTAGTTTGGAAATTTAACAATAATGACCTATTTAAGAAAAAGAGTTGAGATTATAAAGACACTTCAAATAGGTATCACTATTATTTATATCTTACAATACCGGCTAGTCACTGAGCTCAAACTAGAACTTTAAATTGAGATTAGTACAAGTTTTACATCATTCGATTTAATATTTCACTCAAATGTTTAAAGTCCACTACTAATAAGCTTTGTAAGTTGCAATTAGAAAAAATGTCATGTGAGATTGGATTTTGAAAGACACCATAATATGTAAAGAGTGAATTCTATGATGGTCAAGAGCCTTAAAAAAATACCTCCAATGGAGTTAATTAATATTTTCCATTCCTCCTAATTTGCCTAGGTTTAATGACATGACCTATTCTATTGAACTTGCCCCTCCAGCCCTTTTCTCGAGCAACATCCAACTCTCCCTTTTCTTCTTTGCCCCCACCATATACACAATAGGAAAATGTGACCATATCCTGCAAATCAAGTAGGCAACACGTACGGGTTACTCTAACATAACTAAAAATAGGTTAACTATTAACAAAATTGGATTTATATACTAGAAAAAGAAGTAAAACTAAGTGTAAGCACCTCTTCAAATCAAAGATGAACAACAATATATTTTCCACCACTTATGGAGTTGTTCTTAAACATGCATTGTACTAATTAGTCTGTAAGGGTAACAATCAGTTCAACAAACTTTAGTGCTTCATAATTTTCCAAACATCACATTTTCTAAATCAGGGGTGGAACCTCTTGTGATAATCAATTGGGAAATGGAGAAATCCGTATCACACTACACCATGAAGAATGTAGCATTAGAAAAATCAGAACTTGCAAACCATTTCTAATGTTACATTCAATGAGGATGTATTCCCAAATCAACATCTTCCAAACTCTATATTTATTTTATCGTAGTATATGGTGACTCGTCTTACACATGCCAATGACATCACTTTAGAAGCAATATGTATCAATTTTTTAAAAGAACCATTACTAGGCATTCATTGGGGGACTTATCTACTCTCTCTTTGTTTTCTAATTTTTGACCGAGAATTGGTGGAAACTTTGACCAATTTTTAAAAAGTTTTGAGAAAAAATTAGTGGAAATTTTGACCAATAATTGGTGAAAATTTGGATTGATTCTTCATAGTTTTCTATGAAGAATTGGTCAAATTTTCCACCAATTGTTGAAAGATTTCTATAAGAAGTGGTCAAAATTTTGACCAATTCTTGAAAATTTTTGACCAAACATTGGTGGAAATTTTGATCAATTCATGAAAGTTTCCACCAAGAATTGGTCAAGATTTTAACCAAAAATGACAAATTAGAGTTGGTAGAGGCAAAAAAAAATTGACGAATGTATTTGTCAAAATTTTAAACACTTATAAGTTGCTTGAAATTTTGACGAGAAAAATTTCCATGAATTGCTTGGTCAAAATTCCAACCAAAATTCATTGAAAATTGAGTCCAAATTTACTAGTAAAGATAGGGAGAATTTAGTGTCTAGATTAAAGAAAAGTTAATATGTCTTGAAGAAAGCACCTTAACAATGGTATCTAAAATTTGACAAGTTTATGAATGACAATGGATAAAATAGGTTTCATTCAAATCATTGTGTTTATTTTGAGAGGTTCGATGATGACAGCTACATTATTTTATGTTTATATGGTGATGATATGCTTGTAGCTGGGTCTAACATGGATCATATCAAGGGGCTGAAACACTCGTTAGCACATGCATTTTCTATGAAGGATCTGGGGGTAGCACAAAAAATCATTGGTATGAAAAGTTTCTAAGAAAGGAAGAATAGGAAATTGACATTATCTCAGGCTTATTATATTGTGAAGGTTTTCCAACATTTCTCTATGGAGAATGCTAAATTTTTCAGCACAGCTTTACTTGGTCATTTGAAGTTGACTAAGGAGATGTGTCCAAAGACAAAAGAAGAGGAGGATAAGATGTCTAAGGTACCTTATGCTTCAGCTATAGGAAGCTTTATGTATCCTATGGTATGTAGAAGGCTAGATATTGCACATGCAGTGGGAGTCATTAGTAGGCATATGAGTCAACCAAGAATTGAGCATTGGAATGCAATAAAATGGATTCTCAGATATTTGAGAGGTACATCTAGTAATTTTTTACACTTTGGGGGATCTACTATTGATTTACAGGGATATGTACCAGGTAGAGTACTATAGGTTATGTATTTACTATTGGTGGGGCAGCTGTGAGCTAGGTTTCTAGGTTATAGAAGGTTAATGTTTTATCCACTACAGAGGTAGAGCATGTTGTTTCTATAGAGGTAGACAAGGAGATGATATGGCTTTAGTTCTTCATGGAAGAGTTGGGACATCTACAAAGGGATAAAAATTTGTTCACAAATAGCTAGAATGTCATTCATTTTACGAAGAATTCAGCTCTACATTCAAAGATGTTAGGAATAAGGTGTCTCAACCATGTATAATTCCTATTCTTATTATTTTTGTTTTGTAAAATTTATTTTTGCAAATAATATGTAAATGTGAGTGTACATTTCTAGTTGGCATGTTGATCATTTACATGTGTCGGAATCTTGAAGTGTGTGAAGGAGATCATGACTAAAATGGTTATGTCGGATACCTATGACGCATACGAGCTATTTAAGGAATTAGCTATGACAAGTGTAAGAGCATCTTATGACATGAGGCCTATTTGGGTGCCCAAGAATGAGTGGTTGGTGTGTGTAAGAGAATATGCCAAAAATAGGTTGGTATGATAGATTCCCTTACACTTCTCTTGTGACCGCTATTTAGGGCAGATTCTATGACAAGTTGTCATTGCCTATTCAAGGGATGGACACCCTTTACTTGGTATTGGATGTACATGTGGCATTGTGCATGTTTCTTGGTGGTTGAGCCATGAAAAATGTCCAAATCCTTTGTGGGCATTTTGTTGGGTCTTAAGATGTTCATAAAAGGAGTATTGCATGTTGTAATGCAATAGAGTAAAAGAGTGAAAGAGTAAGATGAGAAGATATTTACACAGGGTTATGCTGCCGGATTTTCTCTAGAATGGAGCAAGATGTAAATCTCCATGTGAAGGCTAAAAATGTATTGTAACTTGTTACTGAATAATACATTAGCTTGATGGTTTGGAGGGTGGGGTTTTTTACCTGGAAAGGTTTTCCCCACGTATATCTATGTTCTCTATTATGTCTCATTCTTCTAGTTCTATGATTATAGAATAATAATTTGTATGTCGTAATGCTGCTGAATTTTGTTTAGATCAGTAAATTGCAATCACTTTCCTTTAAGGTTTTAATTGTGGGAAATCAACTATGTCTGTTTCCGCTTTTATGGCATAGTAGTATGCATTTGTATTTGCTGATTAGATGTTGCACAAGGAACTATTTCATACAGGATGTACATATTGATCTCAGATGAATTTTTGGGATGCTCTCATTTCCCTTCAATTGGTATCAGAGCCCATTTTTTGTGAATTGCATGTTGTTTGCATGGGAGGATTCATAGAGTTTTTTGGTTCTGGGTATTTCTTCTATTAAGATTTCTTAGCTTGCAAAGCTTGAAGAAGTTTGTTTTGAAGAAATTAACTGATAATTAATCCTTTGATGAGTGGAAGTCTTGTAGTTGATTTATTCTTTTAGGAGACAGCAAACATTTCTTGAAGGATGGTGAAGATAGAGAAAATAGAGTTGGTCATGTTCAAATGACATTGATCTAGAGCTCCTGGTTGACAGAAGAATAACTCTTGATGCATGGGTATTTGAAGGTGTCTCTTTTGTTACCCAGAATGCATTGAGACTATGGAGTTGATCATTGGATGATCTGGAAGCTTCTGGATAGTCTCTCTCTCTCTTAGATGCATGAACTAGTAGTAGTTGTGGGATTGGTCTACAAGTGGGCCTGAAGTTCCAGTACTATGTTTTCCTCTTGGATGTTTATACATGCATGGCTTGGATTCTTGTTCGTTGGATTCAAGGGGTTTATAGAGTTTCCTAAAAAATTTATGGTAATCCATTATTCTAGTATCAGTTGTTTTGTATTTTATTCAGACTTTGAGTGTTCTAGATGAGAAGTGCATGTGGATGTGCACAGGTGTTCTTCAACACAATGTTTTTTCAAGTCTTGCATGCTGAAATAAAAAGCTTTTGGTTTTTTGTAGATCTACTGATGAGCTATTTTCTGGACTCTTGTTCCTTTAGAGTGGTACCAAATGAGATGGTTGTAGTTCTACATGCATGCATTCTTTGTGCATGGTGAGAGGAGGTATTTTTTCTTTCTCTACATAGAGATGTTGGTACGTGATCAGTCACTCAGCATTTTCTGTGGTGATGCTTCGTTGGATTCTTGGACTATGGTGTTTGATGTGGACATAATTGGCAAATCATATTTGTGCTTGATCTGGTGTTTGAGTCATGTTGTCTACATGATTATTCTCTTTGATCTCATTTGTATATGTCACTAATGTGATAGTGGGTTTGCATGTTGCCATGATTGGATCTACAAGTTATGCAGTCAGGTGGGTAGGTCACCCATTTAATTGCAGTGGGATAACTTGGATGTGGACTATCTATATCCACAAGATTTGATTCAGTGTTGGTACAGACTTGTTAGCTGACCTTATTTGTGGTCACTTGTGCATTTGTTTGGTTGCTTTGAGATGAGAGGATGGATGATATTTGAGTACTTGGATAGTCAATTATGGAGTCCTAAAGCATGGTGAATTTTCTTAGTGTGGAGATCTTGGTTTCACCCGATGTGATGTGTGGACCTAGATGATTTTCAGTTTTGGAGGATGGTGTGTCATATGCTTGGAGAGCTTGGTATCACGCATCAGTGGGAGCTTTAGTAGTGGCCGAATTTTTTCCATCATATGGTGGTGGATGATCTTCTTTAGTGTTGCAGATGTTGGAGGATGCCTTAGATCCTATTACTGCAGAAGGGTTTTTCATATTTCTTGGTTCACTAGTTCGAGATGGTATCTTCATACGATTGGATATGTTGACATCTTTAGGATTCAAGGGGTCCTTGGTAATGATGCCGTTTATGCTTTTATTTGATATGTTATCATGGTGGCTTTTATGTCATGGTTCTCTCTTTATTACTAGTTTAGAGTTGTGACATGATACAGTTATTTGATATGATCACATGAAGCATGTTATCTCTTTGGAGGAGATGGTTTAGATTATGATGTCATGATTATGTTCCTGATTCCATGGCTGGAGCTTTGACATTGATCTTGTTTTAGTTTCTTGGTGATCATTTTCTTGATACTTCATGACAGTGCTATGTTGCAGTGGATTTTTGCATGGATTGATTGATTACAGGTGCTTGTGGATACTTGGAGACTTAGGTGAGCCTAGAGTTCTCTTGAGATGAGAGACATGTTGTTGAGATGTATACTCTTGATGAGATTTCAACAGAAAGTCTGAGGAGCCTACACCTTTGTTGGACGTGAGTTCAATAGAGACCTATGAGGAGTTTGTTCTTAGATAAGTCACAAGGTGACTTGCATATCTTGGAGGAGCATTCTCATTCCCCACTCTTGGTCTACTTGGCAGTTTATCACTTGAGAGGTATTTCCCAATGTTACATTCAGGTGCTTTATCTTTTCTTTCATATTCATGGATCTTGAGCTATAGTTAGATGGTTCTAGAGAATTCATTGCAAGAGATGGATAACATGATTATCTCCTTGAGGTGTAATTTCATTTATGATGACAATAGGAGATGTTAGTGGGCTGATTTCCTGAAATGGGAAATGGATTTTGTTTGATCTTCTTTGAGAGGCTTACATCCATGTCGATTTATGATATTAGGTTATGTTTGATCTGTTGAGGTTGAACATTTTTGGATGTAGTTGTGGATTTTCTATTGGGGCTATGAAGGGGATCATACATGGAACACTTGACATTTAGAAGCGTTTGTAGAAGGACATGCTACATGCTTATGGTTTGCAACTTCTTTCTTTGGTCTTGGTTATCTTCTTGAATGTTTGGGTTCACATAACATTGTTTTTTGAAATTTGTTGGAGCTACGTGGTCACTCTTTTGTGGTCAATTGTTATCACTTGTACTTCATTATTTTTTGGGTGATGACAAGCTGATTCCTTTATCTCTTTTCTTTTTTGGATGTGGAGAACATAGGAGATTTGTGGAGACTGGATGAGAGAGATGTTTCTTGCAGTGTTTTTTTGCTACAAGATTTGCATATCTTTGTGGATGGTCCTTGGTACTACATGGTTTCACTTTATTTTTGTTCTTATCAGTAGACTCAGTATGCTTTTGATTTTTCAGATTTGACATTATCCATGCAGTGGGAGTTCTTGTATGTGTTTGGTCTTCATCGACTGGTTTGCACATAGAGCTTCAGGTTGCAATTTATGGGTTGGTTATGTTGCTGGCATGAGTTTTCTGGTGTTCGATACCTTTCAAGTATGGGTGATTGGATGAGTTAGCATTTACTATGGATGCTATTTTCAATCTCATGGGTTTATCAGTTGGATTGGACAAATCAGTTTGGTTGCTATTTTGGCTAATGTTTTATCTTGTTTTCTTGAGGATGACTTCACAATTTTGTTGGGCTAAGAAGTTGATATTTTTGATGCTTTTGTAAAGCTCATGGGCATAGTGGAGTGGTGGCAGTGTGTGTAGCCTTTGTTATTGCATGGATCTTATGCTTGTGTTATTTGGACAGGTGTCTAGTTCGAGCACGAGAGCATATGTTATGATTTATGTTGTTTCATGGATGGCTGTGATGATATAGTTTCATCAATTTTGATGCTTGTAATGAAGCCATTTGGCTTAAGAGATTGTGTTCTAATGTTGGTGTTGATGTAGAATAGATTACTATTTGGTGTGACAGTTAGAGTACTATTTTCCTTGCAAAGAATCCAACTTTCCATGCTAGAACGAAGCACATTGATGTGCAGTTTCACTTTGTGAGAGATATGGTGGAAGATGGAAAGGTAAATTTGGAGAAGGTAGATACTGTGAAGAATGTTGCAGATGCATTAACGAAACCAGTGGGCACTAAAAATTTTAGATGGTGTAAACAGAGTCTATGGGCCTTTCAGCCTATAGCAGTTAGTTCTTGTTATATTCCTATTGCTCTTATAAGGTGTTTGATAAGTAGGAGAATGTTAGGAATAAGGTGTCTCAACCTTGTATAATTCCTATTCTTATTATTATTTGTTTTGTAAAATATATTTTTGCAAATAATATGTAAATGTGAGTGTACATGTCTAGTTGGCATGTTGATCACTTACATGTGTCGGCATCTTGAAGTGTGTGAAGGAGATCATGACTGAAATGGTTATGACAGATTCCTATGATGCATAAGAGCATTTAAGGAATGAGCTATGATAGGTGTAAGAGCATCTTATGACATGAGGCCTATTTGGGTGCCCAAGAATGAGTGGTTGGTGTGTATAAGAGAATATGCCAAAAATAGGTTGGTATGACGGATTCCCTTACACTTCTCTTGTGACCGCTATTTTAGGCGAATTCTATGACAAGTTGTAATTGCCTATTCAAGAGATGGACGCCCTTTTCTTGGTATTGGATGTACATGTGGCATTGTGCATGTTTCTTGGTAGTTGAGCCATGAAAAATGTACAAATCCTTTGTGGGCATTTTGTTGGGTCTTAAGATGTTCATAAAAGGAGTATTGCATGTTGTAATGCAATAGAGTAAAAGAGTGAAAGAGTGAGATGAGAAGATATTTGCACAGGGTTATGCTACTTGATTTTCTCTAGAATGGAGCAAGATGTAAATCTCCATGTGAAGGCTGAAAATGTATTGTAACTTGTTATTGAATAATACATTAGCTTGATGGTTTGGAGGGTGGGGTTTTTTACTTGGAAAGGTTTTCCCCACGTATATCTGTGTTCTCTATTATGTCTCATTCTTCTAGTTCTATGATTATAGAATAATAATCTGTATGTCGTAATGCTGCCGAATTTTGTTTAGATCGGTAAATTGCAATCAATTTCCTTTAAGGGTTTAATTGTGGGAAATCAACTATGTTTGTTTCTGTTTTTATGGCATAGTAGTATGCACTTGTATTTTCTGATTAGATGTTGTACAAGGAACTATTGCATACAGGATGTGCATACTGATCTCAGATGAATTTTTGGGATGCTCTCATTTCCCTTCAAAAGACAAAACGCATATAGTTGTGGTACCATTTCATTCGGTTAGTCTTTGATGATGGACAATTAAAGCTAGAGAAGATACATGTGAATTACAATCTAATGGATATGTTTACAAAGGTAGTGACAAGGGAGAAGCTAAAATCATCTTCAACTTCAGATGTTCTTCTTGACTGAATAGAATAAAAGAATAGTAAAGTCTAGGGTGGTTTGATATATTCTATTGGGAGCTACAAGTTTAGTAGTGTTATGATTAGTCTATAAGTGGGAGATTATTTTTGTCGAGTGTGATCAGTCTCCAAGTGGGAGATTATTGTGATGTACAGCCTAATCAAACTCAGAGGTTTATTTGGCCCATTTTTTCTCCCCAAATTATTTCTACAAGGGTAAGATAGGGTGAAGGGGTAGTGTCCCTGCAGGGTCATAGGGTAGCACCCCAAGTGCACTCCCTATCACAATATAGGGTGGGGTTGAGGAGCAACACCCTTATTGGGGTTTTCAAGAGTAGTGCCCCCAAAGCCAAAAATGACCTTTTATATTGTAAAAGGAATCGGTTACTATTTATCTATTATTGTAGCCCAAAATTTGTAAGAAACAATAATATTACATATAAAAATGCTTAGGGTTAGGGATTCTTACAATGTGTGATGGAAAAATTGGTTCTTGCAATGGTGTTGAGCTATAAGGGATTATGAATTGTAATTAAGTTGTAGCCACTGGATAATAATAATATTGAATTTTTTGTTGGTGGATGTAGCCTAGGGATTGGGTGAACCACATTAAATCTAAATTTCTTGTGTTCTCTTATGTGCAATCTATTATTTTTTGATATTGGTTATATTTGCATGTAACTGTTGCTTATGTCTGAGGCTAATCCTAACATCAATCCCTTCTACAACAAATCATAATCTTGTCTATTCAACTCTTCACTTTCTACTGGTGTCATTTTGTGCAATCCCTTGTTTGGAAAAATGGCTCTTGGGATCAAATCCATTTGATGACTGATCTTTCTTATTCAGGAAAATCGATCAAGTATATTATCTAATACAATATCATAAAACTCTCCCAACATATATGCAACTTATGTAGGCACCTCCTCTAATTCTTCTTTACTATCTTTTGCAATTATAGAAAAATACATATGCTCACACCTCATACCTTTGAGAAACTCATTTCCATCAACAAAGCATATTTTGGCAACACTACATACTCTTTCTTCTTTATCCTTCAACGAATTCATCTTATTCTTCACTCCATCCTTGTTCAAGGTGTTGGTATTTGCTCACCCATCATGTACAACATGTCTGTCAAACAACTATGGCCTACCCAACAACATATGACACATGTCTATACGTATGATATCACATAGTACCTCATCCTAGTAGCTTCCAATCTTGAACTTCACTAATCACTACTCATTGACCATGACCTTGTGGCCATTTCACACCAAAGCAATATGGTATGGATGTGGTTGTTTCTATCTCTTCAACTTCAACTTTGTGATCATCATTTCTGACACTATATTGTTAGTACTTACACCATCAATGATCAAATCACAACATTTATCTTCAAATCTGCACTTTGTGGGAAAAAAGCTCCTTCTTTGATCAGGTTTATTCTCACAACTCAACATCATTCTTCTGTCAACTAGGACTTCTCCTCTTTCAAAATCTTCAGAATGTGATGATCTATCATCTTCATCAACATGTACAACAATGGCCTAGCCTTTTTTTCTTCAATCTATCGCTCCTTGGCACTGGGTACATTCAAATGCTGTATCCCCTTCTTCTCCGCAGTGAAAACATTTCCCACAGAAGCCTCCTATTCTAAATCATTGTCCTCTACTGCTTCCTCTCTGATCTATATTGTTGTGATCATGGAAATAATTAGAATTTTTTCCCCTTTGGTTCTAAATACTACTCCCATCCTCATCCTTCTTCTTCTAATCATCATTACAACCTCCGTAAGATTGTCTACTAGATCTTCCACTATGGCCTCTTTTGCTATTCTTATTATCAAACTTTTTGATTAGCTTTTCCTCAACTCTTAGGGAAAAATGGTATGCCTCCTCAATATTGTTCATTCAAATTAGACTCATCTTATTCTAAATGCTTGGCCTTGACCCATTATGCTAATGAGCCACTTTGTCATTAGCTTCTACAAGGCCAATTCTAATGAGAACTCGGTAGAACTCTTTGGTATACTATTGAATAGATTTTCCTTGTTGCTTCAACCCTTGAATTTTCTTCAACAAATCAAGCTCATAATCCACTAGAATGAATTGTCTCTTCAGTTTAGCTATTAGCTGATCCTATCTAGTGATATTTTCCTTTCCCTTTCTATTTCGCTCCAAGTAAACCACCTACCACTAGATCTATGCATGTCCCTTCAATTTGACCTTCACAAACTTGACCCTATCAGGATCCTCAATATCTTCATACTCAAAGTACTCCTCCAATTCATTTATCCCATTAATCAACTTCTCTAGGTTAAGATTTCTCAAAAATGAGTGGGGACTTCAAACTTAGGTATTTTTCCAATTTTGGAGATGGCCTTTAAAAGCCTTTCTTCCTTTGAGTTTAGAACTACCCTTGGTTTGACATTTTCTTCTACTTCACCATCATCTTTACTTTCATCTCTTACATGAAGATTTATTCCTCTATGCATTTGTTCTTCCAATGCTTGCATTTATCTTTGGAGGGCTCTAAAACCCTCAAGTGTAACACTGATAGTTCTTCCAACACACGCTCTTCATGGAGGCATTTTCATGATTCCACTAAAACCCTAGTGTAAACTACCTCACAATCAGTGACCTTTATATATCCTCAGCCAAAACAATGGTTGTGATATTGCTATCAGGATTTAACTGTGTGATTTTTGAGTCAAACTCATTAACTGCAAGCTTTGGGTTTAACCATGGAGGAAACTCTGTAGTTAAGCACACTCAGGCTCGAGTAGTACTGGGATGGGTGACCTCCCAAGAAGTCCCAGTGCTTCACCCCTATGAGCATCACCTAGATCCAATGAGTGCTAAGTGTTCTATTTATTCTCATGAGAGATGGATTCATATTGAAAAACTACTCATGAAACATGGGTCAATGAGTTTGACTCAAAAATCACATAGCTAAATCCTGATAGTAATATCACAATTTGATTTGCTATGGAAATTATCTCCTACTTATCAAAACCATGGTCCTAGTGTGAACTACCTCACAGTCTTCAATCTGTCCACACACTCAAGAACTCTATCTTTGATACCACTCGATGAAGGGTGCTCCCCCTTCATACCATAAACACATAATTGAAACAAAGAAACAATAACAAATGTGAGAAAAAAAATGGACTTCTTATTTGCACTACAAATGTGAAATTATAAAAGTCACAAGTACAATATGCTAACCCACATGGGTGCCTTCATTATGGTAATCTACAAGACTAAGCTACAAACTACCACCCAAAGTTGTCCTAAACAATGTTCAAGACTTTCTTAAATAGCCAATTTTATGCCACTCAAGAAGGTCTAGGCATTGAAACTTAATACCTTGGGCCAATAGACCTTGAAAATATATATAGAGTCAATCAAATACATCTTTGACAATTATTTTCGATATTTTGGGTAGCCCAAATTTGGAAGGCCATAACTCTTGAATTGTTGCTTTGATCGGCTATTACAAACACTTTTTAGAAATGCCAGCTCTTGATCTATAGGCTTGAAATTGCACAAGTGCCCTTCTATCAAGTTTTTGGACCTCATTCGGGCACTCTAAGGCCTCCAATGGCGAGCCTTAGGATGTTTCTATAATTTTTTCCACCAAAAATCTGAAATAACATCTCTGATACTTAAGTTAGAGAAATGAAAATTTTATGATAGGCTTATAACTCTAAAATGAACCTTCTTGTAAAAATTAAAACATTCCAAGCTTGTATGATAAACTTACTAAAAATAGCAATTTCCTAGAAAGAGCAACCCCTTGTCTACTAGTCCTTATTAAAATAGAAAAGACTAAAAATAAAAATATTTTTTGAGTGATGCAAGATTGCTCTGACACCTTCTACATCAGATATGCTCTTCATACTTGCAGGCATACATACAAAGTCCACTAGAGCTTGAGACTATAACACTTCTTGAGTTAGCAAGATCATAATTTTTTTTGCAAATCATAAACTAAACAAATGTAGAAAAAGAAATATCCAAGCAATTGTCAATGTTTATCCAAAATTTAATATAATTATGTATTCTAAATTAGAACATTTTGAAGTATTTTGCTAGAGTGAGCTCCTATTGTACAAGCATTTTTTGTATATAGAAATGGACATCAACCTAACCAAAGAATTAGTGATGAGAAATTGGACATACATGAACTCAAATTAATATAAGGTATGGCATGGAAATCAAAAGGAATAACAAAAATATATTATAGAAGATGAAGAGGATAATACCAATGATGATGCTAAAGTTTAGGACATACTTAACCAAAATGAATGGCAAATGTTGTCACAAATGGGTCCCTCACAAAGCATTACAATCAATGAACTTGACATTCTTTGAAGACATGACTTCGATAGCATCAATAATTGGGCTAAAAATAACATTTCCAAATATCTACATGCAATAGCAACACAATTTTTAAATAGATCAGTAAAACAAAAATAGAATATAGGAATATTCCATCAAGGGACATGTACAAAAATATCAACTATCATCACAACAATAGGCAACACTTGCAATAATCCAAAAACATAAAAATTATGCATCAAAAAATCACTATATATGATAACTCAAGGTATAGTTGGTATAGGAAAATTATACTTGATTAACAAAACCATAAATGAACTAAATAGTGAAGAAAAATATAGAAGAACATGCTAATGATAGTAGCTCCTATAGGTGTTGCAGCATTCAACATACATGCATCAACAATTTGTACAACTCTAAAGATACATATAATCTAAATGCAACCACTACAAGGATAGGCATTGATCATATTTCAAGAGGACTTAAATGAGATAAAATACATTCTTATCGATGAACTAAGTATCATTGGCCCAAAATTGCTTCTAAAAATAAATAGTAGATGGTGACAACCATTTCCTCAAAATTAACAAATCTTCTTTGGTGGCATTTCTATAATCTTAGTTGGTGACCTTGCTCAATTACCACCTATGATGGACAAACCTCTATATACATCATACTCTAATGCTAAAACATTATGACTTCAATTCAAAATAGTTATTACATTGGATGAAATTTTCTAAAAACAAGGTGGTGATAAACAACAAGCACAATTTTGGGAACTCCTAAAGAACATACAAAATGCAAAAAAAGAAAGGAAATATTGGGAGCTCCTACTAAAATGCACAAATCAACACATTTTTCCTAATGAAAATGAAGCATTTTATATGTCAATAAGTCTATTTTCTACAAATGATCTTGTCAAACTACACAACAAAAAAATGTTCCAATTGCAATGAGTATAGCAACAAGCACTAAAAAAAGCATAGAGTGTGTAACTATAGATGAATGACTAGAAAAGGAGGAAATTATCATATGCGAAGGGAAACACATCATGTTAACAAAAAACATATGGATAGTAGCAATCCTTGTAAATGGAGCGCTAGGTGAAATAATTGATATTATTTATAGTCCAGACTCAAAACCACTAGAGCTTCCACTGTATGTTATAGCAAGGGTTGATAATAACAAAGGTCTACCTTGGAACATATATTATCCAAAAATCATACCAATAGTTCCTTTGAAATTGGGATCATGAAGTCATACCCAATAATAATGGCTTGGGCTTTAACTACCCACCAATCTTAGGGGCTTACAACATAGAAAGTAACAATTGACATTGGTAAAATAGAAAGGGAAGGTTTGAAATTCACAACAATTTTTAGACTCAAGTCATTAATGGTCATGCACATTCAACCACATCTCTCATTTGGAAGATATTAAAAAATGCAAAACAATCCATTCACAACCATAAGGAAAAAAGAAGAAACGGACTTAGAAGAACTTGCCTCTTCAAAAATCAAGGTATTTAAGCCTACTATTTATTTACTATTACACACACACACACACACACACACACACAACATGAGCCTAATGTACATGTAATAAAAAATACTTATTTTCAATGATTTAGTGATGCCAACAAATAGTTCTAGAAGAAGCATGAACTACAAACAATTTATTGGAAATCTTTAAGGAGCGATATGCTCATATGAACAATCATGGTACCAAACAATCAAAAAAAATGGTCAAAGCACAAACCTGTGTCACCTTTTATAAAGAAATGGGATATCAAAATGCAACAATTCAACATTAATGACAAAAAAAATGGTATTTGTTTTTTAGACTATGAAGATAATGTAAACTGATGAAATGTGTAGAATTGGATAATTTTATGTCTATAATTTCTATTTTTTTTTGAGTAAGAATTTATTCATTTTATTTTATTTTAAAGTGCCTTTTTAATTGTAAAAAATATAAGGTGTAGTTCCCATCAAACAAGTATATGCAAATCATCTTTTTTTGTTTTGATTTGAAAATATCTTATAGATGACATGTATAGTTAGGGAATAAAAATAATAATAATTATTTTTTATGTATATTTTCTTTGTTATAAGTACTCAAGTTCAACCTTATCAAAATCCAACTGTTTTTCCTCTTGTCAAAACTTCCCTATCAAATCTATACCTTCTTGAAAAAAATTACATATTCGTGAAGAGGATTCTCTCCTCTAGAGATAAATATAATTTTAAAATATTTTTGATATGATTTACTATTTATTTTTCAATTTTTGAGGGAGCATCTTCTAAAATGTTGAAATATTGACTTATATATTTTGAGATTATAACATATTATAACTAATCAAAACACTTAAAAAATTATATAATGATTATTTTGAATCTGAAATCTATAAAATGGTATTTTTACTTTTTGAAAAAAATTGAGTTTTGATAGAAAAATAAGATTTGACCAAAACAAGTTTTGGTATCCTAAATGGTGACATAGATTTGTGCTTTTACCCGTAAGTTAAGCCTCAATTGCAAATTAAATTTATATCTCTTGTACATGATATGATATGATTTTCATAGGAAAAAAATTCAATAGAGTGTTGTAGATTGATGGTGTGCACTTGTTACAAATTGTTCAAATCAATTGCACATAAAGCAAGACACCATCTCAACAATTAGCAAATCAAAGCGTAACAACAAAAAAGATTGTCTTTCTATCACATTGAAGAAATTGTACAACATATGCTACTATTGACATATACATTGCACCTTCTGGTGCCAGTGCTAGCAGTAGATTATTTTTAAAAATTATTTTTTGTAAAATTAACAAGTAAATTACACTTTGAATCTTTTAGGAAGAGAGAACTTATTTGATATTGAAATAAATATAATTATAAAATAGAATAAATACATGAATATCTATTATGTTATAATAAATATATTTTAATTTAAAATAACATAATAATGTTAAAATATAGCATAAAATAATATAAACATAAATATTTATATAAGTATTTAATAAATTATACTTAAAAAATATTGAATAATATGTAAATATAATATATAATATGATTAATATGGATATGATTTTGAAGTATGAAATTAGATTTGATACAACACTTTCAACAATTTAATCCAAATTAATTTTTCGAGGAGATAAAAAAAAATTAAAAACTTAAAAATGAATTCTTAATAGAAAACTTTAACCCTCAACATAATTAAATTAAATTATATTCATTAAGTATAAATGATCCATGTGTCATTGCTCTTACATTTTATAATGGAATACCCAACACTTTCTGTTATCGCCCACACCATCTGAGTATAGTGTGTGCATTCTGGGCCTGTGCAAGTGTTAGTGTCATGAACATACCATTCCTCTCATCAATCCAAGCATTCATTGCCTGTCGACGTGTCCAATTTGGGCCTTTCCCCCAGAAGATGTTTACAACGTAGGGCGATCCTACTGAATGCCGAAGAAGGCAGTCATTTCTTCTCTGTCTCGCATAATTCCGAGCAAAAGCAGCCACCGTGTTATTCCATTTAAGAGGTGGAGTTCCTACGGCTTTTCTGGCCACATTCTGAGGCTCAATGACGTCTGCAATCTCCTGAGAATTGGTGAAGCCTTGTACGTGGCTTAATAACACCACCACCAACAGTACCAGCAATATTTGGGAAACTAGACTCATTCTTGACACAATATAACTCATGTAATCTAACAATTATAAGAATCGATCACAACTGGGGGGCTTCTTCTTATGAGAGATTGGGTTGTGGCAATGCTGTGGAACAACAACCTTCTTAAATAGAGGTGCAAAACGAGTCAAATACAGGTATCGTGTAAATAGTAATCCTTATCGCTTTGAGTTTTGAGACAAATACTTGTTGCTGCTACCGGACTTGCGAGAGCGTCACTTCGATCACAAGTTTTGGGATTTAAAATCTGAGGTGCTTTTAAGACATTTAATTCAGTCAGGAAAACACCGTGTTTACCGTTAAGTTATGTGGCCGACTTTTGTAAAATATGGCCACCGAAAATAACGTACCTATTAATGAAATTTGTGTTGCGTTAGACACTTGCAAAATCCCAAAACTGAAATCAAAGTATAACAGGTATACTCGGAAAACTAAAAAGCAAACGAACACATTTTTTAGCCTTTTTGCTTCATTTCAAATTCTAGGACAACAAAAATTGAATTCAATTAGAATTTTAAGAAAAAATAATAAAATTGCGGCAACCTTTCTGTCAAAATAATGCATCGCTTTGGATGTATTTTTAGTAATAAATAAACAAATTGGCTTAATTAGATAATATTTATATAAAGACTTTAATTTTTAAAAGTTTGTAAGTTTAATAGGTACTGTAAATTTGTAAAAGATAATTATGGATTGAATTTCATAATGAATATTATAATATTTTACTTTTCTATAACATAATGAAACTTAAGTATATTTTTTGGGATTTGTTACATATATAAAACCATTCTACAATTATTTAATACATTATAATCGTCTCAATACATTGACATTGTTGAACTATTCACATTCGGAAAGTAGATAACTATAATATCTATGTTTGTTCTAAACATAGATAATACATGGTTTGTTAATAAATTGTTGGTTATTTTTATTGAAGTTTCATCTTGAAATGGTGACTCACCCTTGTTGGGAAAATGACAATTACGAGAGTAGTTATTTGTGTTATCTATCGATGCGGCTATCCTCCATCAAAATTGTATAGTTGAGAAATTTTCAAAAGATCGAAAATATCATGGATTTTTTTTGAAAATTTCAGCATTTGATCTACATGATCTGCATGGTTTGTAGCTGAAAACAAGAAAAAATATAGGAAAAAAATCACTATGTTTTCATGAATCTAGAAATATAAAGTTTGACTTTGTTTTTTCTTTGGTACTTTTTCGATGGAGATTAGTTTGACCCATTATCTATACCTATCATACGGTTTCCATTAATTTGTGAAATTCTACTGTGAAGAAAATTTAAACCCTCTTCTATAACTTTGTAGGGAATGAAGATATTTTTGTTGTAAGGTTCCACTCATTTCTTGCAAAAGAAGTTGTTTTCCCTAATGAGATGTGATGGTATGAAATTCGTGATCTCAGATTGCAAAATATTACTTTAGGGGCTATGATATTTTGGAATATTTATATATTCAAAATCAATGCGTTGTTAAAAAAAAAGCATAAATACATTGATTCTATGTGGAAGAAAATAATTTTTATATTTTTCCTTTCCTAAAAGATCAGGTTGCTATGATTTTATCTCCTCTTGTAAAGGGTTATCCTCGTGAACCTCTAATAGGTCACTAATAATCAGGAAATGAAACACTTTTGAGATAATTCCTAGAATGGATATCCCTCCTTATGTAAATCTAGAAATTGCAAGCCACTTAGACTCCTTCTTAAAAGAGTCTTCCATCAAAACTGACGGATTAATTTATAGTGGAACACTCTTCGCTCCCTTATCAGGCCAATTGGAGATACTTTGACTTTCTTACTTTGAGCCTCACCATGAAAAATTATCATTTAAGTTATTTTCAGCAAAGATGTAATTGGTTTCTTCATCAAGATGACTTAATGATTTGGGCCAAGTCTAGGAATACAATTTCTTTTGGTTAAGGTTAGATATTATTTTCACTTTCATACTTGAAATTGCATTCTCACTTGTTTTGGGGCCTAGGTTTCTTAACATATGTTGGGTCTTTTATTTAGTTGGATATATGAGATAAAATATTGAACTGTGAGGCTTGAAAAAGATGGAATTACTCCTCTTTTTATGTTTATTTTGTGTAATGAAGCCTTTCAATATTATCATTAGTTCCAATTTATAATCTTACTTTAGAATATCTAGTTTTGGTTGCAAGATTAAATATTTTAGTATGGTCCCATGGAAAAGAAGATCATTCAACAATTTTACTATTCTACATCTCCCTCTTCATCATGAAATTTTTTGTTTCTCTATAATATTTCTTCTTCCATTATTAAATGTAGTAGTTAGCTTGCAAGGAACACTAGGAATTTTGATTGTAAGACCCCCAATTTGAACTAGGTTATCTTCACTGTAGACCAATCTATATTAAGATGGCTACGAGCTTCCTTAAATGATCCCATAAGTTTTGTAAAGTATTTTCTTCCTAGAAAAACTTGATCATCAAGTCCGAACACTTTCTTAGGCATCAACCTTTGATTGTATTTTTTAAGAAATTCGATAAAAAAAAATTATATTAAAAAGGTAGCTAAAATGGGGGCTGACCTGAAAAAAAAAAAAAAAAAAAAAAGTATGGTAGAAAATTAGCTAGAAGTCACCACCATAAGATTAACCAACCCCTTTCATAACATCAAAAATTGCCAAGATAAAATGTTTATGTCCTTAAACCTACCATAGCTAATAATAATGATATTGTTCAAATTTGATGTAGAAGCATCCTAGGAAGTCAACAATCCTAAATCAGTGGTGTTCATACTCAATTTTGTGGAATTATAATTCATGTGATTGGGGATCCATTCAAGGAAAAATGAGGAACCTTTCCTTAAGTGCACGTGATGTTTGGAGTCATCTTCTTGGAGTTAGAGCTATTTCAATTATTGTTGGTACTGATAGAACTTTGGAGATTGTATTGGTGAGCTTCGATCCAAGGGAGTTGGTGTGTCTACTTTTGGATTTGGATAGCTGGTTAGCACGCGGACCAACATCTAAGTGCTAGGTCAAGGTGACTTATGACTTGAGGGCTTATTTGATGTGAGTGTTTATTTAATGTCTATTATGGTAGGCTGACCTATGGATTGAATGAGTATAAGTAGAGGGTCTTGTGGAGTCTAGAGTCATTGCCATTCAATCATAAAGAAGATGAGAAGCTAACATAGTGAAGTTTGACTAGAGTAAAAGCACAGATCTATGTCACCGTTTGTGATACAAAAACCTATTCTGGTCAAATCTCATTTCTCTATCAAAACTAAATATTTTTCAAAAACTAAAAATACCCTTTTCTAGATCACAAATTCAATATCATCATTATATAAATTTTTGAGTGTTTTGATTGGTTATAATATGTTATAATTTCAAAATATTATAAGTCAATATTTCAACATTTTAGAAGATGCTCTCTCAAAAAATGAAAAAAAATAGTAAATCATATCAAAAAAATAAAAAAATTATATTTATCACTAAAGGAGAGAATCCTCTTCACGAATATGTAGTTTTTTTTCAAGAAGGTATAGATTTGATAGGGAAGTTTTGACGGGAGGAAAAAACTGTTGGATTCTGACAAGGTCGAACTTGAGTACTTATAACAAACAAAATATACATAAAAAAATAATTATTTCTTTTTTTGTTCACTAGGTATACATGTCATCTATAAAATATTTTCAAATCAGAACAAAAAAAGATGATTTGCACATACTTGTTTGACGGGAACTACATCCTATATTTTTTACACTTAAAAAAGGGACTTTAAAATAAAATAAAATGAATAAATTCTTAGTCAAAATTTTTTTTAAAAATTACAAGCATAAAATTCATACAATTCTACACATTTCATTAATTTACATCATCTTCATATTTTAAACACAAATACCATTTTTTTTGTCATTAATGTTGAACTGTCACATTCTGATATCACGTTTCTTTATAAAAGGTGACACAGGTTTGTGCTTTTACCCACTAGAGCTAGTAGCATGGCTTCGAAAATAAGAAGGTTTCTTGGTCGCTTCCAAGAATAAGTATAGATTCTTCTTAGAGTTCTCTACCAATTTTCCAATTTGGGCTAGCTAGTGGTTTGGATCTTGCAAGATCTTTGCTGAATATTTATTGTAATTATTGATGTATTTGGTCATAACACGGAAGGCCTTACAATTGGGCATGTTGGATGAAAATCTTATTATGAGAATTTGTATTGTGTGGATCTAGATATTTGTGTTATTGTTTATATACCACTATGTGGTTTTTTGCTAGAGACAAGGACATCTCCTTTGGGGATTCTCTTTCCTTCATTGCATCAAGTGGTATTAGAGAAAAGGTTAGATCTAGTTGATTTTTTATAGAGGGTTTGTGAAGATCTTGGAAGATGTCTTCAATAAAATTGGACCCTAGGGCAATTGAAGATCTCTACGATGTTGTGGAAGTGAACATCTAAGAGAAGATTAAAGTATAATTCAAATATGAAATAGAGCTGATGAAGAGTGATATGATCACTGAGATCATAATTGAGCTATAGGTGGTGTACCTAGGCATATGGGTACCGTAGATGGTTATGAGGAAGCTACTAAAGACTTTGAGGTTGTTGGTTTGATTGGTGAAGGTACAATTGATTGAGTTGAGACTTATAGGAAATAGGGCTGGTCAGTTTGATAGATTTGGATCTTAGTTGAAGCTAAAGCATAAGATGGAGGTTTCTAATTTTTTTAATTTGCACTTTGAATTCTAAAGACTTGATTGATTGTATTGGTGAATTGGAAGACTACTTTGAGTTATAGGATATTGAAGATCTGCTCAAAATGAGGTTGGCACCAACTAAGTTGAAAGGACATGTTGCTTTATGGTGGAAGGAATTACTATGAGTTAGAGAAGAAGAAGGTGAAATGAAGATCAATAGATGGAGATTGACAGTGACTAATTTGGAGGCTAACTTCATTCTTGTTGATTATGAACTTGATTTTTTTGAGAAGTTACAGAATTTGATGCAAACATATATGATTGTGAAAGATTATGCAAAGGAGTTTTACAAGTTGACTATTTGATCTAGACATAGAGAACCTTATAATGAAAAGGTGGCTAGATATATTAACAGCTTGAGATTTCATATTTAGGATAAGGTTGGTGTGTTGAATATTGGTTCAATTGAGGATTCTTATAAGTATGTTTTGAGAGAAGAAGAGAAGCTAAAGAGGATGCATCAAGGTAATCCTTGATGGAATGAGAAGTAGGATCACTTGGTGAAGAACAAACAAATTGCTAAATATGAACATAAACATATTGAATCGAGGAATAAAACAAACAAAGGTGAATTTAAGGGTACTTTGAACATATGTTATGGAGAAGGTCACAAATATTTTGAATATCCTAAGGATAGTGATAGAAGAACTACTATGGTGCAAAAGGTTGATGGCTTGGAAAAAGAACCCAAGTAGGATGGGGAGAATTTTTTGATTCAAATAGTATTGCTTGGAAAGAGGACATTGAAACCTTGTCAAAGGAGAAATTTTTTCAGGACTCATTGTAAGTCTTATGGAGAGATCTATAATGTGGCTATGTATGGTATTAATACTAATAACCTAGTTACTAAAGAGATGGTTTAGAAGTTTTATTTTGAAGAGGGTATGATATTCTTGTCCTTATAGGATTTGTTGGTTACACAATGAACATGCTTTAGAGGTGAGGGAGAAATTTCTTGTTGATTTCTAGATTGGATAGTGTAAGAATCAACTATTGTGTGATATTGTGCACATGAGTGGTTGTCACATATTACTTGTTAGACCTTTGTAATATGATTTTAGGGTTGTCCATTATTGTTTCAAGAATGTGATTAGAAGGAAGGATTCCCTAAATCCTTTTCAAAGTGAAGAACTTGGTAGGAAGAACCTAATTTTTTGTAGTTGAGTTGAATTGAGGGATTCAAAAAGGGTTAGAGATCAGTCATAGAAAGAACATTTATTACTCACCAATGATAGTTGTAGAAAAAAAGTTACAAAAGAAGAATAAAGGACAGAGTGTACAACTTAATGTGGTAGAGGATATGTATGTGAAGAACTAGTTCGAGGTTTATGTGTTGAACCCTCAAAGATGTTCTTCCAACTATTAAGAACAACTTTTCTTCTCACTTGATGTGTCTGATGTAGTTGCATCCTAGGGAAGTTAGAAATCCTATATACAAGGGCTTCATGCTTGAGTTTTTTGAATTATGATTCATGTGGTTAGGGATCGATTTGAGGCATATTGGGGAACCTTTCCTTAAGTGTGCATGATGTTTGGAGTCATCTCCTTGGAGTTAGGGGCATTTTTGTGATTGTTGGTAATGTGTTCCTATTTACTTGAAGAACCTTGGAGATTGTATTTGTGAGCTTTGATCTAAGAAAGTTGGCATGTGTGTTCTTGGATTTGGATAGTTGGTTGGCGCATGGAGCAATGTGTACATGCGCATACTCTCATACTATCACATGAGTTAGTTATGCCTTGTAAATTTGGGACTTGTCCCAAGTATTTGATTTATGCTATGTATTTATTGTTTGAAGCCAAGCTAACTTGTGGTTTGAGGGTATATTTAATGTGAGTGTTTATTTAATGTCTATAAATCTAGGCCAACTTATGGTCTTGTTTATTATAGGTAGTGGGTCTTGTGGAGTCTAGAGTCATAATCATTTAGTAATAGAAAGGAGAAGTAGTTGAGATAGAAAATTTTGAGTAGAGAAAGTAGCTAAGTATGGCTTTGAAAAAAAAATAATTCTTAGTGGCTTGTGAGCATGAGTTTCTATATTCCTCTTGGATTTCTCTATCGAATTTCTGATCTATGATATCTAGTGGTTATAATTTTGTGAGATCTTACTAAACATTTATTATAATTATTGATTTATTTGGTTATCACCTGAAAAGCCTTATAGCCAAGCATGTCGACGAAAATCTTATTATGAGAATTGGCATTATGTGGATCTAGATCTCTATGTTATTTTATATATTTTGTTATGTGATTTTTTGCTAGGGGTTAGGACATCTCCTTTGGGCATTCTCCCGCCTTGCACTTCATTAGCATTATACATACAAGTAGGCCAACAAATATCAATTGGCAATAACCAAGTCCAGTAATTAATATCAAAGTTAGCCCCTTAGGCCAAATAGATAGTAATTGTCATAAACAAACAAAAAAAATCCATAGGAGAATGATTTAGCACTCCTTGTTTTGGTTCCTTGGGTTTCCTAGAAGTAGGTGTAGTCAATCATCTACAAGGAATTTTTACAATGAATGAGTGTTCTCCATATTTTTAGCATCAATAGTCTCCTCCTTCTCAGCTTACAAGAGGTGTAGGGTAGTAGCTGAGGAATGCATCAACCCCATTGAAAAATTGGCAACCCTATTTTGTCCTTCATGTCCTCAATTTTCCTGATCAAGCTAGTGATAGATTCCTCTAACTTAGTGATATCAAAATTATCCAAAGGTTGTTTGATACTAATTATTTTCCCCATAATACTTTACTCCTTTTGAATATAACCCTCTACCATATTCTATTCTTTTTGTTTATCTCACTTGGAAGGATCCACCCCTTGTTTCTAGATAACCACTTTAATGACTCTAATATGTGACTTAATTGTAACTTGCTCACCCACATCACCTTCTTTTTTGCACTCCATGATTTTAGTCCTATTTTTGAAAGTATCAAATACATAGGAAGGAAAAGGATATGCCCATCAATGCCCATGTCCTCCTTAATCTTCCCTTTTCTATGTGTCTCTTCATCCTCTTTTTCACCATAAGTCATCCTAGTTTCTTTTCTTTTAGGTTTAGGGCTATCTTTCTTATTGAAGTTATTAGTGGACTTAGTATTTTTAGGTTTCTCCTCACCACAAGAGGCCAACATCTTTTTCTCCCTCAATCTCTTACTCAACCTATTAGTGCCCTTCCTAGAAATGGTAGAAGTGCTTTCAAAATCCATAACCTCCAATTTTTCAATTTTAATATTTCTAGCAATAGTAGAGAGATCAATGTCAATCTAGGTTCTAGCAGGAGGGGATGACATTTCCATAACCTCAATAATTTTGTTAGGGGAAGGGGTGAGACTCAAAATTTGTGGGTGAAGGCCTTTGTAGAAGGTAAAACATTAAGGCATGGTGATAAATAGTTTATCTTTGAACCTCCTCTCTATTCTTTCATATATTCTACACACAGTCCTCCATAGAATCTTGTAACAAGTAAGGGAAGGAAATGCATTCCCTATACCTAAAGTGGTTAAGTATGGAAAATGGAAATAGTTTAACACCTTAACTCTATCCTTCATAGTAATATATCTCATCATAACATAGCAGACCATGTGCCAAGGTTCACAAAGGTTCTTATGATAAAATCCACCACAAAAATGAACCAACTTCTTATTGGGTTGGAATAATTTGCGCAAGCTAGTCTCATTTGTAATCCTTAGTTTATTTTTGCAATTGTTTAACTTCATCTCAAGGCTAGTGGCATTAGTCATCAGCTCCATTGTAACCTCAAATGAGATTTTATTAACATCTACCTAATGATTCTTCCAAGAATCCACAAACTGCCAAGTAACCTTCTCGTCAAGTCCTTCAATGCTCTCCATAAATAGTATGATCCCACCTTCCTTCAAATATGTCCAAACAGCCTTATCCTTCTTGATAACATTTTCAATTCATGGTGGCTCAGTTATAGGATTCACATTCTCTATCACTACTTCTTCTCCAATATCAACCACCAAATCCTCACCCTCCATCTCCACAACCATATTACCTACAAACTTCACCAAAATTTGAGAAACCAAAGAATTTTTTTCACCAAAAAACATAAATCTTAAATACAATGGCCTATTTATCTTTGATAAAACTTGGTTTCACCATATATAAAGTTGTTATAATTTTATTTTCTTTCCTACAATTGTGTCTCTTGTCTGTATCCTTTCCATACAATCATCGATCGATACTTGGAAAGACCCATCCTTTAGCATTAAAAAAAATCATTCTAAATCTTATATTAGGATATGAACCTATGCATAACATAATAATTCATAATTAAGGACATTAATAGAAAGGTGACCCATCTTGAATTTATCTATGCCAATTCCTCTACCAAGTATGGTGCAATAATGACAATGACACTCATAAAACTTCTATTTAAAATATGCATCACTACATGATGAGCCTATCTTTTTTGGTAAATAAAACTAATCATCACTAGTAATTCAAGCTCTCTTTCCCATATTTGACGGTTAAAGTCTTTTTTTTCATAGCCTACCTATATATTTGCTACTTGATTCCCTTCATAGTACACACGTTGGATTGTAAATTCCCAAAAATCACATAATAACATGTTGGCATCCCTTATGACTGACATGGAATGACAAATCATTTTATAACTCCTTTAATGGAATATATAAATAGTAGGGAGTCCCCCTCAACAATATTCTTTTGAATTTAAGAATATCTCCAGTCCCCAAAGGATGCTAAACACTTCTACCTCATTAATTTAAACTTTTCCATAAATACCCATGTATTTGTTGATGCAAAATCCATGTTTTTCCTAGGTAACTACACTAGTGACTAATCATTTTCTCCTTCTTGAACCATCAAAGTTTATTTTCCACTAACTTGAGGAGGGGGGAATTGACTTCTATTGAGTCCCCTTCCTTTTTTGGGCCTTACAGTGTTCTCTTTGTCCACAAAGTGGCATATATCCAATAGTCCTTCTCAACACTTATAAAATTGAGTAGTGGAATGGGGGGTGGTTTCCATCTCGATATCAAAGAAAATTCTTTAAGAAGTTCCATATTTATTCATAAAACCACCTCAAGTGGGAAAGTTTTTCCCCAAAATATACCATTATATCTCTTTTTCCATATTTTTTAGCTCACATATGTGTGGATGAATTTCCATATAATTTTAGTTGATGGATGGTGTGAGGGGCATCTCTAGTCAAGGATGAATTGATGAGAATCACTACTTATATCCCATGAAATCCCAAACTTACTAACTAATTTTTGCCGAATCTAAGAATAAATATAGGAGCATTGAATTAGGAGGTGGGAGATGGTTTCTTCCATGTAGTTACACAAAATGCACCAGCTGATAATTTCAAACCTGTACCTTTTGATATTGTTAACCATGATTATACTATTGTACATGTAATAGAGTACTAGAAGAATATAATTTTGTAAAGGAAATGAGTCTACCAAATGTACCTCTAGTCCAAGGCCTAAACCACACCTATAATGCTAATATACGCTAATTTCATACTAAATTCACCATTAGAATTTTTGGCCCATATTATTTTAACCTTGTCCCAAAAGGAGGGGATATGGGTGCCCTTAAGGAAGGACCCCAACTCCTCTTATATGGCCTTCTTTGCAAGATTAAATTTGCCTATGTTAAACTCTTCCCACTCATTATTTTCATTACAACTAGCCACCTTGAGACCAAAATCATTCTCTCCTTTCTCCTTTATAGTGAAAAACTTGGTGAATATTAGAGGCAGTCACCAATCCATCTATCCCTCAAAAATCTAACCATATTCCCATCTCCAATGTTCTATTTGATACCTCCCCTTAAGTACTTCCTATTTTAAATAGTTTTAGTCCATATACTTAATCTAGTTAGGAGAACTTCATTGCAAAGGACTTGATTAAAAGGACTTCCTCCAAAAAGTTTTTACTCATAATTAGACACCAAGCAGTAAAATCATGGGTTAATCTCCAAGAAATTTTGTCATTAGGGCATTACTTAAGTTTCTTCTTCTCCTCAAATTCCCTTGCATTCTCATGGTTGAGACCCTGAACCCTTTCCAACCTTCCAGCTTCCTTTTCATTATTTCCACCACTATGTTCTAGAATTGTGGGGTGGCTTCCTTTACCATGAGGGGGAGAACCAAATAGGTGTCAGGAAGATTTGCTACTTGATAACCCATCTCCCTAGCTAAGTTTTGTTGGAGAGCCATTTTGGTGTTGAAAAACTAGAGTTTTCTATTTTGATAGTTAATATGCTGACTTGAAACTTCAACATATTGATTGAAAACTTTCTTCCAAGCCTTAGCTTCCTAACAGAGGATCATCCATATAAAATCCAGTTTTATCCACAAACTATTGTAGCTCCTTTGACAGGAGTGTTGTTGGTTTGACTCCTATAATAGTTCCTTGAGAAACCATGTCCAAAAGGTTTCTCACAAAAATATCAGCCACCATAATTAATAAAAAGGGTAATAGAGGGTCTCTTTGTTGGAAGCCTCTCCTGGCCATGAAGAATTGCCCCAACAAGCCATTGGTCAAAAAGAAGAATCACACCATATTAATCATTTCTCCTATCAAAAAATGAACTTCTCCTTGAATCCTAATTTCCCTAGGATTTTGATCCAAAATTCCCTCCTTACCTTATCTCATACTTATGAAATATTAAGTTTCATTTCCATACCTAGGTTACCTCTCCTTTCCATAGAATGGAGAACCTCATGAGAGGTTATAACCACATCAAAAAAAATCATCCAAGAACAAATCCATTTTGAATGTGGTTGATTGTCTTGTCAAGAATAGGCTTCATGAAATTCACCACATCCTTGGATAGAATCTTACAAATGGTATTAAATAGGTCCTTATACATCTAAACTAATCTAGATGATTGGGATCATTACTCTTTGGAACCAAAACAATAAAGCTTTGGTTCAACTCTTTGAGGATTTTCCCCATTCTAATAAAGTCCTAAGCTACAATAATTAGGTCATATTTATTGATATTCAAAAACTCCTAAAAGAAAGCCAAGGGAAGACTATCTACTCTTAGAACCTTGAAAGGTCCTATAGAAAATACCACCTCCTTGATCACATCTTCTAAAAATTTTCTAATGAAATCTTGATTTTTCCTCTCATCAACCATTTGATTTATGACCTCAAGAAACTTATTCTCATATTTGAAGGATTTCTTTGTGCTAGGACTCTTGCTCATCCAATTAACTAGAACCATTAAGTGATCCAAGATAGTCCTAAGGAACCCATGATGATAAGTGTAGGGTAGAATGTCCTATTGAGCCAAAAGGAGCACCATATCTAGTCTAACCTCACTAAGATTATGGGTTAGTTGTTTATTGGACCAGGTGAACTAGATGTCTTATAACTGCATTTAAAAGTGATCATTCCTTTGGAGGAATCTATCTAGATCATGCATACTCCCCAAGACATTCTCAATTCCACCAAGATTCTTTGAGGGGTATAAAGGAGTATTACAATAACCCACACAGATGGCTTTAGTGCTCTTATAGATGTCAATATAGGCTAAGCCTCCTCCCAAACCTGCAATCCACTCCTAGTGATAGGAGCATAAAAATTTAAAACAATCCAATTACTAACTGCATCAATAAGCCACAACCAAAAAATGGAAGTTATAGTAGAGCTCAACATTATTGAGTTTGTCTGGGTTCCACATGGTTACAATCCCTCTAGAAGCACTAGTAGCCTCACTATAGGCATATTTTGTTCCTTGCCAAATGTACCCCACAACTTTATCAAAGTTGTGTTTTTTCATATTAACCTCTTGAATAAGGATAATATCTAGCTTATGTTCATAAATCATAGTTTTCAAAGAAAATTGTCTCCTTGGGTTGTTTAGGCCCCTAATATTCCATGTAATGAAGTTCATTTGCTACCTTTTTGGATGTCCTCCAAGGTTATTTTTGTTCCATCAAAAATATCTTAGGAAGTTTTCTTTATTCTTTCCACCCTTTTCGATGACCTTCTAGCTCTCATCTCATATCCCAGATCCACCTTTTGTTGTGCACGAGTTTTCTTCTTAGGTTTCAGCCAACATCCATCATCCAAAAATGGTGACACAAGGGCTAAAGTAAATAGTGATTCTTCTTCAAATAGGAGTGTGACCATAAGAGTACCCTTTGAGGAGAAAAATTACACCCACTTGGTGGACTTAGGTGACCAACCAATCTTGTTCTCCACAACCATCTATGGGGTTGAAAAGAGATAGGCTTCCTCTTGAGTCACTCCCTTTCTTGGTGGGGAAAGTGTTTCACTCATTAGGGCTTTTAAATTCTCCTTGGATTTTGGAACCTAAACCTCCTCACTACCTTCACTATCGAGTGGTCTCTCTCCTTCCTCTATTCAAGCCTTGGGGTCTTGAATACCCTTCTTAGGAGAGGAGACAAACTATTCAATGTTTTCTATAAATGGGTACTCTTCCAACTAGTCTATCTACTTCTCCACATTCATAGCCAAGAATATAAAGTGTCCTTCAGCTATCCATGAGGAGAACCCTAGATCTTTATAAGGTATATTACCTTCAAAAGTAGCCTCCATCCCTTTAGTTGTCTCTCCTACATTCATGTTGGTTTTGCAATCTATGACAACATGGCCATATTTCATATATTTCTGGCAATATAAGTCTACATTCTCATAGTTAATCACCAAATTCCAAATCTGCCATCTAGATTTCAAAGTTATACTTTTATGGAGGGATTTATTCACCACCACATTAACACACAATCTACAAAAACCCAACCAAGTCTTATAGTGGGCAACAATGTCAAATTTGATAAAATGACCATAGGAGTCACCTATCCATCAAAAGATATTTTATTCCCAAAACTCCAATGGAAGATTAGAGAGTCTAACCCAAATAGGTGTCATTCTTTGGAGATTTACCATTCCCTATTTCTATTACCCTCCAATGCAAAAAATCTATTGCAAAGATTGTTGCCCCCAGCAATTTTGGGATCCCCTCTATTGTGAGGTTTCTTCCAGTGTTTGGAGGAGATCAACCAAGCGAAAATGTTAAGGACCTTGAAAATGTTTTGAATGAGGTTGTCATTTCTCCAAGTGAAACTATGTTGAAGGAGATCACTTTAGAAAATGCTAGGTTATGTGATATTTCCATCTTCTTCGCTTGTGTTGATCTGGATAAATGCTCCCCCTAAGAAATTATTGGATGACTAGTTCCATAATCTTTGTAACCTAAAGCTTGGGAAAAAAATTCTTTCTATCACCAAATCCTAAAAGGGTTATATATTATCTTTTTCAATAATCATGAGGCTCAATTAGAAGCCCTAAAATGGTAGTATTGGGTTGTTGGGAAACCCTCATTAAGGGTACTTGCTTGGTCCTAGGATGCCATATTTGATGAGGTCCTTGCATTATCTAGTCTAAGTTGGGTTATGATTAAAAATGCTTTGCCTTTCTATGTAATTTTCTTCTACAGTTTCTTGAACCCTTTGGAAACATCATTCAATTTAATGAAAATACTAGACTTGTATCTAATCTTGATTCCAGGTTGCTTATGTCGATTAAACTAGGAATAGATATTCCTCAATGTCTAAATCTCAACATTAGTGGAGATATCTTCTCCTAACCAGTTGATATTCTTGGAGGGTTAAATGCTTGCTTCCTCTGCAAGCAGGAAGGGCATATTTGAAAGAATTATCCTATTATTTTGAGAAATAAACCTAATCCTAACCAAGTTGAAACTCATGTTGACCCACCCATTCCTACTATTGTGGCTGCCAAATCTCGCTCTCTAGATTCTAGCAATTCTACCCTTAACCTCAAGTAGAACTAGGATCAATGCATGGATAAATTCTTGGAGGTTGTTAATTGTGAGAACAACTCAACTATGTCTCCATAGCTCCCACCCCCATTGTTAATCCTTTCACTCCCTTGAATAATACTACGCTTAACACCAAAAAAACTTTAGCCCCCATTGCTTAATTTCAAAGTCCCACTATCCTTGATATAGATGGCTTTCAAATGGTAAATAACAAAAAGTGAAGGTGGAAGAATGCCTAGTAGCTTGCCTTGGAACAACTATTCTCTACTAACCATAACTCTAATCTATTTTTGGCATTGTCTTCCCCTTCCATGCTTATTGAGGATATGGCCTATACTCATAATAGTGTTGATGTTTTGACCCATGTGACTTTGCACTAAGAACAAAATGTTGCTATAAATATTTGGAATGATGATGTTGTCATGAACGAGATCCCTGCAATCAAGTATAGTAAAATTGTGGCTCCTATAGGTCCTAACTCTAATTAGAAGATCATAAATCCTGTACCAACTCTAATTTCAAGCACAAAAAAAACTTGATCCAAAGGTAATCACATGTATCCATAGTTGTCAAAATATCCATAGCTGAAATAGCACCCAAAGCAAAGTGCCAAACCCATCCAACTATCCATACCTCAAAGGTATAACAAGTGAAGGTAATCACATGTATCAATAGGTCCTAACTCTAGTAAAGTTGTAGTGCTCTGAATTAGCTTTCCAACGCCTATAAGAACTCTGAAATCCGATATTCTGAGACAAAGTTATGGCCATTTTACTAAGACAGTCTTTTTACCATTTTCAGTACGATTTTTTATTTTTTATTTTTTCAGTGACAAAAATTCCGACGGGATTAAATTTGACGGCCATCATGGGCTGAAACCAAAAAACTCTTTCATTTCCTCTGAGCATGGCCAAACTAGGGCATATTATATATCAAAATTTATGGAAATGTCGACCCGGATCCAATGGTGAGGTCTGTTTTTACCCATGAGGTCATTTCTGCAAGCTACCCCTCAAAACCCTCATTTAAAATGAAACATCCGAAAAACTCTTTTTGTCCAACAATTTCGCATGCCCAAATATTTTAACATCCCATCATAATAGCAAACCCAAAACCCTCAGATCTGCAATCATTCATATATCTTGCCCTTTCCTTTTATCCTCTCATGCATTCCCATGGATTCAATCTAGGGTTACAATAATAAAACCATAGCTCTGATACCACTTGTAAGGAAACTTGGCAATAAAGAATATAACCGTTTCCACATAACCCATAATAGATCTATAATAAATACGGAATTAAAATCCACATGCAAGAGAATAGACAACATACCCACAAAATGTGACACAAGATATACCCTGGGAAACCCTCATTGAGGGAAAAAACCTAGCCTCCAAAAGCATCCATCACCATTTATTATTCAGCAAAAAATACCATTGCCATACAACCATGGAAGCCTTCATGGCCATAGCCACAACCGAGCAAACTATGTGAACAAGCATGAATCCACACATCCCATGCCATGCTTTCAACCTTCACAAATGCTCCCTTGGCTAACCTGTCAAGCCTTGTCCCACTCGACTCTTGCCTTTTGTCTTCTCCTTGTCACTCTCTCACTCTCTCTCTACAACAACTACCCTTGTGGCTGCTTATATAGTAGCAAGTTCCACAAAACCACCAAGTGGTATTACATAAAGCATGTGCTAAAACCATGTGCTACCTAACCCACTGACCCCACATTTAATATTGGGCATTTAATTCTTTTCCCCAATATTAAATAATTACATGAAATATTTTCACAATGTCACAATACAACTCATCAAGAATATTCCATGGGAATCTTTACATGTTGCACGTCCATCTAGGTACAACATTACATAATAAAATAAAATAATAAAATATAACAATATTATGCAATGTGTGCAACACCCATTATCTTCAACATCCTCTTGGTAGAAATTTTTTTGAACCCTAGGCTAGAAGAAGGCTAAGGAGTTTTGGTCTCAGCAAACCATTCTTAAGAATTGGATTCTTCTAGCTAAGCAGGAAATCCAACTTAATCCCTCCTCTCCCATTCTCACTAATCATGTCTCTCATGCCATGGATTGCCTTAGAAAGAACCAACAAGTCTGTGTTATGGGGTCTACATTAGGGATCACAAATACTGGCTCCAATATGGTGATAAAGGATTCAAATTCTTCTTTAACCTCTTGAGACAAAAACAAGTTAGAGAAAGGATTTATAGGATTGTTGTTGATAATATTGATCTCCTTAGCATTAATGACATCAATACTACCTTTGAGAATTTCTATAAATCCCTATTTGCTTCAGAGGATAATCATGTTTCTAAGCTTATCAAGCACTAATGTAAATCCTTAATTTCTAACGAGATCTCTAAGGTGGATTCCATCTTACTTAACTCCAGGGCCTCCCTCCAAGAAATTATTAGCTCCATCAACTCTCTTAAAGATGATAAAGCTCCTGCCCCTGATGGCCTTCGTGATAAATTTTACAAGGCTAATGTTGATTGGATTGCAAAAGACCTCTCTGATCTATATTCTAAAGCTTTTGATTTAGGTACTCTTGGTTAGTCCATCAACATTAGAATTATTAAGGTTATCTATAAGGATGGGGATAAGGCCTTTATGAATAAATAGCACCCTATTAGTCTTATTAATGTTTCTTATAAAATTCTTGCTAAGGACCTTGCCTCTTGCCTTGTGCATATTCTCCCCAAGTTCATACGCCCCACTCAAACTAGCTTCATCAAGGGGCATTATATTTTGGAAAACCTCCTCACTAGTTGGGAGGCCATGGAGTGGGCCAATTATTCTAGCCAACATGTTTCTATGTTCCTTATTAATTTTGAAAAAGCTTATGACCATGTTGAATGGGACTTTGTTCTCACCATGCTTTTTGCTTTTGGATTTCTTGAAATTTTCTATAGATATATTAAGGTCCTCCTTACAAATGCTTTTGCCTTTACTGAAGTCATGGAAATCTCACTCATTCTATACCCTTCTCCCTCTCCATCAAACAAGGTTGCCCTCTTCTCCCCTAACCTATTTATTATTGCCTCTAAGGCCTTGTTTTACCTACTCAAAGTTAGTACGTTATCTCCTAAGGTCCAAGGAATTACTCTTACTAATAATTCTAAACTTTTTAATATCCAATTTTTTGATGACACCTCAATCTTGTTGAACTTACCCATCATAATATTGAAAATCTCACCCAAAAATTGATTAATTTCAAAAGGCTTCTGGTACCCATAGCTCTACCTCTAAATCCATTCTCCTGGGCTAGGATGAGATCCCCCTAGATTGGCTTCAACACATTGACTTCTCTTGGGGTGCCCCCCATAAAATTGTTTGATATTTGGGTACCCCCTTCTCTATTTCCCCCTCTCTCAAAGTTACGTAGCTTTAGATTAGAGAAGGATTCATAAGAAGCCTACTAAATGGGATAATAGAGTGCTCTCTCTTCCTGGTAGGATCCAAGTTTTTCAAAAGATCCTTTCATCATACAATATCTATTACTCATCCATTTTGATATTTAGCAATTATCAGATCTATGAAATCCAAAAGACTATTACGAACTTCCTGTGATCTAATTGAAAAGGGAAAGGGAAAATTAATGCCGTTAGATGGAGTTGGTGTCATATTGACAAGTCTCTTGGTGGCTTTGGTTTGAAGGATCTTAAATTACAGGGGATCTCCCTTGCTACTAAGTGGATTTTCTAGGCCCATGATGGTCACGAACGGTTGAAAGTGCTTCTTAGAAACAATATCCAAGCTGGTGTTCCTAAATATGCCAAATCTTGGAAAAATTTACCATTTAGTGATCTTGTTACTAGTTCCTTTCCCATTTCTATTCGGGGTACTTTGGTTTTCAAATCCATTTGGAGAGCTTGGGAACATGTTTGTGGCCATGTATATAACTCTAGGTTTGATAATTGCAATTCCCTACATGGTGAACGTCTTATCTGGTGGAACCTCCAACATAATGGTAAACCCCTTGCTTTGACACAAGGATGTTTTGCTAGATATTAGCATAATAAAGGGATTAAATGTTTTATGGATATTATGATCAATGGTAACCTTATCAGCTAGCCTACTCTTGTTGATAATCTTGATCTTCTTGCTACCCATAAAAGAGCTTAGAACATTATTAAAGATTCTTGTTCCCTCCTTAATTTTCCTTGTAGCATTGATATGGACTACACAAATTTCTCTATTTTCATTGGTTTGATGGATCCTCCCTCCCTCAAGTCAAAGCTAAAGACATTTATCTGGTTTTTAATAAGGACTCCTCAATCTTGAATCACCCTAACTCCACTTGGTCTATCAATATTAACCCCTATGACTGGAAAAAAAATCCTATGTAAAATTTGGAATTCTTCGATCCCCCCAAGGTTAAATGCTTCAGATGATAGCTCATGCTAGATAGGATACCAAAAAAGACTCAACATGGTGGATCTCCTACTTGTCTTGTTCGTAACATGCCTGAAATTATGTGGCATATTTTCTTTGACCATTCCTTTGCCAGAGATATTTGACATTTATTTGGAATCTCCCTAACTGATCATGCTTTCCCTTTTGATATCATTACAAGCTCTATTATTGGCCTTAAAAAAGATGCTAACCTTTTCTAGCATATTATATCTTCTTACATTCTTTAGTTTATTTGGAAATTTAGAAATGAGGATATCTTTCAAAATATTAGCAAAGCTCTTACTAGGTTTTATAGGAAACTCACACATTATTAAATCATTTCTTAGGTGTACTATGTGATGTGACTTGTGTGGGAGAAGGTAAAAAGATTTCTTCATGACGGCCATGCCACTATGTTCATTTATGAAATGAAGAATGGTTATGAATGGGCCACTATTGTAGAATATCAGGCTGCGTTTGATGATGCTCTCAAAAAGTTGATTCAGGAAATTAGGGATACTAGAGGACCCTATTTTTACAAGCTAGAGTTATTTTCTCATGTCCTTGATACAAAAAAGTAATCTAGATGAAAGGTGACCAAGGGTGGGCAGCTTGGGTTGAAGATTTTAGTGATATTTTGAACTAATTTTCTATGGCTCCCTTTCTAGCACTTCTCTCTTGACATCTGTTGTATCTTCTTTTGATCTACTACTATTTTTTATCTACTTCTTATGATGTAAACTTGTTGGGTTGAGGCCATACCTCCCCTCCCATTTTTGTTCCTATCTTTTTGATCAATCAATATATAATATAAAATATATATACTATTACAATCAATTAATCTTAACCAATGAGTAATATATTCTTTTTCAACCAATCAAATGCTTGTAGTTTTATTTTTATTTTTACTTATTAATTTTTTGTAATGTTTACACATCAATTTTTTAAGTTTTAACATCATTAAAATTATTCTATTTAGATGATTAGTGCATATATTTGAGCTCTTATAAGATCGCATTCTTCAGAAGCACTATACCTACAATATGATGATATTTTAAAATGTACACATTTATAAACATATAAAACACACTAAATATATAATTAAATAATTTTTAATAATTAATGCCCATATTTTATGATGCACAATATAGAAATATAAAATAGATAAAATAAAACTAAGTTATAATAGTAAGTTTATAAATTAAAAATTATTTCAATATTTTAATATTTAAAAACGTTATCTTTTTAAAATATAAAAAATATATATATTAAAATATTAATTGAACAATATTAAATTGTGTATTACTATCAATTTATTTCTTGTCTTATAAATTTTTTAATCTATAACTATTTTAATTAATTAAATTATACAACAAATGCAAGCCACTATGTAGATGGTGGTCCAATGTGTTTTGAAGGTTCACTATTATTAGCAATTCTTTTCCTTTCATTTCATTCTCAATCAGATGTTGAGATGGGCGAACATTTAATAGGAATGTGCAAAGCTTAGTAATAGTTGTTCTATGAATTTTTTTATGTTTTTATAATCATTAAAAATAGGTAAAATAAAATAGCATATGTTTTTAAGTATTTCAATTCCAAATTTTTTCTTAATGAGAATAATTAACATGTAGTTAAAATAACTTATTAATGTGGTGTGATGAATTCTATTTCTATTATGTTTTCTCCTTTCAGATAATTGAAAAAATTTAGAGACTCCTATTTTTGTAGAGAAGATTTAAAATAATGGAGAAAATTTTTGAATTATTTTTCATAGAACTTTTGTCTTGAAAAGAAAAGCTTAAGTCGTACATAAAACCTCATTCTTAGAAGAGTTGTTCCAATAATTTTAACAACTTTTTAATGTGTTAAAGATTAAAATAAATTTAATATAATCATATTCCATAATGGAATGACAATAATGCCTATTGCCATCATTATTGTGTTTATAATATTCTTGGATTCTTTAAATTGAAAATTATGAACACATTTTATTTCATTCCTAGTCAAATCAAAATGGCCGCATTACAACAATATTTCTATTTGTACAATTATTTATTTTCTTGTTAGTGCTAAGTAGGATCATTTAACAGTCCTAATCATTTAAATTGATTTTAAACTATGAATTTGAAGGTCTTATGCATAGAAATTATTATTTTAACCTTGACATACTTTATAAAAGTTGGGTTATTCATGTGATTTAGTAAATATATAATATGTTATGTGCATAAAGTTGTCTTCCCATTTCATGGAGGTCAAGAATCTAAATATAGAAAAAAAAACAAATGAAATTGAACATATAATTATTATTTTTAGAATAAACACCTTAAAGTGTAACTAGGAAAATAGTAAGTACTACACTATACATCTAATCATTTAATACAACCATTAACATTATTTAAAGACTTCATAATTAATTAATAATCAAAAAAATAAGTACATCTTTAATGAAAGATAGAATTAATATTATAATTTAAGTAAGCCAATAGGCTTTCTCCTTAGGAGACTTTTGTCAAAATTTTTAGAGTTACTAACATTATCAGATGTCTGAAAAGGCCAAAATGGGTTTGGTAAAGAAAATAGTGTTGGGAGTTTCCTTGTCATAAAAAAAGACAGTGGTGTAAGAAAAAGTGAATAGCAAGCTTTGTGAAAATAAAATCACAACTTTAAATTTTTGCTCGGGACATGAAGGTGTTGAGTGCCAATTTTTCTCGGCACCAATAGATGTCAAGTGATAGGAGAAGGTGTTGAGCTAGGTCGGCATAAGAAGATACCATGTGAACTCAGCACACAAAGCAACTTGACAAGAGTATGCCAAGTGAGCTTGGTAGTGTGGATGCCTAATGAGCTCGGTCACCACTATAGGGAAAACCTCGATAGAAGTGGATGCCAAGTGATTTCAGCTGAAATTGAAAAATTATAACTTAGACAAAGACTAGATTTTCAACATGAATGTTTCCACTTTTAAAACCAGAGAGCCAAAGCTTGAAGTGTTCAATAATAAACTTCTCAAATACAACAAACAGAGGAAGAGTAATGGATTTAAGTATGCCTACTTTCTTTCTATTCAACTTTAATTAAAACTATTACAAAATCTAGGAGCATTCAGCTTCAACTAAAAAACCCTAAAATAACCCTAAAACTTTAAACTGGTGAAACTTCAAACTTCAAAACTTTAAACTTGCAGCTCTAATGGCTACATGCAATAGTGCCTGGAGCAATCATTGCTTCATAGGATGAATTAAACAAACAATAAAATTACAAAATGACAAGAAAAAGAAACATGTGCATCTACAAGCACAAAAAAAGCTTCCTTTTGTCTCTACAATTTGATCTGCTAATCAAATTCCTTTCCCTCTTTCTTCTCTGCTCTTCTCTGCAACTTTTGATCTCTTCAACTTCCACTAGTCGAATGAAAAAAATGAGTCATTCCTTTTCTCTTCTACCAAAAATATTTTCCCCCTCATTTCAAAATTTGAAAACTCACCTACCTATATTAAATTTTTAGGCTCTTGTACAGGTTGTTAGGGGTGGTAGGTTGTTAGATTGTGGTGACTGATCAGGAAAGTACTGTACATACTTCATAAATAGTGGTAGCCGACATGGTAGCCGACATATTATGGCCGACATATGGCCGACATGTTATAACCCTAAAGCGGTTTAATACTTGTATAAAAAGGGCTTAGGGTTGGGTATTTTTGATATGTGGTGATACGAAATTGGTTCTTGCGGCGGTATTGAGCTGTAAGGGATTACGGATTGTAATCAGGTTGTAATCACTGGATTGTAATAAGATCGGACTTGCTGTTTGGTGGACGTAGCCCAGGGATTGGGTGAACCACGTTAAATCTTGGTGCCTTGTGTTCATTTCTATGTGTTCTATTATTTTTTGTTATTGGTTATATTTGCATGTAGTTTTTATTTTTGTCTGTGGTTTATCCTAATAAGTGGTATCAGAGCCTAGTTGTTTCTCAGTTATCCTCTGCAGGAAAGTCTCACGGTTAAGTGGGAGTCTCACGGTTGAGTGGGAGCAATGGCAGATGATGGTAAGCTGAGGGTTGATAGGTTTTAATGGGCAGAACTTCCAGTTATGGAAGATGCAAATGGAAGACTATTTATATCAGAAGGATTTGTGGAAGCCATTGGAAGGAAAAGCCAAGAATCAGGGAACTATGTCAGAGGTTGAATGGGATCTTTTGGACAGAAAGACACTTGGAAGCATTCGGTTATGCTTGGCACCATTGGTGGCATTTAATATTACAAAAGCAAAGACGACAGAAGATTTGATGAAAACCCTAGCGACACTGTATGAAAAGCCATCCGCTTCAAATAAGGTATTTCTCATGAAGCGTTTATTTAATATGAAAATGGCAGAAGGTGGATCTGTTGCAGATCATTTAAATGAGTTTAATACTATTACTAGTCAATTATCTTCTGTGGGTATCAATTTTGATGAAGAAATTAGGGCTCTCTTGATTTTGTGTTCTTTGCCTGAAAGCTGAAATGGCTTGGTAATGGCGGTGAGTAATTCTGTTCCTGGATCTAGTACCCTAAAATATGATGATGTGATTGGTGTTATTTTAAGTGAGGAAACTCGTAGAAAATCCTCAGGTGGATCTACATCAGGAAGTGCTTTAAATGCACAAAGCAGGGGCAGAACGACTGAAAGAGGAAGTAACTCTGGAAATCGTGGGAAATCAAGAGGAAAGTCAAAGGGGAGGAGGTCTCAATCGAGAGGACCAAATGATTGCTGGTACTGTGGGAAACCAGGGCACAAAAAGAAAGATTGCTGGACTCGAAAGAAAAATGAAGGAGATAAATCAGATGGAGACAAAGAGGCAAATGTGGTAAGTAACAAATCCAAAGAGGATGCTTTGCTTCTATCTTTAGAGAGTGTTGATGATTCATGGGTTTTAGATTCTGGTGCTTCTTTTCATGCTACACCTCATAGAGGTTATTTCATTGATTATGTCCAAGGGGATTTTGGGCTTGTTTATTTGGGGGATAATGAACCCTGTCAGATTGTTGGAAAGGGAAAAATTAAGATTAAGTTGCAGAATGGGAATCATTGGCTACTACATGAGGTAAGACATGTTCCAAAACTAAGTAGAAATTTAATTTCAGTAGAGCAACTCGGTGATGAGGGTTGTGTAGTTACTTTTAATGATAAAAATTGGAAGGTTTCAAAAGGTTCCCTTGTAGTAGCAAAAGGTGTGAAAGTAGGCACCTTATATCTTTGTACAGGTCATATTGTTCCTTCTACTTTGATTGTTTCAGAGAAAAATGAATATTCAGGAACAATTACTGCAGATGAGCAGGGAGAACAAATAGCTGCTGTGGATTCTGATACAGCGCTGTGGCACAATAGACTTGGGCACATGAGTGAGAAAGGTATGAAAGTACTTCATTCAAGGAAAGTTTTACCAGGTCTAAAATGTGTGAATATGGATTTCTGTGAAAGTTGTGTGTATGGAAAACAAAAGAGAGTGAGTTTTGTAAAGACAGGGAAGGAAAACAAAAAGGAGACATTAGAACTTGTGCATACAGATGTATGGGGACCAGCTCAGGTATCTTCCCTTGGTGGCTCTCATTATTATGTTACATTTATTGATGACGCAACTAGAAAAGTATGGGTTTATTTCCTTAAACAGAAATCTGATGTATTTCAAACTTTTAAGAAATGGAAATGCTTGGTTGAAAATGAGACTGGTAAGAAATTAAAATGTCTCAGATCTGATAATGGTGGTGAGTATTGCAGTCATGAATTTGAAGATTATTGCTCCACTAATGGTATTCGTAGACAAAAAATTGTTCCAAGGACTCCACAGGAAAATGGAGTGGCTGAACGCATGAACAGGACTATAATGGAGCGCGCAAGGAGCATGAGGTTGCATGCTGGGTTGCCCTTACACATGTGGGCGGAGGCTATCAATACTGCAGTATATTTGATTAATAGAGGTCCCTCTACTCCTTTGGGCTGTGGTATTCCAGAGGAAGCATGGACTGGTAAGAAGGTGAGTTATTCTTTTCTCAAGACCTTCGGTTGTGAAGCTTTTGCTCATATAGACTCTGAAAATAGAACCAAGCTAGAAGCTAAATCAAAGAAATGTGTCTTTGTTGGATATGGCATTAATGAATTTGGTTATAGGCTTTGGGATTTTGAAAATCATAAAATTATAAGAAGCCGGGATGTCATATTCAATGAAAAAGTGTTGTACAAAGATCTGTTGTAGCAACATGAGAAGAAAGAAGATGATTATGTAGTGCTGGATGATACTCCAAAAGCTGATGTTCCAGCCATTCCTCATGATGTGCAACAACCGCAACAACAAATACCACATACACCAGTGAATGTTAGACGGTCAACAAGGCCAATTAGACCTCCACAAAGGTTTTCTCCCTCTTTGTATTCTATTTTACTTACTGATGCTAGTGAACCTGAAAGTTATGATGAAGCTGTGCAGGTGGATACTAAGATTCAGTGGGAGTCTGCAATGAAAGATGAAATGGACTCTTTGCTGAAAAATAAGACATGGGATTTGTGCAAGTTGCCTGCAGGTAAAAAGGTTTTACAGAATAAATGGGTTTACAGGTTGAAAGAAGAGGAAGGAGGTAAGAAAAGATTTAAGGCCAGGTTAGTTGTAAAAGGATTTGCACAGAAAAAAGGAATTGATTTTGCTGAAATATTTTCTCCTGTTGTTAAAATGACTTCTATTCGTACTGTTTTAAGTCTTGTGGCTACTGAAGATTTGCATTTAGAGCAGATGGATGTTAAAACAGCCTTTCTTCATGGTGATTTGGATGAAGAAATATATATGGCTCAGCCACAGGGTTTTGAGGTCAAAGGTAAGGAGAACTTAGTGTGCAAATTGAAGAAAAGTTTATATGGCCTGAAGCAAGCACCTCGGCAATGGTATCTAAAATTTGACAGTTTTATGCATGAGCATGGATATAATAGGTGTCATTCAGATTACTGTGTTTATTTTAAGAGGTTGGATGATGATAGCTACATTATTTTATGTTTATATGTTGATGATATGCTTATAGCTGGGTCTAACATGGATCATATTAAGGGGCTGAAACGCCAATTAGCACATGCATTTGCTATGAAGGATTTGGGGGCAGCAAAACAAATCCTTGGTATGAAGATTTGCAGAGATAGGAAGAACAGAACATTGACGCTATCTCAAGCTGATTATGTTGAGAAGGTGTTGCAACGTTTCTCTATGGAGAATGCTAAAGCTGTCAGCACACCTTTACCTGGTCATTTGAAATTGACTAAGGAGATGTGTCCCAAGACACAGGAAGAGGAGGATAAGATGTCCAAGGTACCCTATGCTTCAGCTGTAGGAAGTTTGATGTATGCTATGGTATGCACTAGGCCAGATATTGCACATGCAGTGGGAGTCGTTAGCAGGTATATGAGTCATCCAGGTTTTGAGCATTGGAATGCTGTCAAGTGGATTCTCAGATATTTGAGAGGAACATCCAATAAGTGTTTACACTTTGGGGGCTCTACTACTGATTTACAGGGCTATGTTGACTCAGATTTGGCTGGGGATATTGATACCAGGCGGAGTACTACAGGTTATGTCTTTACTGTTGGTGGGGCAGCCGTGAGCTGGGTTTCTAGGCTACAGAAGATTAATGCTCTCTCCACTACAGAGGCAAAGTATGTTGCTGCTACAGAGGCCGCCAAAGAGATGATATGGCTTCAGTTCTTCTTGGAAGAATTGGGACATCCTCAGAAGGATAATTTTTTGTTCACAGATAGTCAGAGTGTCATTCATCTTGCTAAGAATTCAGCTCTGCATTCTAAGACCAAACACATACAGTTGCGGTACCATTTCATTCGGTCAGTTTTGGAGGATGGACAGTTAAAGCTGGAGAAGATACATACCAATGAAAATCCAGCAGATATGTTGACAAAGGTTGTCACAAGGGAGAAGTTGAACTCCTCTTTAGCTTCAGTTGGTCTTTTAGACTAAATGTGAATAAAAGAATAGCAGAGTCCAGGGTGGTTTGATCCAGTGGGAGCCCCATGCAGTAGTTGTATTGCTACAGGATCAGTCTCCAAGTGGGAGATTGTTGTTTAGTGTGGCGCCTGATCAGTCTCCAAGTGGGAGATTGTTAGATTGTGGTGACTGATCAGGAAAGTACTGTACATACTTCATAAATAGTGGAAATTTTTTTTTTTTTTTGGAAGTAGCCGACATTGACATGGTAGCCGACATATTATGGCTGACATATGGCCGACATGTTATAACCCTAAAGCGGTTTAATACTTGTATAAAAAGGGCTTAGGGTTGGGTATTTTTGATATGTGGTGATACGAAATTGGTTCTTGCGGCGGTATTGAGCTGTAAGGGATTACGGATTGTAATCAGGTTGTAATCACTGGATTGTAATAAGATCGGACTTGCTGTTTGGTGGACGTAGCCCAGGGATTGGGTGAACCACGTTAAATCTTGGTGCCTTGTGTTCATTTCTATGTGTTCTATTATTTTTTGTTATTGGTTATATTTGCATGTAGTTTTTATTTCTGTCCGTGGTTTATCCTAATATAGGTGGGTGTTTGGCTCCAGAGACAAATGACTACAATATTAAATATTTCAACACTCTCCCTTTGTCCCAAGCCAAACAAAACAAGGATCACTGCTAATCCACATCAACTACACCAAGGCATTCTCTTAAGTGTACAAAACTTCCAATGCCTAAAGGTTTAGTAAATATATCTGCTAGCTGCTGCTTAGACTTGAAATATTCTATTTTGATATCCACATTCTCCACCAACTCTCTAATGAAGTGATATCCAATCTCTATATACTTGCTTCTTCTATGAAAGACTGAATTCTTGGATAATATAATTGATGAGATGTTGTCACAATAAATTGTGGTTCCATCCTCTTGCCTTTCATTCAAATCTGTCAAGATCCTCCTTAACCAAATAGCTTGGCACGTTGCTACATTTGCTGTATATATTCAGTCTTTGCTATAGGTTGAGCAACAATAGGTTGCTTCTTGGATGCCCATGAAATTGCACCCAATCCCATATGAAACATGTATCTGGAAGTGCTCTTCATATCATCTAAACTTCCAGCCCAATCACTATCTGTGTAACCAAGCAACTTCAAATCATTTGCTGCAGTATACAAAATTCCAAATCCCTTGGTAACATTCACATACCTTAAAATCCTCTTTTCCACTTGCTAATAGGAATCCTTTGGTGTTTCCATAAATCTAGAGATCAAACTTACTACATGCATCATATCTAGCTGAGTTGCAATCAAATACATCAAACTTCCAACCATGCTCTTGTATAGTGTTGGATTCATACTCTTACTACAATCTTCTTTGCACAACTTTAGACCTATTTCTTTTGGTGTTGGGGTTGCCTTACTGTTTTGCATTTTGAATCTCTCCAAGCTCTTCCTTGCATTTTTTTTTTGAGAGACAAAGATGCCATCATACATTTGATTTACTTCTATGCCTAGAAAATACATCAAGAGACCTAAGTCTATCATTTCAAATTCATTTTTCATGGCCTCTTTGAACTCATTGATTAGAAAATTGTCATTTCAAATGAAAATTAAATCATCAACATACAAGAAAACAATCAGCACATTACCATTTGTTGCCTTGATGTAAAATGTGGGCTCACCATCACTTTTGCTAAAGCCATTGCTCATCAAATATGAGTCAATCCTACTATACCATGCCCGTGGAGCTTGCTTGAGCTCATATAGAGCTCTCTTTAGTCTATAAATTTTGTGTTCTTCACCTGAAACATCATAATTAGGTGGTTGCTCCACATACACTTCTTCCTTCAATACACCATTTAGGAAGACGAACTTCACATCTATTTGATATACCTTCCATTTGTGTTGGGATGTAATTTCTATGATAGCACACACGGTTGCCATTCTTGCAACTGAAACATATTTCTCATCATAATCTCTGCCATACTACTACTTGTACCCATTTACCACTAAACATCCTTTATAGCTATCTATTTTTCCTTCAGAATTGCACTTGGTCTTATAAACCCATTCACTCCAATTACTTGTTTCTTGGGAGGAAAAATAGTTAACTTCCATGTCTCATTCCTTTCAATAGCATCTATTTCCTCACCCATGGCATTCCACCATTTCTCCTCATTCACAACTTCCTCAAAATATATTGGATCACTATGAGAAAATAATGCAAAATTTACACTCTCATCATAATCTTCATCATAGCTTTCATCTTGGTATATCTCCCTTAGACTCTTGGTATTTCTTGGCAATAGGGAAGTGAGAGTGGGATCTGAATTATTAGTATTCCTGCTGCTACTATTTTGTATACTAGCTCTAGGATGTCTTGAAGTGCTTGGAGCTATTGCTCAACATTTTAATGGCTACTTTCCTTTTTGCCTTTGTCCACAATCTATATTTGCTACTCCATCTTCCTATTAAGCACCAATGTCATCTTCGTTCTCTTCAATAGTAGGCACTTTACTTGAAGTGCTTGAGAATTCATCTACCGAGCCATCCCATGACTAATTTTCAAGAAACTCCACATCTTTTAAAATGATGATCTTCTTGTTAATTGGATCATATATACTATAGGCCTTTGATTCTAAGATGTACCTTGTAAAGATGCACTTCACACCTTTTTCATCTAGCTTTTTCCTTTGTTCTTTAGGCACATGTGCATATGCTATACATCCGAACACTCTCAAGTGCTCAACTATCCATCTACCCCTTGACCAAGCATCAAGAGGTATCTTGTCATGACTTAATTTTGTAGGACACCTGTTGATCAAGTACAATGTTGTTGCTGGAACTTCTCCCCAATATTTAGTTGAAAGCTCTTTTGTTTTCATCATACTTCTTGCCATTTCAACAATGGTCCTATTCTTTCTCTCAGCCACTCCATTTTGTTGCAGAGTATAACTGGCTGTAAGCTCTTTCTTTATGCCATTTTTCTTACAAAATTTTACAAACATATTGTAGGTATACTCCCCTTTTCTATTTGACCTAAGAACCTTAATATAGTGTCCACATTCTTTTTCAGTCAAAGCTTTAAATTCTACAAATTTATCAAATGCATCAGATTTATTCTTTAAAAAATACACATATGTCCTACAACTAAAATCATCTATGAATGTCATAAAATAAGTACTCCCTCCAATAGAAGTAGTTTGTATAGGGCCTACTAAATAAGAATGTACCAATTCTAATGGTGCTCTAGCCCTTCTAAAATTTCTAAAATTAAAGGGAAGCCTATGTTTCTTACCCAATATGCAAGCTTCACACTTGTCATATGAATTTACACTTGTCATATGAATTTACAATGTTTGGAAAACCATCTACCATTCTTTTCTTGGACAACAAATTTAAACCAGCAAAGCCAAGATGTCCATACCTGAGATGCCAAATCTTGGAGGGGTCTTCAATCACACTCCTAAGAGTTGATTGTTGATATACTACTATACATGCATGCTTGGGAGGTGCAACATTGACTTGAGAAGAGAAACATGTCTGTATTCTCAATGGGAACATCTAGTTCTTTGTCATTTGGACTACTGCAAGTAATCTATTACTCTCATCCTTCTCATGAATGACACACTTGTCATTTTCCATTAGCACCTTGTATCCATCTTGAATGAGTTGTCCAACACTCATCAAATTGTGCTTTGTACCGGGGGCAAAATACACATTTTCTATTTCCTTCTTCTCACCTTGCTTGGTGCAGACCATAATAGATCCTTTGCCCACTATGGGAATGGTTCCATTATTTCCCATCTTAATTTTAAACTTAAAAGTCTTATCAATAAAAGAAAATAAATTTTCATTTTCACTCATGTGGTTGCTACATCCATTGTCAAGATCCCATACCTCAGGGCTTCCTTCTTCACCAATGTTACACAAGATGGAGGTTGTGGAATTGATTGCATTTTCCATGTTCACATCAGCCACATTAGCATTTTTCTTTGACTAATCACCTTGTTTCTTCTGGAATTCACTTGCACAATGCCCATATTTATGATAGTAGTAGCATTCAACATTACTCTTATTGGAGTTGTAATTCTTCTTACCTCCTCTAGAACTATTTTGAGAGGTGCTTACTCCCTCTTGGTTACTTGCTCTTCCTAAGCTTTCTGCACTAGCATCCCTTTGTCCATTCCTTCCACGACCTTTATTTCTTGAGCCTCTATTAGAGCCATTTATTCCTCTCCCCTTACGTCTTGAATTCTCTTGAGCCTTGAAAGACTACTCTTGAGAAGTAATTGCTGACCTGTTTATCTGGAGCTCATGGGTTTGAAGAGTTCCCATCAACTCATCTATTGTCAATGTGGTGAGGTCCTTTGCTTTCTCTATGGTCATGACAATATTGTCATATTTTTGAGGCAAATTCCTTAGTATCTTTTCCATAATTCTTTGCTTATCATATTCTTCTCCATTTGACTTGAGTTGGTTTATCAAAGTGGAGATTTGTGAGCTAAACTTTACAATAGGTTCATTGTCCCTCATCTAAAGGTTTTCAAACTCTCTTTTGATCATTTTTAGCTTCACTAATTTGATTTTATCAATTCCCTTGAAGTTCATCTCAAGGATATCCCATGCTTCATTTGCATAATTTGCTGCTACAATTTTGAGAAAAACTGTTTCTGTCATTGCTGCCTCAATCAAACTTAGTGACTTTGCATCCTTTCTCCTTGACTCTTTGAACTGAGTCTTTTGTGGATTTGTGAGAGCAACATACTGAGTTGGGTCTATCACATCATTGAACCCATTAATCATAAACTCTCACAATTCATTTGCAACCATTATGATTTTCATTTTCTTTGCCCATGTATCATAATTTTGTCCATTAAAGGATGTTGGCTACTGCCATATCTTTCCTATATCTTCTGCCATATCAAATATCCCAAAATAAAAATTTCCTAACTCAATGTGGATGTGGGGCCTCAAGTCTCTAATATCATATAAAAATAAAATCACAACTTTAAAATTTTGCTCAACACATGAAGGTGTTGAGTGCCAATTTTTCTTGGCACCAATAGATGTCGAGTGATAGGAGAAGGTGTCAAGCTAGGTTAGCACAAGAAGATATCGTGTGAACTCGGCACACAAAGAAACTCAACAAGAGTATGTCGAGTGATCTTGGCAGTGTAGATGTTGACTGAGCTCAGTCACCACCATAGGGCAGAGCTCGGTAGAAGTGGATGCCGAGTGAGCTCAGTTCAAACTAAAAAATTAGAACTTAGACAAAGACCAGATTTGCAACGTGAATGTTTCCATTTTTAAAACTAGAGTCAAAGCTTGAAGTGTTCAATAATAAACTTCTCAAATACAACAAATAGAGGAAAAGTAATGGATTTATATATGCCTACTTGCTTTCTATTCAACTTTGATTAAAACTATTACAAAATCTGGGAGCATTTAGGTTCAACTAGAAAATCTTAAAATAACCCTAAAACATTAAACTAGTGAAACTTCAAACTTCAAAACTTTAAACTTGCAGCTCTAATGGCTAGATACAATAGTGCCTAGAGCAATCACTACTTCACAGGACAAATTCAACAAATAATAAACTTACAGAATGACAAGAAAAGGAAACATGTGCATCTGCAGGCATTGAAACAAGCTTCCTTCTATCTCTACAACTTGATCTGCTGATCAACTTCCTTTCCTTCTTTCTTCTCTACTCTTCTCTGCAACTTCTGATCTCTTCAACTTCCACTGGTCGAATAAAAAAAATGAGTCATTCCTTTTGTCTTTTGCCAAAAATATTTTCTCCCTCATTTCCAAATTTGAAAACTCACCTACCCGTATTAAATTTTCTAGCTGTTGTGTAGGTCGTCAAGGGTGGCAGGTGAGTGTTTGACTCCAGGGACAAATGACTAGAACATTAAATATTTCAACAAGTTTGTGGAAAGTAGTACGAGTTGTTGGCATTCTTTCAAATCTACACTCAAATCACTGGATAAAGTTTGTGTAGATAATATGAGTTAAGCAAACGCTAAAATGTTTAGATTTCAGGCTGAAAGTAGATTAGAAAGATCATAGCCTTTGCTTCAGCGAGGTTTTGGCGAATTCTTAGAAAGGTAAAGTCTAAATTTGTGTTGAATTTTCCTAAAATAGTCTTCAAATCAGCTTGTAATCTAGATTAAAAAACTGTGCATTTTCAAAAATTGTCTTAAAATTTGTCTTCAAAGTAGCTTTTAATCTAGTAATTTGGCTAGAGGAAGCCAAATATTCATGATGTTCACGTTGTTTTGCATGTTTGCTGATGTTTCCTACTAAGTCTTAGTCAATCGCAGTTCAGAAAGTGAACATTGATTGCAAATTTTCACCTTGCAATACTGATGCTTCCTTAAATCTCTCGAGTTAAACTAAAATTACGAGATTTCCATGCCTTTTCTAGTTTTCCTCCACTTAGGAGTAATTTATGGCGTGGTTTTCTACTTTTTACAGGTTTTGCAAGAGATTGAGGAGTTTTGATGCAATGGCAAAGTAATCATTTTTATCTGAGAGTTTGGCTATGTTGTTTTCAACGCAATGTGTGCCGATACGGTGAATTGGAGCTACGTGCCCCTGATAAACTCGTCCGATTCGAATGCAGATTTTGTAAGCCTTCTCCATAATGCGAGAGAAGAGCAGGATGATTATTATGAATCTTACAAGTTTAGGTGAAGCCACAATTACTTAGCAAGACAAGCTTTTCTTCGTAGCTATTAATTCTACATCGAAGAAAGCTTCAAAGACAAGTCTAGAAGATCGATCCGTAGGCTGAACGAGGAATCCTTTTAGGAGCTTTTGAAGAAATCACTTGGATAGTTGATTACAAACACGAAATCCTTTGTGAACCACTGCCACTGTGACATTCTACTAGCCGGTAAAAGCAAACAGAAGAGGAATTTATGGCCCGTTTCCTATTTCAGCCCTTTCGAAGAACCTACTGCTTCGCAGCATGATTTGAGTCATTATTATTTCTGAAGAAATTATAATGTGGTATGCATTCTTCATCATAGACTTTGATCTTTCAATTTCCGCTAAGTTTTTCGCACAAATTACCTAAACAATTTTTTTTTCTCTAATTATTTAGAAGTGTTCTGGTATGAATTCTTTCATTTCGGGCTTCGATCCTTCAGTTTCCACTGACTAAATTTTCCGCACAAATCACTTTCTAATTACTGTAAGCAATTTTTTTGACTTTCTGATTTAGTTCATTTATTCAGATTTCTGTAATTGATTGTGATGTAGGGTTTGCCAAAAAATATGAAGTCATTTTCAGTTGAAGAAATTAAGGATCACAAGATTGTCGGAGCTCCATTCAATCAATATTTTAATGTCTTCACGAAAACAAACTTCAGCTTATTGGCAGTATGGATAGAGTAGGTCTGATCTATGAAGGCCGTTGTTTCGTAATATTTCAAATTAGGTTATTTTGGTAGAATAAGAAAATCTACCACATAAATTGGTACGGAGAAGGTTTATTTTGATGTAAATTTTAAAGATAGTTTAAATATTATTTCTATTATATTAAATATTAAAATAGCATATTATTTATTTATAATAACTAAATTTAAAACTTATATGAGAGAGATATTATGATTTTTTATATAAAAACTAATGATTTTATCATATATTATTTGTATTATGCATTTTAATTAATATAATATGGAAAATTTACATTTATAAAAATTTAAATATTTAGTGAATGAATAATTTTTTTGACAAATAGACTTTCATTATTAATTTATAGTGTTATAATACATTTCCCAAAAAACAAGTTTCCTTATTAGAAAGCAAAATATTATATGTAAAAAAAATCAAGATATCTATTATTTATAATAAAATATTTATAATATAGACAAGAGCCTACAACACAATGGTAACCTATGAGCATCTCATGTGGGAGGTCTTGGGTTTGAACTCCCTTAACACATAAGAATGATTAAGCCAGGGTACTCAATAAGATGAATGATATGAAGAGAGATAGAGAAAAGATTGATATTGATAAAAATAGGGAAGGGAATATATATATATATATATATATATATATATATATATATATATATATATATATATATATATATATATATATATATATATATATAGAGAGAGAGAGAGAGAGAGAGAGAGAGAGAGAGAGAGAGAGAGAGAGAGAGAGATCACACTACTACATAGAGGGTGAGACAATTTCTTTATCAATCGTCTTAATTAGGGACGATAAAAAAGTTGTGTAAGAACAATTTGATCTTATTTTTAAAATACAATAAAATTATTCTTAATATAGATTATCAATTTTGTTAGGGCATGATGGATCAAACCACCATCCTTCCACTTATGAAACAAGTGCTCTTCCATTGAGCTAATGCCCTTTAAACATTAAAGATATATTTCTAGAAACTACAAGATTAGTGAAATATGAAAAGTAACTCATCTTTTGTGTTATAATTGTATACCATTGAAAAATATCAAGAATACACATTGTAATTATTTTGATGGTCATTAACTTTGAAAAATGAAATTTTTAAAACTATTAAATAACCACACTACCTCAATTAACAACTTAATATTTTGTAAAATATCCATTGTAAATTTTAGTAAGATATCTACAGAATTATATTCAGCTTACGAAAATTTCTACCAACAAATAAAAATTTACATATATCAATTAGCTACAGTTGTACAAGTCATTTCTGTACACTAGAGTTTCTTCCTGTCAAGAACTACAAACTAAAAGCCTTATAAATGCAATAATGCAAATAATTAAAAACAAAAAATATCAATCTTACCATATCTTTGCTAAAGCTGATGTTGAGATATTTGATTTTTGAAACAATTCCATTAAAAGCTTTACATGTATCCTCAAACTCAAGGAAGGATAAAATTGTCATAAATGATATCTTTAGAGCATATGCAATGCAATATATGGACAAAAGAAGGGTCTCTTCACAGTGAAGCACTAAAATAATTTATAAATTGGCTATTTTACATCATTTCCAAACACCAACAATCATCCTTAATGTTACGTCAGTCATATAAGTTGTTGTTGCAGTATTGTGGAAGATTTCCATCAATAATATAAGGTTTTTGTGAGTATTCTGAAGGTTACATCAGTCATAAAGGGTGTTGTATCAGTATCATAAAAATCAAAATTCATATAAACTTTATAGTGTTGTTCCAGCATTTTGGATAGTTGCAGCATCAGTCATATAAGGTGTTGTTCTAGCATTCTAAAAGGTTGTGTGAGTCAAAGTGCTACTCTAGAGAACAAAATTTTATGTCACACATTGATGATATTATTTTAGGCTGAAATGAACAAACAAGTGTGAAACTCTATTTATTACTAATTAGAACTTTCTTGAAAGTCTTAATATTTATCTTATTGGTTTTTATCATTTTGACCTATATTAAGAGTAAGAGGTTATAGCGGAAAGAAATAAAACTCACTATCGTATTGTGTTGTTTGAGTGAAGGATACCTTGGAATATAGAGACAAAATAGAAAGTCATAGGCAAGGGTAAGGGTAGACCAAGGGTTTCTTTTCTCCATGCTCCTAGAATCCACATATTTTTTTATTCTCTCATACTGATCCACCATTGGTCCTATTGTTTTATTCTACTACAGGGTCAAGAATAATAAGTTAAAAATAGCACTGAGAATAAAATTTGGATGTCCATTGGATTGAAAACATTCAACACTTTGAATAAATATCCTGGAGTTGGTGAAGCCTCCTTGATTGGAGAAAGGCCCAATCCTGCTATAGTGCTCTACTAGGTCTTTACATTACCAATTTACAAATCCCTCCAAAGTGCAATGCTCCAATATTGACCTTTTGTATTCAAAGCTTTGATATTTTCCCTTGTAAAATTCAAGATCTGTCAACTATTTCTCATGAACATGTGCATTGTAGGCTCTTCCCACCATGCTCTTTGTAATGAATTTGTGACGCAACGTGTAATCTAGTAGAAAAGTAATCATGATAGGATTGAAGAATATTGGATGATTTGCGATATGAAATCTTGCCAATCATGCAAAAAACTTTCTAGTAGTTAGGCCATTGCTTAGCACAACCTTGAGTATGCAAATGCTAGATTGCTTTCCAAGTTGTCACTTGTATTTTGGGATTAGGATGATCCCTATGAAATGAGGGGTGATCACTTCTTCCTTGTTGGAGGCAATTATAAGCTGATTCAGACCATGATAGAGGATGTTCCAATTTTTTTTGAAAGAGATATACATGAGATAAGATATGGTATTAATGGTGTTCGTGTAGTAACTGTGGGTCAATTTTTTCAAGCAGATGCAGTTCTGTGTATAGTGCCACTGGGGGATTTTGAATGTGGTTCACTAAATTTTTTTCCACTATTGCATTTAAGAAAAGTGGAAGCTATTAAGAGATTAAGGTTTAGACTACTACAAAAGGTTGCTTTGCTCTTTACTTATGTATGTTGGGAAGCTGATCTTGATACATTTAGCCACTTGAATCATCAAACTTGTTACCAGGGTTAATATTTTTGCTCTATAGTTATTTGTCTATATTTGGAGGGACACTTCTGATTGCTCTTGTAGTTGGAGAAGCTACAAGAAAATTTGAGAGCATTCCTGCAACATATTATCTTTAGCTTGTGCTTCAAATTATGAGAGGCATGACCTAGGCTATTAAGACTTTCATAACTATCTATGTCAATTTTAGGGATAATTGTTGATTCTAAATGCTGTATAATTCCACTCAAGTATTTCTGGCCCAAATGGAGTTAATGTACCCAATCCCATTCAAATAGTGTGTAAAAGATGGGGAAGTGATCCTCTCTATTTTGGTTCATGTTCTCATATTGTTGTTGGGGCATTTGATAGTGACTGTGATAGTCTAAGAGAAAGTCTTAGAGATGTTTAAGTTTTCTTTATTTGGGAGGCCCCTAGTCGTAAATACTCATTGATAGGGAGGTTGATGAATCAATCACTGATTCATGCTTTGGGTCTTCTTGAAAGACTTAGGGTGTCTTTCCCACACCACTTGTCACCTGTAGGAGCTTAACTATCTAATGATCCCCAGGTCTCTCTAGCCAACCAATCTACCAAGAAAGATTCATGAATCAAGTCAAAACTTGATGCATTCTTGCTTCACTCACCATAACCATAAAAGCAACATAAAGGCTCTTAACCTCCAAATATTGAACTAAGCCTTGCAGAGGTGTGGAGATATTGTAAAATACTTCAACTCAACCAAATAGGGGTGCTATAATTCCCATTTGATTCATCTTCCCACCCGATTTCATCATTTCTTCACAAATAGGCCTAAAAGGCTATTAGCCCCCATTAGGTATCCTATAGCGAGAAAATGAGGATTTTCTCCAATCCTTCCAAAGTAACCCTACAAGTTTTCTTAAGATTCTTGGATCATGTGCCACCCTCTCAAGGATTTTTGGGGCTCTTGGGTTCACCGCCTTCCATATAGTACCTTGACTCAATTTGAGTGATTTTAGGGTTTTAGGCCTCTTAACTAGTTGTGCCGCAAGTTGAGAGCTGTAAGACCATCAATCGGAATTTTATGACCAGACCCTCTTTACCAAGCCTTGGAAAGTCTCCCATCTTCAATTCCCAAGTGGAATCATAGCTCTAGCTATCCACCTTTGCAAGTTTTGTTGGTTTTATTTTGTTCTTTGCTAGCTGACTCACCATAGGCTCGCCTAGAGAAAGACTTTAAAAATTGCTCCCCTACATTTGAGAGTACCTGCTTCTATACACATTATGTACATGGAATCTACTCACTATTCCAAGAGGTCATATAGAATGGACAGTGGGAAAGTGAGTAAGAACTCCATCTTTACCAACTACTTGAACAAAACTGGTGGCAGTACAAAACTTTAACAATTTCACAAAGGAATACAAACTAATCAGGATTCAAAAAACCTACCTAATGCCACATACATTCAAGTAAAAAAAATATTCACAAGGTGCACAAGTTGCAAAACTAACTTTTTAACTCCTCACTACGTACTATCATAGAAAACAAGAAAGTTGCTCATTAAATTGCTCCAAATGCCGGTTGCTCAAATATTCAATCCATACAATGGGAATCCAACCTTGTTCATAGGTCTTGGCATGCCATATATAGGGTTTTTGGGTGGTTATTCTCCCCTTAGGGCTCTTCTCCATTGAATTGTAACTTTCTTGACAATGTTGCTCAAGCAACTTTTCAAAGTTGCACAATGCAACTTTTACATCTTTTTGACAACTTTTTTCCAACTTAGCTAAATGAACCCCAATGCTTCCCAAACTTAACCACATTCCTCAACTAAGGTAAAAACATCATCCTAACCCATTGTAGACCATAGTGACCTCATGATGACAACGTCACCATGCTTTGGGCCAATCAAAGGGCTTTACAACTTGCTAGCCCCTAATTTCACCTAGCAAAAGGTTCTAAGACCCTATGAACAAAATCCATATTATACTACCACAATTGTCAACATGAATTTATACAAATCATATCAAAAATTCCCTAAGGCACACACACAAAACTAAAACAACAAACATTTAAATTGCCTAAGCAATCCCTAGGTTCTTCATTTAGACTACCTAACCAATCCCTAGGTGCTCTTGCACCACTCATCAACAATGCATTGTGCATTTTAAAGTGGATTGCAGGAAGAAACAAATATTTTTAACATGCTAATATGAAATCAATGATAATGTATATGGAAAGAAGACTTTTACAGGACAATGAAACATATGCTTCTCTTCTTGATGATATATTTAGCAAGCTTGTTCTACAATTTGGGAAATTCTCTATTCTTTTTTATCCACTATCAAATAGCCCTCAATTAATGGCACTTTTGAGCATTATTGTTGAGGGATATAACCACCAAAGATGAAGACAACTTCTATAATAAAGATAAGGTTCGATGGACATTTCTAATTCATAGCAAATATGAAGGTTATCCAAGACTCATCTGCATGTGAAAGAAATGAAGACATTACAATAGATGGAACATAGGAAAGGGATCGATCTAAGTATGATCATCTCATAAATCTTATTCTCATTGTCAAGTGTGGTGTTAGAAAGAATTATCTCATTCTCAAAATTTTGGTGACTCCTTTACTCCAAGTTTTGTAACTACTATAGGTATTGATTTCAAAATTAGGACTATTGAAGTGGATGAGAAGCACATCAAATTAAAAATTTGAAACATGATTGGTCAGGAGGGCTTGCCCGCAATCACCACTACATGTTCTTGGGGTTCTATGGGCATTATTCTGGTATATGATGTCACCTGAATCAATGCTCAACAACATTCATAATTGGTTGAGAAATATTGAACAACATGCTTCTAAAAATCTACACAAAATATTAGTTGGAAACAAGGAAGAAATGGGTGACAACAACAGTGGTAATCTAATTGCATGTGGTTGGGCACTTGCAGATGATTTTGCAATAATGTTTTTTGAAACTAGTACAAAAATGAATGTGAATGTTGAGAAGGTTTCTTTAATATTGTAAGGGACATAATGAAAAGAGATGAAGCACTAGGACTTCCTGGGAGGCCACCCGTCTTAGTACCACTCTAGCTTAAGTACACTTAACTACAGAGTTTCCTCCTTGGATAAACCCATTCTTCTTACAACCCCTTTGCAAAACATTCACCAAGTTCTTTACTAAACAACAAAAGACTTGAGGCAAGTATGTTTCGACTTTCATCAAACAATACTTTTACTATCTCACTATTTACCAATTAATTATATTCTATCATTTGCAATTAATAGAATATAATGTTTTGGACTATATTGTTCAAATGCTCACTAGAAACTATAAATCATTATATGTTTATGAGGATACACATTCAATTGATCATTAGAAACCAAAAAGTTTACTTTCAGAATAATTCCATCTCCATCAACATTAGAGTAAGAATTTCCACACTCAACCCCTGTTTTCTCTATAAAGGCAAAAATATCTGCATTCTTAGTATTGTCATACTCAACATTAATGGGATAAAGGCTTACATTCTATAAATCAGAATTTGATAGATTGGGAACAAACCCATCCTAAAAATCTCTAGGAAAAGAAAATAGAACATTTTGGTCTAAATTTGTCTTCATGAATTACTTTTAATAGGATGTGATTTAATAGAAGAAGATATTTTAATTCTATACAATAAATTATAATCTGCAATGACCTCGATTATGTGGAACGAAGGATCTCTGTAAGTGTCTCTCATATGTTGATATTACTATAAATGTTATCATTGAATAAACCACTATAGACCCAAATATACCAAGCAACATACCCAGATTAGTAACAAGCACAGCAGCAGCTATAAGGATACATATCATCCATCAAAATAAAGAGGATACATAATATATTGTCACACACAAAAGAAGATACAAGGATAGAAAATTTGTGTCATCTCAAGGGATACAAAGAAATGATATTCAGATGTTGTTAGTCTTATCTCTGAGAGTGGGTCTCATTCTATCAAAAGAAGTTCAAGGGAGAATCGTATGGGGAGATGCCCATTAAGAAAGGCCTTTTTTCCTTGTAGTGCCTGCCCCTAGTTCGCATTTCTGTTATCATTGTCAAATTCCTTAGGCTGATTTTATGCATTGATTAGTTTTAGAGATATTGGATTTACAATATTATGATATTATTTCATGTCTTGAATTACAAATGTATCGGTTATTATTGCTTAGTTGATTTCATTCATGTGTTGTTAATGGTATTTTGATGATTCCTAGTTAGTAAATGTGGTTTCTTTCATAAAAATGTTAACATTATGTCTTTAATGATGATTATGTTGTATTGATAGAGATGCATTATTATATGTACGCATTTGATGTTTAGACTTGTGATTTTTACGATACTTACCCCATACTTGCATGTGTATGGTGTGCGTGTTTATTTTATCTTTCTGTCTGACATGTTTGATGTGGTTAAGGGAGGGAGTCGTAGTCACCTGCTAGTTGGGATCTACACGATGAACCACTCCTTGCCATTGTCTGTTTAGTTTAGATATATTATATACATGTACATGCTTATCTTTTATACAGGATGCAGGTACCAGGCATCGACTTTCCTGAATTACCAGGATGAGCGTGCCCTATTACAAATACTCAAATGGTGAGAATGGGAAGATAATGATCAGGTCCAATCCTAGCCATAAGCCTATAATACTTGTCCTGCAAGGAGGACTCGTAACAGACTGTCTACCCTTTTTAAACCCGTGAGTATTTTGTGCGTATGTTGTTTTGTGAGTCTTTGATGAATTTCTATTAATTAATTCTAATTAACATATTATATTAATAATTTAATTTAATGGAAGATTATTATGATATTTTGAATATTTTATTATATTTAATTAATTGAGAAATTAATTAAAAATAAAGAATTAAATTAAAAATAAAAGTTTTAAGATTAAATTTAGAATGAGATAATATTTATTTAATTTAATAATAATATATTTAGAGTTCATTTTTAAATAAATGCTAAATATTATTGTTATTTAAGTTAATAAATATTTATCAAATTAAAACGTTCAAAAATAAACTAAGAAGTTGAAAGATATTAAATTATGAAAAAGATTTAAGTTCGCATGAATGAGTTTTAAATATAAGAATTAATTAAAAGATAAATATGTGAACTTAATAAGGATATTTTAAAGTGTTCATGAGATTAAAGTTAATAAATTAATTTAAAGTAAAGTAAAGTGGAATGTTAAATAAAGTAATTTAACAATTCACTTAACGTGCATGAAAGGAATAATAAAATAATAATTTTAATTAAAAGAGAAATTAATTGTGCATGAATAAATTAATTAAATAAAATAATTATTCTATTTTAGAGTTGTGGAGACAGAAGCCCTAAGAGGTAATTAGATTCTATATTAGAGGTTTTTGGGGTCATTATTTGGGGAGAGAGTTTTTCAGACACAAGTTTTTAGACACAGGTTTCAGGGAACACACTTTTGGAAGAGGAACAAAGAAATCTTTGGAAGTTTTGAAGGGTTTGGTTTACCAAGGGATCACTAGGTTGTTAGCATCAGATCAAGGTAGGATTTGTTAACCATTGTAGAAATACTTTTGAATCTCTGTCTTCCTCGTGCCTGCTATATTTGAAACATTGTTGAAAATTCTGTGAATTAAAAATTCTACAATAAATGGATTTGCATTGTGGAAAGTTGGATTAAATTATATGTGAAATTTATTTTATTTTAAATCCCTTGTGTTGAAAATAATAGATCCTTACTATTAAAAATTCCTATTGGAAAAGTAAGAATAGAGTCAACATTAGAAATGTAGAAAAGAAGAGAAAGATTAGATCTAGGGTTCTTGAATTTTCTAAATACGATTGTATATTAGATTATCAAATTTTCTTTTTATTTAAAATATAGATTTCTTTATCAAAAATAAAATAAAACAAGACTTATCCATTTATTTTTAAAATATATATATATTTAGGAGAAATATATAATATTAAGTTAAATACATATTGCATTAAAGAGATTGGTTTTAAGGTTTAAATAAACAAAAACAAATTTATAATTATTGGGGAGGGGTGGTTTAACCAACCCCTAACCCCCCCACCCCCCCCCCCCCTTGCCTGTACATCGCAAGCGATTGCTGTACGCAGTCGTACCTGCGACTGCAGTCGCAGAGCCGACTGCAACAATAGCTGTGCACTGCGAATTCCTAAGTGCCGACATCGATATTAATTGCTTAAAACATTAAACGCCCCCTCATGTTATTAATGTATGGTAAGTTTTTAAATATTATTAAAGTTTTAATAATAGTTTTATTTGTTTATTAATATATATATATTTATTAATATTAATATATGTTAAATACTAATTGTTATTTAATATATATTAATGTTATTATTATATTATCAATGTTAATGATTTATTATTATTAATAATTTAAATTATGTTGTAATAAATTATTATTATAAATATAATTAAGTGATTCAAATTATAATAATATTTAATTTAAGTCTTAATTTAATTATTAATAAAGTAATGAATTTAGAATTGGAATGAATATTTTATATAGATAATTTTATAATTTTAATTGTTTGTAATTAAAATTAGTTCAATTAAGTGTAATAACAAAGATTATCAGTTATTGTATTACTATTATGGGTTTAAATAAAGAGGGAGGTAATTATTTAAAAAAAAAAATTAAAATAATAAAAAAATCATTCGGTATTACTTTAATAATTAAATAAATAATTACCCTTTATAGTTATATTGATTTATTTGGCTTAACATCAAAATTAGGGTAGTTGTACTTTTTATTCGAATATAAAATGGGTTAATTGTAAGGGTTAATTGCGAAAACTTATTACGTAAACACAAACATTGAAAAACTAAAACTTTACTTGTAACCCGATTATGTATTTTTTTAAATCAAACCCAAACTATGAAACTGTGATGTTGCTTGTACTATCTATGCTTTTGGATTTTGGAGTCGATTAGGTGTTGATTAGTCTAGGATGTACATCAGTGATTTTTGTGAGATTTATTTTATACTATTTATGTGGCTGGATGTCATGATATGTCTTGTGATTCAAATTGAGATTATATTTATGAGTTTACTTTGTGGAGCATTTATGTGTAGTGGGGTGGGAGAACCATCCTATTATCAGGTTGCCTGTTAAGGAACCGAGTTTGATCTTTAGGGTTGTTGTGGTATGGGACACAACTATGTTTTTATGTGCTTAGGAGAGGTTGTCTAGGTACGTGACTTGGGAGTGTCTTGCATAAGGGTCTAGGACCCAAAGTGGTCAGTGCCAGGGTAACCTAATGCAAGTTATGTAATAAGTGATAATCTAGTAATTAAAATTTATGGGGGGAAAACACACTAAAAAGATAAGTTAGAGATTTTTTATCTACCCATGCCTTTAGTGCTAGTATAGACTAAGGATGGGAATGAGATGAGTGCCTCGTCTTCTTCAGAGGACTTTCTAGTTTTCCATATGTGTGATGTTGAGGGTCCGGGGTTCAGAGTAACCAGTCCTGGGTAACTCAATGCTTGAGGGTCCGAGGTCTATTAAGAGATCAGTCCAGGGTAACTCAAGCAGTCATGTGATGACACTCCCTAGTATGTAGTTTAAGTCTCCTCTATAGATTTGTGTATCTCTGGTGGTGTACTTATTGTTGGATGTGGTGTATCTATTGTCAGATGTGTTTATTATGGTTATTTACTTTCATTGATGATGATTGGTGATTCATGGATGATGTACTTTTGACATGTGGCTTTTGACTTGAGGTGATTGTCTTTCATTGACTTTATCTTATGATCTTGGTATTTGGTTTATACTTGGTTTGTGAGTGATGTTTGGTTATGTGGTGTCAGTATTGGATTGAGTGTTCTTACTTTTGGATTATTTTATCTTCTTGAGTAGCATGTGTTACCTTTGAGGTAGTTTTGGCTATTAGGGGTACCTTGCCTAGGAATGTTTTATGTTTGATTAGCCGTATGTGGATCGTTCATTATCTTCCCTACACGGTGGGAGTGGAAGCCTGACTAGGTAACCACGCGGTCGGGAGGTAGTGCCTTCTTACCATTTGGGTTCCCCTCACATTGCCAACTATTGGATGTTCGTTGCAGAAGATGTACCTTTATCATTCTTATTTCTTATCTTAGAGACTTCTTTTCAGATGATGTATATACGTTATCATGTATCATGATGTATTGTATCTTTTCTCACATACCCTGCGACATGTGCAGTGGATGTTATTGATTGGATGTACTTTCATTTTATTGTTTATACTTATGCATTTTCTTATGTGATTATGTATCTGTTATTCCTTTATGATCTTGAGACATTGTACTTGAAACTTAAACTAATTAATTTAAAATTATTAAATGTGACTCAACGTAAAGGAACCTTTGAGGAATTGAAACTATATCTATAATTGCAAATGTGTATTTGTTGTATATGTTCTTATTGCTTCCGCATTAATGTTATCTTGATGTTGTTTAAACTTCAAAAAAAAAAAATAGTTCAGTAAACATTGTAACATGTTAGGTTTATTTCTCTTGGGTTCCCGAGCGGGGTGTTACATTCCTCTTTTGGTCTCAAGCTTGACAACTAAAGATGGGATGTTCATAGGAAAGGACCTTTCTTCATCCATGAAGAAGGATATAGGGCTGATGGCATAATATAGAGCTCTCTATAGAATTTAGTTTCAAGCTATTGTAAAATGTTAGTAATTCAGGTGCTTTGGGATTGTTAGCTCTATATATTTTTTATAATCCTTATAGGTGGGATGCTACTATTCTGATGCATTGCTAGCTTTCTATTGTTTTCTCCTTAGTGTTCCATGTCACTATGGCATCTCTACTATCACTTTTCTTGTCATTGTATAAAGGAGGCCCCTTTCAAAATCACTATTTCTAGTTCATAACGTAGGTAAAAGAAAATAGTTCCATAATCTAGAAATTGAGGAAATATGTATAAATACAAATACCTATTAAATTTGGAAAACTTTTGACTAAAAAATCTAAGTAGTAACTCATGCATATGCCTAATAGAGTTGCACTAGAAGACGGATTTATTATATGTTACTTTCATATCCAAATCAATTACCTTTAAAGTAAACATTATAATATATGAGAAAGACAAGGAATACATACCTTTGCATCTGATCATTATAAGAATGACAAGAAAATTTAAGAAAGCCCTATAGCCATACAAAAACAAGTTCTACAAATCAAAAGATGACACTGGTCAGAGTTACATCTCAAAACTAAATAAAAGAAACAATTAAAAAACTATTCTGAAATGTTTAAAATCTGAATCTTAAGATAAAGCTAAAATTTGTTCAGACTATTTCAATTTTGGCCGTTGACATTTCCAATATTTCCACATAGGTGCCTTTTAAAAGGCTCTTTCCTGGGGACAACATTGTAACCTTGGCAGTACATTGTGATAGGCATTATTGGGCTTCATGCTATGTCAATGGTGACTGGATTGTAGGGAGATCCAAGTCTCCAATTTCAAATGTTCCTAAATAAATTCCAGTAGAAATGAGTTCCACATTGGAAGATAGTGATAAAGAAAAAGAAGAATCCATTTATAGAAGTTTAGTTGCAAGATATCCAAAGAATAGGAGATGTGGGAACATAATCTAGATGAAAAATCCCCTTTGATCGACCATGATCAATAGTTCTATGAAAAATTTGTACAACATGTCATTGTTCATCACATAACTTAAAATATGTCTGAGTGTAAATACTTCTTGAGAATTTTTTTGTTCTTCCAGTAATCTTGTGTATGATAAGAAACATTCCCCAAAATTAGTTTTTGAGGGTCAACAACACAATTGATAGTATCATGTGGTAATTTTACTTAATAATTAATTCTATTTTATTTAATTCAACCACTTCAATGATCTATGCATGTATGAACTTAATTTCACCTTTTCTTGGATATAGCTTTAGTTCTCTTTCTCACAAGGTAGCTTTTTTGGACTATATATGTTTAGCCCAACTCAAGTCTTCCTACGTAAGAAGTCATGTATTTTGGACTGTATAAGAATAGAGGGAATCAAACTACCTCATTAGAAGCACAAAAACAAATCCAATTCACCATTTGTAGACAAGATTGAACTTCTGGGAGAAAAAATTACTTTTTAGTAATTTAGAGGTGTTAACAACAGACTTGATAAGGAAATCAGGTCCTCTCATTTAAAAACTTGGGGGGTGGCTATATAAAATTCCACATCATAGCAGGAAGAGGTTGCAAAATCCATCAAAAAAAATCAAACTAGACAAATCTGGGTTGTTTAAACTTTGATTTTAAAGAAAATCATAATATTGGAGGGATGTGAATTGCCATTCCGAGCATGAAATAAATTGTGTGTTAGGAAAATTGCATCCGATTGAGGTTAATTACTATAGGATGAAGGTTGAAATTCATCATGCTTAGCAATTAAAATCAGAACTGTGTGATGACAGGCAAAGTGTAAAAGATCAACTTTTTTGTAGACCTGTAGGTGTAGACTTAATATCTTCCAGCAGCAGCAAGGTATTCTAATTTTGGTATGACTTTCATATAGAATCCAATGTTGAGACCTATAGGTGTAGACTTAATATCTTCCAGTAGCAGCAAGGTATTTTAATTTTGGTATGACTTTCACATAGAATCCAATGTTGAGGGAACATAGTTCAATAATTTTCAGCTTAATATCACAGAGTAGTGAAACTTCGAGATCATCTAAGGGAAATACATATGAAAACACAAACCATGTGCCTAGTACACAGGATATAGTAACTTTAGTGGATCGTGTATTTGATAGTCAGTTGTGTAGAACAGTTTACTACTGTAATTATGGTCATCCTTTAAGGGTTTATGAACTATTTTTTGGCTTACAACTACAAATTCCAACTAAACAAACATCTCAAAAGACCTTGCTGCCCTGTTACAGAGGCTTATCATCTCCCAAAACAAACTTAAACAATAAGGCCAAAACCAATGAGAACAGAAATGTTGTTGGGAAATGAAGATTAGGCATTTTTTATGCTAAAGAAAATGTATCTTCTTAGGAAATCTTAGCATCTTGTGGCAAAGAGAAAATCATTTATTAGCAATGTAAGCATCCCAGTATCATTCACAGTCAGTATTGATGTAACAATGTAAGCAGTAAGGAGAGGCATAGTTGACATAGTACAAGTCCAAATGGTGACATCAGTTGAGGTAGATACAGTGTCTTCATGCAGTGTGGTTGTGAAATAAATTATCATATTAGCCAATATCCCACCATAAGCCAGCCTCTCACAAAACTCATACCCTCTTTAATCCAAACATTGACCAAAATTATATCACAAAGAAACAATATTCATCAACTAAACAAATACTTAGATTGTGAATAAATAGTAGAGATAAATTGTAACAACAATAAATTTAAACAAATATTTGATTCAATCAAATCAAATTATAAAATTTTCTTAGTCTCATGATTAGATCAGCTGATCGTAGAGATCAAAGATGAATAATGCATCATAGTTGCCTTAATAAATAAATGTCTTCAACAAATGTGAGAGCAAGCACAACAAAAATAAATCTCATAAATGTTCATGCAAAAAATGAAGATCAAATAATCCATTTGTAACCTCATGGAATTCATCCAACATTGCAAAACCACCTCTCATGTGAAGCATCATACAAAGTGCAGAAATTAATAAATGAACAGATTGAATCCACACATACCCACTATAAAATAACATACCTTCAATGTAATGTTTTCTATCTCTTCTTCCATGGATCTTCTTTCTTTTCTAACCTTTGGGTTACATTTAGTTTGTAGTAAAAACTAGCACAACATAAAGGGCTCCTACAAGGGAGTAGAGATTATAATTATAAAATGATTTTTAATACAATAATGAACTGAATCAAATGTTCATTTCATTGCAGGTGGGAACATGATTAAACAAGTCTTGATGATAAATATGTCTCTAATGCTTTTCAAAATTCAATGTCGCTCACAAATAAACAAGGTTGAAGAAAACAAGAATAAAATAGCATGAAGCATCTTAGTTAACACCTTCCCCTTATAGAGCTATCCTGGGAAAAACATTGCTAACCGAAGCCCCCCAAAAGAGGTATCATTAAATATGCTAATGTTAAAAATAAACTATGAGTTGATCGTCGTAAAGAGCATGTGTGCTCCAAAGGACAAATGAATGATAAACATTGCATTGGCTGTCAACCCACCCATCAATATCATTATAAGTTGACAGTATATTGTCCATCCAATATTATAACTCCTTGTTGATTCAAGAGATAGAACATTGGGTTTTAATATAAGATCATTGTATATTCTATGATTTAATTTTTATTTTGTGTAGTCATTGTTTAGTCCTTGTATTAAGGTTTTCATTCTATCATTAAGAAAGTTTAGGTTCTATCACTCTCTTATTCACTATTTTTTTAATTGTGATTCAAATTTTATTATATATTTTCAGTTAATCTTCTAGTTTCTTTTCCTATCAAAATAACAATAATTACTAAAATTATATTCTATGGAACTAAACTATTCAGATTTGAACTAAATCTCAATATTAATCACTAAAAAAAATAATTAAATGATATATATAAAAACAAATAACAAAAAATTTGAGGTTTCATGACAAGTGTTTGACTATATTCCATGACCCTTAAAGCAGCAAGTTAAGGGCACCATAGAAAGGGATATTATAGCCATGGAGGTAGAGCCAACTTAATCTAAAGGGCCCCTTCAAGTTAATCAAGCAAAAGTGGATGTTAACATGGATGAAATGAGAACTACACAAATATAAAGAAAAATGAAGAAATAGATCTAGGAGACCTCGATCTAAATAAGATTGCAGTGATCTATGACAAGAAAGGGGTGGCAAGCATTCTTGGAGAACACAAAGAAAAGAATGAAAAAACAACCTCTACCATGAGCTGAAAGAAGTGGGCTTGAAACAAGAACATTGTGAGACATCTAAATTGGGGATGAAAGCTATATAATATCTAATCAATACAATCCCAAAGGATGCGACAAGAAACAAGGTTGGTGATCTACCCAACAGCTCCTCGAAGAACTCAGGGCCATATTAATAGATGAAGGATAAGTAAGGGCACTTGTCCTCCCCCCTCTACTATTTGATAGAATATGTGAGGCCTCGATTACTCCTTAAAGCATAGAATCCTTGAAAATAAAATCATGGAGGATAAAACCAAAATTGTTACTCTCCAAGAAACAAAATTGTATTTTTTATTGAACCACCCATCTCCAAAAGTAGTGTTGGCAAGGATATGACAGAATAGAAATTGTAGCAAGAGGCATTCTCATCCTACAGAACATGCAACAAATTAGCCTTCTCCAAGAAATATCTACTCGACACACTCTTTCAGCAGTAGTTCAAATCATTGGCTCTATAGACACATCGACCTGACAAATATTTATGGCCCACACCATTTGGATGAAATTTTTTACATGCCAGACTCCTTCCAGGTCATCAACTCACCACTAACCTACACATATTAGATAGTGACTAGGGATTTCAATATGATCGCTATCCTTGAAGAAAAGAAGGGAGGCATAAGATGCTTGGACAGAGATTTTGAATCCTTTCTCCACACTATACAAAGGTTTAATCTACTACATATTGAGACTTACAATGGAATGTTTATATGGAACAAAAAGAGAGAAGGGGATTGCGAAATTGCCTCCAAGTAAGCTGATTCCAAATTATAAATAAAAGACATATATACCTTTTCTTCTATAGCATTTCATAAAGCCTCCAACAATGTGGTCATGGTTGTCCTTTCAAACTTCAAAAAATTTCTACAAGAAGTCTCATTTAGGCTTTAACCACTATATTTTAAATGAATCATCTGGATAACTCTGAACCAAAACCTAATAAAATGACCAAACAATAGGGTTATAAAAATCTCTAACTTTGAAATGTTCTACAAACTTATAGGATTACTAAAAAGTATGAAGGATCCATCGTGTACTTGAAATGACAGACATTGATCAAAGAGTCACAAGGCCCTGCCCAAGGGATATTGTGTAGCCATTAAACACTTGGGGGTTAGAAAATCAAGCATAAAAATAGACAAATGTGAATTACCAACACACAAAATAGCTTTCACACAATATCATTATACCTTGATACAAATTAGAAGACTTTACTAAATAATTTTTTATACTTCTCATCTAAATCAAACTGCATTACTATGTATTGTTATAAAAAGTAATAAAACAAAAAATAGGACAATATAATATCTTTTATACCAAAGCATCACCACACTTCCCACAATAGCTTAATTTTACTACCTTGTCAAACTCATGTAGCTTTTCTTCACAGAGATAACAACAAAATGATGCAATCATTCTTCTATCCATAAATACAATTGTTAGACATAAAATGTGAGTAAATTTAATGATCATCCAACCAAACACGATTGATAGGACACACAAACTCTGAGTACACAATATATTAGAAAAGAGAGATTCAATTTTACCATATCAAGCTGGTCTCCATAATCATGGTTGTATCACCAGTCACTCATAATGAGATATAATATTGAACACAGTAGCAAGAAGACTATTCTAATAGGTCTCTCTCAAAAAAGTGTGATATATCAGTACTTTGTTGCCAAAGAGAGGGAATAAGAGGGTGCATATATATATATATATATATATATATATACATACATATATATATATATATATATATATATATATGTATATATATATATGTATATATATATATGTATATATGTATATATATATATATATACATATGTATATATATGTATATATGTATATATATATATATGTGTATATATACATATGTATATATATGTATATATGTATATATATATATATGTGTGTGTATATATATATATATATATACACATATATACATATATATACATATATACATATATATACATATATACATATATATATATATGTATATATATATATGTGTATATATATATATATTATGTATATATATATGTATATATATATAAACACACACATATATATATACATATGTATATCTATGTATATATGTATATATATATGTATATATATATGTATATATATATATATTCTCAATTGCTACCACCAATCAGGACAACTAGAAAAGTGCATACAACCACTAGAATTATTTGTAACCTCTAATTGTCAAGCTCTTCCAGTTGCGGTTTGCTCCAAGAATATCATAAAGAGGCTATACAGAAAATTGTCTGCAATATTTGATAAGGAACCTCATAAATTTTGTAAAGAGAAAATTGATTTTTAATGTGTTTGAATATAAGAAGTTGAATTGCAGCATCAAGTTTTAGAATCTTGAACCAAGCATGAGTATTTTGGCTTACTGCTAAAAGAGCTGAAGGTGGGAAAAGTGCACTCGAACAGTTTGTTATAATGTCACAAAAAAATCATCAAGTGCATGCAGTCTTAGTGAGGGTTGTCTATAAATGAGCCTTGCATATATAATAACCTTGACTATATAATTTGTGGCTATCTATGGTGGATGCTTCCAATATAAAATATATTGTTGATTGGAAAAATTTTGCAGTATTCTAGACAAAATCTTAGCAACATTATAAACCCATATTCCTTAGCAAGTCCCTACATATTTCTATGAGGAAACACTCCCAGTTGATGGAGGTTTTTGAAGTGTTATCTATTGAGGTTGATGTGTAGCTTCAAAAGCCATAGACAACCTGAGTTAAGTTGGAGATTAGGGATGATCAAATTTTTGAAGGATCATATGATTATATAAATTATTATGTGCTTCTTTGGCCCAAAAAAAATTCTGAGTTGTTGTAAAAGCAAAGGCACTTGCTAGGCCATGAAAGGATTCTAATAGTCCCTATATAAATAGGTAAGTTCATATTCTCAAGACCAAGGGCACTTATCTGCTCACTGGCCCATGAAATCCATTGTAAGTAGGTATATTTGGGAAATTCCCAAAGCCCAAGGGGACTCATTTTCCCTTTAGCCCTTGGTGTTTGGTAGGATCATAAGTCAACTACATCCGTAAAGCCGCCTTGGAGATATCAAACACTCCTTGATTACCACCCAACCCATTAGTGTTGTATCATAAAGTGGTGCACTAAATAAGATGTCTGAGGATTTCCTTCCTTAACAAGCCTTGGAGGACTCATTTTCCTCCCAACCCACAAACCTAAAACTTGTGGTAGCATGCTTGCTACAAATCAGGACAACTCTCCCACCACCCATGACTCAAAAGGCTAGAAACACCTTCCTATTTGTAGTTCTAGACTACAATTAGTTTACAGTTATAAAATTGAATATAATCATCCAAGATTATTTATTCATAAATCAGAATAGCATATTATACACCTACATGCAGTAATTTATTATTTTTATATTTATTTAAAGGTGGAATAATAGTTATATTCTAATAACCTTTAAAATATTTCACAAATTTTTGTGTACACTATGTGACATGCAATGATCCTAAAGGTAATAATTCTATCCAAAAGACTTCAACAAAACATATGTAACATGCTGCAAATCAAGTACTTCACATCCTGAATACTCTCTCAATCCTAAGAAAGCATAGACAATCCTTGCACTCATCAAAGAGAGAATAAAGCACAAAATAACATATTTCTCCATGAGATTGAGCACATAGATTGCTATATGTCCAATAAATAACCATTGATGAAAATGCACACAAATAAAGAGCAGTACAACTTTTTTCAACAGAATAAAAATTGAGAACACAACCAAAAAAAATCTCCAAACAACTGAGATAAATAAATAACCAAGAAATATATTGTAAAGCAAACTGATAACAAACACATAATTCTTTAGCTTGAATACATGGTAGGTGAACTAAGAAAGGTTTGCAAGCCAATCTATCCTTTCTTTTTATTGCCTACAACAAGTGGAATAACCATTAGTTCATGAATACGCAAATTCAAAACTCAAAGAAAAATTGGTCAATAACTGAATTTGTATATATTTGATATTTCTTTACCATATGCTAAAGGGCACTCCTATGGTCCACATTGTATGTAAATTAACACAAGAACTTTTTGTTCCCATTGACAATGACCTTTGACATCAACACAGGATAAAATTTTAATCAAACTTGTAGAATCTCTTTGTAGACAAATTTCTTGATTTATTTCTGCAATTTGGTACAATGATATGGCTATAGTTGCACATAGATGACTTAAAACAAAACAAAAAGCAAGAACATGATCCAAATAAATTACAATGCACCAAGTCATCATTAAATTGCAACATCTAGAGTTTAGTTAAGGTTTAAAATGCAATTCAAAGATGTAATTTGAAATAAATGCATACCTCAAAGTCCACAAAAGCAACTGGCATTCCACCTTTTGTCTACATTTTCATCATCTTGAAGCCCTTCAACCTATTCAAGTAAAAATAAAAAATATAGAATTAGAACTTTGGACTTTAATAGTGCAAAAACAAAATGTGCAATCCATGATAGGCCAAAATGAAGAAATTGAGTTGATATTTGACAATTATCAAGGAACAAAAATAATCCATTATCATGCTCCCACAACAAGTCTAATAACTTTCCAAGTCACTAGAAATTACCTAGAAATCACATAACCCAATTCTGCCTCAGTGCAAGTTGGACCTAAGTTAGCAACAAATAGAGTTGAGCAAGCTAGATTGGCCCTAGGTTGTCCCTATAAAACCCACCATTATGATTCTTGAGTATTATCCAACATTGACCTTTAAAAAAACAATAAATGAAAAGAATCTAATCAGTCGAATCATATAATCTAACTTAGCCTTAAGATCTAATGTACATAAAAATTGAAAACTTCTATGGTTACAAAATCAAAATGCAATCCAAAATGGTAGTCCCCAGAAATTCCAGAAGTAAAAACAGCATACAATGGCTAATTTTTTATTTTAAAATGTTTCTCTTGAAAAACACATCTATGTTTGTAGCAAACAATACAGCCTAAACTTAAGGAAATGAATTTAACTGCTCTGATATGCACTCTGCATCTCCATTTCCATCATTCAGCTACCTATTCTTCCATTTCACTAAAGTTTAAAAATACACCCCATGGTATTAAGAGGAATCGCTCTCAATGGGGAGGCAATGGTCTCCTCAAGAAGTTCACACTCAGGCAACCTTGGAATGATAAAGAACTTCTAGGCAGCAGTAGGTTAAGAATAAAACCATATGTACAAGAAGATTATGTTTTTCATCTTCCACTAGACTAATCAAGTCATATCCAAACTGAACATCACATTTTCAAAAGCAATCCCTATCAAGATCTCTTGTTTTGATGGTGAAAATGGAAAACTTTATTGTCATATATAGATCACCAAAGAATGCACTCTAACATATTAATTGAAGCTTTTTTCTGAGAATTGCCAGGTTCTGAGTTGAAGAAAAGTGGTAGCCAAGTAGATCTGGTAATTTATTGATAAATTTCCTTGCTACTTTTGCTTCTAGATTTTAGAAAGACTTCAACGGTGTCTTACTTTCTCTAAACATAACAAGTGGTATTTATAGAACATTAGATTTTAGTTCACAACAATAAAAATCTTTCCAAAAAATAGTGCTAGTATGCATAAATATCTTTTGCTCTGTAAATATTCAAAGTCTTTATATCAAATTAGGGTAGTCTAACCTAAGCTCCCCAAAAAGCTAGACATTCTCAATTAGGCAAGATAGTGTTAGTCTAAGTCTAGATCAACATCATTCAAGGAAAATCATTATAGATATGGGAGCCATATAATAGAAGCAACATCTAGATTATGAGAACATTCCTAGTTGTCTTGAGTGGTGACACTTGGCAAGGGCATGTGCATCTAGTCTTCCATGTGATCACTAGGATAACCTTAAAGTGATTCCAATGGTAAATGGTCAAATATTAGGCACCACCATAAGACCCTGAAACTGCATAATCTGCAAGTGGATATCAATCAAAAGTACAAATTTTAGGAATCCTAGAATAAAGGAAAGGATGAGAATAAATCTTTAAAACACTTCCATCCTATTGGTGTGTATGAGTGTTTAACATTGTTAATTCACCATCTCAATTCTATTCACACTAGCTATTTAAATTTTACTTAGTGTAAGAGAGAATAGTTATACCTTCATGTCTCAATCACAATGTCTTAACTTAGTGTGCATAAGAGGGGGCTCTCGTTTTATTCTCAATCATCCTAATCTATCATAATCCATTATCATTGAACTAAATTTTTATTTTTTGATAGAATAGCATTACCCACTTACATTGGAGCTCTTGTATGCTTTCATTGAGCTCCTAGATGTTGAAGATTGTAGCTGTGATAAAGATCTCTCTAATGTTAAGGAATTTTTATAATTTGTTTTGATGATTATTCGAGATTTGTTGAATGTTTATACATTGTATAAGGATGAGATTGTTATTCAAATTAGCTCATGTGGTGCAAGAGTTCCATTGTGTACCAAAAGATCATGATGTACTAGGAGCAATTGGTAGAGCACAATGAAGATTAAAATGTGAAATAAATGGTCTTTAACCAATTTAATTGGGAAAATTTAACCCTAAAATGTAATACAATACCATAAATATTCAAAAAGTTGTAATATTACCATACAAACCAAATAAGGTCCGAGGGACTAATCATAGAGGTTTATGGGTTTACTATTTAAAATAGGATGATATGGTCATTAGAAGACCATCTTAATATAATAAGACCAAATGAAAATCATAAGGGATGTTAGTTAGAAATGTCAACAACTTGTTGTCAACTTGGTAACACAACTTAAACACTAATTAGACAAAACCTATCAGCAACTTGGGTATGTGAGTAGATATGAGTAGTTGATTAGTTGATTACTAGAAAACACACATTTTAATAGCATGGAATGCTGATTGAAGGAGTGTGTTGAAAGTATGGTTGATGTAAGATAAGTTTTTCGTCAATAAAATGTCATTCTTCATGTCCCCATTTTTTGTTCTCCAAACATTAGTATGGATCATCACGTGTGGAAGATACATGGATGTTTTAAGAGCATTTTGGGCACTGGACCATTTCATTTGGTATCTTATATCTGGAGATCTATTAGTTTGTTTGAAAACTAGTAGAACTCTTAATTGGAGTAACCATAGGTCTAAAATAATGTAGCTTTCCTTTTTTTTGAGGTAGAACAAAACCCTCCACATGTGCACAAATGTTGGAGAGGATGACTATAACCTATTCAAGACTATGCAGGAAAACCATGCAATATTTGCCACATGATGTCCAATTGTGAAACTTTGATTGTAACAATCACAAATTGGGAAGATTTTGGTTTTCACTGGGCGATTAGGGCTTTTCCAACTATTAATAGATGAAGTGGGACTTTGAGACAGAGGAAGATCAAAGGAGAAGTATTTTCTGTGATTGGAAGTAAGTACAGGGGTTTGTAAGCCTTCAGATAAGACCAGGGAAGTTCATTTGATAAGGTCAGTTGACCATTGAACATGACAATAGATTGGTCAGTTCTCTCTATTTGTGTTTACTGATATTATGTAGGGTATGTAAAGTGAGTTGAGTGTGGAAAAAGGCATGAGGAATGCATAAACATAGTGTTCCAATATTGTGGATGGAAGTGAGACAAAGATAAGGGTGTTAGATGTGACTGTCCAAATAATGTGCATTCAAGGAGTTGGAATACATAACAGAGATATAGTCCAGGTTATCATGTGAGTTAACAGTAGTGGTTAGGCATGGTGAATGTATAAATTATGGATAGAATATGTAATTGGAAAGGTCAAAGAGAGATCCTAGATGGTTTTGGGAAGAGGATAGGGTGTGAACTTGTGAAGTAGGTTGATAGGTGAAGGATTGTGTGAGAGTAATCAGGCTTGGGGAGATGCAAACACAAAAAAAAGGGATTGTATGTGGTTACCAATTAACCAGTAATGCAATCAGAGATGGACTCCAATCACATTTGGTGTTTGAATCACTCAAACAAATTTTGAATTAGGTTGTGACTATTTGGAGGAACCTTTCACAAGGAAAGGTGTGGATACATTACAAAAGGAAAGAGACCTTACTATCATAGATGGGATTGGAAGTCCTTATGGGTTTGAGTTGTGGGCGCTCTTCATCAGCATACAAATGAATGGATAACCAAATTCACAACAATCAATGTGCTATAAAATATAAAGCTCATTTTTAGAACCAACAAGTTTTTTCATATGCAAGTAAAATCAAATGAACAACTATATTCAAATAAATCAAAACAGTGACAAAGTGAGATGCAACAACAATGAAATCAATGAATTTGAAAAGTAGCTGCAGCCAAACAAACCACCCATTAAATCATCTCCTAACCAAAGATTATGATGCAAATGAGTACTACAGAGGACATCATTTGTGATAATTCTAAGCAAGAAGCATATGTACCACACAAAGATAATAGATGAGCAGGGGCCTGCGCTAAATCATATACATTTGAGAATTCTCCAACTCTGTAGTCTCATTTGTTGAAAAATCAAGTTCATAATTAGATTTCTGAAGCAAAATTACCAATCTTACATATTTTGTTTGCAAGTCTCGAATGGAGGCTAAAAAGTCAAGAAAGTGGAGGGTGCTTTCATAGATTAATTATACACAACTACCAATTTTGAAAAAGAAATTCTTATGGTTGATCTGGGCCAATTTGTAATGAATTGGCCAATGAAGAGGAGAAGTGGTGTATTGTTCAAGCCTAAGAACTGCTAAAAATTCTATTGTAGCCAATGAAATATAATAGGTAATCATTTCTTCCTTGACCTCATTTGCTATAAAACATACTGAACTAAGTCATGTTACAAATCTAGGAATCACATTCTGTTTGAATTAGGGGAGCCCAATATTACTGTTGGAAGATTTCATGCTTCTGTAATCCATAATGTAACATATTTATGCTAAATTAGATAGAAGAGTTTAGGAGAATATATGACTCCCACCATAAAATAAGGAACAAAAGTTTTAAATAACACACAATCTGTACCATGAGTTTTGTTTTGAGGCTAGATCCTTGGGCTAAAAGCCCTTTCAACTAACCTTAAATAATGCAATTTAAATGAGGAATATGGTGGATGTATTATTAATAATGAAAAAATTCATGCAATCCACATGAAAATGATTGATGAGTCCAAACCCTAGGAGGATCCATGGTGCTAAGAGTTAAAAAGTAATGGATCATGTCAAAATAGTGCAAAACAATGTAAAACATACAATCTCAATGAAAACATTGAATGATCAGGATAGCCCATGGTAGGGCATAAAAAAGAAAACAAACCCCATTAAATTATTTTTTCAGCCACAATAATTGTCTTAACTCAACAAACTGTGTTTGAGATCGTCCAAGGCTTTGAGCAGTCAACGATTTCCAGCCCAAGCAAATTTTCCGTTACATTGAAAACCCAAAATCCAAAAGAGTAGATTAATTTTAAAAACTAGAAAACTCTAATGCAAATATAGAGAAAATTGAGAAAAAAATATTAAACAAACGAAGATCTTTTGGGTATTTAGTAGCCTGTTTATTGTGCAGATTTGAATTGTTCCCATTGAAGACACCAGTGGCTGGGGCATGATGTATAGATCAGAATAAAAAGCATAACATAAATCATGTAGAACTTTTCATGACTTGCTATCATAGCCATCATAAACCCTCGTGCCTCTGTTCAGAGTTGCCAGTGATACCCTGTTCAGAACTGCTAGTGAAGCCCTATTGAGAACGCTTAAACTCGTGGAGTGCCAGAAGTTTTGGAAACATAACAATTAGTCATCTTAGGAAAAGTCTCAACTTTACCTATTGTCTTTATTTAAAAAAAATAAAAAATAAAAAGATAATTTAAATATGAAAAAATATGTTAAATACATAATTGATATTTTGTTTTCAACTACCGTCTTTAAATACTGTTGTATGTAGTAGTGTGTGTGTGTGTGTGTGTGTGTGTGAGAGAGAGAGAGAGAGAGAGAGAGAGAGAGAGAGAATGTATGAAGGAGATAAATGCAAAGGGAAACACAAAACAGGAGGATGTGGGAGGGAGTGGAATATGCAAGAGGAGAGTGGGAGATGAAGAGATAGAATAAAGATGTTTGACTTTATAGATAGTATATACATAGATTTACATAGAAGATCAAAGAGCAATAGAGAAAATGAACCCTTTCACATATGAAATAATAGTCAGTAGAAATAGGAAAATAGTGGGAGAGTCAATGTATACATAGAAGGATGGATCATAATCAAATATCAGAGTGGAGGATGGTTATTAGATGAGGAGGGGGAGAAATAGAAAGATTGGATGAGGAATATAAATAGGGAGAATGATAAATATATATGAGGTGATAGATAGATAGATAAAGTATGTGCATAGAGTATATCAAAGAAAAATAGGGGAAATATGATATAAATATATAAGAGAAAAGATTAAAGAAGGTTAAGATAAAATAGAGATAAGGAACGAAAAAGGAGTGTCCATATATATGAAGATTGGATGAGGAATATAAATAGAGAGACTGATAAATATAGAGAAAGAGGAGGGGGAGAAATAGGAAGATTGGATGAGCAATATAAATAGAGAGAATGATAAATATATATGAGGTGATAGGTAGATAGATAAAGTATGTACATAGAGTATATCAAAGAAAAATAGGGGAAATATGATATAAATATATAAGAGAAAAAATTAAAGAAGGGTAAGATAAAATAGAGATAAGGAGGGAAAAAGGAGTGTCCATATGTGTGAATAAGATAGATATCATAGTAAGATAGGAAAGTAGATAGGGAGAGTTTTAAGAAGGCATACCAACAAAAGGTACAACGACTACAAGGGCAAGCATTAATAGCTTTCTAAGAAGAATTAAAATATATCAAGTATATTATTATTGATGAAATGAGTTTCTTAGGTCCAAAGCTCCTACTTAAAATTAATAGTTGATTATGAGAGGCCTTTCCTCATTGAAAATATGTCCACTTTGGTGGAGTATCAATTATTTTGTTTGGTAACCTTGCACTAGTACCCCTTCTTATGGACAACCCAATCTATACATCTCATTTAAGTGCTAATTTAATTTGGGCATAGTTCACTATAGTTGTTACCTTGCGAAATATCTTCCAAAAAGTAGGTGAAACTACTAAACAAGCAGAATTTCATCAGGTTTTACACAATATACAAGAAGCAAACCCTACACAACATGATTAGGAGTTCCTAATGAGTTGTATAGACATCCACTTAGGCATAGATGAAAATAAAGAATTTAATAGGTCTATACATCTACACGCTACAAATGATGTAGTAAAACTACATAATAAGAAAATGGTAAAATCATTAAACTACCTAAACGCCACAAACACAACAATAAACTAGATGCAAAGATAAGAGCAAGATTTATGATGAACAATTAGAAAAATATGTACTCCTGTATATAGAACAATGTGTAATGCTTACAACAAACATTTGGATAGAAGTAGGACTCATCGATGGAGTGATTGGTGAAATCATAGATATTGTCTACAAAATGGGTACCAAGCCACCAGACATGCTCATGTATGTTGTTATACATTTTGAAAACTACAATGCACCACCATTGAATCCAGATGAGCCAAAATGTGTTTCAATGGTGCCGATCACATTAGGAAGCTGAAGACAATTACCACTCACCATTGCATGGGCTATCACAATACACAAATTTTAGGGACTCACACTATAGAAAGAAATAGTTAATATTGGTGGAATTGAAAGATAAGGACTCACTTTTATAACTAGATCTAGAGTGAAAATAATAGATGGTCTTCATATTCAACCTGCTTCCACTTTTGAAAGATACTCAAAAATGAAAAGCAATGCATATACAATTATATGCAAAAAAGAAGAGGACCACCTATATTAGATAGCTCTTCAGACAAAGTGTTTGTATTCTAAGTATGAGAAGAAATCAAAAGGACACAACTGAATTAGACATATTACATAAAAAACATACTCAAGCAAATATTTGAAATTACTAAGACTATCGGCATAACCCCTTGCACCATCAAAAGTGCAAGTGCTAGTTAATATTATAATGTAAATTTGTCAATTGCATTGAATTTTGTCTTTAATAATATTGTAGTTTTGTGTTACTTTCATATTAGAATTTATTATTAGATGGTTGTTTTATTTTGGGCAGTGCCGTCCAATTTGTACAGTAGGGTTCATTAATAAATAATATTTTATATTACATGATCTATGACTTTTATAATGATGTAAATAATCTTTCAGTTTGATAACTGTACATGGAATAATGAAATAGAAATCAGTTTCCGTGAAAGTTCTGCAATGAAAATTTAATGAATTCAACATCTCATAAAGCCATTTTAGTTGCAATTTAAGGAAACCTGCAGTCTCACGTTTCCTTTGAAAACATTTTATAGGAGCATTCTCTCATAAGAGCTGCATTTCAAGCCTTTTGGAGATCAAAATTTTATCTAGCACCGAAACATATTTTTCATCATCAAAAAGATTATTCATAATTCTAGTCAAGGTAACTGGTTATATATTAAAAATAGAGCTATGCGAGAATCAAGTTGAAATTTATCAGCCAAATCATTGCTTGTCTTAACTAGAAGAATAATAAAATCTATATACATTTTAAGCAACCAAATTAACAATCCCTAGTGTTGATATTGTGAAGGCCAACAATCAAGTCTTCTTTTCCCTCCAATAATCGAGTCTCTTGGTTTCCAAAGACTCTTCATTTGTAATATTATTGGAGCCCTTTTATATGCTGCTCCTGCTCATTTGTAACTTAACTTTTTCTTATTTAATTCAATACTCTACAGTCTGGACGTAGCCACTATTGTGGTGAACCAGGATAAATCCAGTGTTGTGTATTTCTTCTTATTGCAACATTTTCATTCTCTGTTTAATCCTTTCAATTGGTATCAGAGCACGAGGTGTGCAGGTTGGAAAATCAGTGTTGAATTTTTCGGAAAGATGGAGGATTTGAAAATAGAGAAATTTACAGGCAAGAATTACAGCCTGTGGAAAGTGCAGATGCGTTCTTTGCTGGTTAAGAAAGACTTGGCTCTCACAATCGAAGGAAAGTCTAAGAAACCGTCTACAATTACTGATGAAGATTGGCAAAAGATGGATGACAAGGCGATGGCATCCATTTTTCTCTCACTAGTAAAAAATGTCTTGTTCAATGTCTCAAATGAGACATCAACAAAAGATGTTTTGGACAAACTTCAGAATATGTATCAAACGACGTCGGCTGCAAACAAAATCTTCATTATGAAGAAACTCTACAAACTAAAAATGAAGGAAGGGATTGCAATGTCAAATCATATAAATGATTTGAACACCCTATTATGTCAAGCAAGCTCGTTTGGTATGACTCAAGATGACGAATCCAAAGCAATCATCTTGTTATGTTCTTTACCTGATAGTTGGGATCCCATAGTTACAACTGTAAGTACTTCAAGCTCTACGAAGTCAAAGCTGGCCTATGATGAAGTTGTTGCCACTTTATTAAGTGAAGACATGAGAAGGAGTAACAAAGACTCCTCATCCGGTGATGCTCTCACTATGGTCAGCACTGAGAGAAGAGGAAGAAGCCATCATAGAGGAAATAATAATTACTATTAGCGAAGATCAAAGTCACCCAATCGGTCAAGGTCAAGAGGTAGGAATGGTGAATGCTGGTTTTGTGGTAAGCCTGGCCACACAAAGAGAAATTGTCGGGCTTACAAGAAAGCACAAGAAAATGTGAGAAACATGGAAGCAAATACAGCCTATGAGAAAGATGAATGTGCTTTAGTTCTTTCTACAAGTGATACAAAATCAGATGCTTGGGTGATAGATTCTGGAGCTTCTTTCAATGCTACTTCATGTACGAATTGTTTCACAAACTACCATGGTGGTCAATTTGGAGAGGTATTTCTTGGAGACAACAAATCCTGCGAAATAGTTGGCAAAGGTGACATTTTGTTACCGCTGGAAAATGGAGGGAAATGGTTGTTAAAAGATGTTCGCCATGTTCCCAAATTAAAGCGAAATCTAATTTCGGTTAGTCAGCTCTTTGCCCAAGGATATTATCCATTCTTATCTCTGGATACTTGGAAAGTTACCAAGGGTTCGAGATTAATTGGCAAGGGAAACAAAGTTGGTAATCTTTATCTTCTTGAGAAGCCTACTGAAATAGGGGCTGCTATGACAGTCATGGGCAGCGATGCAACACTTTGGCATCAAAGATTAGGCCACATGAGAAAAAAGGGCCTTGAGATATTGATCAAAAGGGATCAACTACTGGGTCTCCAATCAGCAAATTTGGAATTTTGTGAACATTGCCTTTACGGAAAGCAAAAGCGGGTCAGCTTCTTGAAAGATGGACATGATCTCAAGGAGAAACCATTGGAACTTGTACACTCGGATGTCTTTGGTCTGGTTGAGGTAAGCTCTTTAGGAGGTTCAATTTTTTTTGTTACATTCCTTGATGACTGTACTAGGAAAGTATGGATATATATGATGGCAAATAAATCTGAAGTCTTTTCTAAATTTAAAGTTTTCAAAGCTCTTGTTGAAAACCAAAGGGGCCATAAGATCAAATGTTTACAAATGGATAATGGAGGTGAGTTTTGTTCGCTGGAGTTTGACAATTATTGTGCAGATAATGGTATGCGTAGGGTGAAAGTTGTGCCCTATACCCCTCAAGAAAATGGGGCAGTGGAAAGACTCGATAGGACAATGATGGAGAAAGCTTAGTGTATGCTTTCTAATGCAGGATTGGGAAAAGAATTTTGGGCTGAGGCATGTAATACAACCGTATATCTCATTAATCGAAGTCCTTCTTCAAGGTTGAACTTTGGAATTCCAGAAGAGGAATGGCAAGGTAGAAGACTCTCTTATTCTCATCTTAAATTTTTTGGTTGTCAGGCTTTTGCACATGTGCCCAAAGAAAAAAGAAGCAAGCTGGATCTTAAATCTGAGCCTTGCATATTCGTTGGCTATGGAGAGGATCAGTTTGGCTTCAGGCTTTGGAGCTTAACTGATAAGAAGATTATTAGAAGTAGAGACGTTGTCTTCAATGAGAAAACCTTTCCAGCATTAAATTCTCGGGAAATGTCTGAAAAAGAATTTGTGCCAATCGTTGCACAAAGGAATGTTGGATTGAATCCACAAATAGTTTCTAACACTATTTCATATAGTCCCACCTCTGTACTATTTCCAAATTTTTCATCTTCTTCCACTCCTGGGAACACAGGACATGATGATAGTTCTACACAAGAGTTTTTTGATATCTCTTCTCATGATAGGAATTTGTCTCTCCATAACGATCAAGCTTGTGAAAGTTTTTCAAACCAAAGTACAAGGGATCCTCTTACTACAATGGGCTATCAGTCAAAGGACTATAATGCTCATCCACCAATGCAGGGTGGGCAAATAGAACTGCAGGACATCAATCTGGAGGATGAGAGTAATTCGCAGGCTGTGCCAATTGATATCCATGGCAATCCCGTCTATATACAGAGTACTCACAGTAAACGTATGTCACTATATCCATTTGAGCATGGTGGAAACTCAAGCCACAATCTTGGCAATAAACGTGGGCAATTTCAGAGTGTGGGTCCAACTAATCCACAGCCTACACATAATCCGCAAGGGGCAAATGAAAACCAGGTTCAAACGCACGTAACAGAGGTGAATGTACAGGGTGCAGAACTCCATCCGCAATGTGTTAGAGCTATTTCACAGGGTCTACAAATTGATTTGCAGGACGTTAATGTGCAGGGTAATCATGGTGGGAGCACAGACTAGCATCTTGGTAATACCAGTTTTGAGGCACCCAATACAAATATATCACAGGGAGAAGGCACACTTCATAATAATCTGTTCTCAAGCAGCAGAGAGGGCATTCAACATTTAAACCAGCGAACTAGTGTAACCGGTTCTCCATTTGAATTGGTTCAACTAGAGAACAGAGAACCCCAAATGAGAAGATCCACTAGAGAACGAAGAATGCCAGCTAAATTCTCTGATTATGAATTATTGTACGCTGAAGAAGCAGAGCCTTCAATTCTAGTTTCAAAAATATCAGAACCATCTACATTCAAAGCAGCTCTCAAAGATGTCAATAGTGATAAATGGCAAACAGCGATGCGTGAAGAAATGGATTCTTTACTCAAGAATCGAACCTGGGATTTGGTATCTCTTCCGCCTAATCGAAGACCACTTAGGAACAAGTGGATATATCGTGTGAAAGATGAAGCAGAAGGAAATAAACGCTTCAAAGCTAGATTGGTGGTAAAGGGATTTGATCAAGAAAAAAGGATAGATTTCAATTAAATCTTCTCACCAGTTGTCAAGATGACAATCATCCGAACTATTTTGGGATTAGCAGCAGTGTGGGATCTTGAATTAGAACAACTTGATGTAAAAACCGCATTCCTACATGGTGATGTAGAAGAAGAACTTTACATTGAGCAACCTCAAGGGTTCGTAAAGAAGGGACATGAACATCTTTATTGCAGATTAAATCGAAGCTTGTATGGCCTCAAACAAGCCCTAAGACAGTGGTATGTAAAATTTGATCGCTTCATGACTGAGCATAATTTCACAAGAAACTTCCAAGTGGAGAGTTTTTCATCCTTCTTCTTTATGTCGATGACATGTTAGTAGCTGGCACAAACAAAAGAATCATTAATGAGTTGAAGCAAAAATTGGCAACCCAATTTGCAATGAAAGACTTATGGGTGGCCAAAAAGATTCTTTGTATGACAATCACAAGGGATAGGAAAAAGAGGGAAATCACTTTGTCTCAAAAACAATACATTGACACAGTTGTTAACAGATTTAGCATGGCTGAATCAAAAGTAACTCTTATTCCTCTTGCTGGTCACTTTCGATTAAGTTCTGAATTATGTCCTCAAACACAGGAAGAAAAATAATTTATGGAGAAAATTCCATACAAATCAGCCATTGGTAGTATTATGTATGCTATGGTTTCTACTCGCCCCAACATTGCTCATGCGGTGGGAGTTGTGAGCAGGTTCATGAGCAATCCCGACAAAGCTCATTGGGAAGCCGTCAAATGGATACTAAGGTATCTAAAAGGTACTTTAGATTATGTTTTATGTTTTGGCGGAAACAAAGTTCAACTACAAGGTTACACTGATTCTGATCTTGCTGGAGACTTGGACAAACGAAGGTCTACCACTGGTTACACCTTCACATTTGCTGGAGCTGCGATCAATTGGGCTTCACGGTTGCAACATTGCATTGCTCTTTCTTCAGCTGAAGCTGAATACTTAGCTCTTTCCGAAGGTGCAAGGGAAATGATTTGGCTTCAGCGGTTACTTGGTGAATTGAAAGTTCATCAAAATGAATATAATCTGTTTTGTGACAGCCGTAGTGCGATCTTCATGGCACATAATCAGTCATCACAACGTCGCTCCAAGCATGTTGATGCACATGCTCACTTTGTTCGTCATGCAGTCGAAGAGGGCAAGCTGAATGTTGTCAAGATTGACACCAAGATAAATCCGGCTGATATATTAACGAAGGTTGTTGCCAAAGAGAAGTTCGAATGTGCTAGAACTTCTCTTGGGCTTGTGAAGAAAAGATAGATCATTCTTTGAGCAGGGTGTTGGGTGATCAGTTGCAGCATTGGTTGTCCTTCAGGTGGGAGTTTGTTGATATTGTGAAGGCCAACAGTCAAGTCTTCTTTTCCCTCCAATAATCAAGTCTCTTGGTTTCCAAAGACTCTTCATTTGTAATATTATTGGAGCCCTTTTATATGCTGCTCCTGCTCATTTGTAAGTTAACTTTTTCTTATTTAATTCAATACTCTGCAGTCTGGACGTAGCCACTATTGTGGTGAACCAGGATAAATCTGGTGTTGTGTATTTCTTCTTATTGCAACATTTTCATTCTCTGTTTAATCCTTTCACCTAGACCGTCACGCAAATTTCACGCCCGATAACACGATTAAATGCTCGATGAAATATAATTCAAACTCAATTTTTTCGTTCGTGACATACAACGATAAGCCTAGTGAGGCGTCAATGTGCTAATCATGAATACCAACCCAATAAACCGTCAATGGAAGTAGTGTTATTTTATTTGGTAAGCACTATACTGTTGCATACAATATTCTTAGCTACTTCTCAATTACAAAATATATGCTTGGGATAAACAACTCATTTATAAGGTCTATCGTTAATATACTTGCCAGGAGGATCATAGCTGCATATGACCCATGTGTCATTGCTCTTACATTTGATGATTGAACACCCAACACTTTCAGTTGTCGCCCACACCATCTGAGTATAGTGCGTGCAATCTGGGCCTGTGCAAGTGTTATTAGAATGAACATACCACTTACTCTCATCAATCCAAGCATTCATTGCCTGTCGACGTGTCCAATTTGGACCTTTGCCCCAGAAGATATTTTCACCGTATGGCGATCCTTTTGAATGCTGAAGAAGGCAGTCGTTTCTTCTCTGTCTCGCATAATTCCGAGCAAAAGCGGCCACCGTGTTATTCCATTTAAGAGGTGGAGCTCCCACGGCTTTTCTGGCCACATTCTGAGGCTCAATGAAGTCCGCAATGGCCTGAGAATTGGTGAAGCCTTGTACGTGGCTTAATAACCCCACCACCAACAGTACCAGCAACATTTGGGAAACTTGACACAATATAACTAACAATAAGAACCGATCACAACTGATGAGTTTGTTTGAATGAGAGGTTGAGCTATGGTAATTATAATGCTGTGAAACATCTACCTTCTTAAATAGAGGTGCAAAATGATTACAGGTACAGGTATGGTGTAAATTGCAATCCTTATCGCTTGGAGTTTTGATGTCATGTGTGGTGGGGTAAATACAAATACACTTGTTGCTCCTAACGGCCTTGCGAGAGCGTCACTTCGCTCACAAGATTTGTAATTTAAAATCTTAAATGCTTTCAAGGCATTTAATTCAGTCAGGAAAACACCGTGTTTGGCGTAAGTTATGTAGCCGACATTTTAAATATGGCCGCCGAAAGAAACCAGTAGTTTCAGCAACGTGCAGGTTGTTTAAGGGCAACTACGTGCACGATGTTTAAATCTAAATCTATCCTGCATCAGACATTAGAAATATTAAAGCTCTCCCGTGCAAGTATTCACGTGTATTAAAAATATGAACGAGAACAAACGAACACGTTTTAAAAACGTTTTAACTATTATTATTATTAGTGATTGGTTGGTGTTTGTACAAGGAAGCATCCTAATAAAGGAACTCATATGTGCAAATTAGATAGTACAACATTTTTTTGCGAAACAGAAACTTGCTAATAAAATCGTGCTCGTTGAGGGACAAGAAGAAGCTAGCACCGGTATTGGAATATTCTTGCTTACCAAGCCTTCAACGGTTGGAGGTGTCTATACAGCAGAAAATTTGCACCCAATTTGACAGTTTATCTAATTTATTAATTAATTTTAAAATCACAAAAGCACTGATCTGTCATTTTGAAATTAATTAATAAATTATTTAAACTGTCAAATCGAGTGCATATATTCGGCTGTTTAGCCAAGGGCTCAACGGTCAACTCTAATAAGGATTGTACGTATCCAGCATTATGATGCGTTTTGAAAGGTTGAGTATTAGGGGCACTTTTTTTTTTCACCAATTATGTGGTTTGAAAATATCTAGTAGTCCTAACTAATTTCATGTGCTTAGAACTTTTACATTGTAAGTTAATTTTTGTATATTTTTTAGGTATATTTTATACTTGGGTGAAATGTTTAAAGCTAAAGTTTTGGCAAAGCATCATTTTGAACAGCTTCTTGCATACCTACTATGTTCATACATGAATAGCTGAGTCTTTATGAAATGTCCCAATTGTGGTACACAAGTGGGCCAATAAACAAAAACTAAAAAAAAACTAAAAAATAATGGACTATTAGTACAAGCTTGATTGTTGTGATTCCCTTGTACTTATCACAACTCAATAAACATATATCATCAACTACAATAGTTGAAAGAAAAAGTGTTCTTAATCTATACTAGCTTGTATGAACCATGAATATACAAATATAAAATTATTGACACATAACACAACTATTTAGTCACATAGAAATCCTTGGTTAGAGGGAAAGTTGCATGGGTATGATACCTAGAAATCCATCACTATTGTAACTAGAGGGTGCCTTATCATGTTACAATATTGTGTCACTTCTAGTGACATAATCTGCTAGGAGTAATACAAACAAATGTTCTAGGATCTACCTTTTGCAAGGATTATATAGCACTATACAAGGATATATCTTGTAATTGATATAGTGGGTTCTTCCTTATATTGCTTGAATATCTACTTGGCCTTCTAAATTAACCCCTTCTTAACATAACACTAATAGCAGCGAAAATTTTCATCTCATCAATAACCTTATAATAGATGCTTTTAGCTCCTTATATAGTATGTTTTTGCCTTTTCAATCCTTCACCTAATTAGGGTTTAGGAATCATCTAGAATATATTATAGATCAAAATCAACGATTCCAGAATCTTTTCTTGAATTGTGAGAATCTGGGTTAGTATTTCTGGTCACATAATATGCTAGGAGTAATACAAACAAATGTTCTAGGATCTACCTTTTGCAAGGATTATATAGCACTATACAAGGATATATCTTGTAATTGATATAGTGGGTTCTTCCTTATATTGCTTGAATATCTACTTGGCCTTCTAAATTAACCCCTTCTTAACATAACACTAATAGCAGCGAAAAAATTCATCTCATCAATAACCTTATAATAGATGCTTTTAGCTCCTTATATAGTATGTTTTTGCCTTTTCAATCCTTCACCTAATTAGGGTTTAGGAATCATCTAGAATATATTATAAATCAAAATCAACGATTCCAAAATCTTTTCTTGAATTGTGAGAATCTAATTTCTAGCTCGATAAGTCATTTCACATATGATTCTATGTCATTTTTAAACATTAAGTAACCTTTCTCTAGCTCGGTGAATAATCTATTCTGACATGACAACATTACTGTAGCATGGTGACCTTCTTTCTTGATGATGCTTGCTTTGCTAAATGGAGGATGTGTTCAGTAAATCTCTATTGCATCAAAATCCAAAAAATGTTATTTGAGAAACTTGGACACTTCTAAAATTACTACAAAGAAGAAAGGAAGAAGAAGAATAAGAAGAAGAAGAAGAAGATGAAGAAGCAAGATTCTAATTCTAAGTTCAAGAAGGAAGATGGAAATGTTTTTATAGTAGCCTTGGCCACTTGTGTAGGTGATAATCTATGGATGATAGGCTTAGATGCATCTTTTCACATGACTCCAAATAGAAATTGGTTTAGTAAGTATGAAAATTTTGATGGTGGTAAGTTGTATTTGGGTGATAAATTAGTTCTTGATATTATTCACCACGAAAGTATTTGTGTGAAAATTTCTAATGGTAGAATTAGAATATTTGATGGTGTCTTGCATATCTAGGGACTAGCAAGAAATTTGTTATTTGTTAGAAAACTTATAGATGCAGGTGTGAATGTATAGTTTTTTAAAGAAAATGTGAAATGGTAAGAGGTGCTATGGTGATAGCAAGAGGAAGCAGGTTGGGTACATTGTGCCAACTTGATGCATGCATAGTTGAGTGTGATAGCACTTCTGCTAACATTGTTACAAGGACTACTTCATTGGAAAAGTAGAGGATTTCACCATCAATAGAAGGTTGTGGATTTTGGGTAGGAAAGGGTACTCTATCTACCAAATCAAAGTTGCTTGTGCAGAAGACTATGTTATGGAACTAGAGACTCAACCACATAAATGAGAAGGGTCTACAAACCTTGAAATATAAAAACATTGTTGATGGGTAAATTATTGCCATCTTGAGTTTGATTTTTGTGAGCATTGTATCTATGGTAAAAAAAACTACATTCAATTTTACACAAGTTCTTATAAGTGCTCATGTATTTTGAATCTAATCCTTTCAGATGTATTTGGTCTTATTGATGTTCCTTCTATTAGTAGATCAATTTATTGTATTTCTTTCATAGATGATTTTAGTAGAAGAACATGGGTTTATGTTCTTAGGAGTAAAGCTGAAGTTTTAAGTCATTTGAAAGAATTTAAAGTAATGATTGAGTTGTAGATCAGAAAGAAGATAAAAAAATTTAAGAGTTGATAGGGCATTTTGTAAAGATTTTTGGATTAAAATAAAAAATACAATTTCATATTCTCAACGCAAAAAATGAAGTTGCAGAAAGAATGAACATGACCTTGATGGAGAAGGCTAGGAGTATGTTGAGTTGAGCTAGACTGCAATAGTAGATCTAGGTTGAAGTTGTAGCCACTTCTTCTTACCTAATATATAGGTCTCCTACATCAACTCTTGTTGACAAGATACTAATGGAAGTATGGTTGAGCCACAAGCCTTCACTAAGACATCTGGGATTTTTTTGTTACAAGTCGTATGCTCATGTGCCAAAGGAGAAAGAAACAAAATTGGATAAAAAATCTATCAAATGTATTTTCATCAGTTATAGTTATGATGTGAAATGATAAAAGGTTTGGGATCTTGTTTGAAAAAATATATTTTATTCTAGAAGTGTTATTTCTAGAGAAAGTAAGCCTTCTTCTATTATAGTGTAGTCATAAAAAGAAAAGGAAAAATATGTAATTCAACTTCCTTCTATACTTGAGAAAGTTGAATCAAGGCCTATAGAAAAACAAGAAGTTGAGGAGAGTTGTATGAGTTATAAATCATCAGACAAAGAGGAAGAAGCTGAACCTAAACTAGATCTTGTACAAATGTCTAGTAGACAATGAAAAGTACTAGAGAGGTATGGATATTCTATTGATGATTGGATGTGTATATATGCTTTGAATACTAACATTTATGAACTAAGATCCATGGAAGAGAATCTTGGTATGAATGGTTCTATGTCCTGAAAAATACCACTTGATGAAGAGATGTCATCTCTTAAGAGGAATGAAACATGAGACCTTATACTATTACCTAAAGGATATAAGTGTGTTCATTGTAAATTGGTGTTTAGATCAAATGGAGGTGTTAACAAGTATAAAAATTGTCTAGTTGCCAAATTTTACTCTAGGTTGTAGGAGTTGATTATGGTGAATTTTTTCTCTTGTAGAAAAAATGACATCCATTCAATTTTAACTTTCTTTTACACCATCTTATTATCTATAAGTTGAGCAAATGGATGTGAAAATAACTTTTCATCATGGAGATTTGGAGGAAGAAATTTATATGACAAAGCTAGAGCACTATGTGGTTAAAGAAAAAAGTTAGTTGGTTTGTAAGTTGAAGAAGCCCTTGTATGGTACAAAATAAAGTTGTGGATGCAGTACCCAGAGTTCGATACATATGTGTTGAGTTTGGGATTTGTGTGGTCTAAATCTAATCACTCTATATATTCAAAGTTTGATGGTGAATACTTGTTGGTTATTGCCTTATATTTTGATGACATGTTGTTTATTGGAAAAGGAAAAGGTTTGATTGCAAAACTAAATTCTAAGCTTTCAACAAAGATTAAAATGGATGACCTTTGTGCAACAAGGCATATTGTGGTAACAAAGATTATAAGACATAGAAAATGTCAATATGAAAGATTCTAAACCATTGAGTGTTTCTATTTCTATATGAACAAATCTTTCTAGCTCATAGTTTACTACATCCTCATTGGACATGGAAGACATGAGTAGAGTACCATACTAGAGTGTTGTTGGAAGTTTGATGTATGCTATGATTTGTACAAGTTAAGACATTTCCCAAACAATGATAGTGCTTTCCCATTACATTTCTAATCCAAGAAGAGAACATTGTGATGCAGTAAAATATTTTTTAGATACTTGTGGGGTACTCAAAGCACTCTATAGGTTTTTATGGAGTGAGAAATGGGCATTCCTTGAATATTGAAGTCTATGTAGATTTAGACTAGGCTAGTGATGTTGATAGAATAAGATCAACCAATGAATATGTGTTGGCATTATTTGGTGATGCATTAGCTATATGAGTAACCTACATGTTATGATAAATTTTTTACTATAGAGATAGACTATATCATAACTACTCATTTCTACAAGAGAGCCATTTAGGTAAAGAGGTTATGTTCAGATATAGAGCTCAAATAGGGTAGAGTGACAAGTTATAGCAATAGTTAGAGTGTAATCTACCCAGTGAATAACCCAACTTTTCATGGCATAACCAAGAACATTGATCTACAATATCATTTTGTGAGAGATATGGTTATGGATGGCAAGGTGCAACTGGAAAAGGTAGAAAATTTAGCAAATGTTGTTGATTCATTAACTAAGCTAGTGAGCACAGAGAAATTCAGATGGTGTTCAAAGTCTATGGGATTCTAAGCCCCAAGAATTTAAGGACATGATGCTTTGGATCGCCCAACTCTTGCAAGGTGTTTGACAAGTAGGAGAATGTTGAGAACATGTGTCCCAAACTTGCAAGTTTGTTACAAGTTGTTTTTGGAAAATTCTACTAAAATCTTGGTCATAGTTATCCACCTGTTTATGTCTTGGAAAAGAGTGTAGAAAATATCAAATGGTGCCCTGTCCATAGTAGAATATAAGAGGGCCATATTTAGAGCATAGATAACTTATTTTATTTCTTTTATGAAGGTCTAAACTAGGGGACAAAATTATGGATGGGATTAGTATTTTTACCATCTTGGAATTACAAATGTCAACAATGGGAAACATGTGATATTGTAGTTTTTCCCATGGTTTTGTAAAACCACAAGTAGTTTCTAGGTTGTAAAATCACCATATAAGGAGGGCTTGGTGAGGAGTTTGATCATTGAGTTTTTCTTACAAGACTAGGTCCTAAAAGTTATCTCTCCAAGTTTGAAGTTGTAATTTTATTTTTAATACAATTAATTTTAAATTAAATAATTAAATACTAATTTAATTAATAAATAAAAAAGGTAATAAGAAAATAGATATATTTTTAAAAATATGTGCTTTAATTTATCATATTTTGATTATATGTTTAGGCCTATTGAAAGCTATATATTCTATATATCAAGAGTGTGAATTAAATGAAAAAATATTTTCCTTGGGATGAATGCCTTTGTTAGATTGTAGATATTAAAGAAAGGAAACAAGGTGATACAATATTAAATTTATCATAATTTATAATGTGATAAGTCATTTTCCTAATTTTATAATCTAGTTACTAGATAAGGCTCAAATTTATTATTTATATACACTTACCTACACATTGTTTAAATGTCACACATCATGTCTTCTAGAATTATGGCTTAAGTTTATTTGAGATAGTTTTCATTAATATATTTAGACTCATCTAATCTTAATTAATTTATTGGAGATGTATAGTAGTTTTAGAGAACTACTTTAAATATTGTTTTGTGGTTTCCTACAAAAGAAATGGTTTTATTACTCTCTAGGATAACACTTTTTAGTGTTGCTTTCAAATTAGAATTTATTCTTTGATAATTGTGAACTTTTGATTATTATCTTATTATTATCCAATTTGTGTTGTAGGTTTCTTATTCACTATATTGAATGCTATATGGTTGTTGTCACTTTTTATGATGGGTTAATATTTTTAATTAATTTTACATTTAAATAAAAGTATTGAGTCTACATATTATATAAAATAGAGATAGTTAGAGTAGAAGAGATGGAAAAGAAGTCATTAATATGTAAAGAGAAAGAAGAAGCAATAGGGGGGAAATGGATAAAAGATATCAGAAGTAAAGTGGTCAAGGATCTCCAAAAATATCATCTTGTCAGTATTAAGACAAATTAACTCTATCAAATTAAAGTACATTTGAAATTTCAATAAACTCTAGAAGGAGGGAGGGAGGGCGGAGGGATGGATGGAGGTAGGGAGTTCGAGGGATTCCAAGTTGGCAAAAATATTAGGCAAAAGATTACCATCTTGATATGTATGACATATACAAAAGTTAGGAAGTTGATGCAAGATATATCAAGGTTGTAAAAGAACATAAAACCAACCTCATGTTAGGAATAATAGTAGAAATGGTAGCTTGAATAATAATGATGATATCTCCTTGAATGATCAAGTGTTTGAAGCATTTGTGAAGAGAAACATTGAGACCTAATAGAAAAGTCATAGCTTCAGAATGATTGTTTGTCAAAGACGGTAAATAAATTGAAGACCACAACTATAAATTGCTTGTGTGGTCTATGATAACAAAAATAGAACTTGAAATCCCTAGATCGCTATCAAAATTCAAATTCACAAATGGGGCATGTGGTGGGGGCCGAAAACATCTTTCCTATTAATAGCTTGGAATGTGATTTGAGAGGATGAACTTTAAGAATTTCAGTTGTATGTTGATCGTGTTTAAACAAGAATGGTTGGATACAAGATTTCATTTTTAAATTTTTTTTTGAAGTTCCTCTTCCACCATATTGCCCATATAATTGTTGATAGAATAATGAGCTAGATATCCCAACACATGGATAATTGCTATGACAACGCACGAGATTTGCGAAAGGAAAGCAAAGATTATGTTTACAAAGAGTATATGTCCAAGAGGAATATGCAAAGTAAAACTGAAGAAATAAATTATTCGCAATTTTAATACTATCTTTATATAAGGGACATAGAAATGTACTAGAAATGGCAAGCCTTCCATGACAATGAAAATCATATTTTCTTATCTAAGAAGAATGATGAAATCATTTAGACCCCTCACAACACTGCAATATTATATTTTTAAGAGGGGTTATAAAGTTTTATTATGTGTGCATTATAATTAGTCTATCCAAAGGTCTTTCTTCTTTTATTAGAATAATTCTATTTCTCCCAGTCTGGTTCAAATTTCATTATTAGTTATTTTAATTTTTAAATATTGAACTTTGATAGTTAGTCTGATTGAAATGCCAATTTTAGGATGATAGTCCAAATAAAATGTTCCTCAATAATTGTTTTGAAGTAAGAAGAATTTTTGAAACAATTTTCATGACTAACATTTCACATTACACTTCAATTTATGTTTTAAAGAAATATATAAAAGTCAATTTATGCTTAAAGAAAATATACATAAGACAAGTTTCCCATGGATTTTTTTATTAAAAGAATTTTTTTTATCAGAAGTAGTGCAAATCATGGCCATTAATCTACTTTGTCAGGATATTAACATTCTTTTGCTATTGTACTACGTTTAGCTAAACTAAAAATATTTTAAATATTTCCAGTTAGAGTCACTATTTAGCTTCTTGGAGATCTGATGTCTTCATGGCTATGTACTTACATTTTAAATGTTGCCACCAAAAATAACCGCCGACTTGAGCAATGTCTAGGTTATTTAAATGCAAAGTAATGCCTGATATTTAAATGAATGTTGGAACCCGCATGAGAAAAAGAAATTTTCTCTTTCATATCATCTATGGTAAGTATGCTGAGCCATTGAGATTTTGAGTGGTCAGTGAAAATCAAGGAGTACTAAGGAAAAACCTTCAAACAATTTTTGTTTTGTTTAGTTGTTCTCTTTCTTCCCATTTATATGCATTCTCGCACACTATACCATCAAATATGTCAATATATGATGCATGAGCCTCACACCATGTAGTCCAATTATTCTATTTGTTCACCATTGCACAAATCAAATAGATATGCAGTTCAACACCAATTATGATGTGCAATGCAAATAAAGCATGTGTGAGTTTTGGTTTGGTATAACTTCATTTTTGATATCGTCCTAAGCATGCAAATTTATGTAACATGTAGTTAATAATTTGGAAACTCTTGTTAGTAAATTTATCGACCATCGCAAATTTCATGAGAATGAGACTTTAGACTGACATTGATTCTATGATATGGTTATGGTGTAATGGCTTATGCTGCACAAGAGAAAGTGTGACAAACTTTGTGTAATGTCATTATCAATGTCATTTTTAGTAAAGAGCATTCCAAGTAGTATACTATCTTAACCTTATCAAGTCATATGATATAAGTCAAATATGATTATAATGATATCTTATTTATTTTGGATTGTATGACAAATATGATATAACCTAGTCATTTAATCAGTAGAGCTTACAACAACCATGCCTTGGGAGCCTTTAAGAAAGTTGGAAGAATTTAAGTAATATTATTTAATATTTAATCATCTATTAACAAATTTATAATTTACCTTGTTTACACATTCATATTAATTGACATATATGTAATGAAGGAAAAACTATTCCTTCAAATTTATGTCTAGATGGTTCACTTTCTCATCAATTCTTGGGTGGGGCATTACAAAGCTCCTGTGAAAGTTAGAGGTGGGTATAGTTGTAAATACCTTGATCCTTTGGATGACGTATGTCTTGTAATAATGAGATATCTTATTCTAGAAGGCAGAGTAACTATGTGTTATTTTTATCATTTTCCTTTAATAAACAATTTTAGGAAACATGATGAGGTTTCTTTTTCTTTTTCTCTCGTTTATGATTTGGATGCCTCAGTGATGGAGGTGACGGATAGAAGGAAGAAGGGTAAAAGGTATACTATTCTCTACTAAGGGCTTATCTCCCACCTCCTTAATTTTCAAATTGTCCTATGTACACCTTAATGTACAACTTTAGTGGATAACTAGGGTCGGGAGAATCCACCTAAATTTGGGTGGGCATTATTTTGTGGCCCCCACTCCCAAATCATCGACATCTTCTAGTCCCTCTGGAAACTCCATAAACATAATAAAATTTTGAATGGGTCCCAAACTACTAGTGAAAATCCTAAAATAGAATACTCTACGAAATTGATCTTGTTGATTCTAGAGAGGAGAATGATGGGGATCATAGGAGGTCTAGTAGAATAGCCAAGAGTCATGGAAGGTAGAAATAGTTGCAATTGGGAGTTAATAAGAAATGGAAGCTAACAAGAAAGGATATAATAGTTAGAAGAAAAATATGCTACTAAGTAGGAAGAGGGAAATGAAGATGGGACAAAGGAGGAGACCTCAAACTTGGTGGTGGTGAAAGATAAGAAGATGAAGGAAGCCAACAATGATTCTACACATGTCTACTAGTTTCACTATGAATACCATTGACCTTACTTCCACTACCCATCCTCTTACCCAAACTACCAATGACACTTTCTTGATGACAACTACCTACCCAATAAGGACTTATAAAAAAAAAAGGTTTTTGCTAACCCAAATGTAATGTAGGTTCATTATATGGCGATCTACCTAAAAGAAAAAATAATATCTTCCTAGAGTTAAGTGGTATTGTGGGAGATTGAATCTCTCAAAGTCTATTTTACCTCTAGACATGAGCCTCAAGATGATGTTCAATTTTGTAGTGAAGGTGACTCATTTGGAAACAATCACACTCTAACTACTCCAATGGGAGGAGGATGGTGAGGGTCTTAACATGCAGGATGCCAATAAATTATATGGCTTCTTGGAAGATGATTGGGCCAAGGTCATGCTAATAAAAAAATGTAAAGGAAAAGGCTAATGTTTAAGCCTTTATTATTTTATATTCTATTTTAAATGCTCTAGTTCTACTAGGATGTTCCAACTAGTAAATATTTGAACTAGTTGGTGATGGCATTAATAGACTAATAAATTTTTAAGTAGTTGTGGTTGTTATGTTTTAAGTAAGTTTATATGGTATTCATATTTTTCCATTAACTGGAAAAACAATTATCTAGTAGCTAGTAATTTTTCTTCTATGTTAGATAAGAACTAGTTTTGGCTATATTAGTTCTCAGGAACCATACTTTTTATATTAAAGGATCGGGTTGTGGATGCACTTGTAGTTTAGTTACTTGTTATCTATTTTGAATTGTTTAACCATTGTTTTTTTGTAAGGGCCAACTCCCTAGAATTCTGGCTACATTAATAAATAAAAAATTGATGGATATATTAATCAAGTAAACATTGAATGAGGTATAAATTAAATATTTCTATCCATATTGATAATTTCTTTAAATTTTTTAGAGTAGTATGGGTAGAATATTCATCCCTAATTTCTCTGATGTTTAAAAAGAAAACATACACCGTACATCATTTCTAGGAAACAACAAAATATGACTAAAGCTATGATTTTTGAAGTAGAAGATGATGTGGCACAATCACTATATCAATTGTTTTGAAAAACTTATCAAAGATCAAATGTCATAAGAACTTTTGGCATTACAATGCATTTTGAGGGTTGATTCTTATTAGCCCCGTCTTTCCTTCCAAGTCATGTGGTGAGATAGGAAAAGATTTTATATGAATATGTAATGCTCAGTAGTTCTATGAATTTTCAAATGTATTTATAGTGATTAAAAATAAGTTTAAAAATTATGTATTTTCCTTTAAATATATTTAAATTTTTTTTGCTTTTTTTTTTTTTTTTAAGAGAATCTTTTAACACATAGTAAATAAAAACTTTGAGTTGGTAGGGAAACTTCTAATTCCACCATATTTTGAATCCTCAAACAATCTAAAGAAGATTTCAAATATGGTGTGGAAATATGTTTTCATTTTCAAAAAATCTTCTTTTTTAAAATAAATGGTTAAGCTATGCAAAATCCTCACTCTTAAGAAGTGTTTTTCCAATAATTTCAATAAAATTTATTATATATCCCATGATGTAGTGGTAAAAATGCCTACAATGTACATTATCATATTTAGGATAGACTCGGATGCTATCAATTGAGAATTACTAAAAAATTATAAGAAAGGGTCAATTCCTGACCCTGACAATCACACGGCCATCATGATTGGACATACCTTTGCCAAACTTTATGCCACAAAACTGAATGCTATTCGTTTGGAGGAATTGGATAGCATGAACTGTAGGGCTAAAGGTCAAGTGAGTTTTAGAGTAGATTATCAGACTATGGATCATATCTTGACCTTACGGGTAATCATTAAGGAGGCTCATAATCGCTCTATGAATGTCTTTTTTTTTTTTTTGTTGACTTTTGTAAGGCATTTGATTCCATACTTTCCCTTTTCCAGAGGCATGGACACATTAGGATATCAAATATTCTTTGGAAAACCATTATGAGACTCTATGAGTGAGTTGAGGGCAGATTCAAAACTCTAGCGGGGCTCTCTAATCCTATTCGGAGCACTATTGTGCTGAAGCAGGGGTGTCCCCTCTCCACCACTCTTTTTGGCATCTAAATCAACAAGCTTGAGGGATTTATTAGACTTGTCCCTTCTAGGTGATGGTTTTTACATACATTAGGTTTTAGTCTCCATCCTTCTTTTTGCAGATAATGTGATTCTTCTTGTCTCCTCACTTGAGAGCTTCTAGAGAGCTCTTGATAGCTTAGCCTCCTTCTGTGACTTAAGATAGCTTGTCATTAACTTGGGGAAGACCCAGGTCATGGTCTTCAATTTCTTGTAGATCTCACACTTAAATTTCTAATTCCATGGCATGGAGATTGAGATTGCCTCCTCATATACTTACCTCGGGGTCAAGTTCTCTAGTCTTCATTTTAGTTTGAGACTCATCATTTAGCCCAAGATTGGCAAAGGTATGGGTTCCCTTGCCATGATTGAGAGATAGTGCTTCAAACATGATTTCCAAGACACCTCATCCAAGAAGTCCCTCCTAGACTCTCTGGTCAGACCTACTATTCTATATGGTTCGATCATTTGGGGACCATTGTTGCTTGATTTGAATTGGACCTCCATTAAGAATATTTAGACTCTCCTAGGTGGATTATCAGATGTCATTGCTCCATTTCCCACGGTATTATTCTAGCTGAATTTACATCCCATCCGTTCAAGTTAGGGGCTATTTTTGACCTAATATGGTTTCTCCACCATCTTTGTTTCTTTGCAAACTCCACAGATGGTTAGGAAAAATACTCTTACCTTGCATATTGCTCCTTAGTTTTGCTTGTCAAATTTGACACATCTGTGAGAGCCTACTACTTGTATGGCTAGGCCACATCCCTTTTAAGCTCAATCAAGATTGATATTGATTGCTTGCCTGCCTTTTGATTCTCATTGCACACTACTACTCATCTTATCCCATCCACACAAGAGTTGAATGAGTAGGTTATTTTGATATTTACAGACAGTACCTCATTACAACTTGGACTAACCCACCTTGGGGGGTTGAGTTTGAGGATGGCTTTCTATGCTTAGAACTTTTTGGACATGCAGGATGGGATTATTGTTTGACCTCGATATTTATCTCAAAGTTGGTGTCATGCTCCTTGGTTTGCATTAGGGTTGTTCAGGACTGGTTCCCACCATCTATGGGCCCAAATAGACTACCACATTGATACAAAGGACCATATTTGTAGGCTATGCACATTGGCCATCACCGAGACTAAGTTATACTTCATTTTTCATTGCCCTATTTATTACAAGATCAAAGGGAGATTTTATTGTTTATCTAGATAGTATAGTTCATTGATCTCCTCCTTGAGTTACATAGATCAGAGGTGTTTGGTGCTTTATCTCAAGGAGGCAATGCAACTTCATGATCCCACCCTATAGCTTTTATTCCTGCTAAAGCAGGATGCAGAGTAGCTCATTACAGACTTCTTCTTGCCCCTACCCTTTAGGTGGGGTGTGAAGTGGCCCTTGGATATCCCCATCACTATTCACTCCATATCTGTGTGAGCCTATAGGGCTTATCTTCATCCTCATCCTCATCTTCATCAACATCAGCCCATTACAAGATCTCAAAGACGAATACATGCTCTCCATCACCAAGGTTTGTATCCTTTAGTGTTGGACTTCTTCTGGTCTAGGAAGAACCCTTAGTCTGCATCTTGTATCTAGTTCTATTTTCTCTTATATTTTCTTTCTCAGCCATTGTTTGGTGGTCTGATGGTTCTTTGCTTCTTATTCTATAAGTTTTCAGTCCCATATATCCTTATTTGGCTCCTCTTGGACAAAGTCTTATCTTTATCTTTATAATTATGTGTTGAGATAAGGAAAAGTGTTCCAAAATAAATTTGTCCTTTCTTGGATTTTGTGAAGCCACAAAGTTCTACTATTGCTCATAATTATACAACAAGGAGAAGAGCCTCAGAAGGATTGAAATGCAATATAATCATTTATTACTCATAATCAAATTCATAGTAAAGTAAATTGATATTAAAATATAAATTTGAAAGTATTATAAATAGATATTTTAATTTTAATTTCACATAATAAAATATTCCTATAATTTTATAAACAACTAATCTTTTAAAATATTGATGTATTAGGTTGTATTTTATTTTTTAGGAAGGTGAATAACTAAAATATTTTTAAAAAGGAAATAAAAAATATATTTTTTGAATATAAATACCTTCAAATGTAACCATGAAAAAAAAAGCTCTACATTAGATGCCTGATCATGAAATATAATAAGATTAATTATTTTATAGTTGTGTAATTAATTATTAATAATATACATATGCCTTTCTCAATGCATATAATTGATGTTATGATGTATACTAGTGGATTAGGGTAGATTTCATTGATAAGCATATGTAGACATGCATATCACATTGGACAAAGTGCAGTGCATCATTAGGTGAGAGGCGCTTCGATCATAAAAAGACCCTCAAACATAACTTCCACTCTCACAACGCACTTGGATGAATTGGAGTAATACAGATCAAAACTTGTGGATTTTGGAATTGGAGAGGAAGAAGAGGAATGAGAAGATGCTCATATTCTACAATTTTCAATTTTTCTCAACAATCTATTTTTAAAACTAGCTAACATTTTTTCCATGGTCAGAATTAATAGTA